>CM051265.1:68017664-68642664 GCA_027921565.1 Artemia sinica
CTAGGGACCTGGGCTCAATGTCTAAAAATTTAATATATATATATATATATATATATATATATATATATATATATATATATTATATATATATATATATATATATATATATATATATATATATATATATATATATATATATATATATATATAATATATATATATATATATATATATATATATATATATATATATATATATATATATATATATATATATTTTAAATTATCAGGCATTGAGCCCAGGTCCCTAGTCCCATAGTGCTTAGCTAAATTATACTTATCATAATTGCAGCGTTTCCACCATTCAAAAATTTTTGGGGGTTTCTCCAAATTTTCCCAGAAGAAACTTGGGCTCTCCTGGATATTCCCAAAAGTCAGAGGTAACAAAAATAGTTCCTTTTGTGTCGTGTCAACGTTCGTGTTTGTTCGGACGTTAGTTTTTCGGAAGACTTCGGAGAACCCAATTTTCTTCCCGGAAGATCTAAAGAAACCACGAAAAGTTTGGAGATAGCGGATGCACATACTTGTTAATTCTGACATTTAACTTTGCTATTAGCTCCTTAAGACCATCTAAATTATATCGTGAGTGAAAAATTGAATTATATATCCACCTAACTTGATCTAGAGGAAGGAAGAAAAGAGATGCTTTGACTAAGGCATATTGGGTTAATAGTCTGTGCTGACATATCGGAGGTGCTTTCTTTCCCTTTTCATTTCTTTTTAGAAGACAATTAGATTTTATGTATCTCTGTTTCACAGCTATGAGGCAATCAAAAGTTCCGGAAATCATTAGATATCCCTTTGTTCCCCAATGTCGGAACTACAATTTGAACTTCAAAAGGATTAAAGATGAGACATTATTTGCTTGCTGCGTAATGGTCACTTCTGCATCTAACTAAAATATTTGCAGACTGCGTGAACAACTGATTCATTCATATGAATTTTTATTTTGGGGGGGAAAATTTGTCAAAACGGTAAGAAAACAATGAGTTATTTCTTGGTGTTGAAATACGTATCATTCCATCATATCGCCAGAAAGACTAGGTTTGTAGGAACTCCCCTGCGTACCTAACTGATGGTCAAAGATTTTCAGAAAATTTTTATAGAACAAGCTCTTCGTAAATCTCTATAGCAACTAAAACAATTCTGTCGAATAAATTTCTAAATGGATCTGTTTTGCCTTATTTGGATATTAAATTAAAAAATCATCAGGAGTCATTTTTAAAGAATTGGGACAAAATTTAAACTTTAGCGTAAATAGCGAGGAGTTGAGAAGGGAGCAGCCCCCCTTCATATATGTAATAATTTTTGTTGGTTTTAAGTTATTTGCTGGAACCCTATTCGATATGTGTGCAAGAGTCAAACAAGTTTCTTAAATAACACCAGGATATCTGGCTCTACCTCTACGGAACAATCCCACTCCTTACGGAAATATCCTCTGGACAATTCAATCCTGGCGAAAATGTACCCCGGACAATTACCCTTAACATCTCCACTCGTGAAATGGAATCGGTAAAGAGAAAGCAAGACATATAAAGAAATTTCGTATAGGAGTTTTGGCAAATTCCCCCAGTGTAAAATTCATCCTGAAAAGTTCACCCCCTTGAATTTCCCGCCCCATGGAAAATTTTCCCCATGCCAAATCCTCCCAGCAGAAAATTCGTCCTCCACTCCTCACCCAAAAAATGTATGCATACTTCCCAATAACAAATACTATTCGTAGGTTAAACAATGGGTAAATTTTTTAACTCAAAGACCTTTCCCCAGGGGCTAAGGGGGGTCAAGTTATCTCCAAAGGCTTAACTATTGGTCCTTTCAACTATGCTGAACAAAATGGCTATCCCAAAGTTTTGATCAGATGATTTAGGGAAAAAAGTTGCGTGGGAGGGGCCTATTTGCCCTCCAATTTTTGCTCACTTAAAAAGGGTACTAGGGCTTTTCATTTCCGTTAGAATGAGCCCTCTCCCGGCGTTCTAGGCCCACTGTGTCGATACGATCACCCCTGGGGAAAAAAACAAACAAACAAACAAATAAACATGCATCCGTGATCTTTCTTCTGGCAAAAATTGCAAAATTCCACATTTTTGCAGATAGTGCCTTGAAACCTCTACAGTAGGGTTCTTTAATACGTTGAATCTTATGGTGCGATTTTCATTAAAATTATATGACTTCTAGGTGGTCTTTCCCCCTGTTTTTGAAAATCAGGACAAATTTTCTCAGGCTCGTAGCTTTTGCTGAGTAAGACTAAACTTAATGAAACTCATATATTTGGAATTAGCATGATAAGACAATTCTTCTGATGTATCTATTGGTATCAAAATTCCGCTTTTTAGAATTTCGGTTACTATTGAGCCTGGTCGCTCCGTACTTACAGTTCGTTACCATGAACTGTTTGACTAACCTTACAAACATTGATCGATCAAATCCAGATGGGAGATCTCAAATACCTCCCGCACATTATGTTCTCTATATTGTACTACGGTAATTACTGGCCAAAAAAAAAAAAAAAAAAAAAAAAAAAAAAAAAAAAAAAAAAAAAAAAAAAAAAAACTGTCTTCCTACTTTAGTAACTGAAATAAATGAGCACTTGAACAAGGTCTAGACCCTACTCATCCATCCAGTTCCCCAGGACAAAACAGTATATCCAATCCGACAATCCGAAAATCAAGTCCAAAATATAGCAAAATCACCGCTGGACATCCTAACATGTGGTAATATAGTAGATTGATGCTCTGTTTAGCAATGCATAATCCGGGGTTTGATTCTCGCTGCTTCAAGGTCAGGCGGTAGGTTTGCAACCTGTTCCTGTAAAAAAGAACCGACAACTGATACATCGACAATATTATCTTTCGAAGCCCCATGTGACATCAATTGCTCTGGTGGATCATTTTTTCTATCCAATAGTCATCCAATGGGCTCTAACCCGTCCGTTTCAACTGACACAATAGTCAGTTGAACATCTCAAGTAAAAAATCTCTTCCAAGCTTCAAACTATTGCACAAGCGCCCTATGTTCATTTAATTATGTACGCGGCGATAATTTTCCTATTTCATTCACTAACAAATTGCTTCAAAGAAACCAAAAGTGGTACTTCATAAGGGATCATGTGTAATTTTTGCCAAACCGTGGATCGAAGCCTACATTTTTGAGCCTAAGAAGCTCGATTTATTCTCCCTTTTTATTGGGTCTCTTCAGAAACATAGTTTTCTACGAGGTGGGGGGGGGAACTGCCTCCTCCAGACCAGTTCCATCGGGCCACCCCATTCGCGTAACACGTGCTTCTCCTTTGAATCCAGATAAATGGCCAAAAATAATGATTTTTGGCAAACTGCCATCCTTCATCTGTAAAACATGTCCTAGTCATCTCAACCTTTCTTTTGCCCCCCCCAGGCCCTCTCAATACTTTATGCGCTGACTGAAATTAGATACCCCTCAACACATATACTTGATAGTTCTTTTTGGCTGAATTATGCATTTTTCTTGGATATTTAGTCAACGGGTTATTTAATTATGAATTATGTTATCTAACACACTTTCGAAATTATGGAATTTCTTTTTCAATAACTATTCTGAATTTGGTATTCTAAACTTTTCAAATTTAAAAATAATATCGTTATCTTACGTGGGTAGATATTTTCCAGGAGGTTGTCGGAGGAATTTTCCAACGGGGGGTATTAAAGGGTGAGAATTTCTTATTTTAAAATGAATTTGATTTTAACATTTTTTCTGACTCTTTATATGTATAATCAAAATAAACTAACTAGGTAATTTATATAAATGTAGGCTAAAGGACAACTTATTTTAGTAGTACGTCATCAGCATCTGTGACCAAAATATCTGGTAATTTTGCGAATTTCTATACACTGTCTATTAAAAAGGATTTTATCCCTATTTTGAACTTTTATTTTAAAAAGAAGAGTTATGACAGAGTCAAACTTTAGCGTAAAGATTGATGCATCGAGGAGGGGACAGCCCTTTTCATATACGGAATCATTTCTGTTCGTTTTAAGTTTTAATGTCACTCCTTACTTTCAGTTTAAAATCTTGTTTTTTATTTAATTTATAGGAGAAAGGACAACTTCATTCAGTCTGGGATTAATTCTATTGTGAAAAGCATGAAGTTTGAAAAAAAATAGTCGATTATCCAATTAAAGGGAATTGCCGCGAAGAAAATGTTCCTTGAATTTCGACACCTTTATTCAGTCTGGGATTGACACTATTGTGGAAAGATCAACGGTCAAGTTTATCGATTCAGTGCACTATCGCGTTTTTCGATTTATGAACTCGATTCCGCAATAAAGAGGAATTGTTGAGGGGGATTTTCTATCGGAAAGTTCTCTATGGGGGAATTTTCCGTGGGGGTAATTTTCTGCGGGGCGGGGGAATCCAAAAGGGGAGGATTTTCTGGGGGAGACTTGTCCACAGGGGTATTTTTACAAATAGCTTCCTTGTAAATTCAAAAACTAGATTGCTACTAATAAGCGGCGAGGAATTTTCCGGGGAAGAAGAGGGGAGTCTTCAGCAGAGGGGGGGGGGAAGTTTTTTCGGGGGGGGGGGAATTTTCTTTAAATTTAGTTTCTTTGGATAGCAGCAATGCATGAGGGGTAAACTAATTATTATCTAAAAGTGAAAATTTGTTCGACGCATCCTCTCCCTGTCCTAAAACCACACCACAGTATAAATATTATAATGCTTATAGCGTGAACCACACTGTTCTTCTCTTAAAACTTTATGTACATCATCTCTAAGTCTCTCTCCTACTCTTTAGTTCTCTCTCTCTCTCTTTCTCTCCCTCTCTGTATAATATATATATATATATATATATATATATATATATATATCTATATATATATATATATATATATATATATATATATATATATATATCTATATATATATATATATATATATATATATATATATATATAGATATATATATATATATATATATATTGATATATATATATATATATATTATATATATATATATATATATATATATATAATATATATATATATATATATATATATATATATATATATATATATATATATATATATATATATATATATATATATATATATTATATATATATATATATATATATATCTATATATATATATATATCTATATATATATATATATATTATATATATATATATATATATATATATATATATATATATATATATATATATATATATATATATATATAGTATATATATATATATATATATATAATATATATATATATATATATATATATATTTGTGTGTTATCATATAGTACTTCTGCCAGATATCTAAACGACGAACATCTTTTTGACTATTTCGGGAAAAAATATGGTAGTTATCCTTAAAAACTTTTCTTTAGAAAACTTCGGTAAAAATCTTTTCATATGATTTTTGAAAAACATTTCTTTCTTGCAAAATCTTGATGTCCATCAAAGGCAATAATTTCAAGGAAATGTTTCAAGACTCGCTAGTTACATGCATTTTCGTATACGCTTTCTAATAGCCTAAATTTCAGGTAGTTCAACTGCCATCTTCAAGCTAAAAACACGATTTAGGAAATAAGTTTCATGCTATGGTACTCTGGAACATATGTTCCGAGATACCCCGGAACAATTCTGGATCACTGGGTTTTTAGGTTCCTAACGTCCCCAAATGAGACAATCTTTCACAAATAAGTAATTGGTCTGCTCTGTTATTTCTTTCTTTCTTTTTCTTCATTTTCTTTCAACAAATGAGATAGCCTTTTCCAATTAAGTAATAGACCTACTCTGTTCTTTCTTATTTTTTTTCTATTTCTCTCTTTCCAGTTCAGGATGAAATCATCTTTCGCAATTAATTAATAGATCTACTCCGTTCTTTCTTTCTTTTTTCTTTCAAGCTAGTCTTTTGTAACTAGGTAACTCATACTGGTGTTTCACCTAAAGTTTTACATTGGTGAAGTGCTTGAGACTAAGATAGATGGAAACTTGGTTAAATTTCTCAAGATGGAAATAAAAGCAGTTTACATTTCCTAAAAATCGTGACAAAACTTTTGTAAAAACCTCCAAAGTGGTATTATGTTTACCAGCTCATGGAGTCTCTGAGGGAGCTGAATGAATCACGAAGATAATAAATTTGATAGAAATCTAACCAAGTATTCAGCTGAACGATCATCTAGTGACCAAGCTGCGGCGTCAATTGTGAAAAGGGGCACTTGCCCTTCTTGATTTTGAGATTTTTAGGAGTAAATTTTCTTGACATGGAGAAACAAAGAAAATTTACCATTTTCCAAGAAACCAAGAAACCATTTTCTCTTGGAGAAACCAAGACATTTTTCTTGTAAAAATGTCTTTTCTTGGAAACTGTATTAAAAAAAAAATTATGCAAACTGTGGTGTGTCTCAAAAAGATAAATTCCGTTAGTGGTTCATTATGTTTGATTTAAATTTGCACTTGATGTAGATTCTCCCCTTGAACATACAGTGATCAATTTTATCAAAGACTTGGCAAAGTGACAAGATAAGATCAGATTTATTCATAATCATTACACAAATAATAGTGCACTATACTATTCCCCCAAAGGCTCCTTAGCCTGTAGATTAAGAGGAACTTGGCCTGTGAATTGAGTCTTTAGTGATGACTATATTAACATTACCCTCTATGGAAAGAATTTCTACAGCTTCCGTACGACCACACAAATGTGGATTCGGTAAGTGCTTCCTCTGCCACCAGTTCTATTCAGCACAAAATGTAATTATGTCGATGTACTTTTTGTAATTGTAATTTTTGGAAAACAATATTGCGTCTCAAAATGATAAAACCGAATTATGGTATAGCTATTTTTTGTTGCACTAAATTTGTAGTTTAGGTGCACACCATTGAACCTAGTGGTTAATTCTATAAAACCGGGGCGCAAAATGAATTCAACTGAATTCACATTACCAACTATTTCATAATTTTTTAAAGCTAGCGTATTACCAAAAACAATGTGGATTCTATAATCCCTTCCACTGCCTATGCCACCACTCTTATTCAATAGAAAATTTAAGCTTATCTGGTAAGTCTAATAGTAAAAATCGCAATTTTGCAAAAACGATGGCCTTTTCCCCAAATTAGGCAAAAAAAATAACTGGGATGGAGGAGAAGCGTGTGAAGGTGTGTTGCTTTAAGGTGTCTTGGTATCGCACTTAGTTGTTAGCTGTGGGCTAGTAGTACTGATACATGTCCATTTCATTTGTTAAATTTATACTTTAAGTGCATGACCTTGAACCTGCAGTGATTAATTTTTCAAAAATTTTGTGTATTATTAATTCAGCCAGTCTTTAGTTACGAATAAATTCACATTACCAACAATGAAAAATATTTCTAAAGCCACTGTATTACCAAAAAATACGGATTCTATAAGCTCTCTCCTCCCTATGCCAAAATGTAATTTATTCTGATAGATTTACTACCCAAATGTATCTCTTTTGGGAAACAATGCTTTTCTGAAAAGAAAGCAGTCTTTCAAAATTTAGCAGCTTTTATGTGAAGAATATATTTATGTTTCAACAATTCTTCCATACTATATCTACAACCAAACAATTACTGAGCTAAAAATCGTATTCCTTTTCAGAATCAGAAACAAGCCCATCCACTGACAAGAAATCTCAACATCAGTCGTGATTGCTCAGCTTAACACTTTAAATTGTTGTATTATTCAAAAATACAAGCTTTTTGACTATAATCTATCTTTAAGGGTTTATGAAAGATGTATGCATTTTATGATATGTTCTTTTTTAGATTCCCGCGCAGAGCTATCAAGGAAGTGAAGAGGGGGTAAGAACCACAAAAAGGCTAAAGTTAAAATACTTGAAATAAAGTTAAAAGGATAAAGGTAAAATACCATCTGTCATGGAATCAGAATAGAAGAAATTAATATATAAAATATAATAAAATAAGTTTTATTTGCCTAAATCCTTTTAAAGACTGTTAGCAATGTTAATTCCGAGAGGCAAACGGGTTTTCCATCCTGGAAACAACGTCTGATGTGTTGGTTCCACTGTTTTGCCTTGTACTGTATTCGCAAAAGGTTTCGACAAGTCCAAGTAGCAACAATGGTGTCCGGTTGTAAATATCACGATTGCTCTAACTTAGGGCCCATTTTAACGATAATGGGAGTTGAACTCATGTTCACCTTCCATCCTCGCGAAAGCAACTATAACAAAAAGGTGGGTTTTTTTCATCCAGTTCTACTCTGGTCTAAAGGCAGAGTTGAACTAGAGTTCTTCGTCAAGTTCAACCAGATATGGATGAGAGGAAGTTGGAAGCAAAAACGTACTTTCTTTGGGCAAATCCAGCGGTAAAACACAGTTGCACGTGGATGAATGACTTCTATCCAGCTCCCATCTTCGTGAAAATGGGCCCTTGGACTATACAATAAATGAGATTGGATAAAAGAGGTTCTCCAACTTTGCACAAAGACAGAGATGAAAATAAATAATATCAAATAATTAAGAGTAGAAGAAGCTAATAAAAATTTGCAGTTACTTGGCAGTTTGCACAAATTTGCAGTTGTGCTCACCAAATACTTGGAGAGCACAACTTAGCATTTCGATTCCAATTTATCTTATCACTACTAATCACAACTAGACTTACCACCCTTGGCTTCCTCATGTACACGTATAAATGACGATATTCAACTGTTTGGACAGTTGTTTTTTGGACAGTTGGACAGTTTGGACAGTTGGACAGTTGTTTGGACAGGACTTTTGGACAGTTGGACAATTGATAAAAAAAATTAACTTTTGATGTGCATCAGAATGTATTGAATATGCATAATTTCAACTTTAATCCGGTTCTACCTTATTTCGTGGCCATGATCTCTACCCACGTGCTTATTTAGGTTGGGAGCCTGCAAGCCTATGTTTCTCTCCTAGATATCTCGAGACTCTTGCTCTTCCTTCTGTATATTTTTGATTTTCCACAGAATTCGGCAATTTATATGCTCTACATGCCTGGTACTAACATACGGGGGGGGGAGGGTAGTGAATATTCGGCTGTTCTTAAAGGACGAAATTTTTTTTTTAGAATTTTATTTTTATAAAGCGCCGCTTTGTTAGACAATTTTAAGAACTTTTTTTCATTTATAGTTCATTTTTTTTTTATTTAAACAGTAGCTATTAATTTGACATAAATTCTGGGATGGAGGCTCCTCATTTTCTTTATTTGTTTATTGTTTCGAATTTATCGTGAGTTTTGTTTGTGTCACCATGTGGAGAGTTGAAGGACCATCTTTTTATTTCGGTGTTTGGAGATAGTTTTATTTATTAATTCTTAAATGTATGACCAACACATGAATTCGCCTTGCTATGGGTCATTAATGTGATAATTTTGTGAATGTTTTTATTTAATATCAAAGAACTTAAAAGAATTACGGTTTATTAGGGTTCATCAAAGACATGATGCCCCCTAATGACCCCTCAGGTCATTAGGTTTACTTCTTTTGATGTTGTAGCCTATACTTTTGCTTCCAAATAAAGAAAAAATTTCCCTACGAAATAATCAAATCAATAAATAAAGTAAATGAAAGCTCGGAAGATCTTTCATAAAAATAATGTGCTTCTAGGCCAGAAATGACCGAGCAAGAGAGAAGTGGAAAGAGAAAGAGAGAGAGAGAAGGAGAAGGAGAGAACTAATGAATAACAATGGAAATATGTGTGGTTGTCTAATTTTGAAAAGAGATTCTAATTTAGAACACACAAAATTTTTCTTAAGAATCTTTTTTTAAAGAAAACGCGATTTTCCCCTAAATTAAAGAAATTTTGCATACAAATTATTCTCCTAGGGGGAAGGGAAAGCAACCTGTATGATTCCTGGCAGCGGTCCAATTTAAAGTAACATGTTCATGGGCGTAGGCAGCATATTGTCTAGGGGGGGCAGTCGATAGTGTGATATAGGGGGAGATGAACTTATGTCGGCATGGGCGTACATAGCTTCTTGCCTAGGGGAGGGGGCAGCCACTTCTGTGATGAAGGGCGGGGGGGGGGGAGCTGAAGTTATATTGGCAGTTCACAAAACCTTACGTTACCAGCAAGTTCTATCATACTTATGAAATCCTTATGAATAAGTAATCACCAAAAATTGTAAATCATGAATATGCTTCAGCATTAATCTTCTTGGATTACAGCCAAATCTTTCCAAGACATTATGGATGATTGATTCTTGTTTGAATTGAATAAATTTGTTTGAATAAATTTCTGTTTATTTCCAGTTTTTTCAACCGTCTACCTTTTATCAACTGCTTTTCCAACCATCTGCTTTTTCAGCCATATCTAATGTAAATTTGAAGGCCTGGGGGGAGGGCAGCTGCCCCCTCCCTCCCCTTCCCTACGCCCACGAACATGTTTGTTACCATATTTGGCCTGTATCTGTGATAAAACATCCCTCAATAATCAGGATTTTTCGTCAAAAATGATGGCAATGTCTGTTTTTTTTTCTACCCAGTGTTTGTAAAGGATAGTATCTTTCATACTACAGCTCACATCCAACTTGCCAAATTTCTTTGGTGTTGCATGGTAAGCAAATACACGTGTCTAAGGATCAGCCAAAAAACTAATATGAAATTTTTCTGTGAAATACAACAAAATTTAGGAAAATCGGTATGCAAGTGCCTAAAGGCCTATTTACAGAGATATTTTACTAATACCAAGCTTCAGTCAAAACCAGTTTACAATCAGCTTTAAACCAGTCGACAATAAAACTCTAAAGGCCCATTCACATTGAGATTTTACTCCAAAATTTAACTAGCTCTAATTCGAGACAATTACATTTTCCTTAGCCTTTTTTGATTGGCTGATAAATTTTATGAAAAACCCCAATTGGTTTAAATTAGCCCTATATTAATCTGATGGATAAACAATCTCGTAGTGAACAGGGCAAAACTGACACAAAACGGATTTTAGCCGAAGACCAAGTTTATTCAGTTTCCACTTCCTTAAGGCTAGTCAAACGGAGTTTTCTACCAAAATTCTGATTGACTTTCACCTTTGAAGTTATAATAAAACATGACAGAAAGTTGCAGCGCTTAAAAAGTACTACACCTGATCAATAGCTTTAAGTAAAACAGAGTTTCAATTCAAGGTGAATCTAGATGTAAGCAAAATCTCACAGAATAGCTCGATCAAATCGACGCGTCCAAAAGAATCAGATCTTCATCTAGTTGTTTTTTCTTTTTTCTTTAAGGACAGCGTGCACCTCCTCATATAGAATAACTATTTATTTCATGAATTCCATTACAAACAAAATAATTTCCTAGCGTTTGAGAACCTTTATAAAAGTCTCTCTTGGCAATTCAATATTGGCTATGGTTTTCAGTCTTCTTTTTCCTTCTGCTTGACGTGCCAGTAGCTTCTTCCGTCTCGTCACGTCTCCTCCATACTGAAAGAGAGATAAGCATATTTTTCTTATATGTCAAGCGTTAAGGGATTCCTTTTAATGGCTTCTACAGATATGACTGAACCTACAATTTTTCTACATAGAAGGAATTTAAGATGAACGGATATGCTCCTTTTGTGTTATTATATGGAAGGATTGCGAAAAACAGGTGGTCTTTGATTATGACTTTATGACAATTTTGGTACTTCTTCCTTTATTATTTTTTTACGCTATTTTTTCTTTCTTGATTTTAATTCTTTAGGATGTCCGTGTTTGATCTACGCAATTTTTGTTATGATGGCTTTAAAGGGTACTGGTGCATTATACGGACACTCCTATATACTGCTAAAGAAGTCAAGTTTCGTTAATGCTAATGAAATAAAATAAAATAGGATGAATATATAATAGTTTATAAACAAATTAGGGCTATATATTTGCACACTAGGGGGGAGGGGGGGGGGGGGTAAAGCAGACCATATATTAAATACGTAACCTAACCTAACATAACCAGAGACAGATGCCCGGTTATAATGGTTTATGAACAAAATTATAAGAATTACATAAATGACAAATCCCAAATTGTAATTTTAACATTCATCCGTTTCACTCGATTCCACTCTAACAACTGTTTTAGTACCGGGTGTCTGTCCCGTTATCTGTAGCATCTCCCGTTTGACATCCCGTATACAGTATATAAAAGTGTCCGTTTAATACACTAGTACCCTTTAAAGTAGCATTGTAAAGATACAATTTTTAAATGATCTAGCATTGAATCTATTTGGACCGATCAAATAAAAAACAGTGAACAGGTAGGCGAGGTACATGGTTTTCCGAATAGTTTTTCGTTCGGAATAAGTTTTAAAAACAATTCTAAATTCAAACTGTTTTTATATTGAATAAAATAAGCCTAAATCAAAAACCTTTTTTGACTAGAATTTTTTTCAACGTTTCACATTCATTATTAATAATAATGTTTCTGCTTCAAAGTCAAACAGTAATAGCTTTGCAGAAATACCCTAAAACCTCATTTCGAAAACCTCTCAATTTAGATATTGTCATTGTGTAAAAACTAATAAGCAAAAACAGAAAAAAAATAAAAATAAAAGTGAACGCGTGTCTCGACAGTTGAACACACTAGATATATGAAACTACTGACGGCTTCATTTAGATAGTACCAATTTGTCTCTGAGAAAGGAAAAACCTGTTCTTTACTTAGCATTCATCACACACACACCCACACACATCTACCCTAACGAATATGGTACAAGCGCGTAAAGAGGTTGATCTACGACATGACGGTGCGTCAAAAGCTGCCGAGGTACTTGCGTATTATATCGACCAAACTCAAGATGTATTATAACTCAAGATGTATTGCGTATTATATCGACCAAACTCCAGAGAAATTGCTTAAGGATTGTTCTGGGTACCCGGCTGACTGACCGTATTTCAAACAATAGGCTATACGAAAAATGTGGTTCAATACCGCTTTCTAGGTCTATAATGAAAGAAAGGTTGAGGTGGTTAGGGCATGTTGTTCGGATGAAGGATGACAGATTGCCGAAGATTGTTCTTTTCGGCCAACCATCTAGGGCTAAACGGAAAGCAGGTCGTCCCCGTCTGGGTTGGGAGGACGTCATAAAGAAAGATTTAAAGGAAATGGGAACTTCGTGGGCGGGTGTAAAAAGGGAGGCTTTGAATAGATTGGGGTGGAGGAGGAGCGTGCGTAGCTGTGTTGGCCTCAGGCGGCTTGGTGCTGCGATGAGTTGTTAGTAGTTAGTAGTAGTAGTAAACTCAAGATGTGAAGTTTGAATTAAAAATAAACTGATGGACTATTGGACTGTGATGAAAAGGTTAAGAGCCATGGCTAATTGGAGAAAAGGCCAAGACAGATAGTCTGAGTGAGAGGCAAAGCTGGCAAAAGCCTTTTTCAGAATTGTATAAAAACGATGTCATTTTACTTGTTGATAGATAATCTATCAACTATCTATCCATCTTAGGGCAGAACTGAGGTAGATAGTCACGGAAGAAGGGTATATATGAGCCATTTGAAGGCAATTGGAGAGCCCAAATAAAAGGTTTTCAAAGATGTGCAACTAACCATGTCCACAGGACTTTGAAGACAAAATCAAATTTGAAGACATAGTGAAATATACTAAAATATAATAAAAATATAATAATTTAGAAGCAAAATTAAGGAAAATACGGCAGAGAATTATGGAAAGCAGGCCGCCCAGAACACATTATATTAAGTACCTAACCAACTCTATATATTAAATATTTAATAAAAATATACCTACCTAATAGTTTATCTCACTCAGACAAAGCTAATTATATACGAGTGCACACAGAGAAACCGATTTTACAAAAGATCAAGAACAACAGTGTGGTCGATATAATAAGTAAGTACCGCTGTCGACTGAAAAGATTTGAAATTGCGTTACAGCTATGTATCTGTCGAGCGAGGTTACCACTCAAACAGAATTAATGGTACTAATTAAAAATTTAGAACATCCAAAAATTTTGTGCGGGTTGTGCAGTATCAACAGATTTCTCTTTGGTTTGACAAAGAGTGAGAGGATGTCTTTAAAAATCATTTCGCCTATGTTTGGGATAGATTTCTCTTCTTTTTCTTATCTGTGTTGTTGCAAAACGGTAAATTACCATAAAAGTGTTGCTTGGGAACAGTCATACAGCGCCATTTCTAAATTGCACAATTTGCGCATAAAAAGATACGCATCCATTTTAGGGGCTATAAGATTTACAATGATAGCCAGCTGAAAGGATCTATCTTGAAAATTCTAATTGGGGATTTTTTTTTCATTTGTTTCTTGGTAAAATGACCAGGAAAACTGTGCAGCTAATATGACCCTAAGACTTCGATAAAGAACTTTTATTTAAGGTAAAGATTAGAGGTATTAACTCAGTGTACAGTACACAAAGGATCTTTCAGTTATTAAAATAACGGTAAGCACAATCATAGAAAGGAGTTGAAACCATAAAACAGGACAGTTAACTCAAGCGATTTAGCATTCCATTCCATTGTGCTCCTAATCAGCTCTGCAGGAGCACTCACAAGCTCCTGAACTACGAATTACACGTTTCACATCTGTAATATCGAAAATGTTTTCTGGCAGTAATTTATTCCAAAGTGGTCTCAAAATTACCTTCAATGTCGAGAACTAACGTCTGAACGAAGTGTTGCTGTGAGGTACAGACATGATAACTTTCATGAGCTCAGATATATCAGTGAAATCGGGAACCTCACTGAGTTCCAGAACTGTAGAAGTGCCATTTTTCCTTCCCAGACTCTTTTTTCAATAGCTGCGACCGCCTCCATTCTCTTCTCAAGACCTCACCATCTATAGAACTGAAACCGTCTGTGAGGATGTTGAAAAGAGAGGTTATAGAAGAAACAAAGCCAGACAAAGCAGTTTGTGGTGATAACTAACTAGTCATGCATGATAACTAGTCATAATGATTATTCTAGGCACTGGGTCTTCACTGTTCACTCTTCACTTTATTTTGATCATCACGTAATATAAAATGCAAGGCAATGTTCCTTAGTCACTGCCAGCTGCCTCTCATGAAGTTTTCGACTTTCCATCTGATAAACAGGGAAGAGTTCAAATTCAGCTGCAAAATGGATCTCCTATCCCCTTTTTTAGAAGTTGTATCTGGTTGGAGATATCCAGTTCAAAGACAACGGAACGCCAAAAATCTTGTCTTTGATACAATACCTGGCTAATTCAGCAAGAATACCCATCACCCTCCTTAAGACTTTATAAGCTTTTACTTCCATACTTTGTTAGCATATTTGCGCATGCTATGTGCCATATTAACTTTAGATATGTAATCATCATGATCAGATCTGCCAGCATCACGTCAAAATAGATGCAAAATTTCTATACATGATTTTATAAATGATTTTATCGTGCAGTGAACATTCACGCAGTTAAAACTCATTTAGAACTAATTTAGAAATGAGTCAGAACTCAAAAAG
Organism: Artemia sinica; assembly: GCA_027921565.1. Classification (NCBI taxonomy): domain Eukaryota; kingdom Metazoa; phylum Arthropoda; class Branchiopoda; order Anostraca; family Artemiidae; genus Artemia; species Artemia sinica. The sequence continues at coordinate 68,033,072 of CM051265.1, forward strand.
AAGCTAATGTGTATGACTTTGCTCGACCGGGGGTTGCGTGGTAGTTGACAGTCACACTACAAGATGTGTTATTAAACAAAGTTGTTTGAAATATTTTGCTAGTTAGCCACATGACATTAAGAGATAATATCGAGATCCCAGCCTCATCTCAGACCGCAAAATTGATTCTAGATACCTAAAAGTGGATGCAAAATGAAGCAAAAAATCAAGAAATCGAAGCCAACACGATCTAGTTCAGAGTTGAAAAATTATTGAAAAAAAAAATGTAATTTTAGGACAAAAAGTACTGCTTTCACCAGATAATATTAAAAAAGTATTATTTTCACAGATAGTATTGAAAATTACTCGATCAAAAGGTTACTATAAGTAACACTTTCGTACTACCCATGGCAACCCTGGCCGTTTCAAAAACGACCCACAACTACTTGTCCCTGGTTTTGATCTGATTAAAGACAAACTCGAAGTTAAATACGGCAAAGAACACTGATTGAACAAACATTTGAAAAAACAAAACCTTGAAAGAAGATAATATGAAATGAAAGCCTTAGGTCTGGAGAGTTTGTGGTAAATCAAATTCCCATGTAACATTTGATTCACATGTGGGGTGGTTCAGATGCCAGAAAACGCCTGGTCCTACTGAAGGCAAGTAAAAAGTTCCTTACTTAGCTTTCAAAGCATTAATGTTTACCCAATACTCTCTAATCGGACATGGAGGAGCTAACCGACTAGTTAGCTCTGGCTAAAAAATAGCAATAAAGGACATAGTGATTTTTAAACTGCAATAACTGTTTTGCACAAAGATTGGCTAGATTCCCTTCCCAAGGATTTAATTAAAAATATAATGGAGCAATCTTAAGTGCAATTTCAAGATTTTGGTTCTTCAGTTTAGGACGGAGGGAATGGACCCCAGTTACACACAGAGGCAGGGTATAATTATTTTTCCTTCTTAAATTCTGCTGATTCCTGCCTCATTGTTATGGTTTTACAATTGCTAGTTTTGCTATTTGTCTCTTCTCACTAAGGATAACTAGGCTATTGAATATATCCCTAAAAATCTCTGGTTGGTTAGCCATCCTAAGTTTTTGTGATCTTTTCAGCCAAAGACCATTCTTCTTTCTATTGGTCATGTGGAACTCTTCTGCTATGACTTTTCGTTTTAAAACTGTATGGAAATCAGAAGAATCTAAGCTTCATTGCCTAAATCAAATCTAAAACCTATAGAAATTCAAATATGACTGCTACTACTACTACTACTACTAACAACTCACTGCAGCACCAGGCCGCCTGAGGCCAACACAGCTACGCACGCTCCTCCTCCATCCCAATCTATACAAAGCCTCCCTTTTTACACCCGCCAAAGAAGTTCCCATTTCCTTTAAATCTTTCTTTACGACGTCCTCCCCCCCCCCAAACGAGGACGGCCTGCTTTCCGTTTAGCCCTAGACGGCTGACCGAAAAGAAAAATCTTCGGCAATCTGTCATCCTTCATCCGTACAACGTACCCTAGCCACCTCAACCTTTCATTCATTATAGCCCTAGAGAGCGGTATTGAACCACATTTTTCGTATAGCCTATTGTTTGAAATACGGTCAGTCAGCCGGGTACCCAGAACAATCCTTAAGCAATTTCTCTGGAAAACATCTAGCAAATCTTCATCCGCTTTTCGGAGCGTCCATTTTTCAGAGCTACTGAGGGACTCGTTAGCTATTGTCAGAGCTTTACGCGTCTGGGGGCCTCTAAAACCACCTTTCAGATTTCCAGCTCGATGTTTTGTGCCTCCAAGCCTGCCTCCCGGTCTATATTTATGTCTTCTGTTTCGCATTCCAACTAAAATACATTCCTTATACATAAAAATCCCTAGTTATTTACTTTTCTAAGGCTTTTAACACCGCAACCTCCAAGAAAAGGAGAAAATTATATAATCACATGTTTGTTATGTTCTAAGATAAGCAAAGTTTACTTAAATCACCTAGTTTATTTAGTACTCTAACAGAAATGACTTATTTGTTGCTATGGGAATACTTTTTATCAGATTAGCTTTTAATGCCACAGTTTGCAATCTTTTCGTTTAAGCAGTCTTAATTCATAACTTAAAATACATTATGGAAGAACAATAGCCAGAGAGTTATAAATTATGACCTCTAAGACTCGAGCATCCAAATTCTGCACCATTTCTGAGGAAAAAGCACGCTTACGAAACATGCAAATAAGGCGTGGCTAAAAAAAGAGTTTCTCCTGGTGGATGTGGCTGGCCTCCTAGAGAGGGAGGGGTAACTAATTTTATGAAAAATCAGCTTTAAACTCACGTTATAGATTTTTAGGGAGGGTGAATTTCTATAAGTTAATGTCACCTTGCATCCCCTAGCTTGGTCCATTAATAGGTGGCGCCACCATAATGCTAAGTACCACAACAGAAATCAGGAAGATCATAAAAAAGGGAGTAAGATAGAAGAAGAGGTAGAAAGATAGCTAATATTTGTTCATGATTAATTAAGCATACAATTACTATCTGGTAATAATCCTCCAAAGGGTTTTTAAGGATAAAACACCACTTATAAAAAAAAATGTTGTGTATTGGCAAAATTTTTTAACTTGATAACCAGTTTGATAACTCTAGTGGTAGAAAAATAACCTATTTGGTCTTTTACTCCGTCCATTACTTCGTTAAGGACGCCCTAGACGGTCAATCATTTTGATCAAAAGCTTCCGTCAATCGATTGATTAAAGCATGATTGACCGTCTAGGAACCTATTTGACGCTTGAGTCAAGCGTTGACGGTGATTGATAGAAAGTTTGAATGAGTCAAGGGGTTAACGAGGGTGATTGACCATCTAGACTAGTTTTGTTTAAATATTACGTCAGTCACGCGCCAACAAGAATGGAAGATATACCGGAAGAAAGCAAAAATGTGGAGCGCGAGTTTATTCTTTTATTAATTGAGTTATACTGTTCAGCTAAACTTTTCAAATATACGAGTTTATCTGTTTATTAATAGAGTTACACCGGGATCACCCTGAGTTATGGAAAGTTAAAAGTAAAGACATATTTAACCGAAATAAGAAACGTGCAGCATTGGGCAGGATATTCCAGGTGGTAAAGATATTGAAACCAGATTATACAGTTCTCGAACTAAAAAAGAAAATTAATGTTTTAAGAACGAATTTCAGTCGCGAATACAAGGCGATCGAGCAAAAAACGAAGTCTGGAGCGTCAGCAGATGATCCCTCACTACCTTCCCTGTGGTACTGCAATGACCTTGCATTCATTAGGGATCAGATTGAAATTTCATGACTAATAAGTTCAGGGTATCAGTTATAGTAGTATATACCCCTGTAGAACCGACTGACGGAGATACTAGTGACTCAGATGAATTTTACTCACAGTTACAGGAGCAAATAGACACGGTCCCAGGTAGAAATATGATGCTTTTACTAGGAGATTTTAACGCCCAGGCCGGTAGAAATAGGGATAGATGGTACTCTAGCCTAGGTAAATTTGGTGTAGGAAAAGAAAATAGTAATGGATACAGACTTTTGCAGTTTTGTAGGTATAACAATCTAGTTATAACCAATACGGTGTTTGGTCATAAAATGGCTCATAAGTTAACATGGTATTCACGTGATGGCAAGACAGCAAACCTTATTGATTATGTTATAGTAAACCGAAGACAGGCACGATCAATACAAGATACTAGGGTATATAGGAGTGCTGTTATTGATGTTAAAAGTAAAGATCACCATCTGGTAGTGCCAAGGGTTAATTTAAAGCTGAAATATAGGAAGGGTAAATACCTCCTGGGAAGTTATGATGCTGGTAGACTCCATGATGAGGATTTGAGAAAAAATTTCCAGGAACAGTTTAATACTAAACTTGAGAGTATAAAATTTGATAATGTAGAAGATGGTTGGCATAATTTAAAAAAAAATAATTTGTGAAGTTGCTGAAGGTGTCTTAGGGAAGAAAGCTAGAACTGCAGCTAAGAATATAAGCGAAAAAACTTTATGTTTAATAGAAAGAAGAAAGGACTTGTACAAGAATTATCTGAGTGATAGATCATATGAAAACGAAAGGAATGTAAAGAAAGTGGAGAAAGCATTAAAATATGAACTAAGGAGGTGAAGTGGAGGCCATGGATTGCCGAGGATCTGGAAGATGCAACTAGACGGCATAATATTAAAATATTGTACTGGCATGTTAATAAATTGAGAGGGAGCAGTCAATCCGGACTTGGCCCAGTTAAAGATAGGAATGGGGCCACAGTTAGCGATAAGGAAAGACCTAAAGAGAGATGGGCCGAACATTTTGAGAATTTGCTAAACCGAGATAGAGTTGCAGGAAAATATATAGAGGAAAATGAAAAAGTTTGGGATACCTTGGATGTGAAGGAAGATTTGTTTTGTCAGGAAGAACTAGCGACAGTACTAAAAGGATTAAAAAATAATAAGGCTCCAGGTGCTGATAATGTGGTAAATGAGTTTCTTAAATATGGTGGCTCTAAGGTTAGAAATAAGTTACTGAAGATAATGAATATGATTTTTAAAAAAGGGGAAGTACCTAACGATTTTAGGAAAACCTTAATTAAATCACTTTATAAGAAAGATGATAAAAGTGAGTGTGGTAATTATCGAGGCATTAACCAGGTCTCTGTAAGAAGTAAATTACTTAGTAATATGATAGTTTTTAGACTGAGAGATGCCGTAGACAAAGTTTTAAGAGACGAACAGTGTGGTTTTAGAAAAGGTAGAGAATGTGTCGACCAAATTTTCACTCTTAGGCTAATAATTGAGAAGTGCCTGTGTTGTCAAACACCTTTGGTCCTCAGTTTTATAGATTATGAGCAAGCGTTCGATTCTGTTGATAGAAGATCTTTAGTAAAGGTTTTATCCTTGTATGGTATACCAGACAAATACATTAAAGTGATTAGTGCTATGTACGAGAATAACACTGCTTCGGTTAAGGTAGGAAATGAGGTTAGCAGCTGGTTTTGTATTAAATCAGGAGTTAAGCAGGGTTAAGTTTTAGAGGTTTTGTGAGTTCAGGGTCCTAGAATAGGTTTAAAAATTAATGTTAAGAAGACTAAGTCACTAAGGCTAGGAATAGGTGAAGATGAAAAGGTGATGTTGGGTAATAACAAGATTGATCAGGCAGTTTTACTTACATTGGTAGCATTATTATTAAAGATGGTGGGAGCAGTGAAGATGTTAAAGTAGAATAGTCGAGGCTCAGAGTGTTTTTTCACAGTTAAAAGAAGTTTGGAAGAATAGGAAAATAAGTCTGCAAACCAAGATTAGAATATTAGAAGCTACAGTGATGACAGTGGTCAAATATGGCTCTGAAGCATGGACGCTCAGAAAAGCGGATGAAGATTTGCTAGATGTTTTCCAGAGAAACTGCTTAAGGATTGTTCTGGGTACCCGACTGACTGACCGTATTTCAAAAAATAGGCTATACCAAAAAATGAGGTTCAATACCACTCTCTAGGGCTATAATGAAAGAAAGGTTGAGGTGGCTAGGGCACGGTGTGCGGATGAAGGATGACAGATTGTCGAAGATTGTTATTTTCGGCCAACCGTCTGGGGCTAAACGGAAAGCATGTCGTCCTCGTCTGAGGTGGGAGGACGTCATAAAGAAAGATTTAAAGGAAGTGAGAACTTCGTTGGTGGAAGTAAAAAGGGAAGCTTTGAACAGGTTGGGATGGAGGAGGAGCGTGTGTAGCTGTGTTGGCCTCAGGCGGCTTGGTGCTGCGGTGAGTTGTTAGTAGTAGTAGTCGATTGAAATATCGGAAACATAAACAACAGTAGTAAGAATTGTACTTTATTGTACTAGTAGTAGAAACTCGATTATTTTGTGGGCGGCGTTTACCCCCCCCCCCCCACCCACGGAAAATCTCCCCTCAGAAAATAACACCCCTATGCGGCTGGTTGGTCTCTAATCCCTTTGCACATTAAAAAAAAGGACTAGAACTCTTAATTTCTGATCTAATGAGCACACTCCGAAGTTTCCGCAATCATGAGGTGGAGGAAGGAACGAGGAAGGGGCAGTCCCCCTCCTATGAAGAATATATTCTGCTTATTTGGGGTTTAGTGTTACTCTTTACCTTCATAATAACAGCGTAGATTACAATTATTCCCAGAAATTATAAGGGAGTAGATATCGATTTTACAGTTTTGATGCGTTTTTTAAAGTTTCTGTTGTACACCTCTTGCCTCCCAAAAAAAACCTTTGGTGGAAAATACCCCTTTGTTGGGTTTTTGATGGAAAACTTTTCCACGGAGAAAGGGATTACCGGCATGATTTTAAAAACCATCAAAAATTAGTTTTTTTTTGCAAATTAAATTGTGCTAAGAAAAAATTCTCAGCTGAATTCATCCGCAAGAAATTTTTTCGGTGGAATTTTCAGCTAGAATGATAAAAAGGGAAAAAGGGGGAAAAAAGAGGAAAAAAGGAAAGAAAAATAAAAGGTCAGCCAGATTCCACTGACCAACTTGTGGAGTTAGCTACGGAATGCTTCAAGCAACCTCAGACAGAAGAGAATATTCTAGCTTAAGGTTGGGCTATGCAAATGAGGCAGCTACGCCCAGACCAAAAACGATTTGCTGAAAAAATATTAAAGATACGCTTTTTTGAAGCGGACTTGTGCAATATGACGAGAGAAGGAGTACGGTTCTCATCTTTCTTCTCTATATTGTGCTGTATATTGTGCCTTTACTATATTGTGCCGTACTAACTTGAGTAAAAAATCAAAACTAACTTGGTCCATTCTGATAAAGTTCATATAGTCCGTTTGTTCTGTTTCGCGCAGAACGTTCAGTAAATGATGATGAGTGAAGCGATTTCTCATCTTGTATCACTCCTTGGACCAACGACGTTCCCTATTTTCTTTTTTTCCTGCTTTAGCGCAACCAAAGTACACGCAAGAAAAGCCAAATCAGTATTATTCTGCATTTCACACACGATAAACACTTCATTACCCGATACTGAAGTGAAACTAAAAATCTGGCCGTGAGATCAAATTAAACTTTAAATTAGCTTTGGTCAAGATTGAAGGGTTGAAGAGTCAATTGAAGGTTAATTAAAGGACACGTCAATCGATTGACAAAAGTTTTTGATCAAAACAATTGACCGTCTAGGGTGTCCTTTACATTCGTTTCCACGAAAATATAGCAGCAGTTAAGCAAACCGGGGTTTTTTAATTTGGATTAAAAATTAAAGGTGCTATTTAGCAATAGAGAAAACTGTAAATTGATCTGGGATACGAAACAGGTATGGCAATCTAAAAAAACAGCATATTTCAGAAAAATTTATTTTGGACGAAACACTACAAAATTTTCAGTCATAGAAAATTAATTAAATCGTCATAGAAAATTAAAGTTTTAATTTTTTTTCAATGAAATTTTAAAATTAAATTAAATTTTAAAATTAAATAAATATAAAAATTATTTTAATTTTTAAATAAATAAATACAAATTTTTAAAATAAAATAAAATTAAATTTTTAATTTTAAAGTTAAATTGAATTTTAAAATTAAATTAAAAATTAAATTAAATTTTAAAGTCATAGAAAAACTTAATTAAATCTTAAAAATTCTATGGGGGCTTACACGTTCATTGTACGTTTCAATCTGAAAATATAGTTCTATCTATATGAAAAATAATGAGATCACTCCCAAGTAGAAAAGCGCACGGTTTTCCGCATCATGTTATTGTACTTAAATACGCAATGCATGACAGGGATTTTTAAAGACGGGAAATGAAAAAGCTGCTGATCAAACAGTTCCTGGTAACGAACTGTAAGTAAGGAGCGACCCGGCTCAATAGTAATAGAAACTCTAAAAAACAAAATTTTGATACCAATAGAAACATCAAAAGAATCAGATTGTTATGCTGATTTCAAATTTTCTAAATTTCATCAATTTTAGTCTTACCAATCAACAGTTACGCGCCTAACAAAATTTGCCTTATTTTTGAAAGAAAGGGGGAAATAACCCCTAAAAGTCATATCACTTTAATGAAACTCACACCATCAGATTCAGCATATCAGAGAACCCTACTGTAGAAGTTTCAAGCTCCTACCTCCAAAAATGTAGAATTTTGTATTTGTTGCCATAAGAAAGATCACGGATACGTGTTTTTGTTTTTTAGTTTTTTGTTTGTTTCTTTCCCAAGTGTGATAGTATCGATTCAGTAGTCCTAGAATATCGTGAGAGGGCTCATTCGAATGGAAATTAAAAGTTCTAGTGCCCTTTTTAAGTGACCAGAAAAATTGGAGGGCAACTTGGCCCCCTCCCACGCTCATTTTTTTACTGGACTCGCCCAATCAAAATTTTGAGATAGCCTCTGGGAAAAGGACTTTTCTATGAAGGGGGTGCCGGATTTCCCAGCATTATTTAAAAAACGATCAGAAATTAAATAAAAAAAACAAGTTTTTTTTAACTGAAAGTAAGGAGCAACATTAAAAATTAAAACGAACAAAAATTATTATGTATATGAGGGGGCCCGCCCCCATGCCAAAACCTTGCTCTTGACGCTAATTTTTTTTTTTAGTACTGTCAAAAGAGCTATCTATTCTAATTAACCGGCCTTTGTGATTCAGGGGTTTGTGATTCGAACAAAATTCGAACTTTAGCGTAAAGAGCGAGGTATTGACTAGGGGGCGAACTCCCTAATATACGTAATTAAAAACTGCGAATATAGAAGTTCGATACGTAATTTAATTCGTAAGTTACGTCAGAACAAAATTTCGAAAAAGCCATTTAGCCAAAAAAAGTAAAATTAATATGCAAATTTCGTTTTAATTATTCATGCACGGTGAGTCAAATCAAAGCTGTATTAATTCAAAAACGTTCAAAAATTAAATAAAAAAAATAAGTTTTTTTTAACTGAAACTAAAGAGCGACATTAAAACTTAAAAACGAAGAGAAATTATTCCGTATATGAAAGGGGCTGTCCCCTCCTCAACGCCTCGCTCTTTACGCTAAAGTTTGACTCTGTGTCACAACTTTATTTTTTCAAACAATAAAAAACTTTAGCGTAAAGAGCGAGGCTTTGAGGAGGCGACAACCCCTTCCATAAACGGAATAATTTCTGTTGCTTTTAAGTTTTAATGTTGCTCCTTACTTTCAGTAAAAAAAACTTGTTTTTTTTTATTTAATAATAATAAGTTTCGATGAATATGCTTTCAGGGATGACATAAACCCCAAAGTCAGTGGAGCAAGGGCCGGAAATAAGTCAAACTGCTGATTGTTTGCGCACAGGTTTTGTAATGGGAAAAGGGACGGATATTTAGTCTTGGCTCTGCGATTGGTTCAAAACTTTCAGGGATTGTTCTGTGGATCAAATGTATCATGCATTTTGCTATGGAAGGGTGGGTTTGTGTCTGTTAAGGGTTCCGGAAATGGACAAAATAATTGGGCCCGCATAAGTTAAATAAAATCTAATTAAATTATTTAATCTAATTAAATAAAAAACAAGTTTTTTAAACTGAAAGTAAGGAGCGACATCAAAACTTAAAACAAACAGAAATTATTTCGTATATGAAAGGGACTGTCCCCTCCTCAACACCTCGCTCTTTATGCTAAAGTTTTTTATTGTTTTAAAAATAAAGTTGTGAGACAGAGTCAACTTTAGCGTAAAGAGCGAGGCGTTGAGGAGGGGACAGTCCCTTTCATATACGAAATAATTTCTGTTCGTTTTAAGTTTTAATGTCGCTCCTTACTTTCAGTTTAAAAAACTTGTTTTTTTTATTTAATTTTTGAACGTTTTTGAATAAATGCAGGTTTTGATCTTGGCCCACCGTACATGAATAATTAAAACAAAATGTTCATTTTAATTTACTTTTATTTGGTTAAATGGCTTTCTCGAAACTGGTTTAATTTTTTTTACGAACGTTTTTATTAGTAATAAATATACGTAACTTACGAATTAACTTACGTAACGAACTTCTATATTCATATATTTTTAATACGTTTATTAGGGGGTTCACCCCTAGTCAATACCTTGCTCTTTAAGCGAAAGTTCGAATTTTGTTTCAATTCTTTAAAAATGACCGCTTAATCACAAAGGCCGTTAATTAGAATAAATAGCTCTTATGAAAGTACTAAAAAATCTTTGGCTTAAAGAGCGAGGTATTGACTACGGGTGAACCCAATCATATATGTAATATTTTCTGTTCGTTTAAAGTTTCGATGTTGCTGCTATTGCAGTTGAAATACTTGTTTTTTTTATATAAAATTTTTGATCTTTTTTTAAATAATACTGGGAAGTCCAGCCTCCCCATCATAGCAATGTCCCTTCCCCATGAAAACTTCCTTCATGGAAAGATCCTCCCACATAACCCCCGACCCCCCCCCCCCCACTACCAGGAAAAATCTCCCCTGAAAACGTCTGTATACTTCCAAATAACCAATACTATATGTTAACATTGGGTAAAGTTCATAACTTTCAGCCCTCCCCCCGGGAACTTTGGGGGATTAAGTCATCCTAAAAGACATACTTATTATATTTTCGAACATGCTGAACAAATGGCTATCTCAAAATTTTGATCAGGTGACTTTGGGAAAAAAATGAGCGTGGGAGGGGGCCTGATTGCCCTCCATTTTTTGGTCACTTAAAAAGGGCACTAGAACTTTTAGTTTCCATTCCAATGAGCCCTCCCACGATATTCTAGGACAACTGAGTCGATACGATCACCCCTGGGGAAAAAAAAACAAAAAACAAACAAACAAATAAACACGCACCCGTGATCTTTCTTCTGGCAAAAAATGCAAAATTCCACATTTTTGTAGATGGGAGCTTGAAACCTCTACAGTAGGGTTCTCTGATACGCGGAATATGATGGTGTGATTTTGATTAAGGTTCTATAACTTTTAGGGGGTCTTTCCCCCTTTTTTTAAAAAATCAGCCAAATTTTCTCAGGCGCCTAACTTGATGGATTAAACTTGATGAAACTTATATATTTGAAATCAACATTAAAATCTGATTCTTTTGATGCATCTATTTCTATCAAAATACCGTTTTCTAGAGTTTCGGTTACCATTAAGCCGGGTCGCTCCTTACTTACAGTCCGTTACCACGAACTGTTTGATAAATCACATTAGATTGATACATCGCATGTGAAACAACACATCTTACTGAAATGAAAAATACACTAGCGTTATTTATATTCATGGGCGTCTTGGGCGCGTTGAAGCGTCGTCGGGAATTTCTATCATTTTAATTTGTTCTTAGATCCTGTTTTCTTCCTTAAATGAAGATTTGGACGGATTCCAAAAATTTATTTTGCCTTAAATTCAATGGAAATTTTATGATAGAAATTTTATTCAAAAGGACCAGTTAATTGAGCCTCTGGGAAAGAGATAACCCCCCCCAAAAGCTCATTAATAATGTAAATTGGTTAAACACACCTATCATTACAGTATTTTTTTTTAATCTAGGGGGAGGAGAGATTTTTTATTTTTCATCCTTTTTCAACTCCAAAAAAAACATATTAAATTAATTAACCGGAAGTACTGTTCAAAATCTAGGAGGGGGACAACTAAATACAAGGGGAACATGCATTCGCCTCCCTCTATTGTGTCTTAAGATAATTATCAGTGGCGTAATTTCATGGAAATACTGAGGGGAGGGGATTGGAGTCTCAAATCAATTGAAAATGACAGTGAAAACTGAAAAATAAGCCATATAGCACCATGAAGAAAAATATATACCAAAGAAAACTGATCCGTTTCTGTGGATGCTTAAATTAAGCAGGCTTATCTTAGTTTTGACGAGATTTTTAAAGAAAATAAATTTCATCTGGGGTCTGGGTGGGGGCAAAACAAGGTCTGGGAGGAGCAGTTGCTCCCCTTACCCCAATGCAAATTACGCCCCTGTTGCCGAGTATGTCTCTGTAGAAACTAGAATCTATTCATGGTGAAGTAGCCTGGTACTGTGAAGGACATCATTTGCACCCAGGTTATCAAAAAAGTGCATCAGCAATAACATAAGAACGACGTAGGGTTTCGTGTTGAAACTTTTAACATTATTTTTTTGCGGGGGGGGGGGTTAAGTACAACTCAAATTTTGAATTGAGGGGAGAAGCCAAAAGAGGTGGAAAGGTGAAAAAATAACTTTCTAACCTGTGAAAACAGATGTAGCTGCTGTTCGAGTTAGAAATTATGCACGGTAACGCAGCGAAATCGATAAATACTCTGTGTACCCAGATTATCAAAACTGCATATTCGCATTATAGGTGACAGATGTAAACGGTGATAGATAGATTTATTCAGATGCATTAAACTAACAATAAAAAACAAAATAAGCAAATATTTTATCATTAACCCCGCGCAAGGCTCTATGGCTCGGAACGCAGGGAGAATAAAGAAAGAAAGGAAAAAAACTAAGGAAAAAGGAAAAAAAACTAAGGAAAAAGGAAAAAACTAAGAAAAAGGAAAAAGGAAAAAGTACTAAGAGGGCGGCCAGCCACTTTGTGCTGATTACCCACCTTACACCAAGCCGGAGCAAAGAGCCATACGACATAATCAAGACAAACATACAATTCCAAATTTGCCGAGACACATTAACCGCACAGAGGCATTAAATAATAATAATAAAAAAAATGAAAGTTAGAAATCCCGGTAAATATTTAGTGAGTCAAGTCTCCATAAGGAAACACTATAGCATTCTGAAAACTAAAGTAAAATTTGTAAAATACTCGTTTATATAAGAACTGACAATACAAAGAGTAACAATAATTTGGGGTATGTATTTGACATTACGGAGGGGTGGGAGGTGAAGTAAAGCAATGGAATGATATAAATAAGTACTTTAGAATATTTAGAGAAGTTTCCAAAACGCTAAAGTTTTTCCTTATGGAGAGCTGAACCACTGAATATTTACTAATTCCTTTCTAATTTCAGATGAATCAACACTGTGAGGTCATTTAAGATTGGTTTTAATATTAAATTTAATACTGCTTTACCAATTTCATTTTCATCAATGATCAGGTAAATTTGAACAAAATCATATGATCTCTAAAACTCATTTAGAAATCGTTCATATAGATACTGCTGGAAACATTTACCCTTTTACCGAACTCCTAAGATCTTTATTCATATTTCCTAATCATAAATCCAAAAGTAACTTTTCTAGCTTTATTTTACCAAGTAAAATCCTCCTATTACAAAATACAGCTTATAACTCGCAACTTACTTATATAAAATTAAAAAAATGTGTTTTTTCAACTGAAATTAAGGAGCAACATTAAAACTTAAAACGGACAGAAATTATTAGGTATATGAGCGGTGTTGATCCCTTTTCGACACCTCGCTGTTCACGCTATAGTCTTTAGGACTTTTATAAAAACTCCTTACAGCTCAAATTAAACGATCTTTCTGTTTCAGGAGTCGTTCTTTAAGGAATTGGGACTATATTCAAGCTTGGGACATTGGACAAAACTGGAACATATACGTAATAATTTTGGTTCGTTTTAAGTTTTAATGTTGCTCCTTACTTTCAGTTCAAAAAACTTTTTTTTAAATCTAATTTCTGATCGTTTTTTAAATAATAGTAGAATGCATCTAATGAATTTGCTTGAAGCTATAGGAATTACCATGCTATTTGCCAAATTCAAAATTCAAATGAGAATGATATAGAAATGTTAGTCGCAACTTTTACTATTAGAAAAATATTGTTTGTAGTAGCACTTTTTTTTATTGGACTAATTTTTTTTTTGGACTTCGAAATTATTCAACTTTTTTTTTCACATATCTTAAAATGACATGAAATATGCTTATGGCTCTAACAATTGTACTCTATGCTTACTCTGAGACACGATGCAGCTTTCCCAATGGTACTCTATGTCCGTTTATCTAGACTACCTAGTTTATTGGATGTATTCCATCAGTATTTTTTACACACTGGGACAATAAACACAACTCATATCTCTAAGAAGTGAAGATGAAGCATTTTAAGAAAGTATGTTCACATGATAGTGTTATTGTAGCATTGAATGCTGACAAGGAGAAGTATTTAAACTATGAAATAAGTACAAGTGGTAGCACCATTGGAAACGTATGCGTGCATTGTCATGACAGTAAGGAATTAAATTTCTTTGGAGTACCAAAAAAATTCAACTCTTATGATGGTGGATATGCGAGATTGAGATCTCCGGAGATGATTGCACTCAAAGAGAATGCCAACATAAAAATAATAGTTGATGAAGAAGGGCATCTTCTTGCTAGTGCTTGTGGTAACATGTTACCCAGTGTTAAACCATATCGTCAGCTTTCGGGTAGTAGCATTCAAATGAAAGCAAAGACGAAAAGAAAGGCCTACTCTTCTACTAATATCATAAACCATATCTAGTCTACGTGCCGGAACTGTTACCTGTGTAAAAAAAATGTGATAATAGACAGTGAAGTTGCCAGAAAAATAAAAAGGGTATTGGCAGAAAATATCACCAATGAATATAAAGATGAATTGATGAAAAACAAAGTACCAGCAAACGTTACTGCCATTGATCAAACAGTCAATGAACCAAATAATACCAAAGACGAAAAGCATATTGAGCCTGTCGATGGCAAACCTGTAAAAATTGTGTATGACTCAAATGGAATAATGATTATTCTACTGATTAAGAACTAAGAGAAGACAACAGCTATAGTATCAAGAGAGAACATAGTGAACCATTTTATGGAACAGATTCAAAATGTCCAAAGTTGTTCATTGATATTAATAATGTATAATAATAATACATTTTTTGTATTAATATTCTACCTGACATTATTTCATTAAAAATATGTTATGCATTACATTGTTACGTGTTCATTATTTTTAAAGTAAGCCAGCATATCAAACGTTTAGAATGTCTATTAAAACATCGGAGATGTAAGAAAAGGAATTTGCATACATCATATGTCGGTTAGACAGGTTAACATAGAGAAAATCCAAGTATAAGAATGAATAAATTCTCTATCAACATCTATTGACAGATACTTGGGATAGCTTTGACGGAATCTAATTATCAGAGTGACTATATTCTTTACCAATGTCTTTTGAAACATACGTTTGATAACACTGACATAATTTAAGTATCAAATTGAACAAATTCTTTATTAAAATTCTTTATCGATATCATTTGTCGGGTACGTCAGATAACATTGACAAAATCTATCTATTAGAATGAATAAATTCTTTATCATCAGCCGTTGTCGGATTTGTCATTGTGAAAAAATTGTAAGTAAGTAACAAACTCTTTCTTGAATTCACCTCTTGCATACACAATACAGAAATTATAAAAAAAATAATTTGTGATTTCCAGACTTCATTTGCATTCAATAGATACCGAGAATTCTATGACTCCTCCCCACAATGAATTCTAACGGTTTACGACTCCTCTCCACAATGAATTCAGATGGTTTTAGGACTCATCCCCCTAGCCATAACTCCGTTCAACCTTGAGTGAAGGTATAAAAGCTTGATGAAGTACTTCTCTACGCAACAACTACATTAATAGCTTCCAAGATGATAGGACTGTATGACACAGAATTTATCGGTTTAAAAAAAATCATCTTGTAGTGTTACATTTGAATGTGCATTTTTATTATTGTCTATGGAACTCGAAGAAGTTGACTTATCATTGGATAGTGAACTGTAATATGTTTGAGTATTATAAAAGCTTGTGGAGTACTACATTACGTTATATAAACAGACTGGGATTCTACAATAGAGTGATTACGCTACTTAATAATAGTGGTTAGGACCTGAGAAATGTTCAGGAGGAAGTCAGTGAAATTTGCAGCTTTTTCGGGGTTGAAGCACTGTATGTAAAGGATAATGTACCTAAAGATAAAGTTTTAATTCAAAAGTGTTACCCTAGGATTCCACTTTTCAATATAGAAAAATTTATGCGTCCTAAAGTTGAAGGGGCTTATCACTGTCCTGAAGACGAGTTTAGGTTCTTCGCGCAGTGCACACCTAAGGACATACCTGATCGCGATAAATGCATGAGACACGGTGAACTTTAAGTACAATTTTTATGTACATATGTGTTTTTCTCAAAACATCTATTAATGTGTTTAAGCAATAAATATCTTTAAGCTTAACCCGTCTTTATTCTTTAGAATAGTTCTATTCATTTCATTAAGTTATGCAGAAATTGTAAGTAAGTTAAAATTTCTTTCTTGAAATCGCCACTTGGATACACAATGCAGAAATTCCATTCAAGAAATTATGAAAAAATTGTAAGCAAGTAGCAAATTCTTTCTTGAATCCCACAGGCATACAAAAACACATATAAATATATGGATTCTGACATACAAACCGACAAAGACAGGCATTGAGATAGGCAAACATCCGCCCAGACACATAAGCAGAGGAAGTGAGAGAGACAAAAACACATATAAATATAT
The DNA here is from genome assembly GCA_027921565.1 of Artemia sinica. NCBI lineage: Eukaryota > Metazoa > Arthropoda > Branchiopoda > Anostraca > Artemiidae > Artemia > Artemia sinica. Next base: position 68,049,459 of record CM051265.1, read on the forward strand.
AGATTCTGACATATAAATCAAAAAAGAAAGTCACTGAGATAAGCAAACATCCGCCCAGACACATAGGCAAGGAGAGTGAGAGAGACAAAAACACATGCAAATATATTTATTCAGGCATACAAACCGACAGAGACAGGCATTGAGATAGGCAAACACCCGTCCAGACACATAAGCAGAGGAAGTGAGAATGACAAAAATACATATAAATATATGGATTCTGACATAAAAACCGACAAAGACAGGCATTGAGATAGGCAAACATCCGCCCAACCACATAAGCAGAGGAAGTGAGAGAGACAAAAACACATATAAATGTAAGGATTCTGACACACAAACCAACAAAGACAGGCTTTGAGATAGAAAAACACCTGCCCAGAAACATAAGCAGAGGAAGTGAGGGAGACAAAAACACATATAAATATATGGAATCAGGCATACAAACCAACAGAGACAGGTACTGAGATAAGCAAAAACCCGCTCAGACACATAAGCAGAGGAAGTGAGTGAGACAAAAACACATATAAATGTAAGGATTCTGACATACAAAGCAACAATCACAGGCTTTGAGATAGGCAAACATCCGCCCAGACACATTGGCAAGGAGAGCGAGAGTGACAAAAACACATATAAATATATAGATTCAGACATACAAAGGAACAATCACAGGCATTGAAAAGGGCAAAAATCCGCCCAGACACATAAGTAGAGGAAGTGAAAGGGACAAAAACACATATAAGTATATAGATTTTGACATACAAATCGATAAAGACAGTCACTGAGATAAGCAAACATCCGCCCAGACACATAGGCAAGGAGAGTGAGAGAGACAAAAACACATGCAAATATATTGATTCAGGCATACAAACCGACAGAGACAGGCACTGAGATAGGCAAACACCCGCCCAGACACATAAGCAGAGGAAGTGAGGGAGACAAAAACACATATAAATATATGGATTCTGACATACAAACCGACAAAGACAGGCATTGAGATAGGCAAACATCCGCCCAGACACATAAGCAGAGGAAGTGAGAGAGACAAAAACACCTATAAATATGTAGATTCTGACATACAAATCGACAAAGACAGGCCTTGAGATAAGCAAACATCCGCCCAGATACATAGGCAAGGAGAGTGAGAGAGACAAAAACACATGCAGATATATTGATTCAGACATACAAACCGACAGAGACAGGCACTGAGATAGGCAAACACCCGCCCAGACACATAAGCAGAGGAAGTGAGGGAGACAAAAAAAACACGTATAAATATATGGATTCTGACATACAAACCGACATTGAGATAGGCAAACATCCGCCCAATCACATAAGCAGAGGAAGTAGGAGAGATAAAAACACATATAAATGTAAGGATTCTGACATACAAACCAACAAAGACAGGCATTGAGATAGGCAAACACCCGCCCAGACACATAAGCAGAGGAAGTGAGAGAGACAAAAACACATATAAATATATGGATTCAGACATACAAACCGACAGAGACAGGCACTGAGATAAGCAAACATCCGCCCAGACACATAAGCAGAGGAAGTGAGAGAGAAAACACATATAAATGTAAGGCTTCTGATATGTAAAGCAACAATCACAGGCATTGAGATAGGCAAACATCCGCCCAGACACATAAGCAGAGGAAGTGAGAGAGACAAAAACACTAATAAATAAATGGATTCTCAAATACAAACCGACAAAGACAGACACTGAGATAAGAAAACATCCGCCCAGACACATAGGCCCAGAGAGTGAGAGAGACAAAAACAAATGCAAATATGTAGATTCACACATAAAAAGCAACAATCACAGGCATTGAGATAGGCAAACATCCGCCCAGACACATAAGCGGAGGAAGTGAGAGAGACAAAAACACATATAAATAAATGGATTCTGACATACAAACCAACAATGACAAGAATTGAGAAAGGCAAACTCTCGCTCAGACGCACAGTCATAGTGAGAGAGATATCGGAAAAGTTGGGTTGATCTAGATTCACTTAGAGTGGCGCGCCACTCTAAGTGAACCTAGATCAGGGCGGATGTTTTCTTATCTCAATGCCTGTCATTGTTGCTTTGTCTGTATGAATCTATATATTTGCATGTGTTTTTGTCTCTCTCACTCTCTGGGCCTATGTGTCTGGGCGAATATTTGCTTATCTCAGTGTCTGTCTTTGTCGGTTTGTATGTGAGAATCCATTTATTTAATGGTGTTTTTGTCTCTCTCACTTCCTCTGCTTATGTGTCTGGGCGGATGTTTGCCTATCTCAATGCCTGTGATTGTTGCTTTGTATGTCAGAATCCTTACATTTATATATGTTTTTGTCTCTCTCACTTCCTCTGCTTATGTGTCTGGGCGGGTGTTTGCTTATCTCAGTGCCTGTCTCTGTCGGTTTGTATGTCTGAATCCATATATTTATACGTGTTTTGTCTCCCGCAATTCTTCTGCTTATGTGTCTGGGCGGATGTTTGCCTATCTCAATGCCTGTGATTGTTGCTTTGTATGTCAGAATCCTTACATTTATATGTGTTTTTGTCTCCCTCACTTCCTCTGCTTATGTGTCTGGGCGGGTGTTTGCCTATCTCAATGCCTGTCTTTGTTGGTTTGTTTGTCAGAATCCTTACATTTATATGTGTTTTTATCCCTCCCACTTCCTCTGCTTATGTGATTGGGCGGATGTTTGCCTATCTCAATGTCGGTTTGTATGTCAGAATCCATATATTTATACGTGTTTTTTTGTCTCCCTCACGCCCTCTGCTTATGTGTCTGGGCGGGTGTTTTCCTATCTCAATGCCTGTCTCTGTCAGTTTGTATGCCTGAATCAATATATCTGCATGTGTTTTTGTCTCTCTCACTCTCCTTGCCTATGTGTCTGGGCGGATGTTCGCTTATCTCAGTGACTGTCTTTGTCAATTTGTATGTCAGAATCTATATATTTATAGGTGTTTTTGTCTCTCTCACTTCCTCTGCTTATGTGTCTGGGCGGATGTTTGCCTATCTCAATGCCTGTCTTTGTCGGTTTGTATGTCAGAATCCGTATATTTATATGTGTTTCTCTCTCCCTCACTTCCTCTGCTTATGTGTCTATCTGACTGCCTGTTTCTGTCGGTTTGTATGCCTGAATCAATATATTTGCATGTGTTTTTGTCTCTCTCACTCTCCTTTCCTATGTGTCTGGGCGAATGTTTGCTTATCTCAGTGACTGTCTTTGTCAATTTGTATGTCAGAATCTATATATTTATATGTGTTTTTGTCTCTTTCACTTCCTCTACTTATGTGTCTGGGCGGGTGTTTGTCTATTTAAATACCTGTGGTTGTTCCTTTGTATATCTGAATCTATATATTTATATGTGTTTTTGTCACCCTCGCTCTCCTTGCCTATGTGTCTGGGCAGATGTTTGCCTATCTCAATGCCTGTGATTGTTGCTTTGTATGTCAGAATCCTTACATTTATATGTGTTTTTGTCTCTCTCACTTCCTCTGCTTATGTGTCTGGGCGGGTGTTTGCTTATCTCAGTACCTGTCTCTGTCGGTTTTTATGTCTGAATTCATATACTTATATGTGTTTTTGTCTCCCTCACTTCCTCTGCTTATGTGTCTGGGCGGGTGTTTGCCTATATCAATGCCTGTCTCTGTCGGTTTGTATGCCTGAATCAATATATTAGCATGTGTTTTTGTCTCTCTAACTCTCCTTGCCTATGTGTCTGGGGGGATGTTTGCCTATCTCAATGCCTGTTTCTGTCGGTTGTATGCCTGAATCAATATATTTGCATGTGTTTTTGTCTCTCTCACTCTCCTTGCCTATGTGTCAGGGCGGATGTTTGCTTATCTCAGTGACTGTCTTTGTCAATTTGTATGTCAGAATCTATATATTTATATGTCTTTTTGTCTCTTTCACTTCCTCTACTTATGTTTCTGGGCTGGTGTTTGCCTATCTCAATGCCTGTGATTGTTCCTTTGTATGTCTGAGTCTATATATTTATATGTGTTTTTGTCACTCTCGCTCTCCTTGCCTATGTGTCTGGGCAGATGTTTGCCTATCTCAATGCCTGTGATTGTTGCTTTGTATGTCAGAATCCTTACATTTATATGCGTTTTTGTCTCTCTCACTTCCTCTGCTTATGTGTCTGGGCGGATGTTTGCCTATCTCAATGCCTGTCTTTGTCGGTTTGTATATCAGAATCCATATATTTATATGTGTTTTTGTCTCCCTCACTTCCTCTGCTTATGTGTCTGGGCGGGTGTTTGCCTATCTCAATGCCTGTCTCTGTCGGTTTGTATGCCTGAATCAATATGTTTGCATGTGTTTTTGTCTCTCTCACTCTCCTTGCCTATGTGTCTGGGCGGATGTTTGCTTATCTCGGTGACTGTCTTTGTCGATTTGTATGTCAGAATCTATATATTTATATGTGTTTTTGTCTCTCTCACTTCCTCTGCTTATGTGTCTGGGCGGATGTTTGCCTATCTCAATGCCTGTCTTTGTCGGTTTGTATGTCAGAATCCTTACATTTATATGTGTTTTTGTCTCCCTCACTTCCTCTGCTTATGTGTCTGGGCGGGTGTTTGCCTATCTCAATGCCTGTCTCTGTCGGTTTGTATGCCTGAATCCATATATTTATATGTTTTTTTGTATGCCTGTGGGATTCAAGAAAGAATTTGCTACTTACTTACAATTTGTTCATAATTTCTTGAATGGAATTTCTGTATTGTGTATCCAAGTGGTGAGTTTCTTCAAGAAAGAAATTGTTACTTACTTACAATTTCTTCATAATTTAATGAAATGAATAGAACTATTCTAAAGAATAAAGACGGGTTAAGCTTAAAGATATTTATTGCTTAAACACATTAATAGATTTTTTGAGAAAAAACACATATTTACATAAAAATAGTACTTAAATTTCACCGTGTCTCATGCATTTATCACGACCAGGTATGTCCTTAGGTATCCACTGCGCAAAGAACCTAACCTCGTCTTCAGGACGGTGATAAGCCCCTTCAAATTTAGGACACTGAAATTCCTTAGATTGAAAAGTGGAATCCTAGGGTCAAACTTTTGAATTAAAACTTTATCTGTAGGTACAGTACCCTTTACATAGAGTGCTTCAACCCCGAAAAAGCTGCAAATTTCACTGACTTACTCCTGAACATTTCTAAGTTCCTTGACCACTATTATTAAGTGGCGTAATCACTCTATCGTAGAATCCCAGTCTGTTTATATAACGTAATGTAGTACTCCACAAGCTTTTATCATACTCAAACATATTATAGTTCACTATCCAATGATAACAGTCAATTTCTTCGAGTTCCATAGACAATAATAAAAATGGACATTCAAATATAACACCACAAGATGATTTTTTTTAAACCGATAAATTCCGTGTCATACAGTCCTATCATCTTGGAAGCTATTAATGTAAGTTGTTACGTAGAGGAGTACTTCATCAAGCTTTTATACCTTCGCTCAAGGTTGAATGGAGTTATGGCTAAGGGAATGAGTCCTAAAACCATCTGAACTCATTGTGGAGAGGAGTCATAAAACCCTTAGAATTCATTGTGGGGAGGAGTCATAGAACTCTCGGTATCTATTGCATGCAAATGAAGCCTGGAAATTACAATTATTTTTTTTATAATTTCTGTATTGTGTATTCAAGAAGTGAATTCAAGAAAGAGTTTGTTACTTACTTACAATTTTTTCATAATGACAAATCCGACAACAGCTGATAATAAAGAATTTATTCATTCTAATAGATAGATTTTGTCAATGTTATCTGACGTACCCGACAAATGATATCGATAAAGAATTTAATATAGAATTTGTTCAATTTGATACTTAAATTATGTCAGTGTTATCAAACGTATCTGTCAAAAGACATTGACAAAGAATTTATTCACTCTGATACTTAGATTCCGTCAAAGCTATCCCAATTATCTGTCAATAGATGTTGATAGAGAATTTATTCATTCTTATACTTAGATTTTCTCTATGTTAACCTATCTATCCGACATAAGATGTATGCAAATTCCTTTTCTTGCTCCGATGTTTTAATAGACATTCTAAACGTTTGATATGCTGGCTTATTCTAAAAATATTGAACACATAACAATGTAATGCATAACATATTTTTAATGAAATAATGTCATGTAAATATTAATACAAAAAATATATTATTATTATACATTATTAATATCAATGAACTACTTTGGACATTTTGAATCTGTTCCATAAAATGGTTCACCATGTTCTCTCTTGATACTATAGCTGTTGTCTTCTCTTAGTTCGTAATCAGTAGAATAATCATTATTTCATTTTGAGTCATACACAATTTTTACAGGCGTGTTATCGACAGGCTCAATATGCTTTTCGTCTTTGGTATTATTTGGTTCATTGACTGTTTGATCAATGGCAGTAACGTTTACTGGTACGTTGTTTTTCATCGATTCATCTTTATATTCCTTAGTGATATTTTCTGCCAATACCCTTTTTATTTTTCTGGCAACTTCACTGTCTATTATCACACTATTTTTACACAGGTAACAGTTCCGGCACGTAGACAAGATATGGTTTATGATATTAGTAGAATAGTAGGCCTTTCTTTCGTCTTTGCTTTCATTTGAATGCTAATACCCGAAAGCTGACGATATGGTTTAACACTGGGTAACATGTTACCACAAGCACTAGCAAGAAGATGCCCTTCTTCATCAACTATTATTTTTATGTTGGCATTCTCTTTGAGTGCAATCACCTCCGGAGATCTCAATCTCGCATATCCATCATCATAAGAGTTGAATTTTTTTGGTACTCCAAAGAAATTTAGTTCCTTACTGTCATGACAATGCACGCATACGTTTCCGATGGTGCTACCACTTGTACTTATTTCATAGTTTAAATACTTCTCCTTGTCAGCATTCAATGCTACAATAACACTATCATGTGAACATACTTTCTTAAAATGCTTCATCTTCACTTCTTAGAGAAATGAGTTGTGTTTATTGTTCCAGTGTGTAAAAGATACTGATTTAATACATCCAATAAACTAGGTAGTGTCGATAAACGGACATAGAGTGCCATTGGGAAAGCCGCATCGTGTCTCTGAGCAAGCATAGAGTACAATTGTTAGAGCCATAAGCATATTTCATGTCATTTTAAGATACGTTAAAAAAAAATTTGAATAATTTCGAAGTCTGAAAAAAAATTAGTCCAATAAAAAAAAGTGCTACTACAAACATTATTTTTCTAATGGTAAAGGTTGCGACTAACATTTCTATATCATTCTCAGTTTGAAATTGGAAAATATTAAATGTGATTTCTTTTATTTTTCAGTATGTTACATGTCATTCTAAGAGATGTAAAAAAAAGTTGAAAAAAATATATCATGTTAAAAAAAAAAAAAAAAAAAAAAAAAAAAAATGGTGCTTATGATCCTTGGCGGTTCGTACTCTTATACACCTCACTACTTGATTTGTAAGGATTTCTATGGATTGTTCTGAATTTCATTATTAAAATTCTTTTCTTGCCATCTACATCTCTCTTAGTATCAACTTTTTAGTATACTATAACGTTAAACTCTATTTTAAATTGACAACACTGTTCAAACACCACTTGTGTATTATACAGAACACATCGAAGAAGTAAAGCTAGGTTAAGTCATAAGACCATTTTATCATCGTTAACCATTTCCATAGATTGATATTGTTCCAAATTTCTAATAAATAAGCTATGAGTTAACATGCTCTTCGAGGTTACCTTAACTGCTAATCGGTTTAGCCCTTTTTTCTCCACCTTCATATGATCCAATTCGCAAATGTTATCTAGCTCTGTTTTTTCCCTATTATTCAAATAAGATCGTTCGTACAGTTCAATTCGCGAATCCCTTATCCTTTTTTTGCAAATAGAGTTAGCTTTTACGCAAAATGTTTTAACAGCATATGTCAATCAAACAATTCCGAGTGTAGCAACCGATTTTTTAATTAGCAACGACACATTCCTAAGAAACTAGTCTCGAGTTAAGGCAATTGTCCAAAAAATAAGTGTTGCCTCAGAAACCCGTCTGATTGCAGGGGATACTCACTCTCTTAGAAAAGGTGTAGAGCTTCAAGCAAATAGCATGGTAATTCCTATAGGTTCAAGCAAATTCATTAGATGCATTCTACTAATAATGCCAGGAAATGTTACTTCACCTCCACGGCAAAATCCAGCTCCCCAGAGAAATATCCTCTAGACAACTCAAACCCTGGAAAATTTTACCCGGACAATAACCCTGAACATCTCCATGAGTAAACATGAGCCAGCAAAGAGAAAGCAAGATACATAAAAAGAATTTCGAATAGGAATTCTGGCAAATTCCCCCAGTGACAAATTTCCCCTGAAAATTTCACCTCCTGGAAACTTCCTTCCTTATAGAAAATTCTCCCGTGGAAAATCCCCCCCAGCAGAAAAAGCGTCTCCCCATCCGAAAAATGTATGCATACTTCCGATTTATCAATACTATACGTAAACATTGGGCCAATTTTATAACTGAAAGACCTTTCCCCAGGGGTTTTTGGGGGTCACGTTATCTCCAGTGGCGTAGTTATCGGGTTCTTTAACTATGCTGAACAAAATCACTATTTCAAAATTTTGATCGGATGAATTTTGGAAAAAGAGGCCTACGACCTCCAATCTTTTTGGTCACTTACAAATACCCAAAAACTTTTAGTTTCCGTTCGGATGCGTCATCTCCCAGTATTTTAGGACCATTGGGTCTATACGACCGCCCCTGGGAAAAAAACAAACAAATAAACACGCATCCGTGATTTTTCTTCTGGCCAAAAAATACAAAATTTCGTATTTTTTCAGATATGAGCTTGAAACCTCTATAGTAGGGTTTTCTGATACGCTGAATCTGATAGTATGATTTTTGTTAAGAGTCTTTGACTTTTAGGGGGTGTTCCCCCCTTTTTTTGAAAATAAAACAAAATTTCTCAGGCTCGTAGCCTTTAATGGTTAATAATAAACTCAAGGAAACTTATATATTTGGAATCAGCATAACAAGTCAATTCTTTTTAAATATATCTCTTGGTATCAAAATTCCGTGTTTTAGAGTTTCGGTTACTATCGAGCCGCATCGCTCCTTACTTACAGTTCGTTACCACGAACTGTCTGAAAAGACTTGGATATGCTACATGAAATAAATATGATCACCATTCATTCAGCGGCTGTTTAAGCGTTTTCTCGCAACAAGAATAAAGACATGACAAAATTCCACAAAACATATGATACTAAAATAATGTAATAAAAAGGGGAAAGATTAAATTACTGCGTCTGATTAGTATTTTTGCGTGTGTATTTGTGGCTATATTTACTATTCCCAAATCCTTAGCGTAGTCCAAATAAATCAAGTTTTGCAAAAAGTATTAATATGGTCCTGGCAAATTTTTATGCAAGAAAGGGTTGTTCAGGCCCATACCTCCTCCAAATTCTAAGATTTACATTTGTTCTTGAAAAATCCTCTTAACTGCATTGAGGAGCCTCTTCACTGAAATTATTATCAGAAACTCCCTGAAAGAGTGTATTTTTTCAGCACATTAATCTTTACCCGGAAATCCTCAGAGGATTTTGAAGAAATATTTCAGAAAGAAGGTTTAATATGTTTAATAGAATAGCTGTCTCAGCTTTGCGGAAGAAATCAGGGGATGATTTTTGACAGTAGGCTAAATATACTTGAAAGGTGCCTTTTTAGGCTTCTCGGGCCATTTCTTTACATTCTTTTAGGGGGGACGGTCCTTGGAGCATTTTTGAGGATTATTTCAGCGATTATATATAAATACATATTCCTTAAAAATTAAGTTTTTCAAGCTCCTTGGAGTATTTTAGAGGATCTTTACATGGGGAAGGTTCACCATATAATGTTTCCCCAGTTGGGAAAATTTAGTAAGGAGCAATGTGGCTCTCAAATATTATTTTTCCCCAGTCACTTCTTATAGACGGAGTGTTTGTAGAATTTACGGAAAAGGTCTGATTGCATCAAACGTCTGTTAGGAACTGACTCTAGTGTTTTCATTGTAGCCTAATACAGAGCAAACCACAGGCCATAATAATCCAAAATTTAAAACACGCTTTGAAAAAAAACTGTCTAGTGAGAAAAAATACTCATTTAAACATAATTCAGAAATTAATCACCATTGTCGAAAACCCTTAACTAGAGAATTACAGCTCTTCATCTGTAACAAGACGGAAAACTCCCTTTTTTGAATAGGTGGCATTGATGTGTCTTTTTCCCTTTCTTCCCCAGGTTGATCTTATTGAATCAGTGGTCGTGGAATATTGGAGAGGACTCATTTGAACAGAAATTACAATACCTAGCGTCTATTTTAAATATCAAAAGAAATCGCATCACACCAAAGTGGCATTTTCTATCATTTTGTACCACGGAACATTAATCTTTGCCGAAAGAGAGTCAAAATACCAAGGAATGCATATCCTAAGATAGCCAGCCAATTTGGCACGGTCTAAAACCCTAAAATCGATCTCATTTACTTCTTTTTTTTCTACCGGAACTAGCAGATTATCATAAGATCGCAGAGAGATGTTTAAAGACTCATTTGGAAGCTACTCCTCATATTTACATGCCTCTTATAAATCCGTTTGGAAAATTCATCATAGATTGATAAATGGTCTAAAAAATGACACTTATTGGTGCTGTTTGTAAGTATTAATTATCTAAATTTTTTTTTTATCTTTCTTTAAAAAAAGGACCTTTGCATAAAAATCATTAAACCGGCTAAACAGCACCCAAGCATAGTCTGCTTGGAGGGAAACCAGATATTTCCCCTAAAAAGCCTAAAAATGAAATTTAGAATCACTTTTCCAGTAGAAATAAAAATCCCTTTTTTCAAAAAAGAAATAGCAGTAAAGAACAATTTCACTCAGTCAACATTTCCCTGAAAAGAAAAAATAGAATTTAGACCATTCCCGCAACTAGGACTGCCAAAGAATGAAATTAAAAAAAAGAAAAAACTTTAAAAAAAGAAGGCAAAGCAACATACCTCTATTGTGCAGTAGCACACTATAAAGATATCAAATACTTACCAGCTTAGCAGTGACATCTTTGCGCAATGCCGGTAATGTTTCACGAGCAACCACTTTACCTCCAATGCTTGCCTGTATTGCCACCTAAAAATGAATTAAAATCTAGTTGATAGATGTGTTTGAATGCTTTTTTTAGACTTTAAATCATGTATTTGCTAAACTAGGCTCAGGCTATGGCCAGCTAGGGTCAACGAAAAAATCTTGTCTACTCTACATACAGTTAATGGCAACGAGCTATAGCTGACGCTTGACACCTGAGAGGTGTTTAAAGAACCAGAATGAAATCAATTGTTATGACAAGAGCCACTGAGGCCGGATTCAAAGTAGAAATTTCTTCATGGGTACCATGCCAATCTCTTACAACATGTCAAGTTTGCTTCAGCAATTTAGTTTCTTCCCTTTTTATGCTACTGCTACGACTAATAACTTATCACACTTCAGACCAGGAAAGCTCAAAGCTCACCAACACAGCTCAACATACCCTTTTCCCCTTCATTTTTATCCGAATCTTCATATTTTCACCTATTTGGATACAGGTTAGTGTGATGTTAATGCACTTTTATATATTTTATGAATCTTTCAGTGTTTCTTTTTGTGTTTTTTTCCCTGTTGTCCATTTCGTTCCTTTTTGCGTCTTACTTCACTGTTTTTTTTCTCTTGAGTGGGTAATAAATGTTTGATTGATTGATTGACTACAAGTTCCGTTTAATAAAACTTGACCTCTTTCCACCCTATTCGTGGAAGTCTTGCTTTTAGTTTGACCCAAAATGGACCAGTGGCGGATCCAAGGGGGGGGGGAGGGGTGCCCCCCCTAGCGTAGTATAAAGGAGTATCAGGGGGCACGCCCCTGAAATGGACTACCACTAAGCATAATTTTTTGAATTTTTTTGACTTAATGCACAAAAATAAAGGGAGTCTTCGTCAGAAATAGGATAAGGTGTGCGCTTTTTCCTCTCTTGTCGGGTCCCGTTACAATTTGAGATGCATTTTTAAAGACTTACTACTCCCCCCTTGGAAAATTTTCTGGGGAGAACACTTTTGGTTTTATTTTTCTAGCCATTGTATTTATCATAAGTTTTCTCTCTGTTTTTTCTCCCTTTTTTATTTCCCTTTTTTTTCTCTTTGATGAATGTTTAAACTGACTTGTGTGTCTTCCCCCTCCTTTATAGACCAAGGATTGTTTTTGTATATTAGTACCGTATATTTATTACGTGTTCAATTCATTATGAAAAAATACTATGTCGTATCTATCATATCTTTAACATGCAGTTTGAACTGCATAGTAAATCTGCTGATTAACAATATCACTAAGGTTTTATCAAAACTTCATTATTCAAATTTTATGCAAGGAAAGATTTGTACAGTTTCAAATTTACAAGACTTTTACAAAGTGAAAATCTGAAACTTCGGATTCCATTTTCACTCAAAAGCTACATTTGAGGATTTCCCCCTGTCAAGCCGCATTAGAATACGGTCGGGCTATGCAAGAGAGAGTTGAGGGAACAGGAACAGAATAAATTAGATCTATTGAATTGTTTTTGTAGTGCTGTGCAGGGTTGCCACACCTAGGGATTTATCACTATTTCTAGTGATTTTTTATATTGCTTAAAAAATCACTAAATCAGCATATGAATCACTAGATTACTGAAGAAAATCACTAAATCAATCAAAAATCACTAAAGTCTAGTGATTCTTTCATCGGGTGGCAACCCTGGTGCTGTGTATAGGAGGGAATCCATAAAGTAAGATCGGTTTTTGGTTTTATCGTGTCTGTTTTGATATAGTTATTTCTGGGTATTTCTTTAAAAACAAAGGGCAGTGAAAAACAAATCTAATTATTTTAATTGGTTAAGTGGAATCTTACCCAAAGATTACTTTTTTTAATAAAAAAGAGGTCTTTTGAGAGCTTTTTTTAAAGGTCTTTTTTTAATTAAAAAAACACCTCTGTATGCACTAAAGGAGTTTTTGGCGGTAACCGGCACACACACAAAAAAAAAAAAAAAAAAAAAAAAAAAAAAAAAAAAAAAAAAAAAAAAAAAAAAAAAAAAAAGGTGGCTGATAAATTAGCAACAACTAGGCTAAAACATGTGACACCAAACCAGGGTTGGCATCCGGTGAAAAATTGCTAGATTTTAGTCATTTTTTGATTAATCAAGGGATTTTCTTCAATAATTTAGTGATTTATGTGCTGATTTAGTGACTTTCTTGGTTAAGTAATATAGAAAAAATCACTAGAAATAGTGATAAATCACTAGGGGTGGAAACACTGAACCACATACCTTAAGAAGATATAGCATTCCTTTGAAGGTATTGTTGTCCTTGGGAATAAAAAGTAAGTAATGCACTAATTTTAAAGACATATAATGTTGTCAAATTTAACTAATTGGTTTTGCTAATTTATTTTCAAAGTTCAACATGGCAACACCGATGTGGTAGTGCCCCAAAAACTTCATAATTTAGGAAATTTTTTTTTAGAAACTCATGATCCCCAGGCATAAATACACCTAAGATGGATCCAGGGGACATAACAATGTTTTTATTTTGATGTCCTTGGTAGGAGGCCTTGGGAACATTATACAACAAAACAGTTCGTGGTAACAAACTGTAAGTAAGGAGCAACTCGGTCTAATACCAGTAGAAGGCTATCTTATAGTCGTGACAGGACCACGTGGTTTATGGTTTTCTCACTGAGAATGAAAAAACAGGAATTTTCTCACTTGAAAAAACATGAATTTTCTCACTTTTATGGATGTTTTCTTGGACGATTATGTGTGTTGGTCAATTTATTTGATGTTTTTCATGGATGTCAACAGCAATTCATGTCTTTTTTATGGTTCGTTGTCAGTGAGAATGAAAAAACAGGAACTTTCTCACTTTGATGGATGTTTTATGGTTCAGTGTCAGTGAGAATGGAAAAACAGGAATTTTCTCACTTTGATGGATGTTTCAGGGTCGATTTATTTGCTGTTGTTTGTCCAGGTGTAATGACATTGGGGTGATTTACATAATCGGTGGGGGAATTATTGGTTCACGAAGGGGGAATTAAGAAACAAACCTGGCTTCTTTGTTGTTTGGCTAGCCTAACCTGAGAAATTGATTTACATAATCGGCGGGGGAATGTATTGATTCACGAAGGGGGAATTAAGAAACAAACATGGCTTCTTTGATCTTTAGGCGAACCTAACCTGAGAAATTGATTTACATAATCGGCAGGGGAATGTATTGATTCACGAAGGGGGAATTAAGAAACATTATGGTTTCTTTGATCTTTAGGCTAACCTAACCCGAGAAATTGATTTACATAATCTGCAGGGGAATTATTGGTTCACGAAAGGGGAATTAAGAAACAAACATTATGGCTTCTTTAATCTTAAGTCTGAGGGATAAACGTTCTTTAGGTCAGAGAGAAAAATTAATATTCTATTTTTAAATACGGCTTCACTGAGCTTTAAGTCGGAGAGATAAATTGATATTCTAACGAAACCTTAATAGTTAGCTAGGAACATTTATGAGATGAAGAGATTAACGTAGGAAAGGGTTTCCTAGAAATTTGAAATGTGTCAGCGCAGAGATGCCAAAAACAAAAGGAACACGCTGAAATTACGTTTAGGGATTATTTGGGCGAAACCGTTTTAGACAGGTTATGGAATTATTTCGGCGAAACAGTTAGAGACATTTTAAAAGATGATTTAAAAGATGATTTTAGAAGAGGTTTTGAGTGTGGTCGTTATAATACACAAGTTCCATTTGAACAGTGTTGTGAGGTCCCCTACCACAACCCCAAAGGGTTCCGATCCCCCCACCCCAGCCCCGAAGGAACCCCCGGTCCTCAAAGGTTCTCCGGATTCCCAAAGGGCCCCCGGTGCCCCAAAGGCTCCTGAGCCACCATTTTAATACTTTTTTAAGGCTTTATTATATCTTTTCAGAACAAATTATTATTTTAGGGAATTATTTCGGCGAAACAGTTAGAGATATTTTAAAAGATGATTCTTGAAGAGATTTTAAAAGAGGATTTGAGGGTGAAACTCTGAGGTCGTTATAATACACAAGTTCCATTTGAACAGTGTCGTGAGGTCCTCTACCCCAACCCCAAAGGGTTCCGATCCCCCCACCCCAACCCCGAAGGAAGCGCTCGGTCCTAAAAGGTCCCTCCAAGCTCCCAAAGGACCACCCGGCCCTCAAGGGTCCCACAGACCCTCAAAGGCTCTCCCCGAGCCCCGTCTTTCGTTGATGTGTATTGTCTGAAACTTATGATTTGGGATATGTAAATTACTATTTCGGACTTTTCTGAGCTAGATTTTTTAGTCTTTCGTTGGTGTGTGTTGTCTGAAACGTATGATTTGGGATGGATGGATTACAATTTTTGACTTTTCTGAGCTGGATTTCTGAGCCGTTCATAGGTATGTGCTGTCAGAAAATTATGATTTGGGATGTGTAGTTTGCAAGTTGGACTTTTCAGAGCTATGATTCTTAGTCTCTCATAGGCGTTTGTTGTCTGAAACTTCTAGTTTGGGATGAATAGTTTGCTATTTCAGGCTTTTCTGAGCTAAGGTTTCCTAGTATTTCGTAGGTGAATGTTGTCTGAAACTTATGATTTGGGATATGTAGTTTCCTATTTTTGACTTTTCTGAGCTAGATTTCTTAGTCTTTCGTTGGTGTGTGTTGTCTGAAACCTATGATTTGAGATGGGTGGATTGCTATTTTTGACTTTTCTGAGCTGGATTTCTTAGCCGTTCATAGGTGTGTGTTGTCTGAAACTTATGATTTGGGATGGTTAATTTGCTATTTTTGACTTTTCTGAGCTAGGTTTCTTAGCCTTTCATATGTGTGTGCTGTCAGAAAATTATGATTTGGGATTTGTAGTTTGATTTTTGGACTTTTCAGAGCTAGGATTCTTAGTCCCTCATAGGTGTTTGTTGTCTGAAGCCATATGATCGATATTGGAGTCATATGATCCGTAAGGGCGATGGAATACTCCCCCATTAGGTTTGGTGTTGGGTTCCCCCCAGCATTAGAAGACACGGACGACAGAGAACGACGCTTGGCCGATCCCTAGAGAAAGAGGCTACTTTGGCGAGGACATCTTTGGAAGATATATGGTCTCAAGCTCTTCAGAGGTCATCGTGGAGAGGCACCGTTGTCGCCTTATGCGCCAGACGGCGTGGGAGAGGAACTAAGTCCAAGTAAGTAGTCCATGAACAAGTTTGAACTGGCGCTGATTAGAAAATGAAAATTTTATTCTCGCTTCCCTCCCAGTTTCCAACTTACATTGCAATGTCTTACACTTCAAGTAAAATATGATGTTTTAACAATTTTTCGGGATTTAAGCTTTAAATTAAATCAATATTTTAAGGTTTTCGCAGTAAAGGTTTTGGCAATAAATTTCTCGAACGTTTAATTAATTCACTAGCTGAAAGATAAACACATTATTCGACTTGCCATCTAATCCTCTTTCCAAATATAATAGTCACCACCGCGTAATTTTGCCCTATCCTTTAATGCATAGTACCAACTATTAATAAGAAAAACAACACAAAAACAATACAGAACAAAAAAATCATCAAAGTTTGTGTATAGTCTAGGGCTATATCCTAGCATTAGAGGGAGGAGGACTGGGACACAATTGTAAAGGTATCAATTACCATGGCTGAGGCATTCACTGCAACCTAGCAAAGAACGAAGATCAACCCATAGTAACCAAAAATTTAAAATACTTTTTGAGAAAAAAAACTGTAAAGTGATAAAAATTATCATTTGATAAAATTCAGAAACAGCATTAAACGGTGAAGCGAATGGTTATCTTTGAGCTTACAAATTATTTTACGAATTAGTTTTTTGGGAGCCTTTTTCATGCTCCATAATACCTATTCATTTTGTATGAGATACGTATCAAGTTAACCTGTGCTTAAGATACTAGTACAGATATAGCACAAGACACTGGGATTAAGTTTTCTAAAACGTGGAATGTTGCTACCCCTATCAAATGCGCACTCCGTACACCAGAGCTAAAAAAAAATTTGGCCATGTTTTGTTATTTAAAAATTACGGTTTCCCGTTGAAAACTAATATTTTTGCAACAAACGGTAGTTTTCCAACATAAATCTTCCAAATAAAGGGGGGCTAGGAGTGCATCTCCCCTTCCTAATAAAGGAGAAAGTGGGAGCAGGAGAGAGTATTTCTCCCTTATCAATGATCTGAAATACTCGTACTTCTAATGGAAAGCTTCAGGACTAGTACCTAAAAATTCACATTTTGAAACTGTATCTATCCTCCAGCTTACCCACTCAATGCTATAAAATGCCCAACACTGTATATTACAGTATTATAAATCATTTTACAGTATAATGGACCATTATACTCATTTTCTATAAAATACTTTGCAATTTACGCCTTTCTTAACATTAAATAATAAAAAAAAAGTTTTTCTAGCTGAAAGTAAGGAACGACGTTAAAACTGAACGACTTTACGCTAAAGTTTGTTATTGTTTTAAAAAAAACAGAGCTGTGAAAGAGTCAAACTTTAGCGTAAAGAGCGAGGCGTGGAGGAGGAGACAGCCCCTTTCATATACGGAATAATTTCTGTTCGTTTTAAGTTTTAACGTCGTTCCTTACTTTCGGTTAGAAAAACTTGTTTTTTTTTATTTAATTTTTGAACATTTTTGAATTAATGCAGGTTTTGATTTTGGCTCACCGTACATGAATGATTAAAACAAAATTTGCAGATTAATTTTACTTTTATTTGGTTAAATGGCTTTCTCAAAACTTGTTTAATTTTATTCAAGAACGTTTTTATTAGTAATAAATATACGTAGCTTACGAATTAACTTACGTCACGAACTTCTATATTCATAGATTTTTAATACGTATATTACGGGGTTCGCCCCCTAGTCAATACCTTGCTCTTTAAGCTAAAGTTCAAATTTTGTTCCGATTCTTTAAAAATGACCTCTTAATCACAAAGGTCATTAATTAGAATAAATAGCTCTTATGAAAGTACTAAAAAATCTTTGGCTTAAAGAGCGAGGTGTTGACTAGGGGGTTAACCCAATCATATACGTAATATTTTCTGTTAGTTTTAAGTTTTGATGTTGCTCCTTACTTTCAGTTGAAAAACTTGTTTTTTTTTTATTTAATTTCTGATCTTTTTCTTTAATAATGATTAAAGAAGGGGGCGAAGGGGTTCGCCCCCTTCATAGCAATGTCCCTTCCCCCATGAAAACTTCCTTCATAGAAAGATCCACTCCATATAACCCCCGACCCCCCCCCCCCACCACTTAACAGAAAAAATCCCCCTGAAAACGTCTGTACACTTCCCAATAACCAATACTATATGTTAACATTGGGTAAAGTTCATAATTTTCAGCCCTCCCCCGGCGACTTCGGGGGATTAAGTCACTAAAAGACATAGTTACATATTTTTAAACATGCTGAACAAAATGGTTATCTCAAAATTTTGATCGGGTGACTTTGGGAAAAAAATGAGCGTGGGAGGGGGCCTAGTTGTCCTCTATTTTTTTGGTCACTTAAAAAGGGCACTACAACTTTTAATTTCCATTCCAATGAGCCCTCCCACGATATTCTAGGACCATTGGGTCGATACGATCACCCCTGGAAAAAAACAAAAAAAAAACAAAACAAATAAACACGCATCCGTGATCTTTCTTCTGGCAAAAAATGCAAAATTCCATATTTTTGTAGATCGGTACTTGAAACCTCTACATTTGGGTTCTATTATACGCTGAATATGATGGTGTGATTTTCATTAAGGTTCTATAACTTTTAGAGGGCCTTTCCCCCTTTTTTCTAAAATGAGCCAAATTTTTTCAGGCGCGTAACTTTTGATGGGTAAGACTAAACTTGATGTTTAGTCTTAGCCATAAGACTAAACTTATAAATTTGAAATCAGCATTAAAATGTGAGTCTTTTGATGTATCTATTGGTATCAAAATTCCGTTTTTTAGAGTTTCGGTTACCATTGAGCCGGGTCGCTCCTTACTTACAGTTCGTTACCACGAACAGTTTGATACTGGTGTAGAACTAGCACAAGAAACTAGTATTAGATCTGGGCCGTTTTCGAGAATTTATCAAGATTTTTAGTTTTTCAACTGTTATTGTTCCCAGTTTCGCTTTGTTCAGGGTAAAAATTATTAAATGTTCTAATATGGCTGGCCTGTATTTAAGAATGGCGGCAGCGCCCCTGCATAATGTGCGAGCATTTGTGTTCATTTTAAGTTGTAACCGCTTTTAATTTTTGCACAGAAGCTTGGTTTACCCTAACAAATTTAAGTTTATCTAAGTCTACCCGTATCTACCCTTATCTAAGTCTACCCGTATGCAAATCTAGTTAGGTTCATGATCCAATGAAACGCTTGATTTTGCGACAAGCCTACAGCTGTAAGACAAGGAATTTTTCGGGGTTGGGGGGAGAGAGTTTAAACAAAAAAAAAAACCTCAAAACACGCATGAAAAATTTGTTTATATCCATTTTTGTTACGTTTTTATGAGTCAGACAAACGTACTCCCCTGGATGCAAGTGAGAATTATGATATCATTCAGACTTTTCTTGGCGAATGACGTGATCTTGCTTAGAAGGTTGCAGATTTTTCAATTTTCGAAGTGATTTTCGAGACCTTTCAAGGTATTTCTCAATTTAAAAGCAGCTTAAAAATGTATTTCTAGGGATGAGTAAAGCTAATTATCCGTTATCGAATGCACCCAGCTCATTACAAAAGAATATTAAGAGGGAGAAGAATTATTATCAGTGAAAATTCCCTCAGGTCAGGGCAATCATCCCCTTGTTGCTTCGGCTACAAATCTTGCTACATTGCTCAAGACGAGATTTCCACATCAGCTTTCAAGCAAGTAATAAGATGCTTATTTCGATGGAATGATCATTCTAACACATGCTAATCTGGTTTGTTGAACCTAGATTTGTTTCCGTGAAGTGCGTAGCTTAGGAACCGTAAGTTCCTTCTGAAAAAAGGCTGGCTTCGATACATCCTCAGATTGTTCCATGACTTTGCCATTGTAACCTAACTTTATCAGGGTAGGTTTATTAACCTTTTAAAGGCATTTGCCCCTTGCGAGGATTTTATCTTTGCACTGAATCTTCACCTAACAACATGGACACTCATAAGAGGGGGGGGGCAAGAGGGGGCTCCAGCCCCCCTGGCTGAATGATGCTGCCTTATATTTTTATATTCTTGTTTTAAGACTTATATCTTAAAACAAGAACCCTTTGCCAGGTAAGCCCCCCCCCCTAAAATTTAGCTTATGGGCACCCATGCCTAACAATATTGTCACCACAAATTCGATTTCAGCAGACCAAGACCGAAATTACCAATTAAATATTGAAACCGTAAAGACTAATTATTCGGCTTTAGTTTATGTACATAATACTAAAAATAATTATTTATTACATGCAGCCACACGAGAAAAACGAAAGAACAGAAACGAAATACAAGAAAGGAGCATGCTTTATGAAAATTTGGACTGCGTCTGACCTGATTAATTTAAAAAAAACAAAGTTTTTCCGAGGGAAGTAAAGAGCGAAGTTGAAACTTAAAACGGACAAAAACTATTACTTCACACCCTATCTAATATATATGAATTAAATTAGTACAAATAAACCAACTAATTATGTTTCCCTATACTTTTAGGATTATAAAAAACTAGCGCTTTAGTGAAAACACAAAAGTTAAGTATAAAAAACAGGAATATTGATTTGGGAGTCAAAAGTGAGTATGCAGCCTGACAACAACAAACGAATCTATAAAGCTTTCCATAGTCTTACACCAGTTGTGGCATCAGTAACTTTCAGTATACAATTAAAATTATCTTGAAAACATAAGAGTAAAATTAAATAAAATAAAAAGAATTTGACTCCTAAGTGGAAATGTAACTCCTATTTCTAAAATGAAGGGATCGAGTAATAATTACGCAAGGAATCTCTCGAAAAAATATTGTTATTTCAACCTGGAGAAAGGGTCGTTGCTTTTGTGCCACATTACACTTGCGGATGGAAGAATTTATAAAAAGCACGTAGATATGAGAAATAGCTTTTGAATGAGCCATTAGGCATCTCTCTATGATGTTCGTGTAGCCCACTAGGCCTGTTGAAAAAAAAAAAAAACGGGAGACAGATCAGTGCTACCGATACAAAAAAGTGATTTTCCTTGTTGTTCAAGGAGGGGGACTGTAATTTCCCTGAGTAAGGTTCTCAACCTTGCTGATTCCACTGGTACACTTTTCATTTTGATCTGACACCATTTTCAAGGGATTTTAGGCTTTTTTCGAAATCACCATAAATTTCTTTTCACGATAAACTTTTACTTTTAAGACGAATCAAAATAATAGTTACCATTCCTGAGTCAGTGCAAGATGGCAATTTTTTTCAATAGGCAGTTTTTTTTCAAAACGCGTTTTTACTTTTGGTTTCTATGGGCTGTGGTTAGCTCTTCACTAGGTTGCAGCTGCCGCTGCAACCATGATTCAGTTCAGGAGAATAACATGCAGCGGTACACTCAAACAGAAACTTAAAATTTTTCACGCGGGCTAAACATTTTCGGGTACTTGTATGATAAACCCCCTACCGCTCAAGTTGTTCATTCACTGATGCATTATAGAGCCGGTTTTTTTCCTTAGTTTCTTTCAGCTTAGCGTGAGATAAGATTAAGAGAAGTGACAGAATATATGGAAAATATATAATTTGGGCTATATATTTACAAATTGGGGGTTGTGGGGGTAAAGTATCTGGACAGTATGAAGTTTGGAAACTATTCTTACTACATAATATGCAGAATAATCGTACCTAACACATTAGCCACGCAGGCCTGCTATTAGATCCCGGCGCCACACCGATGAGGGAAGACCGGCGGCTGCGGCGCCAAAAACAGCGTGCCGCGCCGCCGGCGCCATCAATGTTGACAGCAAACATTAATGTTTTCATCAGTCTTTCCCAAATCATAGCTTAAATTTACAATCAGATTCGAGCCTATTCATGAGTTCAAAACTTCACAAGTTGCTGGCTGGAAACTGGTCTTCTTTGTTATTCATCAAGAGAAGTAGAAATCTGGTAGAAACGAAATGGCTGTGGCGTTTCAGAACCCTTGCATAATAGTTTAAGTATCTATGAGCTATGTATTCTTAACGTAAATAATTACCAAAATTAGTAGTGTTTTATCATCGAGCATTACTGCATACAAAACTTCAAATACCGTATCACAAAATTCGTCAGTTATCTGGGTAAAAACTTTGATTATAAGTCTGAACTTAGAAGCTTAATTTTTTTCACAATACCCTTTGCCTATATCTATTTTGTCACCTTTAAAACATTTGAAATGGACGACTTTGATGTTGATTGTTTTTTTTTTTTTTTTTTTTTTTTTTTTTTTTTTTTTTTTTTTTTTTTTTCTTTTTTTTCTTTTTTTTGCTCTTTTGGATTCCTAAAAAGCCTTACTTGTATTAAAAACTGGCTTTTAATAACTATTTAAAAAAATACATTTTAAAGTTTTTTGGCTTCTTTATACTCTTCTTCAAAGCTTTGTAAAAAGTGTTATAATATTCCAAATGTTACATTTGTTATATTTGTGCATATTTTTGGTCATCATTTGTGGAGAGATCGAATTTTTTAAACCACTATAGATGCGTAAGAACATTGCAACATCTAGTACCCTAAGGTCATAAGACTGTCAAAGACTCCTCCTTGAACCTCCCAAATTGAATGCTTTTATTACGACCTGGCCTTCTAATGTAACTTGGGCACTGGACCAAGGGTGCCATTGTCACTCGAGCGCAACGTTAGGTGGGGATGCCAATACCGCTTTCGTCACAAAAATTCGTTTTAGTGTGAATCTGCCTGGTACTTATGAATGAATGTTTTCAAAGTAAAATCGTTTCATCAACGAGTTTACTTTGAAAACGAGTTTAAGAAAAAACGGGTTGGGTGCAAGTGTCCCTTATTTCCCTTTGGACGATAAAACTATACAAGTGTTGTATCAAGCATAACTCACGAAAATCTTGTTAATTTTTGTTAACTTTTCAATTTTTTGGCATCCCTGCTTTCAATAAAAAAAAATCAAGGTACTATCACTTAAATATAATAGCTCCCTATGCCCCCCCCCGTCTGGATACCATCTTGATAGCATGCTGTCTCTGCTTTAAATTAAAAAAAAAATAATAACTTTTTAGCATCCCTGCTTTCAATAAAAAATTTCGGGATATTATCATTTAAATAAAATACCTCCCTACCCCCCCCCCTCTTTTGATACCACCTTGATAGGCTACCGTCTCAGCTTTACTTAATAATTAACTAGGTCGCTATATGGTTCGAACAAACACGCTAAATAACGTTAAACAGCTTAGTGTTCCTTGAAAAAAAAAATTGAGGGTATGAGTAAAGGGGTACAAAGGCAACAACAAAAATGTCAAAATCATTCAGATATACCTCAAATTAATGGAAAACTGAGTGATAGATTCGCCGTGGCATTCAATAAGAATATAGTTAAAAGGGCAAGAATCTAATTAAAAGAGAGCAAACACAAAAACCAAATTAGGCCAGCAGCCTATGAGAAATCGCAAAATACCCAAGACAATGAACAGGTCCCAATGGGGGCCCTGGGTGTATCGAAATATATCAATGGTTTCCCTGGGAATTTGATATCATTTTCTTCCGTCTCCACTTTAAATGAAAAAAAATAATTATCTTTTTGGCATCCCTGCTTTCAATAAAAAAAAATGAGGTATTATCACTTAAAAGTGATAGCCCCCTATCCCCCCCCCTATAGGCAATAATTTACAATTTGTTTGTGAATCAGATTTTTGGGGTAACTTCAGTTTCAATCTTTGATTCCCCAACCTTTTTTAGGGGGGGGGGTAAATTTTTCAGAAAGAAGATTGTATTTTCTTTAATCTATCAGACGTTCAACAATTGAGTATTAAACATTAAGAAAATCTTATCTAAAAACAGCAAAAAAAAAAAAAAAATTCTGCAAACTTACAATTCAGCTATAGAAACAATCTGTCGGCTATCAATTTCAAATTCAATTGAAGGCAGTGAAGGCTGAGGCTATATAGTAGTGACTGTGTTCTATAATTCTATTCAACTTGAAAATAAAATCCTTGACTACGAATGATGTAAGAAATAGCAATTGAAAAACTGCATTCGAAATGATTTACACTCATCATAGGCAACGCGATAGCGCTGCCTAAGTAAAGAACGATGTGGGAACAATGTATTTTTTTTTTCTCCATACCCGGGCACTTCGTATCGAAGGAGTTGTCGTAGAAACTTCGAAAAGAGCTAATTCGATTGGAAATTGGAGTGGATAGTGCCCTTTTCAGTAGTCTAAATTGATTGGAGGGCAACTAGCTCCCCCCCTACGCCCATCCTTCCCCAAACACATCCAATCAAAATTTTGAGATAGCAATTTTGTTCAGCGTAGTTGATTTCCAGATAGAAAATATGTTTTTGAGGAGGACATTCCCCCACAACCCTTTGGGCAAGGGTTTTAAGTTATGTCCTGAGGGCATATAAGAACGATGTTGGCACAATGTATCATTTATTATTTTTTCCCTTTAGAGCAGGGCACTTCGTATCGAAGACGTTGTCGTAGAAACTTCGAAAAGGCCTCATTCAATTGGAAATTGGAGTGGCTTGTGCCCTTTTTAATAGTCGAAAGTGATTGGAAGGCGACTAACACCCCATCCACGCCCACCATTTCCCGAAATACATCCAATCAAAATTTTGAGATGGCCATTTTGTTCAGCGTAGTTGATTTCCAGACAGAAATTATGTTTTTGAGGAGGTTACTCCCCCACAGCCTTCAGGGCAAGGGTTATAAATTATGCCCTGGGGGAATATAAGGTTTTTATAGAAGGCGTTGTCGTAGAAACTTCAAAAAATGCTCGTTCGATTTGAAAGTCGAAGCGCTAGTGCCCTTTTTAACAGTTAAAAGTGATTGGAGGGCAACTAGCCCCCCCGCCAATCATTCCCCAAAACACATCCAATCAAAATTTTGAGATAGCCATTTTTTTCAGCGTAGTTGATTTCCAGAAAGGAAATATGTTTTTGAGGAGGACACTTCCCCAAAACCCTCGGGGCAAGGGTTGTAAGTTATGCCCTGGGGGCATATAAGGTTTTTATAGAAGGCGTTGTCGTAGAAACTTCAAAAAAGGCTCGTTCGATTGAAAATCAAAAGGACTAGTGCCCTTTTTAATACTTGAAAGTGATTGGAGGGCAACTAGCCCCCCCCCCACGCCCATCATTCCACCAAACACATCCAATTAAAATTTTGAGACAGCCATTTTTTTCATCGTAGTTGATTTCCTGATAGAAAATATGTTTTTGAGGACGACACTCCCCCACAACCCTCGGGACAATGGTTGTAAGTTATGCCCTGGGGGTATATAAGGTTTTTATAGAACGCGTTGTCGTAGAGACTTCTAAAAGGGCTGATTCGATTGGAAATTGAAATGGCTATTGCCCTTTTTAATAGTCGAAATTGATTGGAAGGCAACTAACACCCCTTCCACGCCCACCATTTCCCCAAAGACATCCAATAAAAGTTTTGAGATAGCCAATTTGTCCCACGACGTTCAAAGCTCAGGAAATTATACCTTTGAGCAAGAAACTCCTTCCCCCCAAAAGTCTTCAGGGCAAGAGTTATAAGTTATGCCCTGAAGGCATATCAGGTTTTTATCGAAATCTTTGTCGTAGAAACTTGAAAAAGGGCTCATTCGATTTGAAATTCAAAGGGTTAGTACCCTTTTTAATAGTCGAAAGTGGTTTTTTGTTTAACAACTAAAGCGGTAGTTGAGAGCAACTACCGCTCCTCTCTCACCCACCATTTCCTCAAACACGTCCAATCAAAATTTTAAAATAGCCATTTTGTTTAACGTAGTTGAAAAATCAGGAAATTCGGTCTTAGAGGATGACAACCACCCTAACAGACCTTAGGGTAAGGGTTGTAAATTATACCCTGGGGGCACATAAGGTGTTTATAGAAAGCGTTTTCGTTTCCAAAAGGGCTCATTCGATTGGAAATCGAAAGGCCTAGTGCCCTTTTTAATAGTCGAAAGTGATTGGAAGGTTTGACATTTTTATAGTAAAGATCGATGAGAGTATAATGAATTATTTTTGTTGTTGTTGTTCTTTAGACAAGGGCGCTTCGTATCGAAGGAGTTGTCGTGGGAACTTAGAAAAGGGCTCATTCGAATGAAAATAGAAAGGGCTGATGCCCCTTTTAATAGTCGAAAGTAATTGGAGTGCAACTAATCCTCCTTCCACTCCCACCCTCCCACGTCCACCCTCTCATTTGTCCATTATGTTTAAAAGCTAAATGTTGTCTTAAGATTAAATCAAAATGCACTGTGTTAATGCTAATTCCCAATAAGGCATCTTAGCAGTATCTTACTGAGGGTATTATGTTCAAACTTTCGGGGCTACTTCTGCTCTTAAAATTTAACCAAATCAAAATAGCGTAAGCGTATCCAAGCTACCAAAGAAAGTAAACAGATTTTTGTGTGAATGGTATCAAGTTTTCCATTTCAGGTGAACTAGAGGAGGTATGAAACTAAATTAAACAGTACTATTTGTGTCCATATTTTTAAAAGGGTGCATGTTGTTAAAAATTGCTGAAAATATTTCTCCAGCATACAAATAGCAGGCCAAACTATAAAGTCTTAAAAAATGAAAACATTTAAAGTATTATTTTCTTTTTCCCTGAAAAGACTATGTCAATATAAAACGAACAGAAATTAATTAAAAAAAACTTTTTCAACAAAATAAGTTTTTCAAAGAAAAGTAAAGAACTCCAAATTTTTTTTCGGGGTGACGCATAGATTTTGGGGAAAATACCTGAAAATTCTGGGATAGTACAAGCCCTGCTTGAATTCTAATCAGGAAAATCGAAATTATAAACCACACGAGAAAGAAAAGCTTCGACTTTGCGGTTGACGCAATAAAGAATTGCTGCAAAATTAATTTAAAGTCAGCCGAACGCCGCCGCCTCTGCTGGCGGTGGCGTAGCGACACTTCGGTGGTGGTCGACCGGGCTTCTCGACGGCGACTTTCGGTCGATCTGCCGGCGTGGCGCCGGGGTCTACCTGCTATACTTTACCCCCCCCCCCCCCCCTAATGTACAAATATATAGCCCAAATTTGTTTCTAAAGTATTATGTTTGTGTCTTACTTTGGTATATTTCATTAGGATTGAGCGTCAGAGAAACATATTAGAAGAGTATTAGGTAGAGGGTATATAATAAAAGTGCCTTTTTTATTTCAGTAACACGTAGGGAGTCGGGGACATCAGGCCAATGTAGCGAGGCATATTTCTTGATAAATGGGTGACCACAGGAGAAATTCAAAATACTTGGAAATACTTATTTTACTCTCAGAATATCTGTTGCAGTAGGGCTTATTAACCTTTTATAGACATTGCCCCCTTAAGAAAATTTTATTTTTGCGCTGATTCTTCAGAATATTGGCTTTAGTAAATAGTAACTTCATTAGTTAATGTAACAGTAATCAGTTTATTTAATAGCAAAAATAGATATTTATTACATGCAGCTGCACAAGAGCAACGTAAGATCAGAAACAAAGTACAACAAAAAAAGCGTACTTTATGCAAATTGGGATAGCGTCTGGCCTGATTCAGTTCTCGATAACGAGAACTGATAACGCGTAGCAGTACACTCGGACAGAAAATTGAGCTCTTTCTCACGGGCTAAGAATTTTTTGCAGTAGTTACGCATTATCCCGACTCCACTTAAGGTAGGTATATTTTTATTAAATATTTCAATATATAGGTAATTAGGTTAGGTATTTCACATAATGCGTTTGGGTGGCATGCTTTCCATCATTCTCTTTTGTATTTTTCATAATTTTGTTTCGAAAGTATTATATTTTCATCATATTTTTGGTATATTTAGGATTAACTTGTATTCACTTCTTGAGAGGGATCGGGCTAATATGTAAGTACCTTTCTGCGTTTCCTCGCCCTTTTCTGATTCAAGAAGGGTTGAATTAATTTGACTGAGATTTTGGCTCTTCTTTTCACCGACGCAAATTTTTACTATTGGGTAACTGTGGACCATGGGCCTTCATGGCCAGTCCAGTACAAAATGAGTAGGCTATTCATTTCTTAGTATCGAAGCTGGTATGAAAAAACAGACTAATATTTGTTAAAAAAAACAGACTAATAACACGTGTGCAAATCTTCAAAAGTTTTCCCTTTTCAAAATCAATTTCGCTAACAAAACTGACCACCAATTTTGCAAGTTTGAAAATGCTTCTTCAACAAAAAGAAAATGAAATAAAAAACATCTGACAAATACCCGCTTTTTACTGAAATCCAACAAAATTTGGACATGATTCAGAAGCTGAAAATCCAAAGTCGGACATGATTATGTTTTTCCGATGAGAGGACAACAACATCAATATTAAACTAACTGAAAGTAGATGGCACAAATAAACCTTTTTAACGCACTACAACTCCTAGGACCTATGGACTTAAGGACCTATGTACGATCCCAGTTATCTCTTTAAGCTATTCTTCATCTGGGCAAGTGGAATCATGATTGGCTAAGATTCTTAACAGATGTCTTAGCTTTAACCACCATTGCCTTTTTGGTAACCTGTGCTCAAAATCAGCTTCTGTTTTAAGCTCCTCGACGGGGGTGAAACTATATTGTCTTTCTAAAATTCCTAATACAACTGCTGTATAAGGCGAAATTGCAGTTACATTGCCACCAGGTTGGTTACACTCAATGATATTTTTGATAAGCCAGTCTGCTGCTTTTACTGACATTTTTGTGCCTAAGTAACGGTCAAATGGTGACGGGGAGCCACCTTGTTGATAATGCCCTAAGACATTCATCCTTACATCAAATTCAGGATCACCTTCATGGATGAAGAGTTCTTTCATGAATTGTGAATTATAATTTACATTGGCTTTCCCGCTTGTTAAAACAAGCCCACGTTGAACTCCGTGACGCATCTTATTTTTCATGCGTTCAATGTCCCTCAGATATTCCCGAGCACTAAAAGGCTCTTCAAAGATGTAGGCTTGGTCTGCACCACCAGCAAGACCTGCCAGTGTTGCCAAGTAGCCACAGAAGCCTCCCATTGTTTCGACAACAAAAACTCGACGATTAGTCCCGTGAGCAGATTGTCGGATTCCATCACAAATCCTAGTTATTTCATTTAAAGCAGTATCCGTTCCAAGGGAAAACTCTGACCCTGGAACATTATTACTGACAGTCGAAGGTATCACTACCATCGGTATACAGAATTCCTGGTGGTTCTTTCTCTGCTCTGCTAATTGTAAAATAGAATGATAAGCATCAAAGCCGCCAATAATCAAAATTCCATCTATCTTGTGCTTGCTTATTGTTTTAGCAATTTTTTCATAGTTTCCTTCGGGTAGTGTGCGCTTAGTGCGAATGAAGGTACCACCTTCCCGAACCCAACCAACAACAGATGACCACTTTAACTCTTCAACAAGATCATTTATAAGGCCTTCCATGCCATCGGTAACACGAAGGACAGTATGGCCTCTGTAGATGCAACTCCTTGCAAATGAATATATGGCTGCATTCATTCCACAGGCGGGAGATCCAACACACATTACTGCCAGGGTATACCTGCTAGCATTTGGAACCCTTTCAGAGCTTGGTTTAACGGGCATCATACAATCCAATATTTTGTACGTGCTAAGAATTGATTCAAATCTGTCTCCTCTAAGCTGGACAACTTTCTCCCAGTTTCGCTCATTCAAAACTTTTTGAACTGCCTGGGTATCTTCAATACAATCAATCAACGGACGTCGAACTAACTGATTCCCCTCAAGGCAAATGACGTAGGGTATTTTTTCTGGATCCTCTTCCATGAGAGTCATGATAGCTTCAGCTCCCATTCGACAACCAAGGACTCTATCAAAGGCAGATGGTTTTCCTCCTCGTTGCACATGACCAAGAACAGTAATTCGGGTGTCTTGATTCAAATTTTCCACTATAATGCTCTTTATCATCTCAGCTGTGATGGCATTACCATTTCTGTCGAGAGAACCTTCCGAAACAATAACAATATTTAGTCTTTGCCCAGCTTTCCGGTGTGAACTAAGTTTCTCGCACATTTTCGATTGCCAGTCACCTTCTGGAGGCCACTCAGGGATAAAAATAAAGTCAGCTTCAGTGGCTAAGCCTGCAACAAGGGCAAGGTATCCACAATGCCTACCCATGACCTCCAGTATGAACGTTCTTTGATGGGAGCTGGCTGTTTCTACTATAGCATCAATTGATTCAATAATACGATGTAGTGCTGAATCAGCACCAATAGTCACATCCGTATGACAAAAATCATTATCAATAGATCCCACAATCCCCACGACACTCAAGCATGAATATTTCTCATTTTCTAGTGAATATATTTCTCCTTTTCTCACTAGTTCTTCTAAAAGTGATGACCATTCTTTCTTGAATATATTGGCACCAGTAAGTGATCCATCTCCCCCAATTACAACCAAATTTGTTATTCCATTCAACACCAGGTTTTTGGCTGCCTTGAGACGTCCCGATCTTTCTCGGAATTCCTTGCAGCGGGCTGATCCAATAATTGTACCACCTTTATGTATAATTTTTGAGACACTTAACCAGTTTGCTTCTACTATATTGGCACCACCATCTATCATGCCCTGGTAACCCTCCCTGATGAAAAACAATTTCGCACCAGCATACAGACCACATCGAATTATAGCACGCAGGGTGGCATTCATGCCCTGGGAGTCTCCGCCAGAAGTGAGAACAGCAATTGCTTGGCCTTTTAATGACCCTTTCAATTTATTGTAGTTGTCTTGATAATCTTTTTCTGCCATTTATATTTATGAAAGACTGATGAATTGCATGTCTACATCTTTGAGTAATAGCAGCACAATTTATGTTGAGCATACGATAGAGTTTTTACGAACAAAACCATTCTATTTATTTAATAAACTTTAATGTCTGTATAGTATTAACTTTCCCTCAACATATTTTTGAACTTTTTTATTTAAAGGAAAACTTCTTTTTTTGCTTAAGAAATAAGATGAAAAAAATCACAAGCCAGATTATTGATTGGAATAAAATGAATTTTGAGTTTGGATTCTAATTAATTTTGAGTCTATTAATTAGATTCTAATTAACTTTGATACAATTAGTTATGAGTTTAATAAAAATAAATTAGTAACTGAATCATGGTTGCAGCGTCTGATGCAACCCAATAAAGAACGAGCTCTAGCCCACAGTAACCAAAAATTTCGAAAAAAAACACATTTAAAAAAAACTGTCAAATAAGAAAAAATCGCCATTTGAAGCTCAGGAATGGTAACGATTATTTCGATTACCTATAATGGTAAAAGCTTAGTAATGGTAAAACATTCCTATAGGAAATGTCAATAAGCTGACACACATGGAAACTGACACTCTTCGAAAATGGGGTCATATCGAAATGAAAATTGCATCATTGAAATCGTCATAGCGGAAAACTCCCACAAAAAAGTACAATAGGGCCTCGGCTTAAGCAACAAGAAAAATCATTTTTCGTAAGGAAAGCAGCTGTGAGATGTTTTCTTTTTTTTTCGCAACCAAAAACAGCTCATTTGAGGACTCATTTCAAATGAATCATTTAACGGCTCATTTCAAAGTTAATTTTTATATTTATATGCTTCCGATAAGTATAAAAAATAATTACTAAATAAAAATAAAGAGCAATTTGTGACAAAAACTGCATCTTCATAAACAAAGTGATATAACAGAAGTATTTTCTGACATGGTAATATAGGCTACGTATCTTTCTCTAGGGTATGATGTCATATTTGAGTGACTCTGTTACCTGAGTTCCTGATATGTCCTCATATTCGTTGTACTCTAAATTTAAAACTTTTCTATCCTTTTGTGTGTTAGGGTGTGCCGCGATGAAAAAAATGTTCACAGTATCCTGCAGAAATAAAACGGCATAATCTCCACCTCCTGCATTTTAAACAATTGTGCATAAATTACATCTTATGTGCCTATAGACCATAGACTAAACTACGTCTTATAATGACTTAGAAGAAGAGCGCTAGGGAGTCACGACATTGTATCCTTATGGAAAATCATATTGATAATTTCTTAAACCAAATTGGCCTGCCATATTATAAGAAAAGGAAACTATCTTTTTATTTCCATTATAGAGGCATTTTTTTATAAACAGAAATATGGGCTTAAAAGGGGTGCCCCCCTTTCACCAATAGAGGCAGATATTTTCATGGAAGAAATTGAAGAAAGGGCTATTTCACAAAGTCTTTGTAAACCTGAATTTTGGTTTCGTTTTAAAGATTAAATTTTTTATTTATGAAAGCATGATGAAGAATCTTTGGGGTCTTTCCTTCACTTGCTTAACTCTTTGGATCCAAAACTCAAGTTTTCTCAGGAATCAGAGATAGATACGCGTCTTCCTTTCTTGGATTTTCTGGTACCGAAATGATGCATGTTTCGAGTTCAGGGTTTATAGAAAACCTACGCATAGTGACAGTTACTTGAATTATTCCTCGAATCATTCTCCTGTGGTTAAAAGAGGAGTGGTCACTTCTTTAGTCGATAGAGCATTGCAGGTTTGTTCACCACGGTTCCTGGATTTAGTGCTTGACCACCTTAGGGATGTTTTATTTGGGAAGGGTTATCCAATTAGTTTAATAAATTCTGTAATTGAAAAACGTATTAAAATGCTATCAGATGGTGACACACCTAATACAAATTAAAGGGAAAATTCAGTTTACCTTGGTCTCCCGTACGTAAAAGGGGTTCCAGAACACATTTCCAAAGATCTAAAAAAAATTAATATTTACACTTTTTATAGACCCAATAAAACTATCAGTTCCCAAATTTATCAAGGTAAAGACCCTATCCCAAAAGGTGAAAACACTGGTGTCTACAGAATTCCATGCTCGTGTGGTCTTTGGTACATCGGAAGAACTCACCAACGGCTTACAGATAGATTAAATCAACACTCTACCTCAATTGATAACATTGAGGCGGAAAAAACGCAAAATTTTGACTCTGCCCTTGCAGAACAAATCTATGATTTTCCGGAACATACTATTGTATATAACCAAGCTAGTTTAATTTTTCATGACAAGGGTATTGTCCAGCACTACAGGGAAGCGGCTGAAATTTTTAAATACCAGCATTTAGGTCTAGCTTTAAACAGAAATTCCGGTGAATTAAGAATAAACGAGTCATATTTCGGTTTTCTCGAAAGAGAAGCCGATACTTTAGTAACCACTGAAATAAACCTTGAACCCCTTTCCCAATCATATAATCAGACACGGGAACAACCCCTTAGGTCTCAAAGGCTTGCTCTTTCCTGGTAAAAGAACCGAAAGTTGTCAACTTTGACCAGTATCTAGTTTGAATAATGAAACAATGAAATGGTAATATGTCAGGACTTCTTGGATTTGATCATATCAAGACACTGCAAAATGCGAAGGACTTTAGGAACGGAATAGTTCCCATGATCCAGGACTTTGTCGGTTCGATCAGAAAAACCTGAAACTTATTTACCGTCCTATTTCAGATTCAAAAACTCGGCAAACGCCTTAGCAAGATCTTTACCCGTTGAGCTTGCACGGCAGTTCCATTGCTATTTTCTAGGAAAATAATTGAACTTCCCTTAGACGATAGTAAAGCCATTTTGACAATTCCCCATAAGTTCTTTGTAGAAGAATGTTTACGCTTGGTAGAAAATTTACCGCCGTAGTGAACCTGGGATTGCCAAATCATAAAAACTGCGTCTTTATATCCTATGATGCAATCAAGTCTGTCTTTTTTTTCTCTTTGAGAGTAGTCACCGCTTTGTCCCATTGCTTTGCTCGAATAGCCGTTTTGCAGTGGGCGTTGCACCAAGATTTCTCCTGGCTGGACGCCTCGGTCTGCTTCGACTGAATATAACTTGGGATAGAGTCGACTATTGCCAGCTGCTTCTTCTCTGTCGGTTTTCCTGTCGGCCTTTGGCCTTTGTCGGTCTTTGTTGGCCTTTGTCGGCCTTTGTCGGCCTTCTCTGTCGGCCTTTGGGGAGAAA
Source organism: Artemia sinica (assembly GCA_027921565.1). Taxonomy (NCBI): domain Eukaryota; kingdom Metazoa; phylum Arthropoda; class Branchiopoda; order Anostraca; family Artemiidae; genus Artemia; species Artemia sinica. Next base: position 68,083,629 of record CM051265.1, read on the forward strand.
AGCTCTCTATTACTAAAAAGTAAGTATGTTTCTTAACCCATCTTGATCTCCTCTTTTGTTTTGCCACAATCGTACTTTATTGGGGAAGGAATCAATCGCAATTTATTGGGGGAGGAATATGTATATTTCCATACAAATCATAGGCGACGTGGTTACTTGTGAGGGCATGAACATCAACCATCAAGGAGTCTGGGTGATCCGTCAGGAAGAGACCAAAATGAGACGATCCGTTTAGGTCATGATAGGCATTGAATTCAATAAATTGTTCATGTCTATACGAAAGACAAAGATCATTCCGCCCCTTCTGATCAAATTTTTTTCTATGGGACTACACGCTATGATATTGGCTACATTGGAATCTCAATGAAGGGTGATAATTGACTCAGCACATTTGCCCCAAATTTAATCAAGGGAGGTAGCTAGTAGTCAGGAAGGATGGAGAGTTAGATTCAGTCTCAATAATTATAGGTTTGTCTGGAAATGTCCTCCTAACCCATATAACTTCTTCGGCCTCTTATCGAACAATATCAATTTTATCAGTATTTAGTAAAAACTTTGAAAAGGCTCTGATTTTCTCGTCTCATTACTTTTCTAAATTCTAATATCTTCTTCATGATTTTTAGTTTGGTTTTCGAATGAAGCACTCCACTGAACATACGTGTATGACCCTTTTGAATTTTGTGTATACTGCTTTAGATTTGGGATTAAGTCCTGATGGTATTTCCGTCAATATTGGTGAGGCATTTGATTCCTTAACCCATGAAATTCTTCTATCGAAGTTGTCCTGTTTTAGCATAAGAGGAAATATGTTTTTTTGGTTTCAGTCTTATTTGAATGGTAGGTTAATTTTGGCTGATCCGCTTTTCCACTCACCCTCAGAAGTGAATAATGGCGTTCCCCATGGATCAGTTTAAGGAGCCTGTGGTATTTGTGACTTATGTAAGTGATTTCTTTTATGTGGTAAAACAGAAGAAATCTATTAATTGCTGTAGCCACTGTCATCCTAAGTCTTCCCATGCCCATAGTGGCAACTATAATTTGCCTTCTTCTGATGTCCTTATTTCTTTTGCTAATGACAGCCCACTTAGAAATTCACGAAATTGTGAATCAGAGCTTCGGTTAACTCTGCCAAAATTTGTTTTAGAGAAGTGCCGCTAATTATCTTAACTTAATTCTTTCTAACTCAAGTTTTTTTTTTCTCGCGTTTCTCAGGTGTATCCTCAGTTATCTGAAATCTACCAGTCAGATTGGACAGCTCATAGATCTAAAGATCAATATGTCTATTTTTGAGTCATTATTGTCGACCAAAACCAGTCTTTCAAAACCAGTCACATTAATCTGATTAGAATAAAGATAATCAGGAGTCTCGGTATTTTTAGGATGCTCAGACATACTTTTTCCGGATCAATTTTGAAAGTCCTTTTTCACTGCTTGATGAAATACTATGTGTCTAACTGTTCAACAGTCTGACCAGCCTGAAGTAACAGCCCAACGCCCTGGCCATCGCCCTATGTTCAGTGTTGCCGAATTTTGAAGAAAACATCTCTCGCTGATCGCCCAATCTTTCAAATTAATTACAGTGTTGCCAAATTTTGTCTCCTTAAACCTAAAGGACTATTAAAAATACTTTAACACAATTACTTCAGAGCAGAGGAGATTCTAAGGGATCAGATACTATTTTTAGAGATTAAACCATATCTGTTTGAATAGTAGCTCATTTTAAAGCCCTTTTTTCTCTGATTCATATTATATACGTTTTACAGCGTTTCAAAGTCTTGAATTCAGTTTAGTTCACAAATAAAGTTCTTCTAAGAAATTCAAAATCCTTGTCTTACAAAAAAGCGGGGGATGGCCTTACTTTGGCTTATTATACCCTATACAGTGTTTTTATTAAGTGAAAAACAATAGCCCTTGTATTTATCATAAAATTCAATATTTTATTCATTGCTACAGCTCTTTGTGACTTTCTTATTTAACCAGGGCGATTTCTTTATCGCCCTAGTCTTAAAATTCCATCTATAAGGTCAAAGAATAAGAAAAGTATGCTATTCTTGTCAAAACGTGGAGTGCTATCATCAGACAGATGAGACGTTTCAAATAAGCTGTCACTTGCCACAAATCGGAGCACAATTACAATTGGCTCATAGCAGAGGAGATTCTAAGGGGTCAGATACTATTATTTGGGACTAAACTATATCTGCTTGACTAGTAGCTCATTTTAAAGCCATTTTCTCTCTGATTCATAATATATACGTCTTACCACGTTTAAAAGTCTTGAATTCCATTTAGTTCCAAAATAAAGTTCTTCTAAGAAATTCAAAATCCTTGTCTTACAAAAAAGCGGGGATGGACTTACTTTGGCTTATTATACCCTATACAGTGTTTTTATGAAATGAAAAACAATAGCCGTTAGATTTATCATGGAATTTAATGTTTTCATCATTGCTACAACTCTTGGTTACTTTCTTATTTAACCAGGGCGATTTTCTTATCGCCCTAGTCTTAAAATTCCAGCCATAAGGTCAAAGAATAAGAAAAGTATGCTATTCTTGTCAAAACATGGAGTGCAATCATCAGCCAGATGAGACATTTAAAATGAGCTGTCACTCGCCACAAATCAGAGCAGAATCATAATTCGCTCACAGCAGAGGAGATTCAATGGGGTCAGACACTACTTTTTGGGACTAAACCTTATCTGCTTGACTAGCAGCTCATTTTAAAGCCCTTTTTTCTCTGATTCATAATATATACGTCTTACTGCGTTTAAAAGTCTTGAATTCAATTTAATTCCCAAATAAAGTTTTTGTAAGAAATTCAAAATTCATGTCTTACAAAAAACTGGCGATTGCCTTGATTTCGCTTATTATGCCCTATACAGTGTTTTTATGAAGTGAAAAACAATAGCCGTTAGATTTATCATGGAATTCAATGTTTTCATCATTGCTACAACTCTTGGTTACTTTCTTATTTAACCAGGGCGATTTTCTTATCGCCCTAGTCTTAAAATTCCATCTATAAGGTCATAGAATGAGAAAAAGGTTCCTATTCTTGTCAAAACGTGGAGTGATATCATCAGATAGATGAGAAATTTCAAATGAGCTGTCACTCGCCACAAATCAGAGCACAATCCCAATTGGCTCACAGCAGAGGAGATTCTAAGGGGTCAGACACTACTTTTTGGGACTAAACCTTATCTGCTTGACTAGCAGCTCATTTTAAAGCCCTTGTTTCTCTGATTCATAATACATACGTCTTACTGCGTTTAAAAGACTTGAATTGAATTTGTTTCCCAAATAAAATTTTTCTAAGAAATTCAAAATCCTTGTCTTACAAAAAAGCTGACAATGGCCTTGCTTTGGTTTAAATGCCGCATACGGTATTTTATTAATTGAAAAACAATAGTACTTGGATTTATCATAGAATTCAATATTTTATTCATTGCTACAGTTCTTTGTGACTTTCTTATTTAACCAGGGCGATTTTCTTATCGCCCTAGTCTTAAAATTCCATCTTTAAGGCCAAAGAATGAGAACAAGGTCCCTTTCTGGTGCCACATGCCCCCTTGAGATCAGTGTTGGTGCGACCACTAGGTAAACACCAGCCTGAAGTAATAGCCCATTACAGAAATAATTAAATAAAATAAGTTTTTCCGAGGGAAGTAAAGAGTGAAGTTGAAACTTAAAAGGAACAAAATTATTACTTTACAGCCTATCTAACATATACCAATAAAACTAATGCAAATAAAAGAGCATGAGATATTACCCTATGTTTGTAATATTATTGAAAACTAGCGAAGTCCTTTCCCCAGTGTGCAGCCCTTTTTCCAGGAACTATGGAAGATCTTATCATCACCAAAACTAAATATTTTGACCTTTGTACTATGTTGAACAAAATGGCTATCTCAAAATTACGACTGGATGACTTTGTGGGTAGGAGGCCTCCAAGGAGGGGGGCTTGTTGCCCTCCATTCTTTTTGGTCACTTAAAAATGGCACTAGCAAATTTAATTTCCGTTCGAATGAGCTATTGCACATCTCTCTATTATGTTCCAGTCACCCCCTACAGTGATGGATCCAGGGGTGGGGGTGGGGGCGCACACGCCCTAGCGTAGTCTAAAGTAGCGTAATTTACTTAATTAACTCAAGTTTGCGTTAACTAAACTTGCTCCTAATGCAAGTTTATCGGATCAATCTATTTTGCACCCCCCCCCCCCCACAATTTTTATTTCGGATCAACCATTTTTTTGCGCCTCCCCCTAAAAACATCTTGGATCCGCCCCTGACCCCTTAGCTCTGCTAGAACAAAAAAGAAAAAACGGAGAGATATCAGTGCTACCCATGCAAAAAATTTATTTTCCTTGTTTATCAAGGAGGGGGACTGTTATTGCCCTATTCAAGGTTTTCAACCATGCTGATTCCAATGGTAAAGTTTTCATTTTGATCTGACACCCTTTTCGAGGGGTTTCAAGCTGTTTTGTGAAATCACCATATTTTTTTTTTGCAATAAACTTTTACTTTTAAGACAAACCGAAATGGTAGTTACCATTCCTGAATCAGTGTTACATAGCAATTTTCTTTCACTAGGTATTTTTTTTCAAAACGCGTTTTTGAACTTTCGGTTACTATGGGCTGTGGTTTGCTCTTTACTAGGTTACAGCTACCGCTGCAACCATTACTCCTGTTTTTCGATTTTTTAGCCGTAATGCTGCAAGCCGTAATTTGAGATTAATCGTGTAGGAGGAAAACTACCCCTTTCTTATCCCCATCCCCACCTCAAGGTCAAAGAAACTTTGGAGTGTTCTCATTCGATCCTGAATCAGTGTTACATAGCAATTTTCTTTCACTAGGTAGTTTTTTTGTTTTTTTTTTAAACGCGTTTTTTTAACTTTCGGTTACTATGGGCTGTGGTTTGCCCTTTACTAGGTTGGAGCTGCCGCTGCAGCCATGACTCCTGTTTTGTTATTGCGATTTTTCAGCCGTAATGTTGGTAGCCGTAATGTGAGATTAATCGTATTGGAGGAAAACCACCCCTTCATTATCCCCATCTCCACCTCAATGTCACAGAAACTTTGGAGGATGCTTATTCGATCAGAAAATGAGAGTTATTTTCATTTATTATAAGTGGAAAGCGATTGGAGATCAGCCAGACACAGGGAGTATTTTTGGTGGGGGAGGGGTAAAAGCTGGTTCCCACCTATTTTGTACTTTCTCTTTGAATGCTCGATTTTACGTTAGCTCAATTTTGCGTCCTTTAAGAAATTATCAGTTGACACAGTCCCCAAAAACCCAAAGGATTTTGATTTGGAAGATAATCTGGTTTTGTTTCGTAAAAGTGTCACATTTCATGATTGTAAATAGATATGATAGCTGAATACCAACGCCAAAGAGCTCTGACAAATTATCAATCCCGCAGAGACGAGGGTTGAACAAGGAAAACGGCCTTTTGACAACACTTTTACGGATCCAGGTTATTTGATTCCTGCCAAAATTTCGATTTTTTTTGTTAACGAGTTTGGTGTGCATTAAACGCTTATTTTCATTGATAGTCAGAGCAGGAGTTACATTTTTGTACCCTTTACAGGGTGAAGATATATATTTGGGCAAATTTTTAAACGTTTTTCTTGATAAATTCTCCGATTTACAAAAATTTTGCCCTTTAAATTAAAAAAAAGAAGATGATTTCAAATGCGGGCCGATGTGTCTTCAATTTATAGTTTTCTTTGCGGTTCGATTGATTTGGAGTGTGAAGATCCACTCAACGATCTCCACTTAAATTTCTGAGACGAAGAAAATATAATCGACAATTTGGCACAAATTTTCGCAGAAATTGTAAAAACCATGGACACATCATTGAATAATATTAGCAGAATTTGCAGAATGTCACCTGTAACATATTAATCTAAAAAAAAACAAAGTTTTTCCGAGGGAAGTAAAGAGCAAAGTTGAAAATTAAAACGGACAAAAATTATTACTTCACAGCCTATCCAATATATATCAATAAACTAATACAGATAAAGAAATTAATTATGTTTCCCTGTGTTTCTAAGATTATAGAAAACTAGCACTTTACTAAAAACACAAAAGTCAAATATAAGAAATAGGAATATTGATTTTGGAGTCAAAATTGAGTATGTAGCCTGAAAACAATTAACCAATCTGTAAATCTTTCCACAGTCTTACACCAATTGTGAGTAAAATATAAGAGTAAAATTAAATAAAACAAAAGGAATTTGACTCCTAAGTGGAAATGTAACTCCTATTTCTAAAATGAAGGGATCGAGTCATAATTACGCAAGGAAGCTCTCAAAAAAATATTGTTATTTCAACCTGGAAAAAAGGTCGTTGCTTTTGAATGAAAACTAATTTTATAAATCTTGAAGACTTTAGCGTAAAGAGCGAGAGTTGGGGAGGGGGTACACCCCATTCTCACAATTTTAAGGTTTAATTTTGTTCCCAACTTTCACTTAAAAAAATCATTTAAGACTTCTATAGTTCTTCACTAAATCAAAACGCTATATAGAGCATACCCAGTCCAACTAGGACGTGAAGGCCATATTTTGACAGCCATTTAATTGAGCATTGTTGAGAAGTCAAATAATCATGAGCTAATTGTGGTTGTGCTCCGACTTGTGGCGAGTGACAGCTCATTTGAAATGTCTCATTTGTCTGATGATAGCACTCCACGTTTTGATATAAATAGGAACCTTTTTCTCATTTTTTTGACCTTGTTGATGGAATTTTAAGACTAAGGCGATAAGAAAATTGCCCTGGTTAAATAAAAAAGTCACAAAGAGTTGTAGCAATGAAGAAAGTATTGAATTCCAAGAAAAATCAAAGGGCTATTGTTTTTCACTTCATAAAAACACTGTATAGGACATAATAAGCCAAAGCAAGGCCATCGCCGCTGTTTTTCAAGACAAGGATTTTGAATCAAATACATTCTTAGACCACACTGGCTATACATGACAAACGAAGCTTCAGAGAGGAGAGAAAGTAACAAAATGAAAAATAAAAACAAAAAGGGTGAAAAAACGAGGATTTTGTCAGCCAGCGAACCATGAAGATGACAAAATATAAGCAAATATTTCGACAAGGACCTCCGCCAATTTTCGTAAACCCGACCCATCTAGTTCTGTTTGACGAGGCAACCTTAATATCAACTGTTAATGGCGTACCACAAACTTTTAAGGAGGTAATTGAGATAAAAAAATATATGGACCAAAATTTAGCAATAAATAGAGATACTGGAGATATTTCATTAAGCCCAATTTACGACAGTTTAATCTTGAAGGACTCAATCAATATTTTCACCCGAAAAAACTTAAAAGAACCTATTTGCATATCTAATGAAAACCGAAATTGTAGACCAGCTAAATTTATTGCAAGACGAAAGATCTTTGCACAATCATCTTGGTAAATTCATTTTCATTGATTCCTGCCTGGTTTTTTATTCAGTGTCTGTTCTGTCTTTGTACAGTAAGCTTCGAAAGGTTAGATTTTCGTTTTTTTTTTCTTTTTTTTGTTTAGCACTGAGGACGACTTGGCGGAGGTCCTTGTCGAAATATTTGCTTATATTTTGTCATCTTCATGGTTCGCTGGCTGACAAAATCCTCGTTTTTTCACCCTTTTTGTTTTTATTTTTCATTTTGTTACTTTCTCTCCTCTCTGAGTTTCGTTTGTCAAGGATTTTGAATTTCTTAGAAAAACTTTATTTGGAAACTAAATTGAATTCAAGACTTTTAAAAGCGGTAAATCGTATATATTATGAATCAGAGAAAAAAGGGCTCTAAAATGAGCTACTAGTCAAGCAGATAAGGCTTAGTCCCCAAAAGTAGTGTCTGATCCCTTAGAATCTCCTCTACTGTGAGCGAATTGTGATTGTGCTCTGATTTGTGGTGAGTGACAGCTCATATGAAATGTCTCATCTGTCTGATGATAGTAGTCCAAGTTTTGACAAGAAGAGGAACCTTTTTCTCATTCTTTGACCTTATAGATGGAATTTTAAGACTAGGAAGACAAGAAAATCGCCCTGGTTAAATAAAAAAGTCACAAAGAGCTGTAGCAATGAAGAAAATATTGAATTCCATGATAAATCTAAGGGCTATTGTTTTTCACTTTATAAAAACACTGTATAGGGCATAATAAGCCGAAGCTAGGCCATCGCCCACTTTTTTGTAAGACATGAATTTCGAATTTCGTAGAAAAAATTTATTTGAGAACTAAATTGAATTCAAAACTTTTAAACGCGGTAAGACGTATATATTATGAATCAGAGAAAAAAGGGCTTTAAAATAAGCTACTAGTCAAGCAGATAAGGTTTAGTCCAAAAAAGTAGTGTCTGACCCCTTAGAATCTCCTCTGCTGTGAGCCAATTGTGACTATGCTCCGATTTATGGCGAGTGACAGCTCATTTAAAACTTCTCATCTGTCTGATGATAGTAATCAATGTTTTGAGAAGAATAGGAACCCTTTTCTAATTCTTTGACCTTATGGCTGGAATTTTAAGACTAGGGCGATAAAAAATCGCCCTGGTTAAATAAAAAAGTCACAAAGAGTGGTAGCAATGAAGAAAATATTGAGTATTATAGTAGATCTAAGGCCTATTGTTTTTCATGTCATAAAAACACTGTATAGGACATAATCAGCCAAAGCAAGGCCATCGCCCACTTTTTTGTTAGACAAGGATTTTGAATTTCTTAGAAAAACTTTATTTGGGAACTAAATTGAATTCAAGACTTTTAAACGCGGTAAGACGTATATATTATGAATCAGAGAAAAAAGGGCTTTAAAATGAGCTACTAGTCAAGCAGATACGGTTTAGTCCCAAAAAGTAGCGTCTGACCCCTTAGAAACTTCTCATCTGTCTGATGATAGCACTCCACATTTTGAGAAGAATAGGAACCTTTTTCTAATTCTTTGACCTTATGGCTGGAATTTTAAGACTAGGGCGATAAAAAATCGCCCTGGTTAAATAAAAAAGTCACAAAGAGTTGTAGCAATGAAGAAAATATTGAATGTTATAGTAGATATAAGGGCTATTGTTTTTAACTTCATGAAAACAATGTATAGGACATAATAAGCCAAAGCAAGGCCATCGCCCGCTTTTTTGTAAGACAAGGATTTTAAATTTCTTAGAAAAACTTTATTTGGGAACTAAATTGAATTCAAGACTTTTAAACGCGGTAAGACGTATATATTATGAACCAGAGAAAAAAGAGCTTTAAATGAGCTACTAGTCAAGCAGATACGGTTTAGTCCCAAAAAGTAGTGTCTGACCCCTTAGAATCTCCTCTGCTGTGAGCCAATTGTGATTATGCTCCTATTTATGGCGAGTGACAGCTCAATTGAAACTTCTCATCTGTCTGATGGTAGCACTCCACGTTTTTACAAGAATAGGAACCTTTTTCTAATTTTTAGACCTTGTGACTGGAATTTTAAGACTAGGGCGATAAGAAAATCACCCTGGTTAAATATAACAGTTCCAAAGAGTTGTAGCAATGAATAAAATATTGAATGTCATGGTAAATCCAAGGACTATTGTTTTTCACTTCATAAAAACTTTTGATTTTGAGTTTCTTAGAAAAACTTTATTTGGGAACTAAATTGAATTAAAGACTTTTAAACGCGGTAAGACGTATATATTATGAATCAGAGCCAATTGTGATTGTGCTCTGATTTATGGTGAGTGACAGCTCATTTGAAACGTCTCATCTGTCTGATGATAGCACTCCACGTTTTGACAAGAATAGGAACCTTTTTCCCATTCTTTGACCTTATAGATGGAATTTTAAGACTAGGGCGATAAGAAAATCACCCTGGTTAAATAAGAAAGTCACAAAGAGTTGTAGCAATGAAGAAAATATTGAATTTTATGATAAATCTAAGGGCTATTGTTTTTCACTTCATAAAAACACTATATAGGACATAATAAGCCAAAGCAAGGCCATCGCACGCTTTTTTGTAAGACAAGGATTTTGAATTTCTTACAAAAACTTTATTTGGGAACTAAATTCAATTCAAGACTTCTAAACGCGGTAAGAAAAAAGGGCTTTAAAATGAGCTACTAGTCAAGCAGATACGGTTTAGTTCCAAAAAGTAGTGTCTGGCCCCTTAGAATATCTTCTGCTATGAGCCAATTGTGATTGTGCTTCAATTTGTGGCGAGTGACAGCTCATTTGAAACGTCTCATCTATCTGATGATAGCACTCCACGTTTTGATAAGAATAGGAACCTTTTTCTAACTCTTTGACCTTATAGATGGAATTTTAAGACTAGGGCGATACAAAAATCGCCCTGGTTAAATAAGAAAGTCACAAACAGCTGTAGCAACGACTCAAATATTGAATTTTATGATAAATACAAGGGCTATTGTTTTTCACTTAATAAAAACACTGTATAGGGCATAATAAGCCAAAGTAAGGCCATCGCCCGCTTTTTTGTAAGACAAGGATTTTGAATTTCTTAGAAAAACCTTATTTGTGAACTAAACTGAATTAAAGACTTTGAAACGCAGTAACACGTATATAATATGAATCAGAGAAAATAGGGCTTTAAAATGAGCTACTAGTCAAGCAGATACGGTTTAGTCCCTAAAAATAGTATCTGACCCCTTAGAATCTCCTCTGCTCTGAAGTAATTGTGTTAAAGTATTTTTAATAGTCCTTTAGGTTAAAGGAGACAAAATTTGGCAACACTGTAATCAATTTGAAAAATTGGACGATCAGCGAGGGATGTTTTCTTCAAAATTTGGCCACACTGAACATAGGGCGATGATCAGGCCGATGGGCTATGGGCTATTACTTCAGGCTGGTAACAGTCTGGACGTCAAATTTTCCTTCTCTTCTAAAACCGCTTTTAAAGGTTTACAATAAAGCTAAAAACCTCATTCAGGACTAATCGTTCAGTAGTTATACCGTTACTCGATCTCGAGTCACTGTATATTCTTTTGTGCCCATGTTTTACTTTTGATCATATTCATGGTGACCTCCCCCAGACCCTAAGTGCTCAACTGTTGCCGAACTCTGATCATAATAATCATCATTTTCTCAATAAAAAAAATCATATTTAAATTGCTTTCACTCCTTCTGTAAGGTCAGATTTCAATCATGTAATAGTGAGTCATATTGTGTGGAATATGATGCCAGAATCAACGCGAAGGTACCACTCTTTCAGGCTGCTTAAAAAAAAATGGAAAAAAAATTGGGTTCTGAGAAGTTATTTATTAATCTTTTTCTATGTTCTTCTTCTGCGCACAATTCATTGGAGTCTATTTAATCTATTTCATTTATTTAATCTATCATATTTATTTAATTTTTGTATTCTACAGGTTTTTGTTGTTGTTCCTTTCTTCTTTTCTTTCTATAAGTTAGCAAGTGACTTTTTTCTTTGACTAAGTGACTCTTATCTCTCCCCCTTTTACAGGCCAAGGATCCTTTGGTGGATAAGCATATTTAATCATATTTAATCATATAGCATATTTGGTGGAATATGTGTATTTAATCATCAATAAATTTTATGTGAATTTGGACAGTGTGCTTTAGTTTTCAAAACATTGGTGAAAATTAAAAAAAAAACTACAATAATCATCAAGATAACTGGGAAGAGCTTATTAAATAACTAAATAATGAATATATAATAATATTAGTTCCTGGAAACTTCAGTGATTGAAAATTTTATTTCACAGTATTTTATTTTATTTTTCAGTGTTGCAAACATAAAAAAAATGTTTATAATATATTTTGTTTCTAGTGAAGCGCACATGACGTGATACGCTTTAGAGCTTTTACGGTTAGGGTAAGGGGAAAGGGCAGTAGCCAAGATCCTGTTTACAGTAATTTTTGTTCGTTTAAAATTTGAACTGAATATTCAAATTAATTTCTACTCGTATTAAGATTTATTTCTTCGTCTTTATCAGTATCTATTATCCTGTTATTTGATATGATCATTTATTTGGATTAATATGAGTAGGCTTCTAAACCCCATGCTTTCTAAAAGCCAGAATATAATTTGTACTTTACTGAAACAAATTCAAATGAATTTACTGAAAAAATGTGCATTGTCAGTTTAATATACATATGCTGATATTCATTCCTTAAAATCTTAATTAATTTTTGATTTCTTATAGTTATAAAAGTGAAAACATTTGAAAGAATGTTTTTCAGTAAAGTACAAATTATATTCTGGCTTTGAAGGAAAAATAGGAGTGGGAATTGAATTCACGCCAAAACTTCTTAATTCAATTGAAATTGATGATTTGCCACCCTATGACTTGAAGCTAAAGACTAACATGGTAATTATGCTAATGTGTAGTTTAAATTTAGATATTTCAGAGAGTACATGTAATGGAACATGCCTGGTTGTTTCTGAAGTATATAACAAGGTCATTAAAGTAAATGTATAATTACTGTAGAAAATATAGAAATTTTTTATTTATTTTGTATCTTTGACGTAATGAGAAACTATTCAAGAGATGGATAAATCAAAACACCTTAAGCAAAAGGCATGGAAAAATGTCTGAGGTAATGATGAACCGAAATGAACCACAACTAGACCTGTGGTTAGGAGAGATGCGACAACAAGCATTACGATGAATCACAGACGAAAATGATGGACAACAAGACCTGTAGTTAGGACTTTCTTAATTTAACTGAAATTACTGATTTTCGCTCTTAGATTTAAAATTAAAGATTAACACGATAAATGCTTAATTTGGATATTTACATATATTTGTTATGTAATATGGCCGGTTAATACTCAATTATATAACAGTTTAATTTAAGCAAAAACGTAATGGGGAAAAGCTGAAAAAGAAGTTTCTTGGGTACATATGACGTCATGCAAAATTATACAATTGATGAATCTGAACAACTAGAGCAAAAGGCACGGGGTAAGGTCTGAGACAATGATGAACGAAAATGTAAAACAACGATATATGTGGTTAGGACGCAGGGCATGGAACAAGCAACTGTGAGAATCACATTGAATTGTAAAAGGAATCTGCAGTTAAAAAGAAAATCAAGATTATAATAGAGTGAAGGAACGTATTGTTATTCTATCTGTCGGTAATCAAGAAGAAGGATAGGAATTCACGCAAGGATATCTTAATGAAATTGAAATTACTGATTTGCCAGCCTATTACTTAAAAATAAAGAGTAACAGAATAACTATGCTAATACGTAGTGTAGATTTAGATATTTTAGAGGGAATATGCAATAGAATATGCATGACTGCTACTGTATTATATAAAAACGTCATTAAAGCAAAAACATAATTACTGAGGAAAAGCTGGAAAAGAACTTTTTGGTATCTATGACGTCATTCAAAATTTTTCAAGGGAATGAATTAATATGAACCGCTAGAGCAAAGGTGTGAAAAAAATTCTGAGGTAATTATGAGCCAAAATGAAGCAAAACGAGTTCCATGTTTGTTTAGGAAATATTCGACAACAAGCATCGCAACGAATTAAAAACGAAAATGATGGACAACGAAATCTGCTGCTAGAAATTTCTGAATTCAAAGGAAATTGCTGATTTGCCACTCTATAACTTAAAACAAAAGACTGAGCCACCTCTAAATTTCATACAACCATCACTTCCATAAAAATCTTAAATGACCCCGGGTCATAACTTACAACCTTTGTCCCCAGAATCTGGTGGTTTGTATCAACCTCAAAATCCTTGTTATATGATCTTTGAACCATTTTGAATAAATTGGCTCTCAATTTTTCTATTGGATACATTTTGGAAAAACAGGACGTGTGGGGGGGGGGTAGCTGCCACCGGATCACTGTTTTTGAAGTTTCTAAGACAACAAATGGCCATCTTAAAATTTCTATCAGATGCATTTCGGGAAAGTATGAGGTGTGGGGAGGGGGCTTAGCCACCCTCAGATCAATCTGTATCTTGAAAAGGGTACTAGAACTTCTGATTACTAATCCAATGAGCCCCTCCGAAGTTTATACGATCACCCTTTTTATATATACCTTATTTGCCCAAAGGGCATAACTTACAGCTCTTGCCCTGAGGGCTGTCGGGTTGTCATCCGCAAAGACATAATTTCCGGATCTTTTAATTACGTTGAAAAAAATGGATATCTCAAAATTTTTATTGGATGTGTTTGGGGAAATGATGGGCATGTAGGGGGGGGGGGATAGTTGCCCTCCAATCACTTCCAACCATTAAAAAGGGTACTAGCCCTTTCAATTTTCAATTGGATTAGCCCTTTTTGATGTTTTTACAACATCGCTTTCTAATAGAAAGCGATGTTGTGAGGTCTTTAGGGAAAGTTTCTATAAAAACCTTACATGCTCCCAGGGCATACATTACAACCCTTGCCCTGAGGGTTGTGGAGGGGATGGGTTGTCATCCTTAAAGATATAACTTCCAAAACATTCAACTACGTTGAATAGAATGGCTATCTAAAAATTTTGATTGGATGTATTTGGGGAAAATGTAGGCGTGAGAGTTGGGTTAGTTGCTCAAAAATCACTTTCGACTATTAAAAAGGGCACTAGCCCTTTGAATTTCCAATCGAATCAGCCCTTTCTCAAGTTTCTACAACAAAGATTTCAATAAAAACCTTAAATGCCCCCAGGGTAAAACTTATAACCCTTGCCCTGAAGACTGTGGGGGGAGTGTCCTGCTCAAAGGTATAATTTCCTGAACTTTAAACTGCGTGGAACAAAATGGCTATCTAAAAATTTTTATTGGATATGTTTGGGGAAATGGTGGGCGTGGAAGGGGAGTTCCAATTACTTTCAACTATTAAAAAGGGCACTAGCCATTTCAATTTCTAATCGAATGAGCCCTTTTTGAAGTTTCTACGACAACGCGTTCTGTAAAAACTTTATATACCCCAGGGCATAACTTACAACCCTTGCCCTGAGGGTTGTGAGGAGGTTGTTATCCTCAAAGACCTAATTTACAGAACTTAAAACTAGGTTGACTAAAATGGCTATCTGAAAATTTTGACTGGATGTATTTGGGGATAAGGTGGACGGGAGAGGGGGGTTAGTTGCCCTCCAATCACTTTCAACTATTAAAAAGGGCATTAGCCCTTTGAATTTCCGATCGAATGAGCCTTTTTTGAAGTTTCTACGACAACGCCTTCTATAAAAAACCTTATATGCCCCCAGGGCATAACTTACAACCCTTGCCCTGAAGTCTGTGGGGAATTGTCCTCCTCAAAAACATAATTTCTATCTGGACATCAACTAAGCTGAACAAAATGGCTATCTCAAAATTTTGATTGGATGTGTTTCGGGAAATAGTGGGCGTGGAAGGGGTTTTATTTGCCTTCCAATCCCTTTTGACTATTAAAAAGGGCACAAGCCACTCCAATTTCCAATTGAATGAGCCCTTTTCGAAGCTTCTACGACAACTTCTTCGATACGAAGTGCCCTGCTCTAAAGGGAAAAAAAATAATAGATGATACATTGTGCCAACATCGTTCTTATATGCCCTCAGGGCATAACTTAAAACCCTTGCCCCGAGGGTTGTGGGGAGTGTCCTCCTCAAAAACATATTTTATATCTGGAAATCATCTACGCTGAACAAAATGGCTATCTCAAAATTTTGTATGGATGTGTTTGGGGGAATGATGGGCGTGGGGGCCCTCCAATCACTTTCAACTATTAAAAAGGGTACTAGCCCTTTGAATTTCCGATCGAATGAGCCTTTTTTGAAGTTTCTACGACAACGCCTTCTATAAAAAACCTTATATGCCCCCAGGGCATAACTTACAACCCTTGCTCTGAAGGCTGTGGGGGAGTGTCCTCCTCAAAAACATAATTTCTATCTGGAAATCAACTACGCTGAACAAAATGGCTATCTCAAAATTTTGATTGAATGTGTTTTGGAAAATGGTGGGCGTGCAAGGGGATTTATTTGCCTTCCAATCACTTTCGACTATTAAAAAGGGCACAAGCCACTCCGATTTCCATTTGAATGAGCCCTTTTCAAAGTTTCTACAACAACTTCTTCGATACGAAGTGCCCTGCTCTAAAGGAAAAAAAAAATAATAAATGATACATCGTTCTTGTATGCCCTCAGGGCCTAACTTAAAATCCTTACCCCCGAGGGTTGTGGGGGAATGTGCTCCTCAAAAACATATTTACCATCTGGAAATAAACTACGCTGAACAAAATCGCCATCTCAAAATTTTGATTGGATGTGTTTGGGGGAATGATGGGCGTGGGGGGGGGGCTAGTTGTCCTCCAATCACTTTCGACTATTAAAAAGGGCACTAGACACTCCAATTTCCAATCGAATGAGCCCTTTTTGAAGTTTCTACGACAACTCCTTCGATATGAAGTGCCCAGATATGGAGAAAAAAAATTAATACATTGTGCCCACATCGTTCGTTACTTAGGCAGCGCGATAGCGTTGCCTATGAAAATGTCAAGCCTTCCAATAACTTTTGACTGTTAAAGAGGGCACAAGGCCTTTCGATTTCCAGTCGAATGAGCCCTTTTTGAGTTTCTACGACAACGCTTTTTATAAACACCTTATATGACCCAAGAGCATAAATCACAACCCTTACCCTATGGACTGTGAGGGTAGTTGTCATCCTCTAAGACCTAATTTCCAGAACTTTCAACTATGTTGAACAAAATGGTTATCTCAAAATTTTGATAGGATGTGTCTGGGAAAATGGTGGAAGTGAGAGGGGCGTTAGTCACTCTCCAATCACTTTCAACTGTTTAAAAAGGCACAAGCCCTTTCAATTTCCAATCAAATGAGCGCTTTTGAACTTTCTACGACAACACTTTCAATAAAAACCTTATATGCCCCCAGGGCATAACTTACAACCCTTGCCCTGAGAGCTGGGGGGGGGGAGGGATGTCATTCTCAAAGACCTAATTTCCAGAACTTTCTGCAACGTTGAACAAAATTGCTATCTGAAAATTTTGATTGGATGTGTTTGGGGGAAGGGTGGGCGTGAGAGGGTGGTTAGTAACCCTCCATTCACTTTCAACTATTAAAAAGGGCACTAACCCTCACAATTTCCAATTGAATAAGCCCCTTTTGAAGTTTTATCGAAAACTTTATCTATAAAAACCTTATATGCCCCCAGTGCATAACTTACAACCTTTATCCTGGGGGCTCTGGGGGTTTGTCATCCTTAAATAGATAATTTCCAGAACTTTCAACTACGTTGAACAAAATGACTATCTCTAAACTGTGATTGAATGTGTTTGAGGAAATGATGGCCGTGAGAGGGGGGTTAATTACTCTCCACTCACTTTCGACTATTAAAAAGGGCAATTTCAATTTCCAATCAAATGAGCCCTTTTTGAAATTTCTACAACAACTTTCTATATAAACCTTATATGCCCCAGGGCATAACTTACAACCCTTGCATTGAGGGCTCTGATGGGGTTATCATCCTAAAACACCTAATTTACAGAACTTTCGACTACGTTGAACAAAATGGGTATCTCAAAATTTTGATTGGATGTGTTTGGGGAAATGGTTGGCGTGAGAGGGGGGTTAGTTGCCCTTTAATCACTCTCGACTATTAAAAAGGGCACTAGCCATTTCAATTTCCAATCGCATGAGCCCTTTTTGAAGTTTCTAGACAACGCTTTCTATAAAAACCTTATATGCCCCCAGGGCATAACTTACAACCCTTGTCCTGAGGGCTGTGGGGAAGTGTCTACCTCAAAACATAATTTCTATCAGGAAATCAACAATGCTGAACAAAGTGGCTACCTAAAATGTTGATTGGATTTGTTTGGGGAAAAGGTGGACGAGAGAGGGGGGTTAGTTGCCCTCAAATCACTTTAGACTACTAAAAAGGGCACTAGACCTTTTGATTTTCCAACCGAATGAGCCCTTTTTCAAGTTTTTACGACAAATATTTCAATAAAACACTTATATGCCCCCAGAGCATAACTTATAACCCATACGCTCAAGACTGTAGGGAGAGTGTCCTGCTCAAAGGTATAGTTTCCTGAACTTTAAACAGCTTGGAACAAAATGGCTATCTCAAAATTGTGATTGGATGGGTTTGGGGAAATGGTGGGCGTGGAAAGGGTGTTAGTTGACTTCCAGTTACTTTCGACTATTTAAATGGGCACTAACCATTTCAATTTCTAATCGAATGAGCCCTTTTTGAAGTTTCTACAACAACGCGTTTTATAAAAACCTTATATCTCCCAGGGCATAACTTACAACCCTTGCCCTGAAAGCTGTGAGGGGGTTGTCATCCTCAAAGACCTAATTTACAGAACTTAAAACTACGTCGAATAAAATGGCTGTCTCAAAAGTTTGATTGGATGTGTTTGGGGAAAAGGTGGGCTTGAGAGGGGGGTTAGTTGCCCTCAAATCACTTTCGACTATTAAAAAGGGCACTAGCCCTTTGAACTTCCAATCGAATGAGCCTTTTTTGAAGTTTCTACGACAACGCCTTGTATAAAAACCTTATATACCCCCAGGGCACAACTTACAACCCTTGCCCTGAAGGCTGTGGCGGAGTGTCCTCCTCAAAAACAATTTCTATCTGGAAATCAACTACGCTGAACAAAATGGCTATCTCAAAATTTTTATTGGATGTGTTTCAGGGAATGGTGGGCTTGAAAGGGGTGTTAGTTGCCTTCCAATCACTTTCGACTATTCAAAAGGTCACAAGCCACTCCAATTTCCAATTGAATGATTCTTTTTCGAAGTTCCTACGACACTTTCTTCGATACGAAGTGCCCTGCTCTAAAAGAAAAAAAATAAATAATAAATAATATATTGTGCCAACATCGTTCTTATATGCTCTCAGGGCATAACTTAAAATCCTTGCTCCGAGGGTTGTGGGGGAGTTTCATCCTCAAAACCACATTTTCTATTTGGAAATCAACTACGCTGAACAAAATGGCTATCTAAAAATTTTGATTGGATGTGTTTGGGAAAATGATGGGCGTTGGGGGGGGGCTAATTGCCCCCAATCACTTTCGACTATTAAAAAGGGCACTAGCCACTCCAATTTCCAATCGAATGGGCCCTTTTTGAAGTTTCTACGACAACTCCTTCGATACGAAGTGCCCGGGTATAGAGGGAAAAAAATACATTGTGGCAACATCGTTCTTTACTTAGGCAGCGCTATTGCGCTGCCTATGATTAATAAAAAAAAACTTGAAATCACTTTCGACTATTAAAAATGGCTCTAGCCCTTTCAATTTCTATCTTAAAATTTTGATTGGATGTGTTTGGGGAAAAGATGGGCGTGAGAGGGGTGTTAGTTACCCTGTAATCCCTTTCGACTATTAAAAAGGGTATTAGCCCTTTGAATTTCTAATCGAATGAGCCCTTTTTGAAGTTTCTACGACAATGCTTTCTATTAAAATATTATATGCCCCCAGGGCCTAACTTAAAACCCTTGCCCTGAGGGTTGTGGGGGATTGGCCTCCTCAAAATAATAATTTCTATCTGGAAATAAACTACGCTGAACAAAATGGCTATCTCTAAATTTTGATTGGATGTGTTTGGAGAAATGGTGGGCGTGGAAGAGGTCTTATTTGCCTTCCAATCACTTTCGACTATTAAAAAGGGCACAAGCCACTCCAATTTCCAATCGAATGAGCCCTTTTTAAAGTTTCTACGACAACTCCTTCCATACGAAGTGCCCTGGTCTAAAGAAAAAAAAATAATACATTGTGCCAACATCGTTCTTTACTTAGGCAGCGCGATTGCGCTGCCTATGATTTCTGTTCGTTTTTGGTTTCCCTTATTCTTTAATAGTAATTGTTGGTCGTTTTGAGTTTGAATTACTTTAAGGCTTTATTTCTGCTGGTTTTAAGTTTAATATGACTTTACTTTTTATTGAAAAACTTCTGTGTAGGGAAAGTTTTTTTTTAAATTAATTTCAGTTCGTTTTCTTATTGCCAAAGTTTTGCTATTGGTGAATATGATGGATATTTCTCAGGTTTTTCATGTCTTCGGTTTAAAAACCGAAACATCATATTCTAATTATTAGTTCCAATTAGTATCTTTCGATTTATTTCAATGTCCCCTTAACATTCCCTTGAAATTTCCAATTTTGATGTAACTGGCTGTTCGTTAGATAATGCAGATACACCCTTCTGACAGCCAGAATGCACATAGTGTCTTTTGATTGAGTTCAACATCCTCCACGAGATTCCCTAAAAATTCACCATAAAACCCCTAGATTTTTCAGATACCCCCAGAATCATTCATTCTCTCTTTGCCAAAGATAAATTCTGTATGTAAACAATAATCAAGTTGCAAATTGCATAATTTACAACCCTTGTCCCAGGGGATTTGGAGGGGGGCTTTGCATCCAAAGAGGCATAATTCTTGAACCTCTTGACTATTTTGAACAAAATGCGTTTTTTTCAAAGTTACGATAATTGTTATGCAGGAGGAATCTAAATAGGACAACTGGAGAAGGGACTGGCTGCTTTCCAATCGCTTTCCCCCTGAGTATACCCTTAGCCGTCCCAGAGACATTGCTGAAATGCCCTTATGACAATCAGTATGCAAATAATGCGTTTTAATTTTGTTCAAAATACCCTCAAAATTTCCTCAACGTAGTCGCAAGTAGTCGCAGTCATAAGTAGTCACAGTCACAAGTAGTCGTAGTGAAGTTGCAAGTAATCATAGTTGTAAATAGTCACCGTTGCAAGTAATCTTAGTCGCGTTGAAAAGTAGTCGTCGTAGCAGTCACAATTGGTTGCAGTTGCAGTCACAGTAGTAGTGGCCCTGAAAGTTTCAAGCTAATACCCTACCCGATCCTAAGATGCTGCCGATGTGTTTTTTTAATAGCCTGGATCCACATAGTATATTTTGATTTCATTCAAGATACCCACAAAATTCCCCAAAATTTCACCATCTCATACACAACCAGAATCAAACATTCCTCTCTTCCCTAATATTTAACCTTGGATAGAAAAATTAACAAATTGCATAGTTTACATTCCTTGCCCTGGGGGGCCTTGGTGGCATGGCATCCTCGAAGGCATAATTGTTAGATCCTTTGACTATTTAAACAAAATAGCTTTCCAAAATTTTTACCACTGTTGAGGGGGTATCTAAAAAGACAAGGGGGGACTGATTGCCCTCAGATTACTCTTCAACATCAACCTCAGCTTACCAATAAAGTTTCAACTTAATATCCTCAGCCGTTTGTTAAATTTTAATTATACACCCTTTTGGCAGTCATCCTGCATATAAGCTGTTTTTATTTTATTCGATATCCCCCACTGCATCTTCTGGAAGTTTGATCTTAGTATCCTAAGCCCTTTTTCCAGTTAACGAACCTTGTATATAAACAATTGATTTAATATGCCCTTTTCCCAATAACCAACCTTGTATATAAACAATGGGCAATTTGCATAACTTACAACCCTTGCTCCATGAACGATGGGTTATATCATCTCCGAAGGTATAGTTATTTGACCATTAAACTATTTTGAACAAAATGGCTGTTTTAAAATTTTGATTGGATGTCTTAGGGGGAGTGAAAATAAAAAAAAAATGGGTTTGGGCTGATTGCCCTCCGACCACTCGTCAGCATCCGTCTCAACATGTCCTGAAAGTTTCAAGCTAAAACTGCAAGCCGTTCTTGAGATACTGTACATAAACCTTTTTTACAAACTGGATGTACATAGTGTCCTTTGATTTAGCTCAGCCTACTTCTCAACATTCCCTGAAGTTCCCCCTTATTGCTCTTAGGCTTTTCGGACACACAGAGAATCAAACATTCACCCTTTTCCTAATTGTAAATACAGCATATAATGAATGGACAAATTGTGCAATTAACAACCCTTTTCCTGGGGCTGTTAGGGGCATGGCATCCCTGGAGGCAAAGTTATTAGGCCTCTTGATTATTTTGAAGAAGATTAATTTATCAAAATTTCAATCAGTGTTGGGGGTAGGGGGCATTTAAAAAAGGAAGAGGGGGGCTGGTTGCCTCCGGTCACTCTTCATCACACCCTTAAGGATTTTAACTTAAACCCCTCAGCCGTTCCTTCGATATTGCTGATACGCCCAGTTCAACATCAATCTAAACGTTTCCTTAAAGTTTCACCTTATTACTCTAATCCGTTTTGGAGATTAAGGATCAAAGAAGCCACTTTTTTTCAATAAAAAACCTTGTATTTTGACAATGGGCAACTTGCATAGCTCGCAGCCCTTTTGCCCCGAGAGCTGTGGGAGGTTAAGTCAAGCAAAAGGCATAGTTATTTGACCTTTGGAATATTTTGAACAAAATGGCTATCCCAAAATTTTGATCCAATGTATCTAGTGAAAATACGAGCGTGGAATGGGGCTGGTTCCCCTCCAATCACTTTTGCTCTTAAAAAGACCACCAGAACTGCCAACATCTAATCAAATGAGCTCCTTCTGAGGTTTATATGACCATGCTTTCCATATGAAGTGGCTCTGGGGGAAAGTATAACAATAAGAATACATTGAAGCGTCATGGCTCTTTACTGCAGGCAACGCTAGAGCATTGGCTCTGACAAAAGAGATCGGAGTACATTAAATTACCATTTTTGCCATTTATGACGTAAAACAAATTTTTGCCCAAAGGGCAAAAATACAAACGAATGTAGGTCCTGAGACTCTTAATACCTACAACATCCAAATGAAGGTTCACAGTGACGTCATTCGCCTTAACTTTTTTTTTTTCAAAATTAATGTTCTAGAGTGATGTCAGCCTGAGGGTGGCTTCCTGCATATGACCCACCAAAATATGGCCATGCCCCAGCGGTGCCCCCATGTTGGGATTCACGCTTCTAATGAAAGGCTGTGTAGCAAATCCAGGAACACACACATTAATATAGACGGCATTTTTATGCAAAATTTCTTATCATATGAATAACCTAATCATATGATCATATAATAAGTGATCTTATGATCATATGAATAACCTAATCATATGATCATATAATAAGTGATCTTATGATCACTAAATGGATAGGCCTTGTGTGGCATAAAAAAATATTGTAGCTAATGTAAGATAATTCATTTGTAAAATAATTTTCTGTCTACACCTTGTTAAAGGTGCCGGTGATACTATGCCCTTCAGGATTCTTATCCAAACGACAATTTTGCACATAGTTCATAGGAAGGCATAGGAGTGGTAGGGAGCAACAGCTGAAAACGCGGATTTTGTCAGCCAGTGGCAAAATATAAAGACGAAGAACAAGCAAATATGTTCAACAAGGACCTCCGCCAAGCCATCCTCATTGCAAAAAAAAAAAAAAAAAAAAAAAAAAAAAAAAAAAAAAAAAAAAAAAAAAATCAAATCTAACCCTTCGAAGTGAACCTAGCAAGAGCAGAATATATACTGAATCAAAAAATCAGTCAGAGATGAATGAAAGAAAATTCACCAATTGGATTGAAAAGGCAATAGACTTCGCCATTCCGCAACTTCGATTTTCATTAGACATGCAGATAGGTTGTCTTAAATCAGACTTGGCGAAAATATTGATTGAGTCTTTTGAAATTAAGTTGTTATAAATTGGGCTTAAGGAAATATATCCGGTGTCTCTATTTATAGCCAAATTTCTGTTTATATATTTTTTTATCTGAATTACCTCTTTAAAAGATTGTCAGTAGATATTAAAGTTGTCTTCTCAAAAAGAACCAAATGTGCTGGATCTCAAAGAAATGAAGAGCCAGGGCAAAGCACTACCCGGTATAGGGTCAGTTTTATCCTTCCCGAGTTGAAAAAATATTCAACTTTTTGTTCGGTTTTGAAAGAAACAGAGAGATTATGCTTTTTAAAAATTTTTCCAAGTTTGTCGCTGAGTTTCGAGATGTATAGTAAATTCATTACTATGAAGAATTTGATTTTTTTTTTTGTTACTCCAACCAAATCATATAGAAAAAAAGTTCGTCGAAAACTGGAAAGGAGTCACTCAGTCACAAATTAGAACTTATATTTTCCTTATTAAGGGTCAAAATCTAATGGCAGGCAGCCAACAAATGGGCAACACACATTTTTTCCATGGTTTTTCCTTATTCTGCTCTCTTTCCTTTGGTTTCCTTATAATTACTTTATAGTTTCAAATTTCCAGTGGGGCATGAGCCCTACCCCCCCCATGCCGGCGCCCATGTTACTCAGTAAATAAGTGCGGGTAAATGTAATTCATGCTCGTACACTGGAGTACGACTGGAAGGCTATTCTTTGGATAGTTTTAGCCTGATTGTCTATTTCAAAAACCTTTCTTTACAGTATTCGCTTTATATTTTTGCCCTGTTTGGGCTAAAAACGATGGTTCGTAAAACAGAATGATGGAAATTGTCAATTTTCTAGCAGTTATCTTTTTGAAAGTACCCCCTTTGAAAGGTACTCTTAAAAAGAGCGTTAGAACTTTTAATTTTCGTCTTAATGAGAGGAGTCATCTCCCAGTAAACTATATTATATCAGTTTCTAGGCTTAACTACATTCTAAAGGCTTTTTTTCCAGTCGACCTGTGAGATCGTCTGAATTTTGAATCAAGTTTCAAATTTCAAGTTCACAATCAAGTTTCAAGTATTGCAATTGTTTACAATCTTCTACTTTTTATGCTTACACAAAACACACTCTATGAAAAATCAACAATATAACAAACTTATGAAAATTAGAAAGGTCACAAAAATATAAAAATTTGATTATCTTTTTTTGCACTGTAAGGCTCGTTAAAGCAAATTAGCTTTAATTCACATTCTTGAAATTTCTAACCGTTCAAATTAGAATTAATGAAGGCTTGGGCGAAAATTCATGAGAATACAAAAGAAATATAGCTGTATTTTTTTTCAAGCCAGAGACAAATAAAACCATTACTTTTTTCAAGAGCTTAATTAATAGAATACTAAGTAGAAAACAAAGTGGGAAAACACCTGTTCTCTTTCTTATTTTTTCCTGAAACATTTTCCAATGAACAAAAAATCAAGTTTATCAAATTTAAACTGCAGGGTCGAGGCCGAAGGCCTCGACCGAGTCCGTTCATTTTGAATTGAAGTTATCAAGTATTTTGCAGTAGGTTGCATATGGTTGCATCAAGATTGTTCTGGATACCCGGCTGACTGACCGTATTTCAAACAATAGGCTATACGAAAAATGTGGTTCGATGCCGCTCTCTAGGGCTATAATGAAAGAAAGGTTGAGGTGGCTAGGGCACGTTGTGCGGATGAAGGATGACAGATTGCCGAAGATTGTTGTTTTCGGCCCACCGTCTAGGGCTAAACGGAAAGCAGGTCGTCCCCGTCTGGGGTGGGAGGACGTCATAAAGAAAGATTTAAAGGAAATGGGAACTTCGTGGGCGGGTGTAAAAAGGGAGGCTTTGAATTGGGGTGGAGGAGGCGTGCGTAGCTGTGTTGGCCTTAGGAGGCTTGGTGCTGCGGTGAGTTGTTAGTAGTAGTAGTAGTAGTAGTAGTAGGTAAGCTAGTAGAACAGGAGGTGAAATTTTTCGGAATTCTGACGTTAACAAAAAACGAAATTAGCCAGACGAAAGTTTATCAAATTTTAAATTCCAGATGAGCTACTAAGCTATTAGAACTGGAGCTGAAAGTTTTTGAAACTCAGAAAAGCTATAAAGTTTAATAGAGCTTGGTTGCGATAGTCCATGAGAGGATATCTCACATTTTCAACTAAATTGAAATAGATGCTTATTCTCAACCGCAACCCTTCAATGTTTTGAGTTATTTAGAGTTTGCTTTAGAAATACCTTACACCATCCCTCGATGTTAGTTAAACTACATTCGAGACAAGATTTTCAGTCTTAAAAAATATAAAGCTTTTTTAATTTTGTTAAAAGCTTTAGCTTGGAACAGCTCGGTGGCAATAGTTCAAAATGGGTTATGTGACAACTTTAACTAAATTGAAACGATACCTAAACCCGACACTTAAATAAAATTGCTAACTTTTTTTATATTATTTTAAACGTGTTATACAAATACCTTGCATCACATCTACAACTACTAGCCTACTGCTATTAACAACTCACTATAGCGAAAAATTGCCTGAAGCCAACAAGCTACTCACACTCCTCTTCGATTCCATTCTATTCAAAGCCTCCCTCTTTACACCCTCCCAAGAAGTTCCCACTTAACTTGTATCTTTCCTTACGATCTCGTCCAACTCCATTCGGGAACGATTCGCTTGGCCCTAGATGGTTGGCCGACAACAAAGATCTTTGGCAATCTATAATCGTTCATCCGCAGATTGTGTCTTAACCATCTTAATCTTTATTTAATTATAGCCCTAGAAACCGGGGTTGAACCACATTTTCCGGAAACCTTGCTGTTTGAGATACGGTCAGTCTTACCAGCACCCACAACAATCCGTGGACAGTTTCTCTGGAAAAAATCTAACAAATCCTTCTTTATTTCTTGGAGTGTCCCCGCTTCAAAACTATACTTGACCCCTGTCGTAACTACAGTTTCCAGTATACCAATCTTGGTTTGCAGACTTGTCTTCCTATTCTTCCAAACTTTTTTCAACTGTGAAAAAAGTACCTAGGACCTTGTCTATTCTATTTTTAAAATCTTCACAGCATACACTGTCTTTACTAATAACAATACCTGGGTAAGTGAAACTGTCCACTTGATCAATCTTCTCGTTACCCAACATCACCTCTTCACCATCAATCATTCCCAGTCTTAGGGACTTAGTCTTCGTAACATTAATTTTCATACCTATTCTTGAGCCCTGAACGCTCAAAAATTCCGAAAATCCATTCGTTTAACTAACATTTTCATCTAGGACGCTCAACTCGTCAACATAATCTAAGTCTAAGAGAGTTTTACTTCCAAATTTGAGTCCCTGCTCTGGCACAGCCTTTACCAAGCTCCTTAGGACAAAGCCTATCAAAATGATCCATATAAATAGAGATAGAATGTAACCCAACTTAACTCCTGAATCAATATGAAACCAGGTACTAACCTCATTTCCTATCTTAATCTTAAAAGCAGCAATGTAGTTCTCGTACATAACGCTAATCACTTTAATGTATTTATCTAGTATGCCATACAAGAGTGAGACCTTCTCTAAAGCTCTTTTGTCGACTGAATCAAACGCTTGCTCATAATCTATAAAACTGAGGACTAATGGGGTCGGACAACTCAAGCACTTCCCAATTATTAATCTAAGAGTACAAATTTGCACTTCTCAATTATTAACCAAAGAGTACAAATTCAGTTGACACATCCCATACTTTTCCTAAAAACACACTGTTCTTCTGTTAAAACTTTATCCCCCAACATCTCTAAGTATAAAAATTATCATCCTAATGAGTAATTTACTTACTACAGGACCCAAGCTAATGCCTCTATAATTACCACACTCACTCTCATCACCTTTCTTATTAGACCTTATTTCCTCCAGTGCCATATGTTCTGCATAGAGCAATGACGAAGCCTCTCCATTCATCGCGCACGGCTGAAGCTGCCATTAATCCCCCCCCCCACCATTCAGGTGTCAGTGAGGTTTCAGCCATTTTCTGATCCCGGTATAGTGTTTTGCGCAGAGTATTCTTGACACAACCTCTTCCATGCCAACCGTCGGGTTTCCAGCTGTTTGCTATGCTACGGAGACGACTTTCGTCCATCCGCAACACGTGTGCAAGATATGACCAGCATTTTTCCCGACGAATGTCTGCAACAAGCGACTGGTCAGTCCTTCTTACTGACTTTCTGCTGACAATGAATATTAACAATACTTCTAAGACAGTTATTCTCGAAAGCCTGTATGCACTTTTCCTGTTGCCAGTTTATCTTAAGCATTCACTGGAATATAGCAAAATAGATAGAAAATTACTGTTAAAGAGTCCAAGCTTGGTTTTTAGCGAGTATTTTCTATTTCTGCGAAGGGGTCTGAGCATAGCGAACGCAGAGGCAACTTATCCTATTCTACGTTTAATCTCAGCCGTTTATTTGTTAATTCGTTCGTTATTCATTCATTCGTTTATTTCATTCCCGGTCAATCCAGTTCCAAAGGTATTTAAACTCGGAGACCTGTTCTATTGGTCTTCGGCTGTGTGTCAGGATAAGCAAGATGTTCATTATGGACATGCTATTCGTCTTCTCGATATTGACAGCCAGTCTTAAACGTCTTGCTTTCTCCGCTACACTGTCAAACACTTCTTGTAACGTTTGTTTAGTTTCTTTCAGCAGCGATACATCGTCAGCAAAATCCAAATCGCAAAGCTGCTGGGTGGTCAGTTTTACACCATATACTGTCGTCTGTCTAAGGATGTAATCCATGGCAATAACAAACAAAATAGGGGACAAAACGCATCTTTTTATGACGCCAGACATGATTTTAAAGAATCTGGTCTCACCCGTTTCTGTCTTATCACCTTTCTTATAAAGAGGTTTAATTGAAGTTTTCCTAAAAATCGCTCGGTGCTCCTTCTTTTTCAAAAATAATATTCATATTCTTCAGTAGTTTATCTCTAAGTTCACATCCATCATATTTAAAATAACTCATTTACCGCACTATGAGCAAATGGGGTCTTACTATTTTTTAAGCCTTTTAGTATTGTCACTAGTTAATCGTCACAAAAAAATCCTCCTTCACTTCTAAAGTGTCGCAGACTTTTCTTGTAACTTTATAACGGTTAAGCACATTTTCAAACTGTTCTGTCCATCTCTGTTTAACTATTTCCTTATCACCAATTTTGGCCCTGTTTCCTATCTTTAATTTGAACGAGTCCAAATTGACTGTTCCCTCTCGATTTTGCAACAAGCCAGTACAATATTTTATTTTTAAGCCGTCTGGCAGCATCTTCTTAGATGTTCAGAAATTTGAAGATGTTCTAGATGAACAAGCCAGTACAATATTTTATTTTCAAGCCGTCTGGCTGCATCTTCTTAGATGTTCAGAAATTTAAAGATGTTCTAGATGAACAAGCCAGTACAATATTTTATTTTCAAGCCGTCTGGCTGCATCTTCTTAGATGTTCAGAAATTTTATCCATGGCCTCCAGTTCACACCTCCATAAATCATATTTTAATGCTTTCTCCATTTTCTTTACATTCCTCTTATTTTCAAATAATATTTCGCTCAAGTATTTCTTGTACAAGTCCTCCTCATCTCAACTAAACTTAAAGTATTTTCACTAATATTCTAAGCTGCTTTTCTAACTTTCTTCCCATCAGACACCATCTGCTACTCCACAAACTGTTTTTCAACAACTATTTCACCCATCTTTTACACTGTCAAGTTTTCGACACTACAGTTTTATATTCAACTGTTCCAGGAAAGTTTCTCTCAAATTCTCATCCTGGAGCCTACCTCCGTAGTAACTTCCAGGAGGGTTGTTACTCTTCCAAAATTTTAGCTTTAAATTAACCCTACAGACTACTAGATGGTGATACTTACTTTTAATATCAATTAAAGCGCTCCTATATACCCTAGTACCTTGTATCGACCCTGCTAATTTTCGGTTTACAATAATACCCTGTTAACTTATGGGCCATTTTATGATCAAATACTGTATCGGTTATAACTAGACTTTTATACCTACAAAATGGTAGCAGTCTATAACAGTTACTATTTGCTTTCCCTACATAGACTAGGATACCATCTATCCCTATTTCTACCGACCTGGACATTAAAGTCCCCGAATAAAAATACCATATTTGTACATGGGATCCTGTCAATTTTTTTTCCTGTAGCTGTAAGTAAAATTCGTCTGAGTCACCCTTATCTCCATCAGTTGGTCCTACAAGATCATATACTAGTATGACTCATATCTTGTATTTTTTTAGGCGCAAAATGAGCAACTAGAATTCTATTATTACTATCTTCCCAACCTAAACAAGACTTAGCAGCTTCCTTATTCATGACCAGCCCTACTCTCTGCCTATGAACCCCTTTCCTTCCAGCCTGAGGAAATAAATTGTAAATCAACTAATTTCATGTTTCCTACCCCTGGGATATGAGTTTCTGAAACTCCTAATAAGTACATCTCAAAGCATCTGAGTTCGTCTGTCAAAATACCAATATTATAGTTGTCTTTTTTTTTAACATTTTAACATTCCAAGTTGCAATTTTCATATTATTTAAATCATTGGAATTATTATACTCCACAGGACGGGGAGTAGCATATCTTTTGAAGTCTATAGGAAACATTTAAGCAGGCTTAGAACTGGAAAGCCAGAAGTCCCTGTGACCTCCACTATAAATGGAGGCTTTGTGAAATCCTAGATCCATCTTGATCACAAAATGGTTTTCTCACACCTGCCGATGTTTTTTTTTTTTTGTTTTTCAGCAAGAGCCGATATCCTGTAGAAGCAACCTTAGACCTAATGTCTTCGACTCATTGTATATTCATGCCTACAAATATTATATTATGGGGAGGCAGCCTATAATTGATAACTTGGCTAGGAAGAGGTTTATCAGCTCCCCCCTCCCAAAAAACCCAAGAAAAACAAACAAGCCCAGAGGAATTAATAATCAACCAGAATCCAGTGCAAATACTGTATCATCTACCAGACTATAATTTTCTTGAAGGGCGCCACTCCTCGAGGTCACCCTGCAGCGCCGTTGGCAGTCACAGTTCTGATTGGGCAGACTTGGGAAAGGTCCTCCCTAATGCAGCTATGAGGCCACGCTAGCAGGATTTCTCTTTCGAGGATAGGGACGGAGGAAACTTAAACAGGGAAATTAACAACAAGAAGGTACTGAAAATAAATAAAGTAAAACAAAGACCATGTTAAAAATTATGCGTTAGATTTTCCATTGGTAAAAAGAAAAGAAAATAAACAATAGAAACGTCACATCAAAAGAAGACACCTCGAGATTGTGCAAAATAGAATAATTTGGTATTTAGTGATATTTGGCTTTTTGGAAATAATTCTATATTACAGAGAATCGTAAAACAGCAAGTAAAATATACCCGAAAGTGGGGCTATCACCCCCTTGACACTCTTACCATTAAATTTTTATTTTTGCAAGACAATGCTTCAGAACAAAGGCTTATTTACTTTGCACAATAAAAAAAGCTCTTTTTGCAATAGCTCTTTGCACAATAAATTAGCTCTTTGCACAATTTGCAATAGCTCTTTTTGCAAAAAAAAGCTCTTTGCACAATAAAAAAAGCTCTTTAAAAAAAGCTGTCTATTTACTTTGCACAATAAAAAAAGCTCTTTACTTACCTTTGCCACTCTTTTTATCACATTGCTCTTTACTTACTGTTCATTACCACAAGAGATTTGAAGTAAGGTCTTAGGTACTATTTTTTTTTTTCGTTTGCAAAAGTGGTTGAAAACTTCATAGTTAATACCAAATTGTTTTTTTTTGTGTCAAGAAGGCAAATAAACCTCCTTGATCCAACACATGGTCACGAAGGAACAGAAAAAATAGTAAATTTCATAGTTTCTTGAATAGAGACTGAAGTTTTTATTCTACCAATGTAAAATACCTTAAATTTCATACTTTAATATTCATAAGATTTAGCAAGTAAAAAAACACAGCTAACTTTACATATTCGGATTCAGTATAAAAAGCAGATTCGACTCATGTTAAATCGTTTTAAAACCACCGTTGTTGAGAATTTTGGCTATTAGTGACAAGGTTGCTACTTACTGTTCAGTACCATGAAAAATTCGGTAATCCCTTTTTAAGCTCAAACCCGAAAGCTGATGTTACCGTGACTGACAAACAAGCCAAAAACACCAAAAATATAGCAGTGGTACAATACTACCAGTTCATCTCAGCAGAAAACTGCTATTGCCCAACAAAGAAAAAATACCAAAAATAAGTAGTGGTATTACTACTAACAACTCATTTCGGCAGAATACCGCTCAATGTCAATAAAACAAAAATATAGTAGTGATACTACCACTAACAGATCATCGTAACAGAAAACTGTCTGAGGTTAGCAGGGCACTATTAGGGCTAGAAGGGCTAGAAGGGCCGTTCCAATTTCTTGGCTATATGAACCTTGGTAGTTGCCACTCATCATGTCGGAGTTCTGAAATCATACTTTTGATATTCATATTTTGACATTAAACTGAAAAGAAAGAAAAAATCCTGCTTGGCGGCCTTACAAACTGCTAAGAATAACTGCTACGAAACTCCTACGCTTCTTGTTTTTAATCATTTTCCACGTTGAAGTCACTCCTCAAGTAAATTAAAAGACAGAATTGAATAAAAAGTTAAAGCAATCAAAAATAAAAACAAAAAAATAATAAAAAATAAAGGCGTAAGAATTTTGCGGAAATGACTATCAGCATTTTCAAGGACATCAAGCAGATGTCCTTGTGTTTTTTTATTCTTTGTTTCGATGTGCAAAGAACGACGTCTATGTCTTTTTTCGTTCTTTGTTTCGATTTGCAAAGAACGATGTCTCTGGATTTTTTCGTCCTTTCAGTTGGACGTCAAGAAATGATGGTAAATTCCTTTATTTAGGAAAAAAAAAACAGCTATAAGGACTTTCCAGAAGATAGAAACGATAGAACGGTTAAAGATCAACTACTTCATGTTACATTCCAAACAGCTTTTTCATGTTCTTTTTTTTGAAAGTGCTACTTTGCGGAAATAAATGAATACCTTAGTCAAATACAAAAGGGATTTTGTTGTTCTCCAAAAGTCATTTAAAAGATCAGGAGATATGACTGTCACGTTAGCTCTCCTCAAGGGAGAAGCCGTTGCGACAGACTGGTCTAGAGGCACTCAAGTTTTCAGCCGCAGCTTCATTCATTGTACTATCACCAAAAATATAAATACATGAGAAAGCTAACTTACGACAAACTGCTGTCTTGGAATAACTTCTTTTAACTTTTGACATAAGTGACGTCCAGAACTTTGCACCTTACTAAGATGAACTATGCTACTCAATTCTTCAACTAAAACACCGTTCAGTAGAAGATTTAACTAGAATATAAACATAATTAAAATTAAACGTATATAAATATATATATATATATATATATATATATATATATATATATATATATATATATATATTATATATATATATATATATATATATATATATATATATATATATATATAATATATATATATATATATATATATATATATATATATATATATTATATATATATATATATATATATATATATATATATATATATATATATATATATATATTATATATATATATATATATATATATATATATATATATATATATATATATATATTATATATATATATATATATATATATATATATATATATATATATATATATATATATATATATATATATAATATATATATATATATATATATATATATATATATATATATATATATATATATATATATAATATATATATATATATATATATATATATATATATATATATATATATATATATTATATATATATATATATATATATATTATATATATATATATATATATATATATATATATATATATATATATATATATATATATATATATATATATATATATATATATATATATACAAACACATAAACATTCTTCAACTAAAACACCGTTTAGTAGAAGATTTAAATAGAATATAAATAAACACAATTAAAATTAAACGTATATGAATATATTATATATACATATATATATATATATATATATATATATATATATATATATATATATATATATATATATATATATATATATATATATATATATATATATATTATATATATATATATATATATATATATATATATATATATATATATATTATATATATATATATATATATATATATATATATATATATATATATATATATATATATATATATATATATATATATATATATAGATATATATATATATATATATATATATATATATATATATATATATATATATATATATATATATCTATATATATATATATATATATATATATATATATATATATATATATATATATATATATATATATATATATATATATATATATATATATATATATATATATATATATATATATATATATATATATATATATATATATATATATATATATATATATATATATATATACATATATATTATACATATATATATATATATCAAGGAGGCACACTTGTGCCTCTATAAAGAGGCGACCCACCACAATGTTAAGCGATTTCAGGTCCTAGAGGTCGCAGAGAGACGGCGGTAATCGCATTTTGTAGCCCAAGCTCAAACTAAGAAACTTGCAAAATTTCATCCTCCTCCGACTTTATCTTCATTGGGTAAACTGGGCCGGAAGTTTGGACCCTCCCACCACAGCCCCCCTTTAACGTTGTCCGATTGGGCTGAAATTTAGAGGTTAAGCTTTCCTAGGGCCCGGGAGCTTATCCTCGAAATTTCAGCTCAATCCGATCACTCCTTCCCTGTTTTCAAAAAACCAAATATAGCCACTTAAAATTCATCATTTCTTTTTTTTCTTAGCCACGCCTACAGGCCACAGTTGGCAACGGATCCGGTTGAATGAGGACTCATTCGAAGCAGAATTCGACCTGTTAGGGCCTTTTGATATTTTCAGACCGAAAAAATTATCCCCCGAATTTACATTTACGAAAAACCTTGTTTTCCTATATTAGCCCATGTTAATTTTTCCCACCACAGCCCCCCTTTAACGCTGTCTGATCGGGCTGAAATTTAGAGGATAAGCTTTCCTGGGGCCTGGGAGCTTATCCTCGAAATTTCAGCTCAATCTGATCACTCCTTTGGTCCAAAAACCAAATATCAAGTTTTGCTTGCGTCAAAAAGATTCATCACCTCACTAAAAAACAATTTCAATTATGTCTCTTTAGTGTAGCGGTGAGACTTGTGGCTGTCAGGCGGAAAACCCGAGGTCGATTCACGGTTAGATCAAATTTTTTTTATACTGAATTTAAATTAAAAAAAAAATTCAGTTTCTTTTTTAAATTATTTGAAAAAAATTATGTTTTCTAAAGAGTTAAAGAGGCTGAATTACAAGGTCGACCCTTAAAACACCCTGTCGAGAAAGGTCAAGCAATAATAAGTAATAAACTGTACAAAAACGTGCAGAAATTATTTGAAAAAAACTACGTTTTCTAAAGAGTTAAAGAGGCTGAGTTACAAGGTCGAACCTTAAAACGTACAGGGATTAGGAGGCACAGTTGGGGGGCTGCCGCCCCCCAAACCCCCCGCTTTCGCAGCCTGTAAATAAATAAAGAAAGTTTTTTAAAGTGAAAGTAAGGAGCGACATTAAATCTTGAAACGAACAGAAATTATTCCGTATATGAAAGAGGCTGTGCCCTCCTCAACGCCTCGCTCTTTACGCTAAAGTTTTTATTGTTTAAAAAAAGAGTTGTGAGAAAGTCAAACTTTAGCGTAAAGAGCGAGGCGTTGAGGAGGGCACAGCCTCTTTCATATACGGAATAATTTCTGTTCGTTTTAAGATTTAATGTCGCTCCTTACTTTCAGTTTAAAAAACTTTTTTTATTTATTTACAGGCTGCGAAAGCGGGGGGTTTGGGGGGCGGCAGCCCCCCAACTGTGCCTCCTAATCCCTGTACGTTTTAAGGTTCGACCTTGTAACTCAGCCTCTTTAACTCTTTAGAAAACGTAGTTTTTTTCAAATAATATATATATATATATATATATATATATATACATATACATATATATATATATATATATATATATATATATATATATATATATATATATATATATATATATATATATATACATATACATATATATATATATATATATATATATATATATATATATATATATATATATATATATATATATATATATATATATATTATATATATATATATATATATATATATATATATATATATATATATATATATATATATATATATATATATATATATATATATATATATATATATATATATATATATATATATATATATATATATATATATATATATATATATATACAGAAATTGAAATAAGTCAAACTCAAAACGAGCAGAAATTAATCTGAGTAGGGTTCTAAACCCTATGCTTTCGAAAAGCCAGAATATAATTTGTACTTAACTGAAAAAAATTCAAATGAATCTACTGAAAAAAATATGCATTATCAGTTTAATATACATAATGCTGATATATATTCCTTAAAATCCTAATTAATTTTTGATTTCTTAAATTTATAAAAGTGAAAACATTTAATAGAATTGTTTTCAGTAAAGTACAAATTTAATCTTTAATTAAATTTAATCTCGACTCCATTTCGAGCATTCTCGGTGGTAATTCTAGTATTCTTGGCTTCATTTTCGAATTCCTAACAAAGCTTTTTTTTAATGTTTATGATTTCTTTTTTTTTTACTGGGTATCTTCACTGCTTTTATTGCAATTTCGGCTCCATTTTATGCATATCCGGTGACAAATTTTAGAATTCTGTCACAATTCCTGCATTCCCGATTTAATTTTTATAATTCTCAAAACAACTTTTTTATGTGAGTGATTTTTTTTATTTTTTATTTATTTATTTTTTTTTTTACTGAGAATTGCTGAACTGGTTTTTCATGTCAAACTCCAAGTCATTCTAAATATGAAGTGATTTACCGTCCCTTAGCCCCCCCCCTATTCTTTGCGCTAACTATTTATTTTTACATTAGATTACTTATTTAGCGCATTTGCTTTCCAAAATACAATTTAATTCTTCTAAAAAAGAGGGGATACAAACCCTGTGTTTTAGATTTACGTTCAGTTTTTCATCACAATGCTTTGATATTTTTGAAACTAATCAGTTGCAATAGAATTTCGCCTGGAGTCTTATTGGAATTCTAATGGCCTTTGCAAGAATCGAGGGTGATTGAAGGACAACTAGGCCCCCTCCCACATCATTTTTCACCCCTGAGTGACAACGGGGCCAATATGGCGTCATATAGAAGTTTCAAAGTCGCCATCTTAATAAGAAAGGTTTAAACATTAAAAACGTATTTCCAAAGGTATCAAAAAGACTATTGTCTCCATAATGAGACTGGAAGTTCCATCCGCTTATCACCGATGTTGCTACCTTCATACTTAATTTATCATACTATATCTAGACCCTGGCGCCGCGCCGGCGGATCGACCGAACGCCGCCGACAAGAGGCCGTCGAACGCCGCCGAAGTGTTATAACGCCGCTGGCACGCCACAGGCGTGCCGCCGACGGGAAAGGCGGTGGCGTTCGGTTGACTTTAAATCAATTTTGCGGCAATTCTTTATTGCGTCAACCGCAAA
Organism: Artemia sinica; assembly: GCA_027921565.1. Taxonomy (NCBI): domain Eukaryota; kingdom Metazoa; phylum Arthropoda; class Branchiopoda; order Anostraca; family Artemiidae; genus Artemia; species Artemia sinica. Next base: position 68,120,759 of record CM051265.1, read on the forward strand.
GTCGGAGCTTTTCCTTCTCGTGTGGTTTAGTATTTCGATTTTCCTAATTAGAAATCAAGCATGACTTGCACTATCCCCCAATTTTAGATTATTTCCCCGAAAATCTATGCGTCACACCGAAAAAAAAATTTGGTTCCCCGAATCCCCGAAAATCACGCAATCACGCTGCCACCCCTAGCGATTTATCACCAGTGACTTTTCCTGCCAAATATTACTTTGCATACCATAATTCTTCACTACTCTCAGGTTCGTTAATTTTCGTCTCTTGTTACTTTGCATAAAAACCAGACAGATGCAATATGCAATTGCATTGCAAATATTGCAATATACACAGTTCTTCATATGTTGACAAAAAAAGTATCGTCTTTATGAAATGAGTTTAAATAATTTCGAATCAATTTTTCCCCTTGCAATTCCTTACATCATTCGTAGTCAAGAATTTTATTTTCAAGTTGAATAGAATTATAGAACACAACATTCACTACAGTTTGATTTTGAAATTGATAGCAGAAAGATCGTTTCTACAGCTGAATTGTAAGTTTGCAGATTTTTTTTTTCTTTTGCTGTTTTTAGATAAGAATTTCTTAATGTTTAATACTCAATTGTTGAATGCCTGATAGATTAAAGAAAATACAATCTTCTGTCTGAAAATATATTACCCCCCCCCCCCCGAAAAAAAACAAAAACAAAACAACCTTCTATTGAGACAAAATTTAGCTATAGACTAAGCTATGTACAAGGTTGGGGAATCAAAGATTGAAACGGAAGTTACCCGGAAAATATGATTCATAAAAAAATTGTGAATTATTGCTTATAAGGGGGGGGGGATAGGGGGCTATCGTTTTTAAATAATAATACCTCATTTTTTATATTGAAAGCAGGGATGCCAAAAAGACACTTATTTTTTTCATTTAAAGCGGAGATGGAAAAAATACTATCAAATTCCCTGGGAAACCATTGAAATATTTTGATAGACCCAGGGCCCCCCATTGGGACTTGTTCATTGTCTTGGGTATTTTGCGATTTCTCATAGGCTATTGGCCTAATTTTGCTTTTGTGTGTGCTCCCTTTTAATTAGATTTTTTGGATCTTATTGAATGCCACGGCGAATCTATGACTCAGTTTTCGAATAGTTTGAGGTATATCTGAATAATTTCGCCTTTTTTGTTGTTGTCTTCGTACCCCTTTACTCATACCCTCAATTTTTTTTCAAGGAACACTAAGCTGTTTAACGTTATTTCGCGTGTTTGTTTGAATCATATAGTGACCTAGTTAATTATTAAATAAATTATTTTTTTTTAATGTATAGCTGAGACGGTATCCTAGCAAGGTGGTATCCAGAGGAGGGAGGGGTAGGGAGGTATTACATTTAAATGATAATATCTCGAAATTTTTTTTAATGAAAGCAGGGATGCAAAAAGTTAATTTTTGTTTAATTTAAAGCAGAGACGGCATCCTATCATGGTGGTATCCAGAGGGGGGGGGGGGAGCTATCATATTTAAATGATAATGCCTCGATTTTTTTTGAAAGCAGGGATGCCAATAAGTTAATTATTTTGTTTTATTTAAAGCAGAGACAGTATCCTATCAAGATGGTGGTATCCATAGGGGGGGGATAGGGAGTTATTATATTTAAGTGATAGTACCTTGATATTTTTTTATTGAAAGCAGGGATGCCAAAAAAATATTTTTTAAGATTAAAGTGCAGACGGTATTCTGTCAAGGTGGTATCCAGATGGGGGGGGGGGGGATAGGGAGATATTATATTTAAATGATAGTATGTCAAATTTATTTATTTTTTAAAGCAGGGATGCCAAAAAGTTAATTATTTTTTTAATTTAAAGCAGAGAAGGTACCCTATCAAGGTGCATGGTATCCAGGGGGGGGGTAGGGAAGTATTATATTTAAATGATAATATCTTGATTTTTTTATATTGAAAGCAGGGATACCAAAAAGTTTTCAAGGTGGTGTCCAGAGGGGGGGGGGGGGTAGGGAATTATTATATTCAAATAATAATATCTTGAATTTTCTTATTGAAAGCAGCCTCAGTCCACACATAGTGGATAAGTTGATTTTTATTAATGACAATTATAGCCACATCCCGCAGTTAGAATAGACTTCCAAGTTTGACTGAAGGAATTTTTTTCGACCAGTTGACCCCTAGATTTTTTGTCCCTCTAGACTATTTTGAAAAATACCTTTTTTTACACATACTAATATTTGGACTTTCATTAGTATACCAGCTCTACCCGTCATGCGTTGCCACGATCTTAAAAGAAAGGAAATTCAATGAGAACACCCCTAAGGAAAATTTCTAAACGTTCACTGTCTTAGTTAAAAGTTTCTAACCTCATAATGTTTTCATTTTAGTTTAATTATAATTGAGAAACATATTCGAATCATACAAGATTACGTTGAACTGCTAAGCATGCTCTTCGAAAAGCTGTTCAATTTTCTGATATCGTCCATTATATAAATTTATTTAAGTTCGACCAATCTAATTGGTTGAGACTGACACATTGATTGGAAATTAACTTCCACTTTCCTTCCAGTACTGAGGTGGGTCATCCACATTTCGTCATTGGGAACTGATGCTTGATTATTTCTTAAGGTGAAATTTTAAGTTATCCTATTCAAAATGATTATAAATGATTGTGGAAAAAATCGGTAGAACAGGTTGATGTGTTTTTGTGTTTTAAATATATTTTTGCTTGCAATTGTATGTTCTTTTGTGTATTGTAAATATTGTTTTATGTTTTATGTAGGGTATATTTCGACAGTTGGATAAGGTTTTGAAATATGAATCAACACATTAAAGAAGGATGAAGCCAAGCAAAAATGCTCCGTACAACATCTTTGTCCAACCCCTATGATAATTAAAAAATTAATAAGATTTTCGTGAGTTATACTTGATGTATTTTTTTTTAATTGTTATTAAAACCCGTTTTTAATACAAGGAAGGCTTTTTAGGAATCTAAAAGAGAGAAAAAAAACGATCAATATCAAAGTCGCCCCTTTCAACTGTTTTAAAGGTGACAAAGCAGATATTGGCAAAGGGCATTATGAAAAAATTAAGCTCATAAGTTCAAACTTATATTCAAAGTTTTTACCCGGATAACTGACGAATTTTGTGATACGGTATTTGAAGTTTTATATGCATTAATGCTCGATGAAAAAAACTACTAATTTTGATTATTATTTATGTTAAGAATACATAGCTAATAAATACTTCAACTATTATGCAAGGGTTCTGAAACGCCACAGCCATTTCGTTCCTACCAGATTTCTACTTCTCTTGATGAATAACAAAGAAGACCAGTTTCCAGCCAGCGACTTGTGAAGTTTTGAACTCATGAATAGGCTCGAATCTGTTGTAAATTTAAGCTGTGATTTGAGAAAGACTGATGAAAATATTAATGTTTGCGGTAAACATTGATCGCGCCGGCGGCTTACCGCCGACGCCTTGCCGGCGGCGCGGCGCGCTGTTTTTGGCCCTGCCGCCGCCGGTCTTCCCTCATCGACGCGGCGCCGGGGTCTAACTATATCATGTATTTATCATACTATAATATCATACATATTTATCATGCTATAATATTTTTCAAGAGGAAGGGAGGTGACTGGTTAAATCTATTTTTAACATTCATCATAATCTTTTAAAACACCCCCATTGACAGTTTAAAAATATGGGCGCACAAACACTCTTTTAAGGTCTTAGAGACCCTGCTTTCCGTAAAGAAATGCATTGAACTCCCCCTCTATCACCTGGTACGCAACTATGCAATAGTTTATAGACCTTAATTTATTGGATAAACGCTCAATAATTAGGGCTTTTTCTTTTAGACCCTATGCTTGTTTAAGGAGGAATGGTATGCTGCATCTCAGTGTGGCCTCTGAAATGAGAGGTAATGACATCATCTTTTAAATATCCCTAAGTTAATTTTGGCCCAGTTTAGAAAAAGATTTCCATTTAGCAGGACAAAATATCAGAAATTGGTCCCTTGTAGTGGCGTGACCTCTTTTAATGAGGCCCTTCTTGATATTCTAGAACCACTACTTTGATGCGACCGTCCCTGGAAAAAACTAGATACATCCTTGAGCATTTCTCTCGGAACAATACAAAATTCCGTGTTTTTAGAAAGGGACTCGAAACCCCTGCTTCAGGCTTTTCTGATAGGCTGAATTTAAGTAGAATGGCCCCTATTGATCCGACGATAACACCCTGCTGCCACCTACAACTTTTTTACATAATTTATGCATGTTTTTATGGTTTTTGTCAGTGAGAATGAAAAAACAGGAATTTTCTCACTTGGAAAAACAGGAATTTTCTCACTTGGAAAAACAGGAATTTTGTCACTTTTATGGTTGTTTTCTTGGACGGTTATGTGTGTTGGTCAATTTATTTGATGTTTTTCATGGTTGTCAACATCAAATTATGGATGTTTTATGGTTTTTGTCAGTGAGAATTTGAAAAACAGGAACTTTCTCACATTTATGTCTGTTTTCATGGATGGTTATGTGTGTTGTTCGATTTATTTGATGTTTTTCATGGATGGTTATGGATGATTTTATGTCTGTTCGTTGTCAGTGAGAATGGACATGCTCGACGCGAATGTTATGAGATTGTTTGGCTAACCTAACCTGAGAACTCGATTTACATAATCGGCGGGGAAATTATTGATTCACGAAGGGGGAATTAAGAAACACTATGGTTTCTTTGATCTTTAGGCGAACCTAGCCTGTGAACTTGATTTACATAATCGCTAGGGGAAATTATTGATTCACGAAGGGGGAATTAAGAAACATTATGGTTTCTTTAATCTTTAGGCGAACCTAGCCTGTGAACTTGATTTACATAATCGCTAGGGGAAATTATTGATTCACGAAGGGGGAATTAAGAAACATTATGGTTTCTTTAATCTTTAGGCCTGAGGGATTTATTTATTATTGTTGTTTTGGACAAGTGCATGCTAGGGATGAATGTCAAGGTGTCCTGGAATAGGAAACCGGAAGTACATGCATCCTTCTCAGCCAATCAGCGAGTCGGATACATCCTCCTTCTCAGCCAATCAGAGAGCTGGTTACGAATGGTTTTCCCCCCGTTACATAACAATTCACCCTTGAGATTTCGTATATAACGGGCATGCAATGTGATTAAATTATCAGAAAGTATTGTGACACAATTGAAGCAACAATGAATGTTATTAATGAACTTGAAGCCTTGGCAGCCACAATTAGCAATGTGAGTACATTTTCATTTTTTATTTTCAAAATAAAATTGTTTTCCGTGGTTACCCTCTACTATATTCGGGTAAACCCCCCCACCCCACATACAATACAAACATCACTTTACAATCTTTATACTCACTAGGAAAATATAAATATATTCTTTTTACCCTCAAAACCTAACCCCCCCCCCTCACTGTTTTACAACCAAATTCTCGCAAATGGAAATAATTATCTTTTCGTTAAATTCCAGTTTTTTATTTTCAAATAAATTATTTTCCTTGGTCACCCTCTACTATATTTAGGTAAGTACCCCCCCCACAAACCTAACCACCGTGCAATCTTTATACTCACTAGGAAACATAAAATATGTTCTTTTTATTACATAAACCTAACACCCCTCCCACCCCACTCTGTTTTTACAGGTATAATTCTTGCTAATAGAAATATTTCTCTTTTTTTTCGATAAATTTATTCTTTCTGTAAGCCTATCAAAAAGTGACATTCAACTTCTGTCTATTTCCATAGCTATTAATAAACTGTTTCCATTTAAGCCAACCATCGCCGCTTACTTGACTCAAAAAAAACATTTTTCCGCAATGATTTAAACAGCTGACACCCCACAATTGCACTTCATGCTTGTTAATCCTTAACGATAGTGACTTAACCAAAAGGTTTCAACGATAAAAAGGATTTGTTTTTCTCTTTCTCAAATTAAAACGGTTTTAAGCAAAAAGAGATTACTGTTTATTAAGCTTGTGGATTCGTAACCTGTATTTGACGGAGAAGCGGTGAAACGGGATTATTTCCAAAAATAATTACCAACAATATATTTAGGACATTGGTGAAAGGGGGGGGGGTTGACATGGCTCAATTCTATCACCATTATTGTAAAATGAAAACAAAGTGTTTGCATGAAAAGTAAGGTTAGGTTGGGATGTCTATGAATAAGCCTTTTTTTTTTAATTAATTGAAATAGCATTTGATTTCTGAGTTTAGTATATTTTTATTTTTTGCTTTACTGAAAATGCTGGCGCAGGGGGACTTTCTTAGTGATAAATTCTTTTCTAAACAAAATTATATGGATAATGATACTAATTTTCCTTCTTTTAAAAAAAAGGGGCAAATTATTTTGAAACTAATTTTTTCTCTTCTTTTTAAGGCAAATTGTGAAGAATGCCCGTCGCCACCACCCAGCAAGAGAGCAAGGGCTAATAATGCGGGCCCTGCGAAGGCTACTGTCATGCAATATGGTAGCTGGCCGAAGCCACCTAAACAAGTGATGCCTACCCAAGCCGTATTGGAATGTGACATCGCTAGCACATCCGCTCTCCATGGACCTCTAATAGCTGCCCCATCATCGATAGGTCAGAAGGTTACCCTCCAGCATGCTATGTCAGATCCATCCGACATCCAAGTCCAGACGGATTTTGCAAATGTAAGCATTTTTTTCCTACCTATCATATAGAAATATCTATCAATTTCTTCCAACTTTTATAGGCCTTTTCTACATGCACCATTTTCGAACACTGCGTAAAAGTATATCTCAGCGGGATATTGAAAGATTTTTTCTCCCCAAAGGAAATATAATGTTCTCCCTTTTGAATCATGTCAAGTGCATGCATTCACCCTTTTGCTAAATTAGATTAGTGAAGCCAAAAAAAAATGCTCTATATCCCGCTCATAATAAGTAGCAAAATCCATTGCATTATAAATTGCTTTATTAGCGAATGGTTCACCTTGCCTCTACAAATATTATAAAAAAAAAACTTTATATCTGAATGAGTTGTGTATCATGAGAGGAGATGGCTATCCTTTTCAAATCATGTTTTTTTTTTCCCAGATCAGATAAAGAGTATTAATATGAAATTTTATTTGGAGGGATTGTTTGAACAATATCAAATTGCCGTTTTCTATGTCATGCGACGTTTTAGACTGTAAATACCTTATACTAATATAAGACATGCTGCGGGCCGGCCGGCCTTCGGGCGCTATGGGTCCGAGAAGCGCCGCAGGAAGCGCTGCGGGCCCGAGAAGCGCCGCAAGGATGCGCCACGGGCCAGGAAAGCGCCGCGGGAAGCGCTGCGGAAAAGCGCCGTGAAAAAAAAAAAAAATTTTAACACTTTGAAAATAAACGAACAAATTGTCGCCTTCTATGTCATATCTTAGATTATCTTAAGTTGGAACTTTCAGTTGAATTAACCAAATGTGATTAAGCAATAATAATCCAAATTTTAACAGTAGGGATGATTTGAACACTTTGAAAATAAGCTATTTTTTCATTTATAGATTGGACGAGCATTGGTCCCCTATTCACCGTCCAGTGAAGAAGAGGAAGAAGAGGCAATGGAGTTTCAAGACAACGAAACATGGGACAACTCTTTTGAAGTACCTTTTAATATTGACGAGTATTTAAATGATTTTTTTAATGTAGAAGCTAGCACAGTTGAGCTGGTAGACTTGAGTCCAAATACCTTACAAATTTTAGAGGATTTTACAGGGAACCATCCTCCTCCTCCAACCTCCGATACCCTTACGAGTCCACTTCGAACAACTGAAGTGGAGCATTCGCCAGATATTGTTGAACAACTTGGGGGAGGGGGTAATATACAAGAGGGGGAGGGGGGTACAACTTTTCCCGATTTTCAATCGACCAACAGAATTTTAAATGCAATAGTTGTTTACACTGCGACGTTTGGTGATCCCTTTAATTCACTTATGGGGGGAAAATTTGTTTTTGACCCCGTAGAAATTGTGCATGACTATGTAGATAAAATTCGTGCACTTCTGGAGAACCAAATTCAATTGTGGGGGAGGGATTCAATTAAGGTCTCTATTGTTTTAAAAGTGTTCTATTTAAATGAGGGGAAAAGCGAAGTTTATTATCATTATGTACATTCCGAGATGCGCATAATTTATTCGAATTTAGAAAATTTTGAGGGTGCTTTCATGGATTGGGTAGATCAAATTATTGCGCATCTTGAGAACTTTAATGAAAACGGTAGTGGGTCTCTAGTTCTTTTTGTTGAAAATTTAAGTGTTAATATTTGTAAATTTAAGAAAGATTTTATTTTAAGAGGGGGGCAGGTGGGGGAGGGTCAGTAGTTTTAAATTATAATCCAGATCTAGTAGGTTGTCAAGGTGTCCAGCGGATCCGTTTTGAAACAGATCAAATGTGTTTCAGATATGCTTTCCTCATATCAGCATTTCAGCCTCTAGCAGATGACGCTACCAAGACGAATTTAGACAATTGGGCTATACATGGGAAGGACGGGTCCGATTTCCCCATTGTAGATTTTTCTTGTTTAGAGGGGAAATACCCAGTAACGCTTCGATCTATTGATATTTTTGAAAGGGCTAATGCCCACTTAAATATCGGCGTTACTGTGGTTCAGTATGAAACTGAATTTGAAGATGGGGTTCGTTTAAAAAAGAAGGGGGTGGTGTTCCCTGTAAGGGGCCCGTCAATTGATTTGGTCAGACACTGGGTTTGGTTGTTATACACACCACCTAGTGACCCTGCCAATTCAATTGGCCATTTTAATCCGATCACAGACATTAGTAGAGTTCTGGGGGAGGGTAAGAAACAGAGTTCACGTTTCTACTGTCCAACATGCCTCTCTAGATTTTGGACTGAATTAAAGTTGCAAAATCATATGAGGCATTGTAGCCGGCATGGCTACCAGACAGTGGAAACGGTTTTAGGAGATAGGGCCATTCTACGATTCAAAAATTTCCAGAACACCCTTCTCCAGTGCAACAAAATATCTTTAGACTGTGAAGCTAAGCTGGTGGAGGTGAACGATCCCCAATTTCCAAACCGAGTCAAAGAACATCAGGCTATTGCAGTGTCCTATGCTCACGCGCAAAGAGACAGTTCTAACACCATGCAGTTGTTAGAAATAGTAGAAACATTGGATGAGAGGGAGTGCATGGTCAAGGCACTGACTAAACTAATTGGCACGGCTAATGGTGCTATTTCTCGTTTGAGAAATACCCATTATCCAATGGTGTTGTCTGCAGAGGATCGTCTCGCGATTAAAAATAAAAAAATATGTTGGGTTTGTAAGGGAGAGTTTGTAGAGGGGGATAAGGGGACTAAAGGTAAAAGAGGGGGGCCGGTGGGAGGGGGAAAGTCAGAAATCATAATCACTTGTGGCAGGAAATATCCTCGGGGGGTAGTAATTTTAGGGGGGTTGCGCATCAATCGTGTAATTTACATGTTAGCCAGCAGTTTTTTATCCCTGTTTTTATCCACAACTCTAATTATGACTTAAAATTTATTTTACCGGCACTGGCACGTATGCATAGGGAGGGAGGGGGAGTAGATTTTCCATGGGTAAATAGTTCATTTACCTATAACATTATCCCCAAATCGGCCGAGAAGTTGTTGCTTCTCGAACTGAAATGGCAGGCAGTGGATAATGGGCATACGTGCTGGAATAAAATCAGGTTTTTAGATTCCTTTAGTTTTTTTCCCAAGGCATTGAGTCAATTGATTCAAGTGCAAAAAAGCGACAATTTTGATAGCTTTCCCTTGCTTAAACAGCACTTTCAGACAGTGAAATGTATGACCTGTTGACCTGCAAAGGTATATACGCATACGACTATTACTGTTCTGGCGCTCGCTTAAGTGAGATGAAACTACCTCCAATTGAAGCTTTTTACAATTCACTGACCAACAGTGAATGCACAGCCGAGGAGTATGAGTTTGCCAAGAAGGTGTGGTCCAAGGGGGATTGTAAAAATGGGTGGGATTATTGTAGACTGTACTTGGCCAGTGACGTTCTAACTCTGTTGGATATAGTCTGTAAGAACACAGACCAAATCTATTCAGAGTTCGGGTTAGATATAGGCTATTATTTTTCCACACCCCATTTAGTGATGGATTTAATTTTAAAAATTAGCAGGGAGGAAATAGGCCTAATCACCGATGTAGATCAGCACCTTTTTGTAGAGCGTTCAATGAGGGGAGGGTATGTTTTTCATGGGGACCGCGTCTTATCAACCAATCCGGGCGGACAAAATAGCACCGGTGTAAAGTCAAATGCAGTGTTCTTGGACATGAACTCATTGTACCCCTCGGCAATGTCTCACTACTCTTTGCCGTGTGGGAACTATCAATGGCTTGAGAATCCTTGTGAGTTCCCCGACATTACCACCGTCGAGGACAATGGGCCACAAGGATGGTTCTTTGAAGTTGACGGTCAAATTCCGCTGGCGCTTCACGACTCAGTCAAAGATTTTGTCTTTCCCTGTATCAATCGGCCCGTGAGCAGGGACTCTCTGAGCCCCTACAATCGATCATTGGTTGAGGATATGGGGATGCACTGGACTCCCTCCAAACAGAAACTGATTGCTAATTTGGACCCTAAGGAGAATATCGTTGTTCACCATGTGCTTTTGCACTGGATGGTGAGCAATGGTTTCAAGATCACCAAAATACACAGGGTCCTGCAGTTCAATCAGCGACCATATTTGAAAACGTTTATCGACACCTTTGTCGATAAACGCTCTAGGGCAAATTCAAAGGTGGAGAAGGAAATGTATAAGCTCATTCTAAATTCAGCGTTTGGCAAAATGTGTGAAAGCGTACGTAATAGATATCGCTACGACGTCGTGACTGACCCTCTAGAGTGTGCACGAATTATTGCCGACCCCAATTTTACATCGTTCACGAGCATAGAGACTGGCATGGTTCTTCTACACAGGCGAAAGCGAAATGTGGTACTGAACAAGAATATAGCAGGCGGCAGTTCAGTACTGGAAATTTCAAAAAAGCTCATGTTGTCGTTCTTTTACAATGTGTGCAAGGTGCAATGGCCACGGGAGGGGGAGGTTCAAGTTTACTATGGGGATACAGATTCTCTGCTGTTAAAGGTAAATGGGACTGAAGATTTATTGGGTGATTTAGAAAAGGGGGAACACATCAGCTCGCGGATGGATTTCACCAACTGGAATCCATCACTCTACCCCGAGTTGGTGAAACGTCAAGCCCCCAACCAACTATTAATGTTAAAATCAGAGACGGGGAGTGATTTGATATCCCGAGGGGTGTTCCCGGGCCCCAAAGTCTATTGCGTTGAAACTCATAGTGGGGATGAAAAGAAGGCGTGTAAAGGGGTGCCTACACATTTTGTAAAGAGCAATTTCAACATGAGCGTGTACAGAGACTGTGTAGAAAGTAGCCTAGTGCCGAGAGCACAAGTGCTTGCAATTCGCTCTCTACAGTATAGAAATTATACTGTGAGAGTGGAAAAGAATGCAATGTCGTGTATATCCGACAAAGTCTATGTGCTCGAGAATGGTGTGAGTGTCCTACCTCATGGCCACTACCGTATTTCAGACCGAGTTGAATGCATAGACTATCGTAATCAACTTGGTCTGGATAAATTAATCTAACCTGAACTAACCCAACCACTTACCAACTAACCACCACCACCACCAACCCGTTCATAAATTAAATGCTCCAACTAACCATCTCCAACCCGTTCATAAATTAACTAACATCAACTAACCCAACCTTAACCTGTAGCAGCAGCAGCCGCAGTGACCGGACAACTATTGTGTACTGTTTTTTTTTCACCGCGGCTCCCGGGGAGGGGGGGGGGGTCCCTTCCCACGGCCGCCCAGGGGGGGGGGTCCCGCCCACGGCCGGCCGGCCGGCCTTCGGCCCCGCGGCCTCCGGGGGGTGGGGGATCCCACCTTTAAATTCACTGTAATGTTCAACTGTGCTAGGTCCAAGTGTATTTTCAAGTGTTTTCTGTTTTGTTGTTGTTGTTGTATAGAAAAGTGTTTTTTTTTGTACAGAAATGTGTTTAAGTTGACAATAAGTGCTGTTGAAGATGGACAGAAAAGTGTTGTACAGAAAAGTGTTTTTTTTTAAAGACAATAAGTGCTGATGATGGACAAAAGTGTTTTTTTTTATTGTACATAGAGTGTTATCATTGCCGAGTTCATGTTGAACAAATAGAGTTTTCATGTTGACCATGAAATTTTGTCAACTGTTCTTGTTGAACAAGTGTTATTTTTATCGTTGCAGTTCATGTTGAACAAATATTTGTTTTCATGCAGTGCCGAAATAAATGCTGCCGTGAAATATTGTTTTTTTTTGTTGTTGTTCTTGAATAGATAGATCTATGGGGGAAATTACTACTTATTCATTGGACACGTATGATTTACAGTTAGTTGTAGTCCGACTGTTGTCAACAGCAGCAGCATGTATCAATTTAAAACACCCTTCAGATCGTTTCTGTGTGGTCCCTCAATGTCGGGGAAAACAACACTTTTAGCTAAAATAATTCAAAATTGCGATAAAATGTTTTTGGAGAAGCCGAAAAAAATCTACTATTGCTATAGTATTTGGCAGGAGTCCTATGATAAAATAAAAGCTATTGCCACAACCATACCAATACAATTCATACGGGGACTTGATGTTTTCAATAGTATTGAATCGAACTCGTGGTTGATTATTGATGATTTGGCTGAATCCATTGAACAGTTCTCACAGGAAATGCTACAACTGTTCACTGTTCGCTCCCACCATGAACACATTTCCGTTACTCTGGTTCTACACAATCTGTTTCATCAGAGCAAATGTATGCGAACCCTTGCTTTGAATTGCACCGTCTATATTATCTATCGAGTTGTTCGTGATTCTAGCTCACTCATAACTCTCAATAAGCAGATATACCCCGGCGCCCCTAAATTTCTGTTGTCAGCGTACACTCAGGCGACTAGCAAGCCCTACGGTTACATTTTGCTGGATCTTAATCAGAGCACGCCCGAGGATCTACGTGTAGTCACCGACATTTTCAACAATGAAATTACAGTATATCTTCCGGTGAACAGTAGAAAAGGCTATTAGTTGCCATTATGACACTGAAGAAACTACACGAACAACGGCATTTATTTTCCGTTTTAAGCACTTCAAAACCCTTGCTTAGGAAGGCCATACTCAAACATGGTGTTGACAATGATTTCATTAATCTAATATCTGAACTTTGTTTAAATTTAACTGAGGGCAATGTTCAACTGTCAGAAGGTGTTAGACAACAGACAAAGCAACATCGTTCCACTGTACGCGCCTTGGCTTGTAAAAACAAGGGAAAAAAATTTAAAAGAAAACGGCTCCTTCAAGCAGGCGGTAGCTTTTTCACACTTTTACTGCCAATAATTGCAGGACTTGTAAACAGTTTTCTCTAGAGAATGGCAAAACCCTATAAATTGACACCATTTGAACTTGTCCTCTCGCCCGTCGAACATTTTGAAGACAATCTAAGCAAATTCATTAATGATGAGAATATTGCCGATGACAAAAAACTGCTTTTACTTCAAGATGCATTGCGACGTGTGGACAAACATAAACCTTATCGTGAGAGACCCACCGTCGCCACTGATCCCTCTAAACAGGAAACATCTCCTCAAGATTCAGCAGTGCAATCAAAGGAGAAGGAATTGAATTCAATTGTATCAAAAATTGGAAACCTATTGCCACTCACCTATCGAGAACAGAGTAAAAGAGTATTATCTTATCTCGTGTTGGAAACTGCTGATGAACATCAAGTTCAAGTCGATAGCACAGGGAAACGAATTATAATTCAGGGAAAAAGTTATAATCTAGTTGATTTAATTTGTGATATGGTGACGAATCGTAAAGGACTTTTATCCTTTGACAATAATCTATACACCTTTCTGTGTGTATCAAACTTTCCCAAAAGTCTTATTGGCAATAAGCAAATTCTAAAGAAACTAAGAGAATATAGTCCTCCTCCAACACCAACAACACCATTTAAAAAAGAAGAAGAAGATTCAATATTAGAAAATACTATCAGCAGCAGCAATGATTTTACAACACCTGTGGCTGCTAGTCAAAAGCGAATACGAATTGATTCACCCTCCAGTGTGCAAAAGGGGAGTGGACATTACACTACGTGTTTACGCTCAAAATGGATGAAGTTCTGAAAGGTGTCTATGAAAATATTGGTGAAGCGGGAAGTTTAAGTTCCCCCAAAACGCTTTCTAAAGCTGTCTCCGGCACCACATTGAAAAATGCAAAAGAGTATCTAGAGAATGAACCGAGTTACACGCTGCATCAAAATCACAGGCTTCGCAGCAAACAATATCGACAAACTAAAGCCTTTTTCCCTCTGCATATAATGCAAACGGATCTTTTAACTTTAGACGCTATTCAACAGCGTCACAATGCGCCCTACAAATATATTCTGGTGGCAATCAGTGTCTTTAGTCGCTATGCCTATGCCATTCCACTGCGATCAAAGAGAGGTGTTGAAGTTGCTCGGGCCATTGAAAGTATTCTAGAACAGGATTCATATAGAAAAATTCAATCGGATCGTGGCAGTGAATTTGTTAATCCCCATGTGCAAAAGGTTCTTTTGAAATATAATACAACACTTTATCATAGTCACAGCCCGATAAAGGCTGCATTGGCTGAACGATTAATAAGAACGATTCGTCTATTAATTTCAAGATATTGTACCCTGAAAAATACATCGGCTTTTATTCATGATTTAGATAAAATCATGCAGATATACAACCATCGACCCCATCGATCTCTGTCCAACTCAAGCCCTCGGGATGTTCACTACAATGAAAATACATTTGATGCTTTTCTAAAGCAATACTCCAATGGTGAAAAAGAGAAAAAAAATGTGAAGAAGAAATTCAATGTTGGTGATACTGTTCGAATTAATAGAACCACCAATATTTTTGAAAAAGGGAATTATTTATGGAGCACCGAACTTTTTAAAGTGTCCAAAATCCTGGACACCGAGCCCACGACATATCGACTGCGAGACACCAAAGATGATGAGATTCTCGGCGGTTTTTATGAATATGAACTGCAAAAAGTTAGAAACACTGGTGAAATTTATCAAATTGAAAAGATATTAAAGAGTCGTACACGCCATGGCAAGAGACAGTTGCTTGTTCGCTGGCTAGGATACAACTCAGATTTTGATTCTTGGTCAGTGCTGAAGATATTGACAATGCCCAATGATTTCTATGTGACTTTCATGTCCAATGTTTCCGATCCTCTCTACAATGACTTGAATAGAACAAGTGATTTTTGGACGAAACTCTCCCCCACCATAAAATTTGACGGAAAGTATGAAGTGGCTCTTGTCGACTGTATTCTCAAAAATACCTACGACATCTTGAGAAAAGATCGTAAATATGATATAAAAATTAGACCCAATGATTGGCCGCCTCCACCATCCTCAAGTGATCAAGAACAAATTCAAAAAATCAATTGGATGAATAATCCATACATTGAATTACCCTACGAGGAACTCACCTGTATGAATGATTTATGTCGTTCTATTAATAAAAGAATTTCCGCTCGTAAAAAAGGAGCTTTTCATTTCAACTATTCAAAGGAGGAGGGCAAGATCTACATTAGTTCACCTATTGCCAGTGAAAAGGTTATTCTCAACGATAATCTAAAGGATGTTCTTGGCTTTAAGCTCAATATAATCAATGGTAAAAGTGCCGGAAACACTAATTTCATTTTTGCTGACTACCCGCCTGCCTTCACCACAGACACCTGTATATTTCTCTACGCTTCATTTGTGGAAACATCTCGGGTTGGTAATTCAAATGTTCCCCTCCTACGAGTTCTTGAACGAAAAACCAATCAAGAACATATTCACCACTACAATATAAAGCATCTTCAGTCTATTCCCGTAAACACTTCCTATTTGGAACTCTGTCAGTTAACACTAAGAACCGAATTGGGCGATCCCATAGCAATTTCAAAGGTTTGGCTGTGATTACATGCCATTTTCGACCCATTGTTCAAAAGCAAGATGTCTAATAAAAAAGTGGTATTCACTTGTCCTGATATTGACTGCTATGTTAATACTCTTGGCCCAAGACAACAGGGCAATGGAATGGACTACTACAAGGGTCGCTCGTCAATGTCTGGCTACGGTCTTGGCAGTTGGTTTGCTAAGCTCTTTCGCTCTTCACTACCACTGGCTAGAAAATATCTTGTACCGGCTGCGACAGATTTTGCATCCTCTACACTATACGATTGGGGCTCTGGCAAGGATTTTAAAAAAAGTGCTTCGGAAAATCTTAGGTCCAGTGCGCGAACCCTTGGCGAGAGATTAAAACAAAATGGTAAAGGCTTAAAAAGGTCAAGAAACAATGCATCCCTCATCAGTCTCCACTCAGGTTGGAAACGAAAGACATCATCCCTCTTGTCAAAGAAAAGAAGGAAAAAGCCGACACGTGCTGTAAACAGAAGAAGAAGTCCCAGGAAGAAAATTGTTAGATCGAAACTAGATTTCTTCTCCTAAAATGTCCTACCTACCGCATAAGGATTCTCAACCTTCAATCACCGCCTCATTGAATCTATTCAATGCTGAAAATGTTGATGTGAGTGTCAAGCATGGATACTATGAACAATTTTATCCACAACAACCCCTCTCCGATAATATCCCCTTTCAAATTTATTCCAATGAAGACTACTTTATGGACATGTCTTCAACATTTATAGATTTGCAAATGAAAGTCCGGAAAACCGATAATACAATGCCAATTCGGGCCGATGGAATATCCTATGAAAATTGTATATTACATAATTTATTTCGTCAAATTAGTGTCTACATCAATGGCACGCTGGTGAGCACAAGCAACAATCTCTCAAATTATACAAGCTATATGCAATTCATGCTGATGACACCCAAGTCATACAAGGAATTGAGAGGCACCTCCAATGGATATGAATATATTACTAATACTGATAGTACAGATGCACTTAAAAATGCTACAACTAGTGAATTACATCTAGTTGGAAAAATATATCATGAAATATTTAATATACCCCAATGGCTGCCACCCAATGTTAAAGTGGATATAAAACTGACGCTTGCACCCTCCAATTTCATATTGAGAAAAGAACTTGCTGCCAATCCTGATGTAAGTCTCTCCCTCACTTCGGCAATACTTCATGTACGCAAACAACAGGTCATGAGTTCTGTTGCTTTGGCCGTGGAAAAACTGAGAGCCAATGGAAATAATATTAAACTACTTGTTCCTCATACAATCACCAATCAGCGTCATATTGCAATGGGCTCACGTACCTTCACCGATTCATCCTTTATCAATGGTGAAATTCCGTCAAAACTTGCTTTGGCATTTGTAAAAAGCGCCAGTGCAATAGGATCATGGACTGAATGCCCACATAAATTCGAGATGTTTGGACTTTCATCTCTTGTGTGCAAAGTAAACGGCATCCCACTCTACAATCTATCTTTTGATAAATCCTATAGAACATTGTACGAGTTGACCATGCAAACCCTAGACCATGACTCTCAACTATTTGAAAATGGTATAACCGAAGATATGTTTGCTAAAACACATGGTATCATTGTTCTGGATTTGTCTGGCACACAGGATATGAGTATAGTACGTACGGGGAGTGTGCGTTTAGAGTGTACATTTGCCGACCCATTGGCTGAGAGTATTGCACTAATCTCACTAAATCAATATGAAACCTATTGGGAAATCACTCCCGAAGGCAGTGTTCTACTAGACTTAGCGCCATGAACACCAGTCAAATAATCAATGTATTTAATATGGACCCCTACATGTCCCAGTACAAATCCTATTGTCTGCCCTCGGACTTTCTTGGAAAAATTCAAAGTGTCAACAATATCTTGATTATTGTTAATAGCAGTCCGTCGACTGTGCTGACGGGTCATTGGCTGTGCATCTTTCAAACACTGAAGACGATTGAATTTTTTGATCCTCTTGGTCTACCCTATACATTCTACACACCCCACATCAGCAACTATATTGAGAGCAGTGGGAAAACTATTATTCAAAATCGGAAGAGGGTTCAGGATCTAACGACTAAAAGCTGCGGCTTCAATGCACTACTATATTTTGTTTTCCGATGTCGCGGCTATACTTACAAGCAGTTTCTCCACATTTATAGTGACAATCCCCGTCTGAATGACTTTCTAGTGGAAAATATCCTCTCAGACCTATATAGTATTGATTTCAGTGCCCTAAGAGTAAAGTGCTTAAAAAATGTTTGTGAATTTGTTTATTAATAAAATGCATATATATATACAACAATGTCTTTAAATCTTCACTTTAGATTTCTTCATCTTCGATGTATAGGCAACTGTCGTGAACCACTAATGCTGGTAAATCATTTGGATTCACTGTATATTGATCTTGATTGACTGCAAAGTCAGGGTCACATTTTCTACAGTACAATGTAACTTCACTCTTGTCATATCTCTTTGTATAGTCAATGATACTATTTGCATTCATATTATGAAATTCACGAGTTTCAATCTGTCTATTTGATGCAATATCACATACAATGTTTTCAAATGGTGAATCACATTCGGTAACTGCCAAATAAAAATCACTTGGTTTATAGTCATAGTAGGTAGTGTCATCACAACGATGACGTAGAAACCAAATTGTCTTGTTACCCCAACAGTTGAATCGTAGACCAGATTCCTCTTCCCAGAATAATTTAAATCCACGACGATACCAATCTCGTAGAAATAAACTAAAATCACGTTTGGGATTCTTTCCAATCATAGCGGGGTAAGTATTCTCCCACTGATCACATTTATCATAGTGACAATTGGAGCACAGGTGTCCTCTAGGATGAGAGTCACACACCTCCTCAAGACATGAATTACATCCTTTAATTTGTACTGCATAGCCTCTATGTAATTTACAAGGATTACATAATTTACACTTTTCACTGTAGTCATCTATAACTGTACAATTCTCACATTGAGTCCAACTGCCAAGAGTGTACATGCACAATGGACATATATAGAACATTTTTCGGTTTCCGATGTCAACTCACTCACAGCTAAAACGAAACTGATCATCCTCGCTCCATAAATTCAATGAGAGGGAAATGGGGGAGAGGAGTAGCTCTGTAACGTTACCTCTTTCGAATGATGGGGGGAGCCATCTATATTGAATCCATTGGCAATATTTTCAAAAGTATATCCACAATATGATTCTGCTTTGTTCCAATTAATATATCAATAAATTGACTATAAGCATTTGAATCACATTTTAAAAGTTTCATACAATAGTCCAATGGGGGAGAATCACTCCTCATTATATTGTCAAGTGTTCCCTGACAAGAGAATATCCTGCGTTTAAGAGATAACTCGAGAAAATCATCATCCAAAATCAAATGTTTTTCCATAAACACTAGATTTGATCTAATTCTCTCTTTCTCAAATTTATTCATTTTTCAATCCTTTCACTCCGACTGCTGACTCTAGACTGACCCTGATTCGTTAGCCCCATAGCCTAACCAGAAAAGAAAGAAAACATTTTCGATTTCGAAACAATTTTATTGAATAATTACAACAACATCAATAATACAGAGCATGTACAATTAGCGATACTGTTTATTGTCTTCAATATGTTTCACCAATGCACTTAAAGCACATTGAAGTCTATTCACATGTGCTATATCAACTTTTGCGGCAAAACATAATTGATCCTCCATTTTAAATTTGCTCAAGGATATCACATATCTTGCATATACTGCATCCCATTCCAGACAAAGCCGTGATCCTTTCGTGATTTCCACCGCAATGCTTGGTGCTCTTGTACTATTATCATCAACTCCACTATCAACTTCTAATAGGGTAAACATTCCACTCATCATCAACACACAAATATATATCCAAATGAGTAAAGTCAAACTGTTCTTCTTCTTCTCACTCCTTTGAATTCTATTCACAGACTAATAAAACTCTAGCAAAAAACCCTTTCCTTATATTCCCTCCGACACTAATATGTAACCAGCCCTCTGATTGGCTAAGAAAGGGGATGTAACCGACTCGCTGATTGGCTGAGAAGGAGACACGTGATCTAACTGTTTCCTGGAAACTCATAGCATTCGTGTCGAGCATGTACATTCTCACTGACAATGAATCATAAAACAGACATAAATTGCTGTTGACATCCATAAATGTGAGAAAGTTCCTGTTTTTTCATTCTCACAGACAAAAACCATAAAACAGACATGAAAAACATCAAATAAATCGACCAACACACATAACCATCCATGAAAACAGACATAAATGTGAGAAAGTTCCTGTTTTTCAAATTCTCACTGACAAAAACCATAAAACATCCATAATTTGATGTTGACAACCATGAAAAACATCAAATAAATCGAACAACACACATAACCATCCATGAAAACATCCATAAAAGTGAGAAAATTCCTGTTTTTCCAAGTGAGAAAATTCCTGTTTTTTCATTCTCACTGACAAAAACCATAAAAACATGCATAAATTATGTAAAAAAGTTGTAGGTGGCAGCAGGGTGTTATCGTCGGATCAATAGGGGTCATTCTACTAATTTAACGGTAAAACTTTCTTCACGATCACTTTCCCCTTTCTTCTAAAATTAGGCAACTTTTTCAGGTTTTTCAGGTAAAATTAGGCAATTTTTGAAGCGTAATATTTGGTACCACCAGAAGAGGTAAATTCTTTTGTTGTATATATCAATATAATTTTTTCACACATAATATTTTGGCTCTTTAGTTACAGGTTCTTCCAACGAACTGTTAGAGGAGACATTCTTGGGCTTGGGCGGGTCACATCACCTTTGGGCACTTACTTGTTTTATACTCAAAACTTTCTTGTTAAGAAGGCTACTTTAAAATTTGAAGGAGGTTAGAAAAAGAAGGTTAGAGTGGGCTTAGTTGCCCTTCAATTACTGTTGGCTCCTAAAAAGGGCACTAGAAATGATAATTTCTGTTGCAACGAGACTCCTGGCAAAATTCTACGGTCACTGGATCAATACCAACACCGTTGATGAAAAAAAAAAAAAAAAAAAAAAAAAAAAAAAAAAAAAAAAAAAAAAAAAAAAAAAAACGTGATTGACTACATAGAAAATGGTGTTTAATGTGATCAAAGTAAGGGGTTTAATAATCTATAAGGGAATGCTCGGGCATCTAAAATTCAATGGTGCAACTTTCAGTAAGATTAGATAATTTTTTAGTGATATTTTCTCCCTTTTTCTTATAATAGTCAATTTGATTTAGCTAATAATTTGGGACAGGTACTTCTAAACTGAAAACTGGCTACATATTATAAATCACGATAAATTATTTTCCCTTTTCTTACAATTTGCTACCGTGAGCTGTTTTATTAAAAAAAAATGATCTTTGTTCAATTTCTCTAAAGCCTAAGAATTCAGTTGTGATGAATATTCATGCGGATCTTATTAATTGACGCTTCAAGGACAGAAATATCTAAGCTGATATAAATTGCACCCTGGACCTATTCAACACACTGTTATTCAATAATATAGAAATTCCCGAACATTCCATTTTAGTGCCTCGATTATTTTCAATTTATGCAAATAGTCTTCCTAATTTATTTGAAACTTTAAATGAATTGACTGGTCTGTTTGCAGACTTCACTAACAGTTACTGAAAAGCCTCAAGTTGATCTCCATAATAAATTTATTATTTTCAGTGGCAAAGTTAAGTTATAATTGGCCCAACGCCAATGATTTAGTTGCTATTCAGAGTGCAAGAATATAATTCAGTTCTTTTAACAGTATACCGTTTCTTTCGAATGTCACATCCTGAATATAAAACTCAAAACATGACCTCTCAGTTACACATTTATGCGAAAATTGATTCTTCTTATAAAAATAAAAAAAACAAGTTTTTTTAACTGAAAGTAAGGAACGACGTTAAAATTTAAAACGAACAGAAATTATTCCGTATATGAAGGGGGCTGTCCCCTTCCTCAACGCCTCGCTCTTTACGCTAAAGTTTTTTTATTGTTTAAAAAAATAGAGTTGTGAGAAAGCCAAACTTTAGCGTAAAGAGCGAGGCGTTGAGGAGGGGACAGCCCCCTTCATATACGGAATAATTTCTGTTCGTTTTAAATTTTAACGTCGTTCCTTACTTTCAGTTAAAAAAACTTGTTTTTTTTATTTAATTTTTGAACGTTTTTGAATTAATGCAGGTTTTGATTTTGGCTCACCGTACATGAATAATTAAAACAAAATTTGCATATTATATTTGGTTAAATGGCTTTCTCGAAACTTGTTTAATTTTATTTACGAACGTTTTTATTAGTAATAAATATACGTAACTTAGAATTAACTTACGTAACGAACTTCTATATTCATAAATTTTTAACACGTATATTAGGGGGTTCGCCCCCTAGTCAATACCCTGCTCTTTAAACTATAGTTCGAATTTTTTTTCCAGTTCTTTAAAAATGACCTCTTAATCACAATCAGTTGATCAGTTGAAAAACTTGTTTTTTTTTATTTAATTCCTGATCTTTTTCTTTAATAATGCTGGGAAATCCGGCGCCCCCTTCATAGCAATACCCCTTCCCCCATGAAAACTTCCTTCATGGAAAGATCCTTCCATATAGCCCCCGACCCTCTCCTTCCCCCACCTACCAGAAAAAATCTCCTCTGAAAAAGTCTGTATACTTCCCAATAACCAATACTATATGTTAACATTGAGTAAAGTTCATAACTTTCAGCCCTCCCCCTGGGGCGTTTGGGGGATCAAGTCATCCTAAAAGACATTTTTATCATATTTTCGACCATGCTGAACAAAATGGCTATCTCAAAATTTTGATCGGGTGACTTTGGGAAAAAAATGAGCGTGGGAGGGGGCCTAGTTGCCCTCCATTTTTTTTGGTCACTTAAAAAGGGCACTAGAACTTTTAATTTCCGTTCCAATGAGCCCTCCCACGATATTCTAGGACCATTGGGTCGATACGATCACCCCTGGGGAAAAAAAAACAAAAACAAACAAACAAATAAACACGCATGTAAATATTGTTTTATGTTTTATGTAGGGTATATTTCGACAGTTGGATAAGGTTTTGAAATATGAATCAACACATTAAAGAAGGATGAAGCCAAGCAAAAATGCTCCGTACAACATCTTTGTCCAACCCCTATGATAATTAAAAAATTAATAAGATTTTCGTGAGTTATACTTGATGTATTTTTTTTTAATTGTTATTAAAACCCGTTTTTAATACAAGGAAGGCTTTTTAGGAATCTAAAAGAGAGAAAAAAAAACGATCAATATCAAAGTCGCCCATTTCAACTGTTTTAAAGGTGACAAAGCAGATATTGGCAAAGGGCATTATGAAAAAATTAAGCTCATAAGTTCAAACTTATATTCAAAGTTTTTACCCGGATAACTGACGAATTTTGTGATACGGTATTTGAAGTTTTATATGCATTAATGCTCGATGAAAAAAACTACTAATTTTGATTATTATTTATGTTAAGAATACATAGCTAATAAATACTTCAACTATTATGCAAGGGTTCTGAAACGCCACAGCCATTTCGTTCCTACCAGATTTCTACTTCTCTTGATGAATAACAAAGAAGACCAGTTTCCAGCCAGCGACTTGTGAAGTTTTGAACTCATGAATAGGCTCGAATCTGTTGTAAATTTAAGCTGTGATTTGAGAAAGACTGATGAAAATATTAATGTTTGCGGTAAACATTGATCGCGCCGGCGGCTTACCGCCGACGCCTTGCCGGCGGCGCGGCGCGCTGTTTTTGGCCCTGCCGCCACCGGTCTTCCCTCATCGACGCGGCGCCGGGGTCTAACTATATCATGTATTTATCATACTATAATATCATACATATTTATCATGCTATAATATTTTTCAAGAGGAAGGGAGGTGACTGGTTAAATCTATTTTTAACATTCATCATAATCTTTTAAAACACCCCCATTGACAGTTTAAAAATATGGGCGCACAAACACTCTTTTAAGGTCTTAGAGACCCTGCTTTCCGTAAAGAAATGCATTGAACTCCCCCTCTATCACCTGGTACGCAACTATGCAATAGTTTATAGACCTTAATTTATTGGATAAACGCTCTATAATTAGGGCTTTTTCTTTTAGACCCTATGCTTGTTTAAGGAGGAATGGTATGCTGCATCTCAGTGTGGCCTCTGAAATGAGAGGTAATGACATCATCTTTTAAATATCCCTAAGTTAATTTTGGCCCAGTTTAGAAAAAGATTTCCATTTAGCAGGACAAAATATCAGAAATTGGTCCCTTGTAGTGGCGTGACCTCTTTTAATGAGGCCCTTCTTGATATTCTAGAACCACTACTTTGATGCGACCGTCCCTGGAAAAAACTAGATACATCCTTGAGCATTTCTCTCGGAACAATACAAAATTCCGTGTTTTTAGAAAGGGACTCGAAACCCCTGCTTCAGGCTTTTCTGATAGGCTGAATTTAAGTAGAATGGCCCCTATTGATCCGACGATAACACCCTGCTGCCACCTACAACTTTTTTACATAATTTATGCATGTTTTTATGGTTTTTGTCAGTGAGAATGAAAAAACAGGAATTTTCTCACTTGGAAAAACAGGAATTTTCTCACTTGGAAAAACAGGAATTTTGTCACTTTTATGGTTGTTTTCTTGGACGGTTATGTGTGTTGGTCAATTTATTTGATGTTTTTCATGGTTGTCAACATCAAATTATAGATGTTTTATGGTTTTTGTCAGTGAGAATTTGAAAAACAGGAACTTTCTCACATTTATGTCTGTTTTCATGGATGGTTATGTGTGTTGTTCGATTTATTTGATGTTTTTCATGGATGGTTATGGATGATTTTATGTCTGTTCGTTGTCAGTGAGAATGGACATGCTCGACGCGAATGTTATGAGATTGTTTGGCTAACCTAACCTGAGAACTCGATTTACATAATCGGCGGGGAAATTATTGATTCACGAAGGGGAATTAAGAAACACTATGGTTTCTTTGATCTTTAGGCGAACCTAGCCTGTGAACTTGATTTACATAATCGCTAGGGGAAATTATTGATTCACGAAGGGGAATTAAGAAACATTATGGTTTCTTTAATCTTTAGGCGAACCTAGCCTGTGAACTTGATTTACATAATCGCTAGGGGAAATTATTGATTCACGAAGGGGGAATTAAGAAACATTATGGTTTCTTTAATCTTTAGGCCTGAGGGATTTATTTATTATTGTTGTTTTGGACAAGTGCATGCTAGGGATGAATGTCAAGGTGTCCTGGAATAGGAAACCGGAAGTACATGCATCCTTCTCAGCCAATCAGCGAGTCGGATACATCCTCCTTCTCAGCCAATCAGAGAGCTGGTTACGAATGGTTTTCCCCCCGTTACATAACAATTCACCCTTGAGATTTCGTATATAACGGGCATGCAATGTGATTAAATTATCAGAAAGTATTGTGACACAATTGAAGCAACAATGAATGTTATTAATGAACTTGAAGCCTTGGCAGCCACAATTAGCAATGTGAGTACATTTTCATTTTTTATTTTCAAAATAAAATTGTTTTCCGTGGTTACCCTCTACTATATTCGGGTAAACCCCCCCACCCCACATACAATACAAACATCACTTTACAATCTTTATACTCACTAGGAAAATATAAATATATTCTTTTTACCCTCAAAACCTAACCCCCCCCCTCACTGTTTTACAACCAAATTCTCGCAAATGGAAATAATTATCTTTTCGTTAAATTCCTGTTTTTTATTTTCAAATAAATTATTTTCCTTGGTCACCCTCTACTATATTTAGGTAAGTACCCCCCCCACAAACCTAACCACCGTGCAATCTTTATACTCACTAGGAAACATAAAATATGTTCTTTTTATTACATAAACCTAACACCCCTCCCACCCCACTCTGTTTTTACAGGTATAATTCTTGCTAATAGAAATATTTCTCTTTTTTTTCGATAAATTTATTCTTTCTGTAAGCCTATCAAAAAGTGACATTCAACTTCTGTCTATTTCCATAGCTATTAATAAACTGTTTCCATTTAAGCCAACCATCGCCGCTTACTTGACTCAAAAAAAACATTTTTCCGCAATGATTTAAACAGCTGACACCCCACAATTGCACTTCATGCTTGTTAATCCTTAACGATAGTGACTTAACCAAAAGGTTTCAACGATAAAAAGGATTTGTTTTTCTCTTTCTCAAATTAAAACGGTTTTAAGCAAAAAGAGATTACTGTTTATTAAGCTTGTGGATTCGTAACCTGTATTTGACGGAGAAGTTGTGAAACGGGATTATTTCCAAAAATAATTACCAACAATATATTTAGGACATTGGTGAAAGGGGGGGGGGGGTTGACATGGCTCAATTCTATCACCATTTTTGTAAAATGAAAACAAAGTGTTTGCATGAAAAGTAAGGTTAGGTTGGGATGTCTATGAATAAGCCTTTTTTTTTTAATTAATTGAAATAGCATTTGATTTCTGAGTTTAGTATATTTTTATTTTTTGCTTTACTGAAAATGCTGGCGCAGGGGGACTTTCTTAGTGATAAATTCTTTCCTAAACAAAATTATATGGATAATGATAGTAATTTTCCTTCCTTTAAAAAAAAGGGGCAAATTATTTTGAAACTAATTTTTTCTCTTCTTTTTAAGGCAAATTGTGAAGAATGCCCGTCGCCACCACCCAGCAAGAGAGCAAGGGCTAATAATGCGGGCCCTGCGAAGGCTACTGTCATGCAATATGGTAGCTGGCCGAAGCCACCTAAACAAGTGATGCCTACCCAAGCCGTATTGGAATGTGACATCGCTAGCACATCCGCTCTCCATGGACCTCTAATAGCTGCCCCATCATCGATAGGTCAGAAGGTTACCCTCCAGCATGCTATGTCAGATCCATCCGACATCCAAGTCCAGACGGATTTTGCAAATGTAAGCATTTTTTTCCTACCTATCATATAGAAATATCTATCAATTTCTTCCAACTTTTATAGGCCTTTTCTACATGCACCATTTTCGAACACTGCGTAAAAGTATATCTCAGCGGGATATTGAAAGATTTTTTCTCCCCAAAGGAAATATAATGTTCTCCCTTTTGAATCATGTCAAGTGCATGCATTCACCCTTTTGCTAAATTAGATTAGTGAAGCCAAAAAAAAATGCTCTATATCCCGCTCATAATAAGTAGCAAAATCCATTGCATTATAAATTGCTTTATTAGCGAATGGTTCACCTTGCCTCTACAAATATTATAAAAAAAAAACTTTATATCTGAATGAGTTGTGTATCATGAGAGGAGATGGCTATCCTTTTCAAATCATGTTTTTTTTTTTCCCAGAGCAGATAAAGAGTATTAATATGAAATTTTATTTGGAGGGATTGTTTGAACAATATCAAATTGCCGTCTTCTATGTCATGCGACGTTTTAGACTGTAAATATCTTATACTAATATAAGACATGCTGCGGGCCGGCCGGCCTTCGGGCGCTATGGGTCCGAGAAGCGCCGCAGGAAGCGCTGCGGGCCCGAGAAGCGCCGCAAGGGTGCGCCACGGGCCAGGAAAGCGCCGCGGGAAGCGCTGCAGAAAAGCGCCGTGAAAAAAAAAAAAATTTTAACACTTTGAAAATAAACGAACAAATTGTCGCCTTCTATGTCATATCTTAGATTATCTTAAGTTGGAACTTTCAGTTGAATTAACCAAATGTGATTAAGCAATAATAATCCAAATTTTAACAGTAGGGATGATTTGAACACTTTGAAAATAAGCTATTTTTTCATTTATAGATTGGACGAGCATTGGTCCCCTATTCACCGTCCAGTGAAGAAGAGGAAGAAGAGGCAATGGAGTTTCAAGACAACGAAACATGGGACAACTCTTTTGAAGTACCTTTTAATATTGACGAGTATTTAAATGATTTTTTTAATGTAGAAGCTAGCACAGTTGAGCTGGTAGACTTGAGTCCAAATACCCTACAAATTTTAGAGGATTTTACAGGGAACCATCCTCCTCCTCCAACCTCCGATACCCTTACGAGTCCACTTCGAACAACTGAAGTGGAGCATTCGCCAGATATTGTTGAACAACTTGGGGGAGGGGGTAATATACAAGAGGGGGAGGGGGGTACAACTTTTCCCGATTTTCAATCGACCAACAGAATTTTAAATGCAATAGTTGTTTACACTGCGACGTTTGGTGATCCCTTTAATTCACTTATGGGGGGAAAATTTGTTTTTGACCCCGTAGAAATTGTGCATGACTATGTAGATAAAATTCGTGCACTTCTGGAGAACCAAATTCAATTGTGGGGGAGGGATTCAATTAAGGTCTCTATTGTTTTAAAAGTGTTCTATTTAAATGAGGGGAAA
Source organism: Artemia sinica (assembly GCA_027921565.1). Lineage (NCBI taxonomy): Eukaryota > Metazoa > Arthropoda > Branchiopoda > Anostraca > Artemiidae > Artemia > Artemia sinica. Next base: position 68,149,181 of record CM051265.1, read on the forward strand.
AGCGAAGTTTATTATCATTATGTACATTCCGAGATGCGCATAATTTATTCGAATTTAGAAAATTTTGAGGGTGCTTTCATGGATTGGGTAGATCAAATTATTGCGCATCTTGAGAACTTTAATGAAAACGGTAGTGGGTCTCTAGTTCTTTTTGTTGAAAATTTAAGTGTTAATATTTGTAAATTTAAGAAAGATTTTATTTTAAGAGGGGGGCAGGTGGGGGAGGGTCAGTAGTTTTAAATTATAATCCAGATCTAGTAGGTTGTCAAGGTGTCCAGCGGATCCGTTTTGAAACAGATCAAATGTGTTTCAGATATGCTTTCCTCATATCAGCATTTCAGCCTCTAGCAGATGACGCTACCAAGACGAATTTAGACAATTGGGCTATACATGGGAAGGACGGGTCCGATTTCCCCATTGTAGATTTTTCTTGTTTAGAGGGGAAATACCCAGTAACGCTTCGATCTATTGATATTTTTGAAAGGGCTAATGCCCACTTAAATATCGGCGTTACTGTGGTTCAGTATGAAACTGAATTTGAAGATGGGGTTCGTTTAAAAAAGAAGGGGGTGGTGTTCCCTGTAAGGGGCCCGTCAATTGATTTGGTCAGACACTGGGTTTGGTTGTTATACACACCACCTAGTGACCCTGCCAATTCAATTGGCCATTTTAATCCGATCACAGACATTAGTAGAGTTCTGGGGGAGGGTAAGAAACAGAGTTCACGTTTCTACTGTCCAACATGCCTCTCTAGATTTTGGACTGAATTAAAGTTGCAAAATCATATGAGGCATTGTAGCCGGCATGGCTACCAGACAGTGGAAACGGTTTTAGGAGATAGGGCCATTCTACGATTCAAAAATTTCCAGAACACCCTTCTCCAGTGCAACAAAATATCTTTAGACTGTGAAGCTAAGCTGGTGGAGGTGAACGATCCCCAATTTCCAAACCGAGTCAAAGAACATCAGGCTATTGCAGTGTCCTATGCTCACGCGCAAAGAGACAGTTCTAACACCATGCAGTTGTTAGAAATAGTAGAAACATTGGATGAGAGGGAGTGCATGGTCAAGGCACTGACTAAACTAATTGGCACGGCTAATGGTGCTATTTCTCGTTTGAGAAATACCCATTATCCAATGGTGTTGTCTGCAGAGGATCGTCTCGCGATTAAAAATAAAAAAATATGTTGGGTTTGTAAGGGAGAGTTTGTAGAGGGGGATAAGGGGACTAAAGGTAAAAGAGGGGGGCCGGTGGGAGGGGGAAAGTCAGAAATCATAATCACTTGTGGCAGGAAATATCCTCGGGGGGTAGTAATTTTAGGGGGGTTGCGCATCAATCGTGTAATTTACATGTTAGCCAGCAGTTTTTTATCCCTGTTTTTATCCACAACTCTAATTATGACTTAAAATTTATTTTACCGGCACTGGCACGTATGCATAGGGAGGGAGGGGGAGTAGATTTTCCATGGGTAAATAGTTCATTTACCTATAACATTATCCCCAAATCGGCCGAGAAGTTGTTGCTTCTCGAACTGAAATGGCAGGCAGTGGATAATGGGCATACGTGCTGGAATAAAATCAGGTTTTTAGATTCCTTTAGTTTTTTTCCCAAGGCATTGAGTCAATTGATTCAAGTGCAAAAAATCGACAATTTTGATAGCTTTCCCTTGCTTAAACAGCACTTTCCAGACAGTGAAATGTATGACCTGTTGACCTGCAAAGGTATATACGCATACGACTATTACTGTTCTGGCGCTCGCTTAAGTGAGATGAAACTACCTCCAATTGAAGCTTTTTACAATTCACTGACCAACAGTGAATGCACAGCCGAGGAGTATGAGTTTGCCAAGAAGGTGTGGTCCAAGGGGGATTGTAAAAATGGGTGGGATTATTGTAGACTGTACTTGGCCAGTGACGTTCTAACTCTGTTGGATATAGTCTGTAAGAACACAGACCAAATCTATTCAGAGTTCGGGTTAGATATAGGCTATTATTTTTCCACACCCCATTTAGTGATGGATTTAATTTTAAAAATTAGCAGGGAGGAAATAGGCCTAATCACCGATGTAGATCAGCACCTTTTTGTAGAGCGTTCAATGAGGGGAGGGTATGTTTTTCATGGGGACCGCGTCTTATCAACCAATCCGGGCGGACAAAATAGCACCGGTGTAAAGTCAAATGCAGTGTTCTTGGACATGAACTCATTGTACCCCTCGGCAATGTCTCACTACTCTTTGCCGTGTGGGAACTATCAATGGCTTGAGAATCCTTGTGAGTTCCCCGACATTACCACCGTCGAGGACAATGGGCCACAAGGATGGTTCTTTGAAGTTGACGGTCAAATTCCGCTGGCGCTTCACGACTCAGTCAAAGATTTTGTCTTTCCCTGTATCAATCGGCCCGTGAGCAGGGACTCTCTGAGCCCCTACAATCGATCATTGGTTGAGGATATGGGGATGCACTGGACTCCCTCCAAACAGAAACTGATTGCTAATTTGGACCCTAAGGAGAATATCGTTGTTCACCATGTGCTTTTGCACTGGATGGTGAGCAATGGTTTCAAGATCACCAAAATACACAGGGTCCTGCAGTTCAATCAGCGACCATATTTGAAAACGTTTATCGACACCTTTGTCGATAAACGCTCTAGGGCAAATTCAAAGGTGGAGAAGGAAATGTATAAGCTCATTCTAAATTCAGCGTTTGGCAAAATGTGTGAAAGCGTACGTAATAGATATCGCTACGACGTCGTGACTGACCCTCTAGAGTGTGCACGAATTATTGCCGACCCCAATTTTACATCGTTCACGAGCATAGAGACTGGCATGGTTCTTCTACACAGGCGAAAGCGAAATGTGGTACTGAACAAGAATATAGCAGGCGGCAGTTCAGTACTGGAAATTTCAAAAAAGCTCATGTTGTCGTTCTTTTACAATGTGTGCAAGGTGCAATGGCCACGGGAGGGGGAGGTTCAAGTTTACTATGGGGATACAGATTCTCTGCTGTTAAAGGTAAATGGGACTGAAGATTTATTGGGTGATTTAGAAAAGGGGGAACACATCAGCTCGCGGATGGATTTCACCAACTGGAATCCATCACTCTACCCCGAGTTGGTGAAACGTCAAGCCCCCAACCAACTATTAATGTTAAAATCAGAGACGGGGAGTGATTTGATATCCCGGGGGGTGTTCCCGGGCCCCAAAGTCTTTTGCGTTGAAACTCATAGTCGGGATGAAAAGAAGGCGTGTAAAGGGGTGCCTACACATTTTGTAAAGAGCAATTTCAACATGAGCGTGTACAGAGACTGTGTAGAAAGTAGCCTAGTGCCGAGAGCACAAGTGCTTGCAATTCGCTCTCTACAGTATAGAAATTATACTGTGAGAGTGGAAAAGAATGCAATGTCGTGTATATCCGACAAAGTCTATGTGCTCGAGAATGGTGTGAGTGTCCTACCTCATGGCCACTACCGTATTTCAGACCGAGTTGAATGCATAGACTATCGTAATCAACTTGGTCTGGATAAATTAATCTAACCTGAACTAACCCAACCACTTACCAACTAACCACCACCACCACCAACCCGTTCATAAATTAAATGCTCCAACTAACCATCTCCAACCCGTTCATAAATTAACTAACATCAACTAACCCAACCTTAACCTGTAGCAGCAGCAGCCGCAGTGACCGGACAACTATTGTGTACTGTTTTTTTTTCACCGCGGCTCCCGGGGGAGGGGGGGGGGTCCCTTCCCACGGCCGCCCAGGGGGGGGGGTCCCGCCCACGGCCGGCCGGCCGGCCTTCGGCCCCGCGGCCTCCGGGGGGTGGGGGGATCCCACCTTTAAATTCACTGTAATGTTCAACTGTGCTAGGTCCAAGTGTATTTTCAAGTGTTTTCTGTTTTGTTGTTGTTGTTGTATAGAAAAGTGTTTTTTTTTTACAGAAATGTGTTTAAGTTGACAATAAGTGCTGTTGAAGATGGACAGAAAAGTGTTGTACAGAAAAGTGTTTTTTTTTTTTTTAAAGACAATAAGTGCTGATGATGGACAAAAGTGTTTTTTTTTATTGTACATAGAGTGTTATCATTGCCGAGTTCATGTTGAACAAATAGAGTTTTCATGTTGACCATGAAATTTTGTCAACTGTTCTTGTTGAACAAGTGTTATTTTTATCGTTGCAGTTCATGTTGAACAAATATTTGTTTTCATGCAGTGCCGAAATAAATGCTGCCATGAAATATTGTTTTTTTTTTTGTTGTTGTTCTTGAATAGATAGATCTATGGGGGAAATTACTACTTATTCATTGGACACGTATGATTTACAGTTAGTTGTAGTCCGACTGTTGTCAACAGCAGCAGCATGTATCAATTTAAAACACCCTTCAGATCGTTTCTGTGTGGTCCCTCAATGTCGGGGAAAACAACACTTTTAGCTAAAATAATTCAAAATTGCGATAAAATGTTTTTGGAGAAGCCGAAAAAAATCTACTATTGCTATAGTATTTGGCAGGAGTCCTATGATAAAATAAAAGCTATTGCCACAACCATACCAATACAATTCATACGGGGACTTGATGTTTTCAATAGTATTGAATCGAACTCGTGGTTGATTATTGATGATTTGGCTGAATCCATTGAACAGTTCTCACAGGAAATGCTACAACTGTTCACTGTTCGCTCCCACCATGAACACATTTCCGTTACTCTGGTTCTACACAATCTGTTTCATCAGAGCAAATGTATGCGAACCCTTGCTTTGAATTGCACCGTCTATATTATCTATCGAGTTGTTCGTGATTCTAGCTCACTCAGAACTCTCAATAAGCAGATATACCCCGGCGCCCCTAAATTTCTGTTGTCAGCGTACACTCAGGCGACTAGCAAGCCCTACGGTTACATTTTGCTGGATCTTAATCAGAGCACGCCCGAGGATCTACGTGTAGTCACCGACATTTTCAACAATGAAATTACAGTATATCTTCCGGTGAACAGTAGAAAAGGCTATTAGTTGCCATTATGACACTGAAGAAACTACACGAACAACGGCATTTATTTTCCGTTTTAAGCACTTCAAAACCCTTGCTTAGGAAGGCCATACTCAAACATGGTGTTGACAATGATTTCATTAATCTAATATCTGAACTTTGTTTAAATTTAACTGAGGGCAATGTTCAACTGTCAGAAGGTGTTAGACAACAGACAAAGCAACATCGTTCCACTGTACGCGCCTTGGCTTGTAAAAACAAGGGAAAAAAATTTAAAAGAAAACGGCTCCTTCAAGCAGGCGGTAGCTTTTTCACACTTTTACTGCCAATAATTGCAGGACTTGTAAACAGTTTTCTCTAGAGAATGGCAAAACCCTATAAATTGACACCATTTGAACTTGTCCTCTCGCCCGTCGAACATTTTGAAGACAATCTAAGCAAATTCATTAATGATGAGAATATTGCCGATGACAAAAAACTGCTTTTACTTCAAGATGCATTGCGACGTGTGGACAAACATAAACCTTATCGTGAGAGACCCACCGTCGCCACTGATCCCTCTAAACAGGAAACATCTCCTCAAGATTCAGCAGTGCAATCAAAGGAGAAGGAATTGAATTCAATTGTATCAAAAATTGGAAACCTATTGCCACTCACCTATCGAGAACAGAGTAAAAGAGTATTATCTTATCTCGTGTTGGAAACTGCTGATGAACATCAAGTTCAAGTCGATAGCACAGGGAAACGAATTATAATTCAGGGAAAAAGTTATAATCTAGTTGATTTAATTTGTGATATGGTGACGAATCGTAAAGGACTTTTATCCTTTGACAATAATCTATACACCTTTCTGTGTGTATCAAACTTTCCCAAAAGTCTTATTGGCAATAAGCAAATTCTAAAGAAACTAAGAGAATATAGTCCTCCTCCAACACCAACAACACCATTTAAAAAAGAAGAAGAAGATTCAATATTAGAAAATACTATCAGCAGCAGCAATGATTTTACAACACCTGTGGCTGCTAGTCAAAAGCGAATACGAATTGATTCACCCTCCAGTGTGCAAAAGGGGAGTGGACATTACACTACGTGTTTACGCTCAAAATGGATGAAGTTCTGAAAGGTGTCTATGAAAATATTGGTGAAGCGGGAAGTTTAAGTTCCCCCAAAACGCTTTCTAAAGCTGTCTCCGGCACCACATTGAAAAATGCAAAAGAGTATCTAGAGAATGAACCGAGTTACACGCTGCATCAAAATCACAGGCTTCGCAGCAAACAATATCGACAAACTAAAGCCTTTTTCCCTCTGCATATAATGCAAACGGATCTTTTAACTTTAGACGCTATTCAACAGCGTCACAATGCGCCCTACAAATATATTCTGGTGGCAATCAGTGTCTTTAGTCGCTATGCATATGCCATTCCACTGCGATCAAAGAGAGGTGTTGAAGTTGCTCGGGCCATTGAAAGTATTCTAGAACAGGATTCATATAGAAAAATTCAATCGGATCGTGGCAGTGAATTTGTTAATCCCCATGTGCAAAAGGTTCTTTTGAAATATAATACAACACTTTATCATAGTCACAGCCCGATAAAGGCTGCATTGGCTGAACGATTAATAAGAACGATTCGTCTATTAATTTCAAGATATTGTACCCTGAAAAATACATCGGCTTTTATTCATGATTTAGATAAAATCATGCAGATATACAACCATCGACCCCATCGATCTCTGTCCAACTCAAGCCCTCGGGATGTTCACTACAATGAAAATACATTTGATGCTTTTCTAAAGCAATACTCCAATGGTGAAAAAGAGAAAAAAAAATGTGAAGAAGAAATTCAATGTTGGTGATACTGTTCGAATTAATAGAACCACCAATATTTTTGAAAAAGGGAATTATTTATGGAGCACTGAACTTTTTAAAGTGTCCAAAATCCTGGACACCGAGCCCACGACATATCGACTGCGAGACACCAAAGATGATGAGATTCTCGGCGGTTTTTATGAATATGAACTGCAAAAAGTTAGAAACACTGGTGAAATTTATCAAATTGAAAAGATATTAAAGAGTCGTACACGCCATGGCAAGAGACAGTTGCTTGTTCGCTGGCTAGGATACAACTCAGATTTTGATTCTTGGTCAGTGCTGAAGATATTGACAATGCCCAATGATTTCTATGTGACTTTCATGTCCAATGTTTCCGATCCTCTCTACAATGACTTGAATAGAACAAGTGATTTTTGGACGAAACTCTCCCCCACCATAAAATTTGACGGAAAGTATGAAGTGGCTCTTGTCGACTGTATTCTCAAAAATACCTACGACATCTTGAGAAAAGATCGTAAATATGATATAAAAATTAGACCCAATGATTGGCCGCCTCCACCATCCTCAAGTGATCAAGAACAAATTCAAAAAATCAATTGGATGAATTATCCATACATTGAATTACCCTACGAGGAACTCACCTGTATGAATGATTTATGTCGTTCTATTAATAAAAGAATTTCCGCTCGTAAAAAAGGAGCTTTTCATTTCAACTATTCAAAGGAGGAGGGCAAGATCTACATTAGTTCACCTATTGCCAGTGAAAAGGTTATTCTCAACGATAATCTAAAGGATGTTCTTGGCTTTAAGCTCAATATAATCAATGGTAAAAGTGCCGGAAACACTAATTTCATTTTTGCTGACTACCCGCCTGCCTTCACCACAGACACCTGTATATTTCTCTACGCTTCATTTGTGGAAACATCTCGGGTTGGTAATTCAAATGTTCCCCTCCTACGAGTTCTTGAACGAAAAACCAATCAAGAACATATTCACCACTACAATATAAAGCATCTTCAGTCTATTCCCGTAAACACTTCCTATTTGGAACTCTGTCAGTTAACACTAAGAACCGAATTGGGCGATCCCATAGCAATTTCAAAAGGTTTGGCTGTGATTACATGCCATTTTCGACCCATTGTTCAAAAGCAAGATGTCTAATAAAAAAGTGGTATTCACTTGTCCTGATATTGACTGCTATGTTAATACTCTTGGCCCAAGACAACAGGGCAATGGAATGGACTACTACAAGGGTCGCTCGTCAATGTCTGGCTACGGTCTTGGCAGTTGGTTTGCTAAGCTCTTTCGCTCTTCACTACCACTGGCTAGAAAATATCTTGTACCGGCTGCGACAGATTTTGCATCCTCTACACTATACGATTGGGGCTCTGGCAAGGATTTTAAAAAAAGTGCTTCGGAAAATCTTAGGTCCAGTGCGCGAACCCTTGGCGAGAGATTAAAACAAAATGGTAAAGGCTTAAAAAGGTCAAGAAACAATGCATCCCTCATCAGTCTCCACTCAGGTTGGAAACGAAAGACATCATCCCTCTTGTCAAAGAAAAGAAGGAAAAAGCCGACACGTGCTGTAAACAGAAGAAGAAGTCCCAGGAAGAAAATTGTTAGATCGAAACTAGATTTCTTCTCCTAAAATGTCCTACCTACCGCATAAGGATTCTCAACCTTCAATCACCGCCTCATTGAATCTATTCAATGCTGAAAATGTTGATGTGAGTGTCAAGCATGGATACTATGAACAATTTTATCCACAACAACCCCTCTCCGATAATATCCCCTTTCAAATTTATTCCAATGAAGACTACTTTATGGACATGTCTTCAACATTTATAGATTTGCAAATGAAAGTCCGGAAAACCGATAATACAATGCCAATTCGGGCCGATGGAATATCCTATGAAAATTGTATATTACATAATTTATTTCGTCAAATTAGTGTCTACATCAATGGCACGCTGGTGAGCACAAGCAACAATCTCTCAAATTATACAAGCTATATGCAATTCATGCTGATGACACCCAAGTCATACAAGGAATTGAGAGGCACCTCCAATGGATATGAATATATTACTAATACTGATAGTACAGATGCACTTAAAAATGCTACAACTAGTGAATTACATCTAGTTGGAAAAATATATCATGAAATATTTAATATACCCCAATGGCTGCCACCCAATGTTAAAGTGGATATAAAACTGACGCTTGCACCCTCCAATTTCATATTGAGAAAAGAACTTGCTGCCAATCCTGATGTAAGTCTCTCCCTCACTTCGGCAATACTTCATGTACGCAAACAACAGGTCATGAGTTCTGTTGCTTTGGCCGTGGAAAAACTGAGAGCCAATGGAAATAATATTAAACTACTTGTTCCTCATACAATCACCAATCAGCGTCATATTGCAATGGGCTCACGTACCTTCACCGATTCATCCTTTATCAATGGTGAAATTCCGTCAAAACTTGCTTTGGCATTTGTAAAAAGCGCCAGTGCAATAGGATCATGGACTGAATGCCCACATAAATTCGAGATGTTTGGACTTTCATCTCTTGTGTGCAAAGTAAACGGCATCCCACTCTACAATCTATCTTTTGATAAATCCTATAGAACATTGTACGAGTTGACCATGCAAACCCTAGACCATGACTCTCAACTATTTGAAAATGGTATAACCGAAGATATGTTTGCTAAAACACATGGTATCATTGTTCTGGATTTGTCTGGCACACAGGATATGAGTATAGTACGTACGGGGAGTGTGCGTTTAGAGTGTACATTTGCCGACCCATTGGCTGAGAGTATTGCACTAATCTCACTAAATCAATATGAAACCTATTGGGAAATCACTCCCGAAGGCAGTGTTCTACTAGACTTAGCGCCATGAACACCAGTCAAATAATCAATGTATTTAATATGGACCCCTACATGTCCCAGTACAAATCCTATTGTCTGCCCTCGGACTTTCTTGGAAAAATTCAAAGTGTCAACAATATCTTGATTATTGTTAATAGCAGTCCGTCGACTGTGCTGACGGGTCATTGGCTGTGCATCTTTCAAACACTGAAGACGATTGAATTTTTTGATCCTCTTGGTCTACCCTATACATTCTACACACCCCACATCAGCAACTATATTGAGAGCAGTGGGAAAACTATTATTCAAAATCGGAAGAGGGTTCAGGATCTAACGACTAAAAGCTGCGGCTTCAATGCACTACTATATTTTGTTTTCCGATGTCGCGGCTATACTTACAAGCAGTTTCTCCACATTTATAGTGACAATCCCCGTCTGAATGACTTTCTAGTGGAAAATATCCTCTCAGACCTATATAGTATTGATTTCAGTGCCCTAAGAGTAAAGTGCTTAAAAAATGTTTGTGAATTTGTTTATTAATAAAATGCATATATATATACAACAATGTCTTTAAATCTTCACTTTAGATTTCTTCATCTTCGATGTATAGGCAACTGTCGTGAACCACTAATGCTGGTAAATCATTTGGATTCACTGTATATTGATCTTGATTGACTGCAAAGTCAGGGTCACATTTTCTACAGTACAATGTAACTTCACTCTTGTCATATCTCTTTGTATAGTCAATGATACTATTTGCATTCATATTATGAAATTCACGAGTTTCAATCTGTCTATTTGATGCAATATCACATACAATGTTTTCAAATGGTGAATCACATTCGGTAACTGCCAAATAAAAATCACTTGGTTTATAGTCATAGTAGGTAGTGTCATCACAACGATGACGTAGAAACCAAATTGTCTTGTTACCCCAACAGTTGAATCGTAGACCAGATTCCTCTTCCCAGAATAATTTAAATCCACGACGATACCAATCTCGTAGAAATAAACTAAAATCACGTTTGGGATTCTTTCCAATCATAGCGGGGTAAGTATTCTCCCACTGATCACATTTATCATAGTGACAATTGGAGCACAGGTGTCCTCTAGGATGAGAGTCACACACCTCCTCAAGACATGAATTACATCCTTTAATTTGTACTGCATAGCCTCTATGTAATTTACAAGGATTACATAATTTACACTTTTCACTGTAGTCATCTATAACTGTACAATTCTCACATTGAGTCCAACTGCCAAGAGTGTACATGCACAATGGACATATATAGAACATTTTTCGGTTTCCGATGTCAACTCACTCACAGCTAAAACGAAACTGATCATCCTCGCTCCATAAATTCAATGAGAGGGAAATGGGGGAGAGGAGTAGCTCTGTAACGTTACCTCTTTCGAATGATGGGGGGAGCCATCTATATTGAATCCATTGGCAATATTTTCAAAGTATATCCACAATATGATTCTGCTTTGTTCCAATTAATATATCAATAAATTGACTATAAGCATTTGAATCACATTTTAAAAGTTTCATACAATAGTCCAATGGGGGAGAATCACTCCTCATTATATTGTCAAGTGTTCCCTGACAAGAGAATATCCTGCGTTTAAGAGATAACTCGAGAAAATCATCATCCAAAATCAAATGTTTTTCCATAAACACTAGATTTGATCTAATTCTCTCTTTCTCAAATTTATTCATTTTTCAATCCTTTCACTCCGACTGCTGACTCTAGACTGACCCTGATTCGTTAGCCCCATAGCCTAACCAGAAAAGAAAGAAAACATTTTCGATTTCGAAACAATTTTATTGAATAATTACAACAACATCAATAATACAGAGCATGTACAATTAGCGATACTGTTTATTGTCTTCAATATGTTTCACCAATGCACTTAAAGCACATTGAAGTCTATTCACATGTGCTATATCAACTTTTGCGGCAAAACATAATTGATCCTCCATTTTAAATTTGCTCAAGGATATCACATATCTTGCATATACTGCATCCCATTCCAGACAAAGCCGTGATCCTTTCGTGATTTCCACCGCAATGCTTGGTGCTCTTGTACTATTATCATCAACTCCACTATCAACTTCTAATAGGGTAAACATTCCACTCATCATCAACACACAAATATATATCCAAATGAGTAAAGTCAAACTGTTCTTCTTCTTCTCACTCCTTTGAATTCTATTCACAGACTAATAAAACTCTAGCAAAAAACCCTTTCCTTATATTCCCTCCGACACTAATATGTAACCAGCCCTCTGATTGGCTAAGAAAGGGGATGTAACCGACTCGCTGATTGGCTGAGAAGGAGACACGTGATCTAACTGTTTCCTGGAAACTCATAGCATTCGTGTCGAGCATGTACATTCTCACTGACAATGAATCATAAAACAGACATAAATTGCTGTTGACATCCATAAATGTGAGAAAGTTCCTGTTTTTTCATTCTCACAGACAAAAACCATAAAACAGACATGAAAAACATCAAATAAATCGACCAACACACATAACCATCCATGAAAATAGACATAAATGTGAGAAAGTTCCTGTTTTTCAAATTCTCACTGACAAAAACCATAAAACATCCATAATTTGATGTTGACAACCATGAAAAACATCAAATAAATCGAACAACACACATAACCATCCATGAAAACATCCATAAAAGTGAGAAAATTCCTGTTTTTTCCAAGTGAGAAAATTCCTGTTTTTTCATTCTCACTGACAAAAACCATAAAAACATGCATAAATTATGTAAAAAAGTTGTAGGTGGCAGCAGGGTGTTATCGTCGGATCAATAGGGGTCATTCTACTAATTTAACGGTAAAACTTTCTTCACGATCACTTTCCCCTTTCTTCTAAAATTAGGCAACTTTTTCAGGTTTTTCAGGTAAAATTAGGCAATTTTTGAAGCGTAATATTTGGTACCACCAGAAGAGGTAAATTCTTTTGTTGTATATATCAATATAATTTTTTCACACATAATATTTTGGCTCTTTAGTTACAGGTTCTTCCAACGAACTGTTAGAGGAGACATTCTTGGGCTTGGGCGGGTCACATCACCTTTGGGCACTTACTTGTTTTATACTCAAAACTTTCTTGTTAAGAAGGCTACTTTAAAATTTGAAGGAGGTTAGAAAAAGAAGGTTAGAGTGGGCTTAGTTGCCCTTCAATTACTGTTGGCTCCTAAAAAGGGCACTAGAAATGATAATTTCTGTTGCAACGAGACTCCTGGCAAAATTCTACGGTCACTGGATCAATACCAACACCGTTGATGAAAAAAAAAAAAAAAAAAAAAAAAAAAAAAAAAAAAAAAAAAAAAAAAAAAAAAAAACGTGATTGACTACATAGAAAATGGTGTTTAATGTGATCAAAGTAAGGGGTTTAATAATCTATAAGGGAATGCTCGGGCATCTAAAATTCAATGGTGCAACTTTCAGTAAGATTAGATAATTTTTTAGTGATATTTTCTCCCTTTTTCTTATAATAGTCAATTTGATTTAGCTAATAATTTGGGACAGGTACTTCTAAACTGAAAACTGGCTACATATTATAAATCACGATAAATTATTTTCCCTTTTCTTACAATTTGCTACCGTGAGCTGTTTTATTAAAAAAAAATGATCTTTGTTCAATTTCTCTAAAGCCTAAGAATTCAGTTGTGATGAATATTCATGCGGATCTTATTAATTGACGCTTCAAGGACAGAAATATCTAAGCTGATATAAATTGCACCCTGGACCTATTCAACACACTGTTATTCAATAATATAGAAATTCCCGAACATTCCATTTTAGTGCCTCGATTATTTTCAATTTATGCAAATAGTCTTCCTAATTTATTTGAAACTTTAAATGAATTGACTGGTCTGTTTGCAGACTTCACTAACAGTTACTGAAAAGCCTCAAGTTGATCTCCATAATAAATTTATTATTTTCAGTGGCAAAGTTAAGTTATAATTGGCCCAACGCCAATGATTTAGTTGCTATTCAGAGTGCAAGAATATAATTCAGTTCTTTTAACAGTATACCGTTTCTTTCGAATGTCACATCCTGAATATAAAACTCAAAACATGACCTCTCAGTTACACATTTATGCGAAAATTGATTCTTCTTATAAAAATAAAAAAAACAAGTTTTTTAACTGAAAGTAAGGAACGACGTTAAAATTTAAAACGAACAGAAATTATTCCGTATATGAAGGGGGCTGTCCCCTCCTCAACGCCTCGCTCTTTACGCTAAAGTTTTTTTATTGTTTAAAAAAATAGAGTTGTGAGAAAGCCAAACTTTAGCGTAAAGAGCGAGGCGTTGAGGAGGGGACAGCCCCCTTCATATACGGAATAATTTCTGTTCGTTTTAAATTTTAACGTCGTTCCTTACTTTCAGTTAAAAAAACTTGTTTTTTTTATTTAATTTTTGAACGTTTTTGAATTAATGCAGGTTTTGATTTTGGCTCACCGTACATGAATAATTAAAACAAAATTTGCATATTATATTTGGTTAAATGGCTTTCTCGAAACTTGTTTAATTTTATTTACGAACGTTTTTATTAGTAATAAATATACGTAACTTAGAATTAACTTACGTAACGAACTTCTATATTCATAAATTTTTAACACGTATATTAGGGGGTTCGCCCCCTAGTCAATACCCTGCTCTTTAAACTATAGTTCGAATTTTTTTTCCAGTTCTTTAAAAATGACCTCTTAATCACAATCAGTTGATCAGTTGAAAAACTTGTTTTTTTTTATTTAATTCCTGATCTTTTTCTTTAATAATGCTGGGAAATCCGGCGCCCCCTTCATAGCAATGCCCTTCCCCCATGAAAACTTCCTTCATGGAAAGATCCTTCCATATAGCCCCCGACCCTCTCCTTCCCCCACCTACCAGAAAAAATCTCCTCTGAAAAAGTCTGTATACTTCCCAATAACCAATACTATATGTTAACATTGAGTAAAGTTCATAACTTTCAGCCCTCCCCTGGGGCGTTTGGGGGATCAAGTCATCCTAAAAGACATTTTTATCATATTTTCGACCATGCTGAACAAAATGGCTATCTCAAAATTTTGATCGGGTGACTTTGGGAAAAAAATGAGCGTGGGAGGGGGCCTAGTTGCCCTCCATTTTTTTTGGTCACTTAAAAAGGGCACTAGAACTTTTAATTTCCGTTCCAATGAGCCCTCCCACGATATTCTAGGACCATTGGGTCGATACGATCACCCCTGGGGAAAAAAAAAACAAAACAAACAAACAAATAAACACGCATCCGTGATCTTTCTTCTGGCAAAAAATGGAAAATTCCACATTTTTGTAGATAGGAGCTTGAAACCTCTACAGTAGGGTTCTCTGATACGCTGAATATGATGGTGTGATTTTCATTAAGGTTCTATAACTTTTAGGGGGTCTTTCCCCCTTTTTTCGAAAATCAGCCAAATTTTCTCAGGCACGTAACTTTTGATGGGTAAGATTAAACTTAATGAAACTTATATATTTCAAATCAGAATTAAAATCTGATTCTTTTGATGTATCTATTGGTATCAAAATCCCGTTTTTTAGAGTTTCGGTTACCATTGAGCCGGGTCGCTCCTTACAGTTCGTTACCACGAACTGTTTGAAATAGTGAAAACGTATATTTCGATAGTCAAATTCCACATCAATTATTGGTAGGAATGAAAAACAAGAGAGAGAGGTAAAACTCAATGAAAAGACAACAAACAACATTGCGGTCAGTAGAGAAAAGATTAAAAACAACACGAATATTTCATCTGTATGCAAACTAGGCGTCCTCAGAACGAGAGAAAAAAAGATAAAAAAAAACTAAACTAAACTAAAAACAAATAAAACCACAATCAATATTAATACAATTGTCGCAACTGATCCACGTAGAGAAAAGAAGCTATTAGATTTACTTCGATGAGACCACCAAAGCAACTGAGGAAAAAGTATAAAAATTGAAATTAAGTTAATTATTCTGTTGTGAAATAATCTTCTATAGCTAAGAACTCCTTAGTTTGAATACAGGCGAAATATCCGCGTTGTTTTGTCTTTCATCTGGACTCTCTACTGGCCGCAGTCTCGTTTGTTGTCTTTTCATTGAAATTTACCTCTCTCTATGGTTTTTTGTAATGGCTGGCCAGTTCGGCTAAAGAAAATTCAATTGTTAGGAATGATTAAAAGTAAGAATTAACAACCTAATGCTTACTGTTAATAACTATTATCTGATTACTTTTACTAAATAATATAAAAAAGTAAAACAACGAAATTCCCCTCATTGGATCTGATGTTAAAAATTGCGAGCAAATCATTGGCAGCGCACTAGCGCTGCATAAGTAAAGAACGATGTGTGCACAATGTGTTTTTTTCTCCACCCAGGCACTTCGTATCGAAGGAGTTGTCGTAGAAACTTCGAAAAGGGCTCATTCGATTGGAAATTGGAGTGGCTAGTGCCCTTTTTAATAGTAGAAAGTGATTGGAGGGCAACAAGCCCCCCAACACCCATTATTCCCCCAAACACATCCAATCAAAATTTTGAGATAGCCATTTTGTTCAGCGTAGTTGATTTCCAGAAAGAAAATATTTTTTTGAGGAGGACACTCCCCAACAACCCTCAGGGCAAGGGTTTTAAGTTATGCCCAGGGAGCATATAAGGTTTTTTATAAAAGGCGTTGTCGTAGAAACTTCAAAACAGGCTCATTGGATTGGAAATTCAAAGGGCTAGTACCCTTTTAATAGTCGAAAGTAATTGGAGGCAACTAGCCCCCCCCCCCACGCCAATCATTCCCCCTAACACATCCAATCAAAATTTTGAGATAGCCATTTTGTTCAGCGTAGTGGATTTCCAGATAGAAAACATGTTTTTGAGGAGGACACTCCCCCACAACCCCCAGGGAAAGGGTTTTAAGTTATGCCCTGAGGGCATATAAGAACGATGTTGGCACAATGTAGTATTTATTATTTTTTCCTTTAGAGCAGGGCACTTCGTATGGAAGGGGTCGTCGTAGAAACTTCAAAAGGGGCTCATTCGATTGGAAATTGAGGGTTCTAGTGCCCTTTTTAATAGTTGAAAGTGATTGGAGGGCAACTAGCCCCCCCCCCCCCGCCACCCATGATTCCCCCAAACACATCCAATCAAAATTTTGAGATAGCAATTTTGATCAGCGTAGTCGATTTCAAGGTAGAAAATATATTTTTGAGGAGGACAACCCCCAGAGCCCTCAGGGCAAGGGTTTTAAGTTATGCCCTGGGGGCATATAAGGTTTTTATAGAAGGCGTTGTCGTAGAAACTTAAAAAAGGCTCATTCAATTGGAAATTCGAAGGGCTAGTACCCTTTTTAATAGTGGAAAGTGATTGGGGGGGAACTAGCCCCCCCCCCCACCCCATCATTCCCCCAAACACATCCAATCAAAATTATGAGATAGCCATTTTGTTCAGCGTAGTTGATTTCCAGATAGAAAACATGTTTTGAGGAGGACACTCCCCCACAACCCCCAGGGCAAGGGTTTTAAGTTATGCCCTTGGGGCATATATGGTTTTGATAGAAGGCATTGTCGTAGAAACTTTAAAAAAGGCTCATTCGATTGGAAATTCAAAGGGCTAGTGCCCTTTTTAATAGTCTAAAGTGATTGGAAGGCAACTAGCCCCCCCCCCACACCCATCATTTCCCCAAACACATCCAATCAAAATCTGAGATAGCCATTTTGTTCAGCGTAGTTGATTTCCAGATAGAGAATATGTTCTTGAGGAGGACACTCCCCCAGAGTCCTCAGGGCAAGGGTTTTTAGTTATGCCCTGGGGGCATATAAGATTTTTAAAGAAGGCGTTGTCGTAGAAACTTCAAAAAAGGTCATTCAATTAGAAATTCAAAGGGCTAGTGCCCTTTTTAATAGTCGAAAGTGATTGGAGGGCAATTAGCCCCCACGCCTATCATTCCCCCAAACACATCCAATAAAAATTTTGAGATAGCCATTTTGTTCAACGTAGTTGATTTAGAGATAAAAAATATATTTTTCAG
The DNA here is from genome assembly GCA_027921565.1 of Artemia sinica. Taxonomy (NCBI): domain Eukaryota; kingdom Metazoa; phylum Arthropoda; class Branchiopoda; order Anostraca; family Artemiidae; genus Artemia; species Artemia sinica. The sequence continues at coordinate 68,166,905 of CM051265.1, forward strand.
GAGGACATTCCCCCACAACCCTCAGGGCAAGGATTATAAATTATGCCTGGGGGCATATAGGGTTTTTATTGAAATATTTGTCTTAGAAACTTGAACTAGGGCTCATTCGATTTGAAATTCAAAGGGCTAGTACCCTTTTTAATAGTCGAAAGTGGTTTGAGGGCAACTAACCCCCTCTCACGCCCACCTTTTCCCCAAACACAGCCAATCAAAATTTTTAGACAGCCATTGTATTCAACGTAGTTGAAAATTTTGGAAATTAGGTCTTTAAGGATGACGACCCCTCCCCCCACAGCCCTAAGGAAAAGGGTTGTAAGTTATGGCCTGGGGGCATATAAAGTTTTTATTGAAAGCGTTTTCGTAGAAACTTCAAAAGGGCTCATTCAATTGGAAATTGAAAGGGCTAGTGCCCTTGAAAGGGTGAAAGGGTTGTAAATTATGCCCTGGGGCATATAAAGTTTTTATTGAAAGCGTTGTCATAGGCTCATTCAATTAGAAATTGGAAGAGCTAGTGCCTATTTTAATTGTTGAAAGTAATTGGATAGCGACTAACGCCCCTCTCACGCCCACCATTTTCCAAAACACATCCAATCAAAATTTTGAGATATCCATTTTGTTCAACATAGTTGAACGTTCTGGAAATTAGGCCTTTTAGGATGATAACCCCCTCAGGGCCCTCAGTGCAAGGGTTGAAAGGTATGCTTTGGGGGCATATAAGATTTATATAGAAAATTGTTGTATAAATCATAAGCAGCGCGATCACGCTGCCTAAGTAAAGAGGAGGACACTCCCCACAACCCTCAGGGCAAGGGTTTTAAGTTATGCCCTGGGGGCATATAAGAACGATGTTGGCACAATGTATTATTTATTAGTTTTTTCCTTTACAGCAGGGCAATTCGTATCGCAGAAGTTGTCGTAGAAACTTCGAAAAGCACTCATTCAATTGGAAATTGGTGTGGTTCTTGCCCTTTTTAATAGTCGAAAGTGATTGGAAGGCGACTAACACCCCTTCCTCGCCAACTATTTCCCGACACACATTCAATTAAAATTTTTGAGATAGCCATTTTGTTCAGCGTAGTTGATTTCCAGATAGAAATTTTGTTCTTGAGGACAGTCCCCCACAGCCCTTAAGGCAAGGGTTGTAAGTTATGCCCTGGGGGCATATAAGGTTTTTTATAGAGGGCGTTGTCGTAGAGACTTTAAAAAGGCTCATTCGATTGAAAATTCAAAGGGCTAGTGCCCTTTTTAATAGTCGAAAGTGATTAGAGGGCAACTAACCCGCCTCTCACGCCCACCTTTTCCGCAAACACATCTAATCAAAACTTTGAGATAGCCATTTTATTCAACGTAGTTTTAAGTTCTGGAAGTTTTGTCTTCGAGGATGAACCCCCCCCCCCCACAGCCCTCAGGGCAAGGGTTGTAAATTATGCCCAGGGGGCATATAAGATTTTTATATAACGCGTTGTCGTAGAAACTTCAAAAAATGCTCATTCGATAGGAAATTGAAATGGCTAGTGCCCTTTTTAATAGTCGAAAGTGATTAGAAAGCGACTAACACCTCTTCTACGCCCACCATTTCCCTAAGCACATCCAATAAAGATTTTGAGATAGCCATTTTGTTCCACGCAGTTCAAAGTTCAGGAAATTATACCTTCGAGCAGGACATTCCCCCCACAGTCTTCAGGGCAAGGATTATAAGTTAAGCCCTGGGGGCACATAAAGTTTTTATTGAAATCTTTGTCGTAAGAACTTGAAAAAGGGATCATTCGATTGGAAATTCAAATGGCTAGTGCCCTTTTTAATTGTCAAAAGTGATTTAAAGGCAACTAACCCCCCTCTCACGCCCATCTTTTCTCCAAACACATCCAATCAATATTTTACATAGCCATTTTATTCAACGTAGTTGAAAGTTTTGGTAATTAGGTCTTTAAAGATGACAACCCACCCAAAGCCCTCAGGGCAAGGGTTTTAAGTTATGCCCTGGGGGCGTATAAGGTTTTTATCGAAAGCATAGAAACTTCATAAGGGCTCTTTCAATTGGAAATTGAAAGGGCTAGTGCCTTTTTTAATAGTTGAAAGTGATTGGAGAGCGACTAACGCCCCTCTCACACCCACCATTTTCCCAAACACATCCAATCAAAATTCTGAGATATTCATTTTGTTCAACGTATTTGAAAGTTCTTTAAATTAGGTCTTTTAGGATGATAACCCCCTCGAACCCTCAGTGCAAGGGTTGTAAGTTATGCCCTGCGGGCATATAAAGTTTATATAGAAAGTTGTTATATAAATTTAAAAAAGGGCTCATTTGATTGGAAATTGAAATTGCCCTTTTTAATAGTCGAATGTGAGTAGAGAGTAATTAACCCCACTCTTACGCCCAACATTTCCCCAAAAACATTCAATCAAAGTTTAGAGATAGCCATTTTGTTCAACGTAGTTTGTTCAACGAAAGTTTTTTGCTGATTTGTGGTAGTTTCACGCTTGGTAGATTATTTGATTTTATTTTTGCTCATTTTTTGTTTTATGGAGTACTTTACTTTTCTTTGAAAAACTTATTTTGTGGAAAAAGTTTTTTTAATTAATAAGAAAAAGAAACAGGTTTTGAATCTGTAAACTGTAAGTAAGGAGCGACCCGGCTCAATGGTAACCGAAACTCTAAAAAACGGAATTTTGATACCGATAGATACATCAAAAGAATCAGATTTTAATTCTGATTTCAAATATATAAGCTTCATCAAGTTTAATCTTACCCATCAAAAGTTACGCGCCTGAGAAAATTTGGCTGATTTTATAGAAAAGGGGGAAAGACCCCCTAAAAGTTATAGAAACTTAATGAAAATCACACCATCATATTCAGTGTATCAGAGAACCCTACTGTAGAGGTTTCAAGCTCCTATCTACAAAAATGTGGAATTTTGCATTTTTTGCCAGAAGAAAGATCACGGGTGCGTGTTTATTTGTTTTTTTTTTCCCCAGGGGTGATCGTATTGACCCAGTGGTCCTAGAACATTGTAGGAGGGCTCATTGGAACGGAAATTAAAAGTTCTAGTGCCCTTTTTAAGTGACCAAAAAAAATGGAGGGCAACTAGGCCCCCTCCCACGCTCATTTTTTTCCCAAAGTCACCCGATCAAAATTTTGAGATAGCCATTGTGTTCAGCATAGTCGAAAATCTAATAAATATGTCTTTTACGATGACTTAATCCCCCACAGTTCCCAGGGGAAGGGCTGCAAGTTATGAACTTTGCCCATTGCTTACATATTGTATTGGTTATTGGGAAGTATACAGACATTTAGAGGAAGAATTTTTTTCTGGTAGGGGGGGGGCTGAAAGAGGGGGTTACTCGGGAGAATCTTTCCGTGGAGGATGTTTCTTTGGGGTAAGGGACATTTCTATGAAGGGGGCGCCGGATTTCCAAGCATTATTTAAAAAACGATCAGAAATTAAATTTAAAAAAGCAAGTTTTTTCAACTGAAAGTAAGAAGCAACATTAGAACTTAAAATGAACAGAAATTATTACGTATATGAGGGGGTTCTCCCCCAATTCAATACCTCGTTCTTTAAGCCAAAGTTTTTTAGTACTTTCATAAGAGCTATTTATTCTAATTTACGGCCTTTTTGATTAAGCGGTCCTTTTTAAAGAATTGGAACAAAATTCGAACTTAAGCTTAAAGAGCAAGGTATTGATTAGGGGGCGAACCCCTAATATACGTATTAAAAATATATGAATATAGAAGTTCGTTACGTAAGTTATTTCGTAAGTTACGTATATTTATCACTAATAAAAACGTTCGTAAATAAAATTAAACAAGTTTCGAGAAAGCCATTTAACCAAATAAAATTAAATTAATATGCAAATTTTGTTTTAATTATTCATGTACGGTGAGCCAAGATCAAAACCTGCATTTATTCAAAAACGTTCAAAAATTAAATAAAAAAAACAAGTTTTTTAAACTGAAAGTAAGGAGCGACATTAAAACTTAAAACGAACAGAAATTATTCCGTATATGGAAGGGGCTTTCCCCTCCTCAACGCCTCGCTCTTTACGCTAAAGTTTGACACTGTCTCAAAACTTTATTTTTTAAAGCAATAAAAAACTTTAGCGTAAAGAGCGAGGCGTTGAGGAGGGGAAAGCCCCTTCCATATACGGAATAATTTCTGTTCGTTTTAAGTTTTAATGTCGCTCCTTACTTTCAGTTTAAAAAACTTGTTTTTTTTTATTTAATAACAAGTAAACTCTCTCTTTCCCGGTGACCTAGCCTAACCTATCCAAATGCTCCAAGCAAATCAGGTCTTTTTTCAGATTAAAAAAAAAACAATTTTTTTTAACTGAAAGTAAGGAGCGACATTAAAACTCAAAACAAACAGAAATTATCAAACAGTTCGTGGTAACGAACTGTAAGTAAGGAGCGACCCGGCTCAATGGTAACCGAAACTCTAGAAAACGGTATTTTGATACAAATAGATACATCAAAAGAATCAGATTTTTATGCTGATTTCAAATATATAAGTTTCATCAAGTTTAATCCTACTCATCAAAAGTTAGGCGCCTGAGAAAATTTGGCTGATTTTCGAAAAAGGGGGGAAAGACCCCCTAAAAGTTATAGAACCTTAATGAAAATCACACCATCATATTCCGCGTATCAGAGAACCCTACTGTAGAGGTTTCAAGCTCCCATCTACAAAAATGTGGAATTTTGCATTTTTTGCCAGAAGAAAGATCACGGGTGCGTGTTTATTTGTTTTTTTTTGTTTTTGTTTTTTTTTTCCCAGGGGTGATCGTATCGAACCAGTTGTCCTAGAATATCGTGAAAGGGCTCATTGGAATGGAAATTGAAAGTTCTAGTGCCCTTTTTAAGTGACCAAAAAATGGAGGGCAACTAGGCCCCCTCCCACGCTCATTTTTTTCCCAAAGTCACCTGATCAAAATTTTGAGATAGCCATTTTGTTCAGCATGTTCGAAAATATTATAAGTATGTCTTTTAGGATGACTTAATCCCCCGAACTTCCCGGGGGGAGGGCTGAAAGTTATGAACTTTACCCAATGTTAACATATAGTATTGGTTATTTGGAAGTATACAGACGTTTTCAGGGGAGATTTTTCCTGGTAGTGGAGGGGGGGGGGGTGGGTGGGTCAGGGGTTATGTGGGAGGATCTTTCCATGAAGGAAGTTTTCATGGGGGAAGGGATCGAAACTTTAAACGAACAGAAAATATTACATATATAATTGGGTTCACCCCGTAGTCAATGCCTCGCTCTTTAAGCCAAAGATTTTTTAGTACTTTCATAAGAACTATTTATTCTAATTAACGGCCTTTGTGATTAAGCGGTCATTTCTAAAGAATTGGAACAAAATTTGAACTTTCGCTTAAAGAGCAAGGTATTGACTAGGGGGCGAACCCCCTAATAAATGTATTAAAAATATATGAATATAGAAGTTCGTTACGTAAGTTAATTCGTAAGTTACGTATATTTATTACTAATAAAAACGTTCGTAAATAAAATTAAACAAGTTTCGAGAAAGTCATTTAACTAAATAAAAGTAAATTAATATGAAAATTTTATTTTAATTATTCATGTACGGTGAGCCAAGATCAAAACCTGCATTTATTCAAAAACGTTCAAAAATTAAATAAAAAAAACAAGTTTTTTAAACTGAAAGTAAGGAGCGACAATAAAACTTAAAACGAACAGAAATTATTCTGTATATGAAAGAGATTGTCCCCTCCTCAACGCCTCGCTCTTTACGCTAAAGTTTGACTCTGTCTCACAACTTTATTTTTTAAAACAATAAAAAACTTTAGCGTAAAGAGCGAGGCGTTGAGGAGGGGACAGTCTCTTTCATATACAGAATAATTTCTGTTCGTTTTAAGTTTTATTGTCGCTCCTTACTTTCAGTTTAAAAAACTTGTTTTTTTTATTTAATTTCGTATAAGAAAGGGGCTGTCTTCTCCTTAACGCCTTGCTGTTTACGCTAAAAGTTTTTTTTTTATTATTTTAAAAAATAAATTTGTGAGACAGAGTCAAACTTTAGAAAAAGAGCGAGGTTTTGAAGAGGGGACAGTCCCTTCCATATACGGAATAATTTCTGTTCGTTTTAAGTTTTAATGTCGCTCCTTACTTTGAGTTGAAATTTTTTTTTTTTTTTATTTAATTTCTGAACGTTTTTGAATTAATGCAGCTTTGATTTTGGCTCACCGTACATGAATAATCAAAACAAAACTTGCATAGTAATTTTACTTTTTTTTGGCTAAATGGCTTTCTCGAAATTTTGATCTGACGTAATTTACGAATTAACTTACGTAACGAACTTCTATATTCGTAAATTGTTATTACGTATATTAGGAGATTTTCCCCCTAGTCAATACCTCGCTCTTTACGCTAAAACTCAAATTTTGTTCCAATTCTTTAAGAATGACCCCTTAATCACAAAGGCCGTTAATTAGAATAAATAGCTCTGATGATATTACAAAGAAACTTTAGCGTAAAGAGCTAGGTAATGACTAGGGGGAGAACCCAATCATATACGTAATAATTTCTGTTGGTTTTAAGTTTTAAAACCAAAGTATGTTGCCCCTTACTTTCAGTTGATTTTTTTTTAATTTAATTTCTGATCTTTTTTTTAAAATAATGCTGGGAAATTCGGCATCCCCTTCATAGCAATGTCCCTTCCCCCATAGAAACCTCCACCATGGAAAGATCCTCCCACGTAACCCCCAACCCATCCCCCCAACTACCAGAAAAAATCCCCCCTGAAAACTTCTATATACTTCCGAATAAACAATACTATATGCAAACAATGGGATAAGTTCATAACTTGCAGACCTTCTCCAGGGGATTTTGGGGGATTAAGTCACCCTCAAAGACATAGTTATCGTATTTCTCGACCATGCTGAACAAAATGGCTATCTCATAATTTAGGTCGGTTGACTTTGGGATAAAAATGAGCGTGGGAGGGGGTCTAGTCGCCCTCCATTTTATGGTCACTTAAAAAGGGCACTAGAGCTTTTAATTTCCGTTTTAATAAGCCCTCCCACGATTTTCTAGGACCACAGGGTCGATACGACCCCTGGGGAAAAAAAATTAATAAACGCGCATCCGTGATCTTTCTCCTGGCAAAAAAAATACAAAATTCCACATTTCTGCAGATAGGAGCTTAAAACTTCTATAGTAGAAATCTCTGATACCCTGAATCTGATGGTGTGATTTTCATTAAGGTTCTATGACTTTTAGGGATGTTCCCCCTTTTTTCGAAAATTAGGCAAATTTTCTCAGGCGCGTAACTTTTGGTGGGTACGACTAAACTAGATGAAAAATATATATTTGAAATCAGCATAAAATTTTGATTCTTTTGATGCATCTATTGGTTTCAAATTTCCGTTTTTTAGAGTTTCGGTTACTATTGAGCCGGGTCGCTCCTTACTTACAGTTCGTTACCACGTGTGGTAAAGCTTTCTAATTTAGTTAATTATGAATTTAGTAAAAATATACTAAGACGCAAATACAAAGTTTAGAAATGCCACTTTTTATTAAGATAAGGAATATATCCTGTCAAGTTTCTGCTTAACGGGAAATTGAGAAATCACCACTTCCTAGCTATTGCGTCGGTTGGTTAAAGGAAGGTGTGGTTGATAAAAATGTATAAAAGATACATTTTATGGGAAGGGGTAGACTGACACTAATTTTATGCCGGACTGACCTGTGGTCCGTTGTTTTAGAAATACCTTGGAATCTTGTCGGATCATTGTAAGTGTCTAAGCATCCTATTATACGAGCCTACCAAACCAAAAAAAGCCCGGCAAGATTTTTCTGCCAGAAAACTGATGGCAACGGTGTTTTGGGATGCCAAAGGGGTGTTGTTGGTTGAATTCATGGAACGTGGGACGACCATTAATCAAGACGTGTACTGTAAAACACTAAAAACATTACGACGGGCTATACAGAACAAACGCCGTGGTATGCTGACTTCTGGTATCGTTTTTTTCCACGATAACGCCCGTCCTCACTCTGCTCGCAGAACAACAGCCCTTCTTGAGTCCTTCAAGTGGGACGTTTTCAATCATCCACCTTACAGCCCAGATCTGGCGCCAAGCGATTATCACCTCTTCATGCATATGAAGAAATGGCTCGGGTCCCAGCGGTTTGATGACGACGAAGAGCTCAAAGATGCGGTCACAGGCTGGCTCAAGGCACAAGCGGGTGATTTTTATGCAGAAGCAATTTCAAAGCTTGTGAAGAGATACGATAAGTGCCTCAATCGTTATGGAGACTATGTCGAAAAATAGTGCAAAGATGTAGTTGTAAGATGTATATATTAAAATATTTTTACTTAACTTGGTGTATTTTTTTCAATCAACCGGAGGTTAGTTTCTGAATTGCCCTCGTATATTATTGTAGTTTTCCGAGACTTGTGTTCTACAGCCAGTCCCAGTAGAAAAAATATGTATCTGTTATTATTATATGTTAACTGAATAAAAGTATTGCATTATAGCCAACCTTTCTACGATCTATCTTTAGTCCCTCGAACATACCCAGTTGGGACGCCTCATTAGTTCGGTCATAGCCTAAGGCACGCTACCAAAGTTTAATTATTTTAGGGCCAGAGTTTACCTCCCCTATAAAGGGAGAAATAAAGGCATCTACGACTACTCCACTCAAACACCATAAATTACACTTTACAACACACGAACTGTTTGATTCGAATTTTTCACGCTAAAAACTGAAACTCCCCATATTTTTTCATAGTCTGTCTAACATAAAAGAGGTCTTAAACGAGCAAAACTTACAAAAGAACAAAAGCAATGTTTTGGATAAAAATGTGTTTAGTAAGTTTGAGTTCAGCTAGAAAACCACTCAAATTGTGCACAACGAATTTGTCCCACATAAGATTAAATAAAAAACAAGCTTTTTCAACTGAAAGTAAGGAGCAATATTGAAAAGAGCAGACATTTTCTCGTATTGTAGAGGGTTACCACTTCCTAAACCCTCACTCTTTACGCTAAAGTCTTAAAGTTCTTGAAAAATATGTCTTTTTCAAATTCAACGGCCCATGTGTTTGAGAAGTCTTTCTTAAAGAATTGTGACAAAGAATCAAACTTTAGCGTGAAGTTTGAGAATTGATGATGAAGTATCCCCCTAATGTACAGGATAATTTCTGTTCGGTTTGAGTTTTGATAACATTCCTTAATTTACTTTGAAAATAATTTCACGCAATTTTTGACCGTTTTTAAAAACCCCTCCCCTCCTCCCCCTGTGTGACACTTCACCTGGAAGACCCGTCAAAGAAACTTTTCTCCCCAAAGTAAATTCTCCTTGCATAAAATCCAGCCCCTACCCCAAGAAAATTCCCCCCCCCAAAAAAAAAATTCTACATATTTCCCAATAGCACATACTATATGTGAACAATTGGCAAATTGCTTAACTTACATCCCTTTTTTCAGGGAGGGGGATCTTGTCACTCCCAAGGCCAAAGTTATTTTACCTTTCAACTATGCTGAATCAAACGGTTCGTGGGAACGAACTGTAAGCAAGGAGTGACTAGTCTCAACAGTAACCGAGACTCCAAATAACAGAATGTTGGTAATAGTAGATGCATCAAAGAATCTGCTTATTATGCTGATTCTAAATATATAAGATTCATTAAGTTTAGTGTTAGCCATCAAAAGTTACGAGACTAAGAAAATTTGGAAGATTTTCGAAAAAGGGAGAAAACCCCCTAAAAGTCAAGGAATCTTAATGAAAATCACACCATCAGATTCTGCTATCAAAGAACCCTATTGCAGAAGTCCCGCACTCCTCTTTATAAAAAGGTAGAAATTACCATTATTTGCCAGAAGGAAGATCACAGATGCATGTTTATTTTTTTTTATTTTTTATTTTTTTTGTGTGTGTGTTTTTTTTCCAGGGATGATAGTATCTAAACAGTTGTCCTAGAAGATAAGAAGAGGGTACGTTTGAACGGAAATTAAAAGTTCCAGTGCCCTTTCTAAGTGACCAAAAGGATTGGAGGGAAACTAGCCCTTCTCCCATGCTCCTTCCCCCAAAAAATGTCCGACCAAAATTTTGGGATAGTCATTTTATTCACAATGGTGGAAATATCCAGCAACTATATTACAAATTTTAAACTGGGGGATTTGACAGAATTCCTATGCGACCTTCTTTTTAGTTGTCTTACTTTTTCTTTGCCAATTCAATTGTGCACATGGAAACTTTCCGGGGGAACCATCCGGAGGCTGTTTTCAATGTTTTGGATTTCCAGGGAAAAAATTACATTGGAAAGGGGGATTTCCGGTCTTTTTCAAGTCTTTTTTTAAATGAAAGTATGCTAAGAAGAATTCTTCAGGCTGAACTGTCCACAAGAAATTTTATGGCGGGGGAGATTTTCAGCGAGGGTGGAATTGTCCGAAGGGGATTTTACAGGAAAATTACTCAGAGGGAATTTTAGGGGGATTTTTATTTTACGTGAGAGGAGCTTTCCACGGAGGAGTTTTTCCTGAGAGGAGAGAATTTTCCACGAAGGGTTACCCAAATTTACTGGCATTATTTGAAAAAACGATCAGAAATTAAATTTAAAAAAAAAACAAGTTTTTCAACTGAAAGTAAGGAGCAACACTAAAACCCAAAACGAACAGAAATTATTCTGTATATGAAGGGGATTTCCTCCTCCTCAATACCTCGCTCTTCACGTTAAAGTTTGACTCTTTGTCCCAATTCTTTAAAAACGACTCCTGGAACAAAAGATTAGAATAATAATTAATTATAATAGTTAATTAGAATAATAAGCTTTTTTAAAAGTTCTCAAAAATCTTTAGCGTAAAGAGCGAGGTATTGAGGAGGGGGCAACCCCCTCATGTATGGAATAATTTTAGTGCTGCAAAAACTATTGAGTTTTAGTGTTTCTCCTTGCTTTGAGTTGCAAAAACTTGTTTTTTATTTAATCAAATAAAAATCTCAAATTCTGATAGGATGTCTTTGAGAAAAAAAGGGGCATAGGAGGCTACTTGCCCTCTTGATCTTTTTGGTAAATTAAAAAGGCACTAGTACTTTCAATTTCTGTTCGGATTAGCCCTCTTTCGGTCTTTTAGAACAATTTTTCCGACACAATCACGCCTGGGGAAAAAGGAAACACAAATCCGTGATCTTTCTTCTAAAAAAAAAAAAAAAAAAAAAAAAAAAAAAAATCAACATTTTTGTACAGCCTATAGGAACTTGAAACCTCTACACTATGGTTCTCTGATATGCTGAATCTATTCGTGTGATTTTCATCAAGATGACTTGAATTATTGGGGCGTTTCTCCCCTTGTTCGAAAGACAAGGAAATTTTCTCAGGCTCGTAGCTTTTGATGGGTAACATTGAACTTAATGAATTTTATATAGGCTATTTAGAATCAGCATAAAAAACCAATTCCTTTGATGTATCAGGTGTTAAAAAAATTTCGTTTCCTACAGTTTTGGTTACTACTGGGACGAGTAGCTCCTTACTTGCAGTTCGTTACCAGGAACTCTTTAACATGACATCCCATCAGATGCAAATGCTTAAAATATCACATCAGTTAGTACTTCTGGTTGTTCTTATTGTTTATACAGAAGAAATACAGAATATATAAAATTGTATAGAATTTATATAGGACAGAAATTATTAAACATTTATAGAAAGAATAGAAAAAAATATATAGAAAAACTAGCATAAAAAAAGAATATAGAAAAAACAAAGTTTGCTGGCACACATGTATTTTCTATCTATATTGTTGTATTTTACCTATATTATGGCGAAATAAATTTATTCATTCATAACACACAAAAGTTGAAATAAACTGTTCCACATGGGGCTAGGGGCTTACTTTAAACGGTATCCACACTGCACATTATTTTTAAGTGATATGACCAAATAGAGAATTTGACTGATTTGTTCAAACCTGTTAACAAAATGAAAGAATAAAAAATAAGAGTGTATTATGCGAATAGCCTATACTTTTTAAGAACATCAAAGTATCAAATATTCATGGAGTTTTCCTGGACAATTATTCTGATTTTATATATATATATATATATATATATATATATATATATATATATATATATATATATATATATATATATATATATATATATATATATATATAATATATATATATATATATATATATATATATATATATATATATATATATATATATATATACATATATATATATATATATATATATATATATATATATATAAATCAAATATCTTTCCAGGAATATTACTTAGAGGGTCTACTCGTTATTCTCATAATATAATATTCTTGTTACATTCCAATCTTCACAATATTCGTCCTACTCTTTCAGTGTCTTGTGCTTAATATGCAAATTGAAAATTATTTTCATTGATAAAAAAATATTATGTTGTTTGTTCCCATCCGTTAAGCAGAGCAAATGTAGCATTTAGTTCAGGTAAGGTACTTTTCCAGCTTTGATTAAAAAGACCCCCTCCATCGAATCAATAATTCGGGCTTGGAATTCACATTTGTGTTGTTTTACCCCCAGCCCCCCCTATCTGTCTCTTCCGCCTAGAGCTCTAATAGCCCCTCAGTTCGCTGAACTGAGCCTAAGTATCAAATAAGCTCTTTCGAACCTATGCATCGAATTAAAGTATACTAGTTCGGGGTGTTCTTTGTTTTCTGTTGAAAGTTCTCCTAGGAGCTGATTGACAGGGTTTATCAAGTATGCCTGTTTTAAAGGATGCTTGTACTTGGTAAAGAAGATTCAAGCTATCCTATGTGGGATCAGTTTATCCCAAACTATCCTTAATCTAGCACAGAATTTACACATCAAATAAGAAGAATACTTTAACTGGCTCAAAAATGTTAATAAGGAGGTACTCCAGTTTTTCTTAAAAATTGGATTTTGTGCAGGGAATAAGCATGTGATATTTGATTACGATATGTGATATGGGATATTTGATTAGCTTTTTTTAGTCATCGTTAGATTTCATGTCCGGAATCAAGGGGAAATTACTCTCTTTTTTTCCTTTTTAAAAAGGTAATCGGTGAATCTAACAAGAACATATTTTATGGAGCTTATATTTTTGGGGGGATTAGTTTAGACCTAGTCTCTGACCTTGGCCTTTTGACCTCTTTGACTACATAAAAACGTATATCAATGAATAAGGCATATTCCTGGGAGTATCTAACAAAACATTGTTTTTATAATTTTTGTGGCAGCTACTCTTTAAAACAGAAGAAGAAGATACTTCACAACACTGGGACCATTATTAGGTAGTTTTTGAATCTCATTGATATTACATAACTAACAAGCTGATTTTCTTTTATTGATATTCATTTGTTGTGTTTCGGCCATTTGTAAGAGTAGATTTCTGAAAACATGAGTTTTGTTTTTATTGTATTTTTCTTAATTTAACTGTAAAAAAGAGTAACGAGCAACATATCAAAATATTCCTTGGGACGAAGGGCCTTTATTATTAAGAAACAGAAGAAGAAGTACACTTCATGAAGATAAATAAATAAAAATATGACAAAATAAGAATATTTATAACAATGAAGTAATGTACCCAAAAAAGAAAATGACAGTAGCAATAAAATTAACAGCATTAGTAGTAATTCCACAATAATTGGTCTAAACAGCCAAAAAAGTCAAATCATGTGTTTTTACCGAAAATCCCCATATACAATTAATAGACCTGAAACAACAAACATTTTTGCTATAACCTACCAAACTCTAAAATAATATAATATTATAGAAACCTAAATACTTTGGAATGGAACATGAATTTCTAATGGTTATTCTACACACTACTCAGTCAACACAATATAGTCTTATAGTGCAGTTTACAGTCTTACATAATTCAGTCTTACGCATCACAGTATAATGCAGTCTCAATTGACGACTAAGCAACCTTTTTAGCTACTGACTACTGCAAAGAAATACTGTGGAAAGGAAAATAAAGATAAATTCAATTTTTCGTTGCCTTATACTGATTCCAATAATCAAACTGAATTCAATATATTAACCGGTGAATCTAGTCAGTTACACAAGTGATGGCAACCTGCCTAATAAGCTTGAGTGGGCTAGGAAATCGTGCAAGGAAATCGAATCCAGACCCTCTTTGCCAAGAGTAAGTATTAATTGATGTGCAGATTTCAAACATACAAAGCAGCGTTATATTTGGACTTGCATGGTTTATAGGGTGACTATCTGTTAACCTGAAAAATATCTAATTGCCAATGAAATTCAATGATATTAGTGTTAGGTCTTAGTCAAATCATATATGGTATTTGTCTATATGCCCTTTTAGTTTAGACTACATGAATCTTTGTGTGTGACAATTTATTTACAATTTCCAATCTAGATATAGGCTATACAAGATAGTTCTTGGATTAAACAGTTCATGTTAACGAACTAGGGGTAAGGGGAAACTCATGCCAATAGTAATTGAAACTTTAAAAACGGAATGTTTATAACCGCATCAAAAGAATCGACTTTTTATGCTGCCCTGGAATATACAAAATCCATCCAATTTAAGGCTACTCGTCAATTACTACGAGCCTGAGAAAATTTGTCTCATTTTTGATAAAGGAGAAAAACATCCCCAAAAAGGCAAGCGATCTTGATGAGAATCACATCATTATATTCAGCATATCAGAGATACCAACAATAGAGCTTTCGAGCACCTATCTACAAAATTGTGGAATTTACATATTTTCCCAGAAGAAGGATCAAGGATGCGTGTTTGTGTTTCCCAGGTGTGACCGTATCGAGCCGATGGTCCTAGAAGACCGGAAAGGGAATCATTCAAACGAAAAGTAAGAGTTTTAGCGCTCTTTTTAAGTAGCTGAAAAGATCGTACCATGGGAAGGTGGCGTTTTCTGTCATTTGTGGCACCAAACTACGATTTCGCCACAAAGAGGATCAAGTTGCTATCGATTGAGAATTCTGAAATAAACAATCAATTTAGAAGTATCAAAAAAGGTATATTGAGTTTCAGAGTTCCAGAGGAACTAATACCGCATGGTGGACCATTCGTCATAAAGTCATGGAGTATATGAAGATAAATGGTTTATACGGATATTTATCTTAAAGCTTTATTTAAATAAGTTGATTCACTTTAAATTCCATAAAATTATGTCTAATGATGTATAATTGTTCATTGCTTATCATAGGCAGCGCAATCGCGCTGCCTAAGTAAAGAACGATGATGACACAATGTATTATTATTATCATTATTTTTTTTCTTTTTTTAGACCAGGGCACTTCGTATCGAAGGAGTTGTCGTAGAAACTTCAAAAAGGGCTCATTCGATTGGACATTGGAGTGGCTTGTGCCCTTTTTAATAGTCGAAAGCGATTGAAAGGCAACTAACACCCCTTCCAAGCCCACTATTTCCCCAAACATAGCCAATCAAGATTTTGAGATAGCCATTTTGTTCAGCGTAGTCGATTTTCAGATAGAAATTATGTTTTTGAGAAGAAGACTCCCCCATAACCCTCAGGGTAAGGGTTGTAAGTTATACCCTGGGGGCATATAAGATTTTTATAGAAAGCGTTGTCGTAGAAACTACAAAAGAGCTCATTCGATTGGAAATTCAAAGGGCTTTAGTGCCCTTTTTAATAGTCGAAAGCGATTGAAAGGCAACTAACACCCCTTCCAAGCCCACTATTTCCCCAAACATAGCCAATCAAGATTTTGAGATAGCCATTTTGTTCATTGTAGTTGAAAGTTTTGGAAATTATATCTTTGAGCAGGAACCCCCCCCCCCCAACAGTGTTCAGGGCAAGGGTTATAAGTTATGCCCTGGGGGCACATAAGGTTTTTATTGAAAGCTTGTCGTAGACACTTCAAAATGGCTCTTTCGATTGGAAGTCCAAAGGGCTAGTGCCTTTTTTAATAGTCGAAAGTGATTGGAGGGCAACTAACCCCCCTCTCACGCCCACCTTTTCCCAAAACACATCCAATCAAAATATTGAGATAGCCATTTTGTTCAACGTAGTTGAAAGTTTTGGAAAATAGGTCTTTAAGGCTGACAACCCCCTCCACCCCACAGCCCTCAGGACAAGGGTTATAAGTTATGCCCTGGGGGCATATAAGGTTTTTATAGAAAGCGTTGTCGTAGAGACTTCAAAATGGGCTCATTCGATTGGAAATTGAAATGGCAAGTGCCCTTTTTAATAGTCAAAAGTGATTGGAAGGCAAATAACACCCCTTCCACGCCCACCATTTCCCCAAACATAGCCAATCAAAATTTTGAGACAGCCATTTTGTTCAATGTAGTTGAAAGTTTTGGAAATTATATCTTTGAGCAGAAACCCCCCCCCCCCCCCCAACAGTCTTCAGGGCAAGGGTTATAAGTTATGCCCTGGGGGCACATAAGGTTTTTATTGAAAGCTTTGTCGTAGACACGTCAGAAAGGGCTCTTTCGATTGGAAGTTCAAAGGGCTAGTGCCTTTTTTAATAGTCGAAAGTGATTGGAGGGCAACTAACCCCCCTCTCACGCCTACCTTTTCCCAAAACACATCCAATCAAAATATTAAGATAGCCATTTTGTTCAACGTAGTTGAAAGTTTTGGAAAATAGGTCTTTAACGATGACAACCCCCTCCACCCCACAGCCCTCAGGACAAGGGTTGTAAGTTATGCCCTGGGGGCATATAAGGTTTTTACAGAAAGCATTGTCGTAGAAACTTCAAAAAGACCTTATTCGATTGGAAATTGAAATGGCTAGTGCCCTTTTTAATAGTCGAAAGTAATTGGAGGGCAACTAACCCCCCTCTCAGGCCCACCATTTGCCCAAACACGTACAATCAAAATTTTGAGATGGCCATTTTTTTTAACATAGTTGAAAGTTCTGGAAATTAGGTCTTTGAGGATGAAAATCCCCCCCCCACAGCCCTCAAGGCAAGGGTTTTAAGTTATGCCCTAAGGGCTTCTGAAGTTTGTATAGAAGGATTTGTCGTAGAAACCTCAAAAAGGCTCATTCGATTGGAAAGTGAAAGGGTGAATTTGGAAAGTGAATCAGGTCTCTGAGGATGACACCTCCCCCCCAACAACCCACAGGGCAAGGATTGTAAGTTATGCCCTTGGGGAATATATGGTTTTTATAGAAAGTTTTGTCGTAGAAACTTCAAAAAGGGCTCATTTGATTGGAAATTGAAAGGGCTATTGCTCTTTTTAATAGTCGAAAGTGACTGGAGAGCAACTAACCCCCTCTCACGCCAACGATTTTCCAAAACACATTCAATCAAAGTTTTGAGATAACCATTTTGTTTAACATAGTTGAAAGCTTTGGAAATTAGGTATTTAAGGATGACAAGCCCCCAAGAGCCCCCAGGACTAAGGTTGTAAGTCATACCCTGGGGGCATATAAGGTTGTTATAGATGGCGTTGTTGTAGAAACTTCAAAAGGGGCTCATTCAATTGGAAATTGAGATGGCTAGTGCCCTTTTTAATAGTCGAAAGTGATTGGAGGTTAACTAACCCCCCTCTTACGCTCACCATTTCCCCAAACACATCCAATAAAAATTTTCAGATAGCCATTTTGTTCAACGTAGTTGAAAGTTCTGGAAATTAGGTCTTTAAGGATGACACTCCCCCCAGAGATCTCAGAGCTAAGGTTGTAAGTTAAGCCTTGGGAGCATATAAGGTTTTTATTGAAAACGTTGTCATAAAATATTGAAAAGGGGCTCATTTGATTGGAAATTCAAAGGGCTAGTGCTATTTTAAATTGTCAAAAGTGATTGGAGGGCAACTAACCCCCCCCCTCTCACGCCCACCATTTCCTCAAACACATCCAATCAAAATTTTGAGATAGCCATGTTTTTCAACGTAGTTGAAAGTTTTCGAAATTAGGTCTTTGAAGATTACAAAACCCTCACATTCCTCAGGGTAAGGGTTGTAAGTTATGCCCTGGGGGCATATAAGGTTTTTATAGAAAACGTTGTTGAAAAAAAACTTTTAAATGTTTTCACTTTTATAACTTTAAGTAATCAAAAATTAATTAAGATTTTAAGGAATAAATATCAGCATTATGTTTATTAAACTGACAATGCATATTTTTTTCAGTAAATTCATTTGAATTTTTTTTAAGTAAAGTACAATGTATATACTTGTTTTTAGAAAGCATAGGGCTTAGATTAATTTCTGAGATTAATTTCTGATCGTTTTGTATTTGACTTATTTTAATTTCTGTTTGTTTTGGGTTTCATTTATTTATTAATACTGATTTGTGATAGTTGTATGCTTGGTAGATTATTTGATTCTATTTTTGTTCGTTTTTGGTTTAGTGGAGTTCTTTACTTTTTTTAGTTCTTTAAAGGCAAAGACAGAGAAGGGGGAGAGAAAAAATAAGGAGAGATAGAGAGAGAGAGAGAGAGAGAGAGAGAGAGAGAGAGAGAGAGAGAGAGAGAGAGAGAGAGAGAGAGAGAGGGAGGGAGAGAGAGAGAGAGAGAGATGATTAGCTTGCATATACGCGTTACAATAGTAAACCAATAATAAACCAACCAAAGAACACTTAAACTAAAGCACATTTTAACTGCAAAGTATAGGAAGAAAACATCTTATTCTCTTTGTTTATACCTTGACAAGATTGGAAGACTCATAGCCCGCTTCCTCGTAGTCAAAGCTAGCATAGCCTGAGGAGACAGACTTCAGTGCGTCATAAAAGTCCAAAGCTACTTCATTCAAGGGCAGTTTAAAAGACAACAACATTCGGCTATCATCAATATTGGTTATTTCCTTCTGCACACCACGACGCTCCATACAAAGTGAAAGAATTGGACCAAAATAGGCAGCTGCAAAAGAACAAACAGAAAAAATATCTGCTAAAAAGAACAAATTATCGCTATTATAGGCAGCGCAATCGCGCTGCCTAAGTAAAGAACGATGTTGGCACAATGTATTTTTGATTATTATTTTTTTCTATAGAAAAGGGCACTGTGTATCGAAGGAGTTGTCGTAGAGCCTTCGAAAACGCTCATTCGATTGGAAATTGGAGTGCTTGTGCCCATCTTAAGAGTCGACAGTAATTGGAAGGCAACTAACACCCCTTCCACGCCCACCATTTCCACAAACACATCAAATAAAAAGTTTGAGATAGCCATTTTGTTTAGCGTAGTTGATTTCTTGATATAAATTATGTATTTGAGGAGGACATTCCCCCAAAGCCCTGATGGCAAGGGTTGTAAGTTATACCCTGGGGGTATATATGGTTTTTATAGAAAGCGTTGTCGTAAAAACTTCCAAAAAGGCTCATTCGATTGGCAACTATCACCCCTTCCACGCCCACCATTTCCCCAAACACATCCAATCAAAAGTTCGAGATAGTCATTTCATTTAGCGTAATTGATTTCTAGATAGAAATTATGTATTTGAGGAGGATATTCCCCCAAAGCCCTCAGGGCAAAGGTTGTAAGTTATGCCTTGGGGGCATATAAGGTTTTTATAGAAAGCGTTGTCGTAGAAACTTCAAAAAAGGCTCATTCGATTGGAAATTCTAAGGGCTAGTGCCCTTTTTAATAGTCAAAATGATTGGAGGGCAAATAACACCCCTCTCACGCCCACCTTTTCCCAAACACATCCAATCGAAATTTTGAGATAGCCATTTTGCTCAACGTAGTTGAGCAAAAGTTCTGGAAATTATGTCTTTGAGGATGACATCCCCCCCCACAGCCCTCAGGGCAAAGGTTGTAAGTTATGCCTTGGGGGCATATAAGGTTTTTATAGAAAGCGTTGTCGTAGAAACTTCAAAAAGGGCTCATTTGATTGGAAATTGAAATGGCTAGTGCTTTTTTTAATAGTCAAAAGTGATTGGAAAGCAACTTTCACTCCTTCAACGCCCACCATTTATCCAAACACATCCAATCAAAATTTTGAGATAGACATTTAGTTCAAAGTAGTTGAAAGGTCCGGAAATTATATCTTTGAGGATGACACTCCCCCCAGAGCCCTCAGGGTAAGGGTTGTAAGTTATGCCCTGGGTGCATATAAGGTTTTTATTGAAAGCATTGTCGTAGAAACTTGAAACAGTGTTCATTCAATTGGAAATTCAAAGGGCTAGTGCCCTTTTTAATAGTCGAAAGTAATTTGAGGGCAACTAAACCCCCTCTCACGCCCACCTTTTCCCCAAACACACCCAATCAAAATTTTTAGGTGGCCATTTTATTCAACGTAGTTAAAGGTTTTAGAAATTAGGTCTTTGAGAATGATACCCCCCCCCCAGAGCCCTCAGGACAAGGGTTACAAGTTATGCCCTGGGGGCATATAAGGTTTTGTATAGATAGTGATGTTGTAGAATCTTCAAAAAGGTTTCATTCGATTGGAAATTATAAGGGTTTGTGCCCTTTTTAATAGTAGAAAGTGATTGGAGGATCACTAACACCCCTCTCACACCCATCATTTCCCCAAACACATCCAATCAAAATTTTGAGATAACCATTTTGTTCGACGCAGTTAAAAAATCCGGAAATTATATTTTTGAGGATGACCCTCCCCCCCCCCCCAAATTCGTCAGGGCAAGGGTTGTAAGTTAAGGGATGTAAGTTTTTTTATAGGAGGCGTTTTCATAGAAAATTCAAAAAGGAATCATTCGATTGGAAATTGAAACGGCTAGTGCCCTCTTTAATAGTCGAAAGTGATTGGAGGGCAAGTAACCCCCTCTCACGCCCAACATTTCCCCAAACACATCCAATGAAAATTTTAAGATAACCATTTTGTTCAACGTAGTTGAAAGGTCCGGAAATTATGTCTTTGAGGATGACAACCCCATCACAGCCCTCAGGGCAAGGGTTGTAAGTTATGCCCTGGGGCATATAAGTTTTTTTTATAGAAAGTGTTGTAGTAGAACATTCAAAAAAGGTTCATTTAATTGGAAATAGAAAGGGCTAGTGCCCTTTTTAATAGTCGGAAGTGATTGGAGGGCAACTAACTCCCTCTCACGGCCACCATTTCCCCAAACAGATCCAATAAAAATTTCGATATACCAATTTTCTACAATGTAGTTGAAAGTTCTGGAAATCAGGTTTTTGAGGATGACAACCGCCCCCCCCCCCCCGAGCCCTCAAGGCAAGGGTTGTAAGTATGCCCCTGGGGGCATATTAGGCTTTTAGTGAAAGCGTTGTCGTAGAAACTTCAAAGGGCTCCTTCAATTGGAAATTGAAAGGACTAGTGCCTTTTTAATAGTCGAAAGTGAATGGAGAGCAACTAACCCCCTGTCACACCCACCATTTCCCCAAACACATTCAATCAAAATTTTGAGATAGCCGTTTTGTTTAACGTAGTTTAAAGTTCTGGAAATTAGGTTTTTGAAGATGACAACCCCTTCACAGCCCTTAGGGCAAGGGTTGTAATTTATGTCCTGGGGGCATATAAGGTGTTTATAGAAAGCGTTGTCGTAGAAACTCAAAAAGGGCTCATTCGATTTGAAATTGAAAGGGCTATTACCCTTTTTAATAGTCAAAAGTGATTGGAAGGCTTGACATATTTATAGTAAAGATCGATGTGGGTACTATGTATTATTATTAATTTTTTTTTTTTTTTTTTTTTTTTTTTTTTTTTTTTTTTTTTTTTTTTTTTTTTTTTTTTTAGACCAGGGCACTTCGTATCGAAGAAATTGTCATAGGAACTTCGAAAAGGGCTCATTCAATTGAAAAAAGAAAAGGCTAATACCATTTTTAATGGTCGAAAGTGATTGGAGGGCAACTAGTCCTCCTCCCACGCCTACCCTCCCATTTTCCCATTATGTTTAAAAACTAAATGTTGCCTTAAGATTAAATTAAAATGCACTGCGTTAATGCTAATTTCCAATAAGGCATCTTAGCAGTATCCCAAGAACGACTGAGGGTATTATGCTCAAGCTTTCGGGGCTACTTCTGCTCTTAAAATTTAACCAAATCAAAAATGCGTAAGTGCATCTAAGCTATCAAAGAAAGTAAACAGACTTTTTTGCGAATGGTATCAGGTTTTCCATTTCAGGTCAACTAGAGGAGGTATAAAACTAAATTAAACACTACTATTTGTGTCCAGATTTTTAAAAGGGTGTATGTGGTTAAAAATTGCTGAAAATGTTGCTCCAGCATACAAATAGCAGGCCAAACTATAAAGTCTTAAAAAAACGAAAAGATTTAAAGTATTATTTTCTTTTTCACTGAAAAGACGTGTCAGTAAAAAACAAACAGAAATTAATTAAAAAAACTTTTTCTACAAAATAAGTTTTTCAAAGAAAAGTAAAGAGCTCCATTAAATCAAAAATGAGAAACAATAAAATCAAATAATCTACCAAGCGTGAAACTACCACAAATCAGCATCGATAAATAAATGAAACCTAAAACGAACAGAAATTACAATAAATAATCGAGTCAAACTCAAAACGAGCAGAAACCCCTATGCCTTCCCAAGGCCCGAACATAATTTGCACTTTACTGAAAAAATACAAATGAATCTGCATTATCAGTTTATTATACATATACTGATATTTAGTAATCAAAATGTTAATATTATTTGATTTATTAAAGTTATAAAAGTAAAAACATTTATATTTTTCAGTAAAGTGCAACTCAAAACGAGCAGAAATAAATATGAGTGGGGTTCTAAACCCCAAGCTTTCTGAAAGCCAGAATATAGTTTGTACTTTACTGAAAAAATTATTTTAAATATTTTCACTTTTCTAACTTTAAGAAATGAAAAATCAATTAAGACTTTAAGAAATAAATATCAGCATATGTATGTTAAACTGACAATGCAGATTTTTTTCAGTAAATTCATTTGAATTTTTTTCAAAAAAGTACAAATTAAATTCTGGCTTTTAGAAAGCTTGGGGTTTAGAACCCCACTCATATTAATTTCTGCTCATTTTGAGTTTGACTCTTGTTTATTTTAATTTCTGGTTGTTTTTGGTTTCATTTATTTATTGATACTGATTTGTGGTAGTTGTATGTTTGGTAGATTATTTGATTTTATTTTCGTTCATTTTGGTCTAATGGAGTTCTTTACTTTAAAAAAAAAACAAGTTATTTTGTTGAAAAAGTTTTTTTAATTAATCACAGAAAAAAAAACTATTTATTTTGCGGTCTAAAATGGTCGACCAACTCTCAGCATCAGTTTCAAGACATTCCTTGGAAACAAGATAACCTTCTTGTTTTAACCTTATGGTATGGCCAAAATAACCTTCTCCTATGGAGTGAGGCCCCAACGTGTCAAAATGGTTTGATGAGCTTCAAACTTTTGATACAAAATCCAAGCCCAAAAATGAGTTGGAACTAGGAACTAAACGCCAGAAATTATTTAAAGACAGAAAAAAAGCGACAAAGAAAATGCCAAATATTTTGGCGGGAGCTTTTATCAAGGTTAAAAATAGAAAGAGAACAAATCGACGACAATAAACTGAAAGGCAAAGGCTAAAAACTAGAATACAAAATGGAACTAAAAACTATAGCTAAGCATTATCAATAACACATAGTTATAGCCCGGCGTTTATCCCCCCCGGCCAATACCCCCCGGAAAATACCCCCCCCCCCCCGGAAAATACCACCCCCCGTAAAAATACCCCCCGTGGAAAATACCCTCCCAAAAAATATCCCCCCCTCCCGGAAAATACCCCCTCCACCACGCGCGGAGACATGGCTAATTGTAGAAAGAGAAAAGCCAAGACGGAGAGTCCAAGTAATTGAGAGGCAAATGTTTAAACGGCTGGGGCACGGGTAAATGGCGGGAGTAAGCATGCCTCTCTTATTGGACACATACTTGTTTGTTAGTTTTTGGAAAGGCATGCCTGCCTAGAGTCTTAGGCATGTTGACCAAGAATTTAAAATTGACATAAGACCGTTAAATTGCCTGTAATGAGAGGCAAACAAGTCACGCCCGCCTATGGTCTTAAGATGGTTGACCAAGAATTTAGAATTGACATAGGACCATTAATTTGCTTGAAATAACAGGCAGACAATCGTTTAAAGCCATCTTTATCTTTCAAATAGTACCATAAAATTTCATATAGTACCATGAAATAAAATTTCAATTTTTCACAAATTTTTCAAATTTTTGGGTCACTTGCCCGAGACTCTGGGCGGGTGGGTGCCCCTAAATATTGTCCCAAATTCCTCCTCAATTTAGCACTTTTTCACGGATGCCCACTGTCTCCAATCACTTTCCCAATAGTATCTATTCATTGCCTCAGCTCAGTTCAGCAATTTGAGCAAACTTCAACGTTTTCAAGTTTTGGGTCACTTGCCTGAGACTCTGGGCAGGTGGGCGCCTCCAAAAATTGTCCTAAATTCCACTCTCGCCTTAGAACTTATTCACGGATGCCTAAAGCCGTGAACGTTTAGACTGTTTCCCTGGCGGTAACCATGCATGCGATACACGCATACCAACAATATTTTTTTCATTTTTACACGGGGTCCCAATCTAGCCCATGTCCATCGCTTAGCATTCAGGCCTTAAAAAATTAATCCCAGGTAGTCAAACCCCAACGCTCCAATCTGAACACAGAACAGTAAAAAATGTCCAAATTTTGTCAAATAATTAGTTAAAAATTTGCATCCTGAACCCCTGATGATAATCCACAGACCTTATATGAGGGGGTCACTATGCATTGAAAATAGTGAAAAATGGAATTTGCTCAGAATGCTGGAATGAGCTGAAGCAATGAATAGATACTATTTGGAAAGTGATTGGAAACGACGGGCACCCCTCCCCGCCTATCCTGAAGAGAGAAGCTTGAATGCTAGGCGATGGACATGGGCTAGATTGGGATTCCAAGTGAAAATGAAAAAATATTGTTGGAATGTGTTTACCACATGATTACCGCCTGAGCAACGGTCTAACCATTCACGGCATTAGACTCCCGAGAACAAGTGCTAGAGCGAGATAGAAATTTGGGACAATTTTTGGGGGCACCCACCTGCCCAGAGTCCAGGGCAAATGACCCAAAACTTGAAAAATTTAAATTTGCTCAGATTGCGGGGCTGAGCTGTGCCAATGAATAGGTACTATTTGGAAGATGATTGGAGAGAGACTAGGTGGAGAGAAGCACAGTAGTAAGGGTACAATACTAAGTAGAACCCAAAAAATTGGGCTTGTATGATGGAAGCGGCGGACATGGTATAGATTGGGACCCCATGTGAAAATGAATATATTGTTGCTATGTTTGTTGCGGATGGTTCGCGCGGGGGGAGGGTATTTTCCGGGGGGGGGGGGGGTATTTTCCGCGGGGGGTATTTTTCGCGGGGGGGGGGGGTATTTCCTACGGGGTATATTTTCCGGGGGGGGTATTTTCCGGGGTGTATTTTACGGGGGGAGGAGGTATTTTCCGGGGGGTATTCACCGGGGGCATATTCGCCTAGAACCGGTTTAAAGGAGCCAAATCCTTCCTTTAAAACCAGAAGAAATACTAGGGTGTTTTGATAAATTTACGTTTATTTTATAGAGAGAAGAGTGTTTTTCCCTCATCCAAAATCAGCCAAAGTATTTTGCCAGTCATTTTGTTTGTTATTTATGCAAATACTATGACTTATTTTGCTTTATATTCAAACAATTTGCTTCGTAACGTCAAGAATAGCACATATTAAGCGTTCTAACATAAATTTTTTATAATTCATCTTGTTAGGCTATATTCATTTTCTTCAACGCTCCTTATTTGCACTTTGTGCCTTCTCCAAGACCAAGCTAGCTAGAATACTAACCAGAATGCAAAGTGTTAACCAGACCAAGGATTGGACCAAGATAAGCAGCTGTAAAAAAAGAAAAAGGTCTAAGAAAGAAACTCCCTCCCTTTGACCCATCTCCCTCTAAGACCTAATTCCTAGAAACGTTTAACATATGATTACGGATTATGGACGTTGATTTGATCAGTAGGCCTACTTAAGAGAAGAAGGATTTATTGAAAAAAAACATATCAACAAAAAATTATTGCTGCCTCCCCTAAAAAGCAAAGCTTGTCCGTGGGGGAGGTAGAGTAAACAAAATCCTTAAAACAAAGAATACTTGGCCACCGACACCACTAATACCATCACACTAAACAATAAATACAAAATAATATCATATATTATACTTCCTCTGGGAACATCATATCAACAAAACCCCCACAATAAATAAATCAATTAATCAGTCAAAACTCATATTCAGCAAAAAGCAGTTCCTTAATGATTTTTCTAAAAATATTGGGGTCACCAATAGTCTTAATATCACTATTCAAACTATTCCATTTCCGCGTACCTCTATAAAAAACAGAAAAACATGAACGGGAAGATATACCTCTAGGTACACAGAAGTCCGCGCTACCCCTTGTATCATGAGAATGAACAGTAGACCTAATGGACAATAAATCACCAAAACAACGAGGCTGAGCATCCTGCTGCAGTCTAAAAATAAACCACAATACATAGAACTCACGCAGGCCTGCAGCCGGCAAAATTTTTAAAGTTGGGTAAATTTCTCTAACAGACATACGTGGAGATATACCGGCTAAAATTCTTACTGCATGATTTTGTAGAACTCTTATTGGTTTTAGGGTAGAAGAAAAAGTAGAGAGCCAAATACTTGAACAATAAAGTATATACGGGTGTATTAAAGAAAAATAAAGATGGCGAAGGACAGACTTGGGAAAACAATGTTGGAGTTTCTTCATTATACCAAGATTTCTTGCCAGAATTTTGCTAGTTAAAGTAACATGTTCCTTAAAAGATAGAGTTTCATCTATTACAATCCCAAGGTATTTAAAAGACGCAGTCCGTTTTATAACGCCATTGGGCATATCTAATTCCTTGATCCATGGGTAAAAGTTTGATGATCGCGAGAAAATAATAAAGTTAGACTTAGCCATGTTAATCCTTAATTTATTTACCCTCAGCCATGCTGTAATTCTATTAACTGATTCCTTCATGGAAATCTGCAGCAGCTCTGCTGTCTTAGCTGTGCTAATGGCTGTTGTGTCATCAGCAAAAAGTGAAACCGTTTCATTAGTCGGGTTTACCGTTAGTTCATTTATTCTATAGCAAAAATTATTTAGACAATTTGGTAAATCATTAATAAATATCAAGAATAATATAGGACCGAGAACTGATCCTTGCGGAACACCTATTTCAATACGCTTTCTTTCGGAAGAAGTATCATTTAGTTGGACATACTGATAACGATTACTTAAAAAACTTCTTAAAAAATTTAATGATTTACCCCTCAAACCATACACCTCACACTTCTTAAGTAGAAGCTCATGATCCACAGTATCGAAAGCTTTCATCAGATCTAAAAATATAGCACCTATTTTGAAACCTTTATCTAATACATCATTAATAATAGTTGTCAAATAAATCATCGCCTGTTCCGTTGTCCTTTTTCTACGGAACCCAAATTGTGTCTCTACCAGTAACTTATGATCCTCCAAAAAACTCATCATCCTAATACTAAAACACTTCTCTAAAACACGGGAAAAAATGGGTAAAACAGATATCGGTCTATAGTTTCCTGGGTCATTTTGAATGCCACCCTTATGAATTGGGGTTATACGGGCAACTTTAAAACAATCTGGGAATTTTCCTTGACGAAAACACTCATTAATTAACCCACATAAAACTTCAGCTATAACAGGAAAAATACATTTAAGTGTTTTTAGAGTAATATGATCGCTACCAGATGAATTACTACGCAACCCATAAATAATTTTTTTAATTTCATCAACCGTTAGAAGTCTAAGGTGAAGAGACACATCAATTGGGTCCCTCAGTAAGGACTCGGACGATGGGTCACCACTATCAGGCACAACTGACATAGCTAAATTCAGACCAATATTCGAAAAATAACTCTGAAATTCATTGCATATGTCCTTTTCAGAATTCAAAGTCTTTCCCATTACACTAACTAATTCATCAGGTACACTATTTATTTTTAATCCAATCACTTCTTTTATTAGTCCCCAGGTTTTCTTAGGGCATCCTTCGACCTCCTTAAACTTTTTCTCAAAATATTTCTTTTTTTCATTTCTTAAAATTGTATTCAACCTATTTCGATAAATTTTATATAATTGCTTATTTTCTTGTGTCGGGTTAATTATTTGAGCTCTAAACAATTTATCTCTTACATTTATTTGCTTCAAAATCACAGGACCAATCCAAGGTTTTTTACTTGAGTGCTTTCTATTAAACGGTTTCAATATGACTACTTGACTTATCAAACTCTGCAACTTTTCATAAAATAAAACAAACTTTGAATTTGCGTCCTGAACTTCGCCTAGAACATCGTACCAATCCACCTTTTCTATATCATTTTTAAGTTTTACCATCGCACTTTTACTGATCACTGGAATCCTTGATTTTTTGCCTTTAACCACCTTCGTGACAGTTCTAAAGCTAGCTGAAACTCCAAAGTGGTCAGATACATCGTTGATAAGGACCCTGGGAAGACTCAAGGGTACATTAGAAAGGATGTTATCCAGAAGCTTAGCTGATGTTCCCGTAATTCTTGTAGGGATATTTATACAAGGATGAAACCCATTGGATAAACTTCTATTAATAAATTCAGTGCTAGCAGATGACTGATCAATAAGGTCAATATTAAAATCCCCCATAATAAAACATGGCATAGAGTTAATCGGAAGTTTCATTAATTGTTCTTCAAATAGGTCCATAAAGTCTTGGAGCAGGCTCTGTGGAGGTCTATATACTACAACAATACAAAAATTCAAATTCTCTCTAGTTATATGTAAAACAAAACACTCACAAACTTTCTCTCTATATATTGTAAGATCTTCTCTTATTGAAACCTTATAATCAGCCTGAATGTAAGCTGCTAGGCCTCCATGTTGGTAATACTCGCGATTCCTTACATATAAATTATACCCAGGGATATGTAGTAATTGCGAGTTATTATCATTTAACCACGTTTCAGTTAAAGCGATCACCTGAAAGACATTAGTATTTATTAATTCCGATAAAAAATTATGCGCAGAATTCAATCCCTGACAATTCAAATGAAAAATGTTAAGGCCAAAATGGCCCCTATCACAATACAAGGGTAGTGCTTCTTCTTTAAAAATATACCTTGATGGTTCATTTGTGAAAATCTCAGTGGCATTAATATCTAAATTTCTATTTATCCTTTGATTAAACTGGCTGGAAAAATCAACCCTTCGACTTTCAAGTTGCAGGACATTGCTGTTCCCAGGAGGAAAAACGATATCTCTAACCATCATCAATAAAAGTTAATGTATGTGACGGTAGAGGGTGGCGGTGGCGAAAAAAATCATTATCTACTAAACATATACCTAGGCCTAGATAAATACAAAAAAAAATAGCAAAATATATTCCGGCAAAGCGGACATACAATTTAAAAAAGCACATTATTGCAAGCTTCATGGCACAAAGCAAAACCATTCAAAAAGACATCAGCCCGCTACCACCCACTCAAAATAATTTCACATTAACAAACATTTTAAACTATTTACTCAAAAATAAAAATTATCATTAACCCAAACATTTCAAATTCATCACTATCAACTTTTCCATATCTATTTGATTAAACCAAGCGAAAAAGAAAAGATAATTAACCAATAAGTAAACTAAACACATTCAATAAAACACTCATTTCTTAGCACCTCTGGAAGCTGTGGAGGGAGGAGGCTTAAGTGCTAGTTCCTCAATCCATTCATCACACGTAAACTTCACTTTCGTACCACCCGGACGTTCAAACTGAAGATATGGTGGAACTGTGTTTGATACCCATGAAATTATACCCATCGTTTTAAGACACAATTTTTTTTCATATAGTTTTTTTCTTGCCTCTCTCACAGAAAATGGGGCATCATCACTCACATAAATGTTTCCCTGGTTTGCTATGTTTCTTCCTTTAAGCTTCTTCCCATTTTTAAGGATTTCAATCTTGTTTCCACGGTTTTTTACATTAACCTTAAAATATTTCTTATCCTTATTCGGGGTGATTAGTGCAGCTAATAACCATCTTGTCAATAGTTCCTAGAACTGGCTGATTTGCATAAGCTAAACCTTAGTCATATTCCAGTGAAAGCTTAAGGTCCATTTACAATGAAATTTTACTAATACCGAGATAACTCAGTAATACTCAAATACTAATACTCAGACTAGCACTAGTCTGAGCCAATCGGATTTTCAAAGAATTTTCGGATTGACTGAAAAATTCTATGAAAAATTCTGATTAGCTTAAAATAACACCAGCTAAATCTTAGTATTAGTACAATCCAGAGCCGTTCCTAGGGAGGGGGGCATCCGTGTTTTCTCCCCCGGGCGCCCTAGAAGGGGCGCCACGGTTAGGGGGTTCCCCATTTCGATCAATTTTTTCACGTTGATTTGGCTGTTTTGCTTACATTTGAGTCGGGAGGGGAAGCTGTAATTGATTTTACTCAAGGCAACACCAACCCTAGAAACGGCTCTAGTACAATCTAATTGTACATGAGGCATTACTTATATTCAGCGTCTATTAAAGATGGCATTTTTATCTTTAGCCCCTGCTGAATGTAAATCTTAGTTAGGTTTTTTCAAACAGTACTAGGCTAAACAGGAAAACTTACCTGGAGTGATTATTGTGCCGTTAATAACCGGTTCTTCTATATCAGCTATAACATTTGGCTCTGGCAAATATGCAGCACTTGTTATAGTAATGACATTCTTGCCATGTCGTTGGATGGCTTTCTCCCCTAGCAACCGTACTAAAAGAAAAAAGGATATAGTATATTTTGTGCTTGGCGAAAGGCAAAGGAATTTTCAGTGAAACTCATAAGTAGGCTACAATACATTAGAACAAAAAATTCAAGAAGGCAATAATAAAATAATATTATAACAAAACAGTTCGGTACAATATAGGCTATATTAGAAATCTATTAACAAACCTCCGTTTTAATAGTTTACAAGAAATTATATGTTTAAAATATTATGAATTTTATACACACAGTTTAGAATATTAAATTATTAATAAGCAATATGTATGTTTTAATTTAAAATTTTAACTTACCTGGAGTTAAAGGTTGGTGTGTGTCCTTTTTGTGTGTGGGTTTCGGCCAGCTAACCAAGCAAAGGAATTCCAACCTCCTACGTGATACTATAATATTGCTTGCTTTTCAAATGTCCATGATCAATAGTATAGGGTTATTATTTTCAGGGGCCATATAAGAATTTGATTGCCTTTTCAGTTCATTTTTATGAAGCATATAAATTTTGGTTTCAAACAGTCCTGTTTAAGGCGTAATTTTGACTTACCTTGAGTTTTACTTCTTTTTCTCTAGAGAATAGTATCACCTGTTTTTATTTCATGTGCAAAGTTTGAGATTAAACAGAAGACAGAAAGTTAGATCGTTATGAAGATCATATTTTTCGGAGAAAGAACTCATAATGTCTGATAATTCTCTCGCAGATTAAAAGATTCACGTAAATCCGTTATATGTCAGATAGATGCTGAAACCTAATAGCAATATCGTTAGACCGTTGAAGTTATCATAATTATTTTCCCTTAACCATTTTTTTGTAATTGGTTTCGAAAATAGGACTCTTGTGTCCAAAAGTAAATTATATTCACAGATATAGAGGCTGACCTCTGGTGCCATAGTTCTCCAGATCCTATCACTAGCAGCAGTTAGAAAACTTTTCATATGGCATTTAATATGCGAATTTAATACGGTTTTATTTTTTTTATTGACTTTCTTTTTTTTTTTTTGTTTAAACATTAGTTGGACAAAACAAAATGTAAATGTGTTTTACATGAGTCAGCAATGGCCAAGCTAATCTGCACTGCTAGTTCTGACTGGGTCTCGTCATACTAGGAGGTAGTCAGTGCATTTTCTTGATTTGCAAAGATTTCAAATTTTCTGAAACATTACAGTTAGCCTAGCCGTCTTGTAACTATGCCAAAATATTACAGTCTTGCTATGCTAATTTTGCCAAAATATAATCTTGCTAACAGTCGTCTTGTCAATATTAAGTTACAGCAGCATAATTAATGTAGCATTCGCTAATTCTACTATTGAATATTAACAGTACATTTGGCATGGTCTTACGTTTATGTAAAACTAGAATTGGCGTTTATATTACAGTTAGCCTAACCGTCTTGTAATTATGCCACAGTATTACAGTCTTGCTATGCTAATTTTGCCAAAATACAGTCTTGCTAACAGTCGTCTTGTCAATATTAAGCACAGTTCATATAATTATCCAGTATGATCATTCTCTATCTCACCCATTATAAAAACCCGGACCGGGGTGCGAGTGCTCTGGAGAACGTTTTTGCAGATATAAACATAAGCGAAGTCAGATTAGCGGGAATGCACGTTAGTCTGTTTCCGATTGTTTCCAACAAAGTGCATGGAAACAATCGGAAACAGACTAACCCGCATTCCTGCTAATGCAGAAATAAGTGGGAGGAGCCTTTTGTTCGCACCGAGAACGAAGACCAAAAATGATCTGCGATAAGCTTATTGGTATATTCTGTCTACTGTGATATTAAGTTACAGCAGCATAATTAATGTAGCCTTTGCTAATTCTACTATTAAATCTTAACCGTACATTTGCATCGTCTTACATTTATGTAAAACTTAAATGGGCGTGGCCCTCGACCAAACGCTTTATAAGGTCACCGTGAACACCAACCATTGAACTTTCTAGTATGCCCGTTTCTTAGTTTTCACAAATAATTCTGATAAACTCTGGGTCAGGGTCATCCTGGTAGATGGTGAATCTGTATTACAAGTAGTGATAACCCCAATACTCCAGGGGATACATCGTATAAAGTGATCAGAAGACGATCTAATTCCGACCAAAATGATATACGCTACAAAGCTTACAGCCTGAGGGACTAAAGCATGTCAATAGATACTGATTATGCTTAATAATTATGTAAATGAGATTCCCTTCGATACCTCCCTTTATATAGGTCAATGACCCAAATTATGATATTCGTCCTATATAGCATAGCATTCAAATGTTCTGAAGGGTCTTAACTAAGGATATGAATATCATGATAAAACCAAATGATAATAATAAGAATAATTTTTTTTTTATTTGGACTGAATGAAACAGGTAAAGGGCTTAAATTTTAATCGCTTATCAACTAAAGGTATGTCTGAGGGAATGGTGACTCCCACGCCACATACATAAATGTCAGAATATGATTATAATATATTCATCATTCAAAAGTCGATTGATTCGATTGACCTAAATAAACTTCTTGGCTGTAGTCACTATATTACACAAGTGCCAAGAAAGGAGTGCGGCTAATATAAATACTGTTTGGTATTGGAGTATGCATAAATTTGAAACTAATAAAGTCGTAGACGCCAGGAAAAGAATTGTAATATAGAAATCTAGAACAATCGTTAAAAGTCCAGTACAATCCTAAGAAACCAAGTAGTGAGGTGGTTATGGATTTGAACCACCATGGACCCCAACCACCAAGAACCCCAACCTCCAAGGTCCCCAATACCCTTCCCCCAACTTCTTGGCCCCAACTATTTTTGTATTTTTTTAAAGTTTATTTTCTTTCTTTTTTGGCACTTTTATTTTATATTTTCTATATTTTTTAACATAGAAATTTTATAACTTTTTTTACGTGCCTTAAAATGACACGAAATATACTTAGAACAAATGCAATTCAAATATAAAATTTTCTAAATACAAAATGAAAAAGATATAGATATGTTAGTCGTGATTTTTACTATTCGAAAAATGATGTTTGTAGTAACACTTTTCTTTTTTTAACTTGGATTCTTTGGACTTTTTTTGGATTTTTGGATTTTTTGGACTCTTAAAATGACATAAAATATACTTAAAACGAAAAAATCCCTTGTGATATTTTCGAAGTTCGAAAGGAAGATGATATAGGTATGTTAGTCGTGATTTTTACAGTTAGAAAAATAATGTTTGTATAACACTTCTTTTTTTATAAGGCTGCCCCCAACGGTACACTATGGTTGGTCATCGAAACTATCTAGTTCATTGTATATTTTCAAACCGTATTTTTTTTATTTATTGGAAGGATGAACTCGCAACATATATTTAAAAAAAGTGAAGATGAAACATGCAAAAACTCACTCAGACAAAAAGGCACAATAAGAGAGAGAGAGAGGGGAAGAAAACACCTAATCACTAAGAGTGAGACAAGGAAACATGCAAACACTGTCTCACAGGCGTAGTAAGAGAGAGAGAGAGAGAGAGAGAGAGAGAGAGAGAGAGAGAGAGAGAGAGAGAGAGAGAGAGAGAGAGAGAGAGAGAGAGAGAGAGAGAGAGAGAGAGAGAGAGATAGAGAGAGAGAGAGAGAGAGAGAGAGAGAGAGAGAGAGAGAGAGAGAGAGAGAGAGAGACAAAAACAGCTACAATCACAGAGAGTCAGACAACAAAACATACAAACACCCACTCAGACACACAGGCATAGTGAGAGAGCGAGAAAGAGAGAGAGAGAGAGAGAGAGAGAGAGAGAGAGAGAGAGAGAGAGAGAGAGAGAGAGAGAGAGAGAGAGAGAGAGAGAGAGAGAGAGAGAGAGAGAGAGAGAGAGAGAGAGAGAGAGAGAGAGAGACAGAGTGAGTGAGTGAATGAGAGAGAGAGAAAGATAAACCAAAACACTTACAATCACACAGAGTCAGACATGGAAACATATAAATACTCACCCAGAAACACAGGCAAAGATTGAGAGAGACCAAAACACATACAAATACATAGATTTAGACATACAAACCGACAAAGACAGGCACTGGGACAAGCAAACACCCCCCAGACACACAGGCTTAGAGAGTGAGAGAGACAAAAACACATACAAACACATAACTTCAGACATACAAACAGACAAAGACAGGCACTGGGACAAGCAAACACCAGCCCAGACACACAAAGAAAGAGAGTGAGAGAGACAAAAACACATGCAAATAAAAAGATTCAGACATACAAACCTATAAAAAGACATGCACTGGGAGAAACAAACACCTACCCAAACACAAAGGCTTAGAGAGTGAGAGAGAAAAAAAACATACAATTACACAATGCAGACATACAAATAGACAAAGACAGATACTGGGACAAGCAAACACCCGCCCAGACACACAAGGACAGAGAGTGATAGAAACAAAAACACATACATATCCATATATTCAGACGTACAAAGTGACAAAGACAGGCACATGGACAAGTAAACACCCACCCAGGCACATAGGCTTAGAGAGTGAGAGAGACAAAAACGCAAACAAACGCATAAATTAAGACAGACAAACCGACAAAGACAGGCACTGGGAAAAGCAAACACCCGCCCAGACACACAGGCAAAGAGAGTGAGACAGAAATAAAACGCATAAAAAACACATAAATTCCGACATGCAAACCGAGAAAGACAGACACTGGGACAAGCAAACACAAGCAAAAAAGCAAGGCACTGCGAGAAGCAAACACCCGTCCAAACATACAGGCAAAGAGAGTAAGAGGAACAAACACGCATACAAACGCATACATTCAGCCATACAAACCGACAAAGACAGAAACTGGGACAAGCACATACCCTCCCAGACACACAGGCTTAGAGAGTGAGAGAGACAAAAAAATACACAAATATATAAATTCAGACATATAAACAGACAAAGACAGACACTGGGACAAGCAAACACCCCCCAGACACACAGGCTTAGAGAGTGAGAGAGACAAAAAAACATACAAATACAAGACTCAAACATACAAAGAGACAAAGACAGACACTGGGACAAGCCAACACCCGTCCAGACACACAGGCACAGAGACTGAGAGAGACAAAAACGCATACAAACACAAATTCAGAAATACAAACAGACAAAGAAAGACACTGGGACAAGCAAACACCCGCCAGACACACAGGCTTAGAGAGTAAGAGAGACAAAAAACATACAAATACACGACCCAAACATACAAAGAGACAAAGACAGACACCGGGACAAGCAAACACCCGTCCAGACACACTTGCACAGAGACTTACAGAGACAAAAACGCATACAAAAATATAGATTAAGACATGCAAACTGACAAAGACAGGCACTCGGAGAAGCAAACATCCGCCCACACAAACAGGCTTAGAAAGTGAGAGAGACAAAAACGCATATAAATACACAATTCAGACATACAAACAGTCAAAGACAGACACTGGGAAAAGCAAACACACGCCCAAACACACAGGCTTAAAGAGTTAAAGAGAAAAAACGCAGACAAACACATACTTCAGACATGCAAACCGACAAAGACAGACACTAGGAGAAGCAAACACACGCCAAGACACACATGCTTAGAGAATGAGAGAGACAAAAACGCATACAAACACATGGATTCAGATATATAAACCAACAAAGAAAGGCACTGGGGACAAGCAAACACCCGCCCAGACACACAGGTATAGAGAGTGAGAGAGACAAACACATACAAATACACAATTCAAACATACAAACAGACAAAGACAGACACTTGGACAAGCAAACGCCCGCCCAGACACAGGCACAAAGAGTTAGAGACAACAACGTATACAAACATATAAATTTAGACATGCAAACCAACAGAGATAGGGACTGGGACAAGCAAACATCTGCCCACAAACAAAGGCTTGGAGAGTGAGAGAGACAAAAACGCATACAAAAACACAATTCAGACATAGTCAGACACCAGAACTGGGAAAAGAAAACACCCACCCAGACGCAAAGGCCAAGAGAGTGAGAGAGACAAAAACCTAGACAAACAAATTAATTCAGACATACAAACCGACAAAGACAGAGACTACGACAAGCAAGTTATGAATCAGTCATGAATCAGCTATCAGCCAAGTAACATCGTTTGGCTAGTGCTTTTAACCTAGGTTGATGTGAGATAAAATGAATTGAAATAGCAAAGTGGGCGGAGTTTTGTTCTGTGAATGTGAACAAGTTCTTTTTATGTAAGAGGACTCCTAATTAAGTATTACGCATAAACAGAAGTCAATTTATTAGCTGAGGGTTCCAATGCGCAGATTTGAGGAGTTCCTGTTGGCAATTTATGTGTTAGCCGTGTATTAACGGCTTAGCGAACTGCACGTCGGTACTTATGTGGATAAATAAGAAGTACTTATTCCGGTAAGAATATTCTAATTTTTTATTTACTGATTTATGATGACGAGGAATAAGCGTAAACGTAAAACATAGGACCAATTTGGATCGGTTTCGCATGACGAATCTGGGCATTCATCTTCAACGCAGAAGTCAATAAATCGTGCTTCGATCCAGTCATTAGCGGACGATTTCTCGAAAATTCTTGAAATCGTAATGGAGTCTCAAAGTACATTAAAACCAGTTGACACGAGATTGGCTAATCTAAAAAATCGAGTAATTTCTGTGGAAAATTCTCAAACTATCTTACAATCCAATGTTGCTCAAGTTAGAAAAAATTGCGATGCAGTAAATGAAGAAGTAATTTCATTAAAAACGCAAATGCATATTGTCTCCACTGAGGCAAAATATCACCGTGAAATGACGTCTTTGTTGTCGGCAAGATTGATGTCAGTGGAATATTTATCTACAGAAAATAACATTATTGTGTGGAATACGGTTTGTGATGATGTAGCTACTGCTAAAAGTTTATTTCAAGAAATATGTGCCAATGGTTTAGAATTAACAAAGGTTCCAGAATTTACAATTGTTACGAATAAAAAAGAGCAAAAGTTTTTCAAAGTGAATGTTAAATCACGCGAGGCGAAGTTTATGATCTTACGTAATGGGAAAAAAAACTTAAGAATAAGACTTTCGGTTCAAATACAGCTATGAAAAATGTTTACCTCAGCGATGATGTTCCATTGTGTGTTCGTGAAGCGCGGAAGAGACTTTACGAGACTAAATATAAATTGAGTAGAAAGAGTGTTCCAGCTTGGGTATCTAATACTGTTCCTCCCTTCAGTCAGATTGAGAGAGAAGGTGTTGGAAAAGTGAAATATATGTATAATGAGCCAATACCAGAGCTACTTGATTGTTGATTCTAGCATTTCATTTGTTTGTTTTGAAGTTAAGAATCATTTTTTTGCTATCATTAGATGAATTTTGTATTCGTGGTTAGCGGCACTAGCACAAGTATGTGCCTGATGAAGAAAAGCAATTATATTTTTCTTCGATTGAATTATCCTGTCTTTTTTAATTTGAGTAAGATTTTCCCTTTTTATTTACCATGAGTTTTTTTTTGTTATGTTGTATGGGCAGTGGGTGGAGCGGCGGGGAGGTTTTTGTACGAGACGGTGAAACGCGTTCTACTGTCTTGTATGGAGGGTTCCATGTTGTTCTACTTATTGTTTATGATGAAAAGGCAGCGTGGTCTTCGTCGCTATTTATGTTATGTTGTATCTTTTTATTTTGTGTTTTATTTATGATAAATTTTATTTTCAATTTATTTTCTCTTTTTTCAGTTTTGTTCTTTTGTTAATGATTGCAGCCCTCCTGAATACTGGAGATTACTTGTGGTTGTTGTAAGTAGAGTTAATTTTTCTATGAGTTTCCTCCTTTGCCTCCTATGCTTGTGTCTTGAAAAAATGAGTTGGATTATGACAGTAATAGATTGAAAAAACTTGAGAGAAATTTGTTGAGTTGGGATGTTCTGGCGACTGGGGTTTTAAATCCAGATTATGATGAAGGAACGATGGAGGATTTTCCAGTGGTTAAATATAAATTTCCAGTTGATATTGGGAATAAATCTACTACGGGTTAGCAAAGTTTGAGCATTTTCCATTTGAATTGTCAAGGTCTTTCTACTTCATTTAATTTTTTAACAGAACTATGTAAGTTTTCTGAGCTGGATGTGCTTGCATTGAATAAAATGTGGCTTCATAATCATACAATGAGTCTACTTGAAATTGATAGTTATGACTGTGTGACGCAGAATAGAGAATCACGATTACATGGTGGAGTGGCTTTATATTGCAGGAAGAATATTACAATGAAAATACGGAATGATCTACGTGTGAATAAAGACAGGGTTTTTGAATCAATGGTGGTTGAACTTTGTAAGTCAGGAAAATTTTTCTTTGTAGTGGTTGTTTATCGACCTCCATCTGGAAATGTGCAGGAATTTAGTGATTTGCTGGAGCGGCAAATGGATAAGTTGTCAGGTTCAAATAGCTCATGATTTGTTTGTGGAGACTTTAATCTTGATCTATTTTCAGTAAATGAAAACCCGAGAGTTCGTGATTTTTTAAATGTTATGTTGGGTTACGGTTTAAGACCGAAAGTTTATATATGTAGTCGAGTGACTTTGCGCTCGGAATCACTTTTGGATAATATATTTGTTAATGTGAAGTATGATTCTGCTGATGTTATTTTGAATGATGTTTCTGATCATTTTGGTGTTCTTGTTGTTATTAGAGAGTTTGGTGTTCCTACAGCTATGAATATACCACCACAAATTTCTGCATTGAAAATGGATGCTGAGGCTCTTAACACATTCAGAAGAAAATTAAAGAACACTTAATTTGACTTTTTAGAAAGTAGTGATCTGTAAGTGAATGAAAAGTTTTCATTGTGGTATTCAGAAATAACTAAATTACTAAAAGAAAGTTGTACAGTTATTAAAAAGCCGGCTTTTCATGTTACCTCTAGAAAACCCT
Source organism: Artemia sinica (assembly GCA_027921565.1). NCBI lineage: Eukaryota > Metazoa > Arthropoda > Branchiopoda > Anostraca > Artemiidae > Artemia > Artemia sinica. The sequence continues at coordinate 68,206,453 of CM051265.1, forward strand.
GGGTTACTAGAAGACTGATGAAGGCCATATCAAATCGAAGACTGCTATATAAATATTCTGTAGTGTCTCCTGAGGCGAAAGTGAGATATAACAAATATAATTTTGAACTAAATAACCTATTACGAACAGCGAGAATTAATTATTATAGAAACGAGTGTAAAAAAAAGTGCAGATAATCCCAGGCAAACGTGGAGAGTAGTTCAGTCTGTTCTGAGTCCTTCCAAAAGTTCAATTTTACCTGAAAATTTCAACACTGATGCTTCGATTGTAGATAATATGTGTGACCATTTTTCTATTGTTGGTAAACGGATAGCGAACTCCACAACAAAATTTTCTGAGGATGGAACATACCACCAATTTTTACCCGAGGAAAGTGATGTATCTGCATATCTGAAACCAGTAACTGCTAGTGAATTACGTACCACATTGTGGAACATGAGAAATAATGCTTCGGGTGCTGACTTCCTTTCATTGTGTGTACTTAAGTATGTTTTCTTGGAAATATGCGACCAGGTTTGTGTTCTATTTAATATGTGCCTAAAAGTTGGGGCGGAAAGTTGTATATGTTTTTTTGGACACTGTGAAAGCCTTTGATGCAGTGGACCATGGAATTCTTCTGGTGAAGCTGAGGAATTGTGGTTTTCGAGGTATGTTTTATCGTCTATTGGAATCTTTTCTCCAAGATCGAAAGCAGTTTGTCAGTGCAGGTGAAATCAAATCGCAAGTTAAAAGTGTTGAATTCGGTGTCCCTCAAGGGTCTGTTTTGGGACCACTACTGTTTCTTATATATATTGATGACCTGCGAAATGCTATCAATGGACTGTCTTTTGATTTAAAATGTAGTGATACTGGAGCATCAAAATCTATTTTGCCTTATTTTGCTGATGACACGCATCTAACTGTTGCTGCAAAAACCGGGGAAATGCTTATACAGAATCTTCAGACTGGCATGTTAAACATTGAAAATTGGATGAGGGTTAACAGACTACAGCTAAACCATGCAAAATCCCATTTTGTAATGTATGGGAGAAGTAGCAATTACTACCCTTGGATTGAAAAAATACAGTTCGGTGAAAATATTCTGCCTCGGGAAGTTTCGACAAAGTATCTAGGGGTGATTGTTGATGAGTGCCTTAACTTCAAAGAGCACATTTCATGTGTTAGTGGCAAGGTTGCAAGAAATGTTGGGATGATAAGGAAATTGAAGCACTTTTTTCCGAAAGATATTATGAGATTGCTTTATTTTTATTTTGTTCACCCATACCTTCTATATGGTTGTCTTGTGTGGCCAAGTACGTTTTCAATTCACCTTCGTCCCCTTAGAAGTTTACAAAATAATGCCCTACGTGTTTTAACTGCAGATAATCATAATATGTCTGTTAGACATAGATATAATCAAGTAAATATATTACCGATGGCTGGATTATTCCGTTTTTATAATGCTCTTTTTATGTTTAAATATACCCACGCGTTATTACCTGAGTGTTTTAGGGAAATGTTTACAAGTGGTGTTAATTTTCTTAACTACTTGACTAGAGCATCAACACTAGTTCAGCGATCTCAGGTTGTTACAAAGCGATCCGTTTTTTCCATAAGACATGTTGACCCTCGGGTGTGGGAACCATTACCTCAGGCAATTTCAACAATTGATGAGCTGAATGAATTTCGCAGTACACGCATACACACATACACACATACACACATACATGGTATAGATAAGATATTTGTTCCTAAAAATTTGCTCCCACAAGCTCATATTGGCCAAATTCGTAATTCAGAGTAAAAAAAAAAGGAAAAACAGAAGGCAGACCAAGAAACTGAAAAGATGGAAAAACAATTGAACACTAAAAATGGTTTAAAGCATAAATTCGAACGAAATTTGTTAAACATTAACGTTATATCTTCTTATTGTTTTGTCTTTAAGGTCTTTGGCCATTATTATAAAAATGGATAGGACATAATCCCAAATGTTAGGATATTGGTCGTTAAAAAGACAATCGTGAGACAGCTAACAAAGACAATTACAACAGGGCAGAGGCGGTTTTAGGGGGGGGGGGGGGCAGAAGGGGCGCTTGCCCCAGGCTTTGAAATTTTAGGGGCGTAAAATTTTAAATAAACAATCTAACGGTTACAATCATTTTGTAATTTCTGAAAATTTATTTTTGTTAGAATAAAGTAGAGAATAAATGAATGTAAGGTAGAGAATGCAGTTAATAAATGAAAATAATTAATAAATTGTTAATTAATTAATAAAACATAAATAACTAAAGAATAAAAAATAATCAAATAATGATAATTAAACAATAATAATTAAATTAATCAATAACAATTAAACAACTAAAATAAAAAATTAAAAATAATTGAAAAATAAATCATTAATTCTTTGATAAATTGAAAATAAATCTGTTAATAAACAAAAACTTTGTTAAAATTTGGCCTGAAAATTCTGTGGGACACAGGGGGAGGGGAAGTGTTAATCAAGATTTTGCCCCAGGTGCAAGAGAGGCCAGAACCACCACTGCTACAGGAAGAGTAAAAAATTCAAAGAAATTGATTGGTTGGCTAGAAAATGTCTCTGGCAATTCCGTTAAGGAGAAAGCGTTTGTCCGCAAGACTAGAAGTTAGGAAATAGCCCCTACAAGGACAATGGCCCGACAGTTCACAGCAATAATTACAAGGAAAGAGTCGAACATTCAAGTGTTCTGATTGGTTGACTGAAAAACAAGCATAGCCGAAAAACAAACTAAACATTTTAACCCTTTAATCTGATTTGACACTTCATGTTTTTTTACCGACTGTAGACGACGACATATATAACAGTGAATGGATAGGTTGTTCATGAGTGTTTTAGGTTAGAGTTATTTTTAAAATAATAAAAAGAGAAAGCAAAATAAGAAGTATAATTGCCAAGGCCTTATCCAGGATTCTCCTTCGAGTGGGGGGGGGGAGTTATCAACGAAATTAAAAAACGCAACGAAAAATTTGTTTATATGTATTTTGTTACTTTTGTACAACTCGGACAAAAATTCCGGGGAGAGGGGGTTCGAACGGGGACCCCCTGGATATGGCCTTGATAATAGCTATACCTTTGTATGGGACACTTGGTACTGTAGTTATTACTTCAGCTCCATATTCTTGCTCAAGGCGTTGTGAAAATACTTCCATGTGAAGAAGTCCGAGGAAACCAAGTCTCCAACCCTGTCCAAGCGCTGGACTGAAAGTTAAAAGGAAAACTTAATTGAAAGGAAATACTTTTTATCTTTACACATATTCAAAAACAAAATGCATATTTCAATACAAGATCGCTTTGCACCCACAAAGCGTTTGTCGTCGGTCAGAGAGAAGACAACCCGATCGTCCTGACAGACCTTGACTTTGCAGACGATGTGGGTCTCATGAGCAGCTCGTCGGCTGAGCTCCAAAAGATGGTCAATGATGTCTCCTATACATAAAAAAAGCTCGCCTCATGATCAGCAAGTCTAAAACAGAAGTCATGAAAGCAAACACCCCAAACCACCCAGATATCCATCTAGAGGACGAAACCATCGAGACTGTTGAAGAGTTCCGATACCTTGGTTCTATCCTAACACTGAACGGGGGTGCAGAAGCTGACGTTAGAGCACGAATAGGAAAGGCAAGGGGTGCTTCACAAGCATGATGAAGTCGCCTTGGAATAGACATGAAATTAGCATCAAAACAAAGATGAACGTCTATAAGGCAGCTATTCGATTTATCCTGCTGTACGCCTGTGAAACTTGGCATTTAAAGGCCAAAGAAACACATTCACTCGAAGTATTCGACTATATCTGCATGAGGCACATACTACGGGTCAGCCGATGGTCTCATATCTCAAACACTGAGGTTCGAAGGCGTTGTGCCCATAAGGCCCCCCTTTCGGTAATCATAAAACAACGACGACTGAAATTCCTGGGACACAAACTACGACGGCCAGCTGGAACCATATCCCGCGATGTCTTCACCTGCAACCCCTTTCCAACTTTGAAACGGAGACCAGGCGGCCCAACAAAGAATCTCTGACAGACAATCAAGAATGATCTGGACAGATCGCTGCTGACAGATCGTGTTGGACTACGTCAGTCATCCCATCGTCCATTGGTGCCGGGCAGGATGGATCATCATCTTGTTCCCACCGAAAGTTAAAAAGAAAGTAAGTTCAATAAAAGATATATTAACAATGGAAATTGAGAATAAGATCTTACAATGCAAGGGTAGAAAAAAATTTTCTTAAATAAAAATCGAGAAAAACCCTTTCACAAGTAAGAGAAAAAGGAAAATACTTTTGGGCCCATTCTTTGAAATTAATTGAGTCTGTTTTAAGAGCAGTTTATGCTTGGAAAGATGTATCATTTCTTCTAGTGAAGTCGATTCAAATTGACCTGATTAAGTAGTGAACTGAAATGGAAACGATGAAAATGCAATTGAGATAAATTCGATATTTCCAAACATCGAATATAATTCTATATTTTAGAAGTTCAGTACAGCCTTCATCACAGCCTGAAACTGCTCGAAGTTTTACTCCAAGTCTCTAAGTTTACTCTAACTAAAACTACTAAACTACTAAAACTAAAAGTCTTAAACTACTTCTGAAACCTAGAAAAGCTAAACTGTTATCGTCGATAGACTTCTTCAAGCTTTACAAGAGGGCATGGCTCTGATTTTAAATTAAAAAGGAGAAAAAGAGAAACATGAGTGCACAAGCAAGAATATGGCTTTCTCATGTTTTCAAAAGAGGGGATAGGGGGAGAGGAAACCTTCAGGAAAGGGTTTTCAAACATGGCAATTTTAATAGCAAACGATTTAACATCATTTTTATTTCAATTTGCCCCCGCGTCTTGTTCTTTTTTGACATCCATATTAAACTGGTGCACTTTTTTGAAATTCCACTAGTGCACTTTTTTTTTGGAGGGATAGAGTCTAGAGATCAATACACTTAAATATATAAATAAAGGGATTATCATTTATATATATATATATATATATATATATATATATATATATATATATATATATATTATATATATATATATATATATATATATATATATATATATATATATATATATATATATATATATATATATATATATATATATATATAATATATATATATATATATATATATATATATATATATATATATATATATATAATATATATATATATATATATATATATATATATATATATATATATATATATATATATATATATATATATATATATATATATATATATATATATATATATATTGAAAGCTCCTGCTTCCCCATATTCGATTTTCAACTTGTTTTGGAGCCTAAGAAGCTTAATCTGCATCCTGGACGGACTGTTTGACGAGCTTTTACAAGTGGACGTGAATTTTACTTTAAATTAGAAAAGGGAGAAAAAGAAAAATATCAGTGAACATAGGCAAAAATCCAATTATTTAAGATTTTCTGAAGGGTAGAGGGGGGCCTGAAAAAATTCGGTTCAGGGTTTTCAGACACAAGAATGTTAATAGTATACTCGTTATTTCCAACCGCCACGGTTATGAAGGTTTTCAAGCTCTTTTTCGGAATTCCAATAAATTCGTTTTCGTCATTTCTTTACTTTTAGTTTTAACATGGACAATAGATACCGTTACTGAATCAGTGTCAAATGGCTATTCTATTACATTTGAAAATTTATATAAGGACTCAGGTATCGCTGCAACTGAAAAATTTTAGTTTCAATCAAACAGTTCGTGGTAACGAACTGTAAGGAGTAAGGAGCGACCCGGCTCAATAGTAACCGAAACTCTAAAAAACGGAATTTTGATACCAGTAGATAAATCAAAAGAATCAATTTTTTATGCTGATTTCAAATATATAAGTTTCATCAATTTTAATTTTACCCATCAAAAGACAAGAGCCTGAAAAAAAATTACCTTATTTTCGAAAAAAGGGGGAAACACCCCCTAAAAGTGATAGAATTTATGAAATCAATATGAAAATCCAATCATCAGATTCAGCGTAACAGATAACCCAACTGTAGATTTTTTAAGCTCCTATCTGCAAAAATGTGGATTTTCTATTTTTTTTTTTTTTTTGCCAGTAGAAAGATCACGGATGGGTGTTTATTTGTTTTGTTTTTTTTTTTTCTCCCAGGGGTGATCATATCGATACAGTAATCCTAAAATATCGTGAGAGGGCTCATTTGAATGGAAATTAAAAGTTCTAGTGCCCTTTTTAAGTGACCAAAAAAATTGGAGAGCGACTTGGCCCCCTCCCACGATCATTTTTTCCCAAAGTCACCCGATAAAAATTTTGAGACAGCCATTTTGTTCAGCATACTCGAAAATCTAATAAATATGTCTTTGAGGATGACTTAATCCCCCACAGTTTCCGGGGGAAGGGCTGCAAGCTATGAACTTAACCTATAGTTTACATATAGTATTGGTTATTGGGAAGTATACAGACGTTTTCAGGAGGAATTTTTTTCTGGTAGGGGATCAGAGGAAGAGGTTACCTGGGAAGATCTTTCCATGGAGAATGTTTCCTTCGGGGAAGGGACGTTTCTATGAAAGGGCACCAGATTTCTCAGCATTATTTGGAAAACGATCAGAAATTAAAAAAAAAACAAGTTTTTTCAACTGAATGTAAGGAGCAACATTCAAACTTATTACGAACAGAAATTATTACGTATATGAGGGGATTTGCCCCCAAGGGGATTTGCTCGCGCTGCCTAAGTAAAGAACAATGTTGGCTCAATGTATTATTTTTTTTTTCTTTAGACCAGGGCACTTCGCATCGAAGGAGTTGTCGTAGAAACTTCAAAAAAGGCTCATCCGATTGGAAATTGGAGTGGCTTGTGCCCTTTTCAATAGTCGAAAGTGATTGGAAGGCAACTAACACCCCTTCCACGCCTACCATTTCTCCAAACACATCCAATCAAAATTTTGAGATATCCATTTTGTTCAGCATAGTTGATTTCCGGACAAAATTATGTTTTTGAGGAGGACACTCCCCCATACCCCTCAGGGCAAGGTTTGTAAGTTATGCCCTGGGGGCATATAAGGTTCTTGTAGAAAGCGTTATCGTAGAAACTTCAAAAAAGGCTTATTCGATTGGAAATTCAAAGAACTAGTGCTCTTTTTAATAGTCGAAAGTGATTGGACGGGAACTAACCCCCCTCTCACGCATACCTTTTCCCCAACACACATCCAATTAAACTTTTGAAATAGCCATTGTGTTCAACGTAGTTGAATGTTTTGGAAATTAGGTCTTTGAGGATGACACCCCCCCCCCCACATCCCCAGGGCAAGGGTTGTAAGTTATGCCCTGGGGGCATGTAAGGTTTTTATAGAAAGCGTTGTCATAGAAACTTCAAAATGGGCTCATTTGATTGGATATTGAAATGGCTATCGCCCTTTTCAATAGTCGAAAGTGATTGGAAGGCAACTAAAGGCCTTTCTACGCCCACCATTTATCCAAACCCATCCAATCAAAATTTTGAGATAGCCAATTTGTTCAAAGTAGTTGAAAGGTCCGGATATTATATATTTGAGGATGACACTCCCCCCAACCCCTCAGGGCAAGGGTTGTAAGTTATGGCCTGGGGCGTATAAGGTTTTTATTGAAAGTTTTGTCATAGAAACTTGAAAAAGGACTCATTCGATTGGAAATTCAAAGAGCTAGTGCCCTTTTTAATAGTCGAAAGTTATTTGAGGGCAACTAACTCTCCTGTCAAGCCCACCTTTTCCCCAAACACATACAATCAAAATTTTTAGATAGCCATTTTGTTCAACGTAGTTAAAAGTTTTAGAAATTAGGTCTTTTAGGATGATAAACCGCTCAGAGCCCTCTGGGCAAGGGTTGTAAGCTATGCCATGGGGGCATATACGGTTCTCATTGGTAGTGATGCTGTAGAAACTTCAAAAAAGGCTCATTCGATTGGAAATTAGAAGGGCTTGTCCGCTTTTTAATAGTCGAAATTGATTGGAGGATAACTAACACCCCTTTCACACCCACCATTTCCCCAAACACATCCAATCAAAATTTTAAGATAGCCATTTTGTTCAACATAGTTAAAAAGTCCAGAAATTATGTTGTTGAGGATGACACTCCCCCCACAGCCCTCAGGGCAAGGGTTGTAAGTTATTCCCTGGGGGCATATAAAGTTTTATTTATAGAAATCGTTGTCGTAGAAAATTCAAAAAGGAATCGTTTGATTGGAAATTGAAACGGCTAGTGCCCTTTTTAATGGTCGAAAATGATTGGAGGGCAAAAAACCTCCCTCTCATGCCCACCTTTCTCCAAACACATCCAATCAAAATTTGAGATAACTAATTTGTTCAACGTAGTTAAAAGGTCCGAAATTTATGTCTTTGAGGATGACAACCCCCTCACAGCCCTCAGGGCAAGGGTTGTAAGTTATGCCCTGGGGTATATAAGGTTTTTTTTTCATGTTCAGTCTCCGTTTAGTCTCCAGAGTGATAGCATATTTTTGGATTTATTGAACTTTAAAACCATTTGTGAAATTGTATTAATTCAGTGCCTTGAGGATTACAGAAGTTTGACAATACTCTGCTACGGATTATAATCTAAAGTAGACTTATTGATATGGACTAATTGCTTTATTTGGATTTAATAATAAGGTAGCAACAACAGATCGTCCTATTATTTTGTGTGGCGTTCGAATTACTTTGGATTAGCTGATTAAGGACGCCAGAGTACGGTGGTGAATAACAAAGCAGGTTCCACGGACCACCGGGCTAGCCGTCAATTGCTGATTGCCACTGCTGCCTTGGGTCTGCCCACAGAAAGTTAAGTTGATTTTTCTTCTCTTTGTTTTTTTTTTGGTTTTTCTCGTAGTAGCGAAGTAATGTCAAAATTCCAACTGTTCCAGCTTGCGTTAGCGAATTTCAAAAGATTCCCGCTGTGGCCCGTAAGAATTATCCAAGTTTCAAAGGATAAAAAAGGAATCTTCAACTACTTAGTTTTTGCGTATGGAGATCACACAGAGTCGCGCAGAACGGAGAATAGTCTCATCTCGTTTGAGGACAATTACTGCGAAGCGTCTACAAAAACTGATAAAAATGTTGGAAGTGCGTTTAAAGAGGTTAACCAAAACCCGGACATTTATAAGGCGGCTTCCAAAACTTTCGTGTCGCTGAAAGCAGTTTCTTCTGAACCATCTACCGCGGATTTGCTAGCTAAAATAGTCGCAACTGAGGAAGAAATCGCTAAGACAAAAGAATTCATGATGAGCGCGATTACTAAGCAAGTTCAAGATAAATGCGGAAACAACCGAACTCTGAAAACTACTCTTGAGACTATCGTGAGTGAAATACACTCGTCAGTGTCGCTTGAGTTTAATCCGAATCTAGAGCAATTGTTGGTATCAGTAAAGAATATCAAAGGACTGATTGAAAATTTAGAGAACCGAATTGCAAAATAAGAAGTGAAAATTGATGATTATGAGCAAGAAAAACAGTTTGAAACTCTAGTTTTTCACGGTATTAAGCAGCAGCCGGGTGTTGACTTGAAGTCGACCATTCTGAATATAGCCTCGCAAAAGCTGGGGCTTTCCGGTATCTCTGATTGTGATTTTGCTATGGTTTACAGGTCGAAATTGAATAATCCAGGGTCGGCAAACGATAAAGTTGCACCAGTGTTCGTGAGATTTTCTACCTGTGAGACGAGTAAATCAAAATTGGCTGGTTCGAAAATCTTTTTGTCTGAGTCTCTAACCAAGCGCCGTCGTGATATCCTGAGTGCCACGAGAGACAAGTTTGGCGTGTAAAATGTATGTTCAGATCACAGTTTATAGACAGTAAGCTTATCGCAGATAATTTCTGGTCTTCGGTCTCGGTGCGAACAAAAAGCTCCTCCCACTTGTTTCTGCCTTAGCGGATTAGTCTGTTATCGTCAATCACTGAGAAATGGTTACCAAGTGCATTATTCGTAATTGCGAAAGCAGAAAAAAACTTGGTGATCCAGCCAAGTGGTTTGCAAGCGTCCCATCTCACAGGTATGAATTAATTTATATACAAATTATGACTTAATCTATTATTTACGTGGACTCAACTGATCGGCCTATGTAGTATTTTATAAAAAAGGGGGCGGGGGGGGGGGGGTTGATGAAATTTGTGAAAATAAGGAATTTTTTCTTCTTCTAATAACTGGTGGGGTAGGTGTGATGGTTTCAGGGGCGGATCCAGGATTTTTTTAGGGGGGGGCGCAAAATAGGTTGATCCGACAAACATAATCAATCGAATATGGCTTGAGTGCAAAGACCTGAATTGGGAAACTGGCTGCGAGGACTTCCCCTTTGAACAGTTTATAAGATTTTTTTGCGCACACGTGCATATTACGAAGTAAAATTTAAGAATCGAGAAATCGAGAGACGTACCTATCAAGGAAAATAAACTAGCAAGTAATTATTTTAGTTTTAGTAGTTTAAATATTTGATTATCTCTTTTTTTGAACAAAGGGGCAAATTTTTTTAAAATTTATTTAAAATAAAACTTTTAAAACTGAAATATCAATGCGAAGCACCAAACATCATAATCAAATGTCATCGCATTATGGCATTGTTCAAATCAAACTTATTTTTTACTTGATTATCGCCGTAAATTTATTCCTTGTCTTTCTTTCCATTCTTAAACCAATGTTATATTTACCTTTTGCATTATTACAGCCCACTATATATACATTCATATAAATTTATATGCAGTGTTACCGCCATACCAATTATTCTCCTTTTCCTTTTTTATTGTTTAATAATAATTTCTGGTGGTTTTGAGTTTGAATTATTGTAGGCTTCTATTTCTACTGATCTTAAGTTTAATATGGCCTTTACTATTCTTTAAAAAAAACTTTCTTTTTTGTAAAGTTTTCGTAGTATATATATATATATATATATATATATATATATATATATATATATATATATATATAATATATATATATATATATATATATATATATATATATATATATATATATATATATATATATATATATATTATATATATATATATATATATATATATATATATATATATATATATATATATATATATATATATATATATATATTTATATCGACGCGTACAAACAACTCCTCTCATTTGATCTGCCATTAGCGGTCCAATTACCCTGGAACACGTATTTTGGCAGAAACTTTCTCAAAATGCCTTTGAAACCAACTTGAGACTTCGAAACCTATTTTTAATTCCTAAAAACATCTAATAATAACATTACACTACTAACTACCGATTTTCATGTATGTATTGGAATAAATTAATTCAAAATTAGTTTCTTCAAAATTAGTGTTCCAACGTATAAGCCAAGTTTCGCGTCCAAGAGAAATCTGACTTGTCTACCCGCGAAAAGATCTGATAACGCCTATGTTTCTATCTGCAAAAACGTTCTCCGGAGCACTCGCACCCCTGTCCGGGTTTTTATAATGGGAGAGATAGAGAATGATCATGCTGCTAATTCTATAAACTGTGGTTCAGATCGTGGCCAGGTTCTCGCAATGCTTCCGGGTGAGCATGCTGCTCGTCGAATAAACTCGCTTTCAGATTGCGTTTAGTTTGTTGTTTATGAGTCGTTTGGTAGTTTTTATCTCGTTAAGATTTTCTATATTGCTCTTTATTTATATTTTTATTTTGTTGGTTATTTTTTGATTTCTTATGAGTATAAATATCGTCCCGTTTGAGCGCGGAAAGGGATGAATTATAGGATTCTTTTTTGCGTAAGTTGATATGAGTAGTAGTTTACGTGGAAGATTGAGTGATTTGCAAAAGAATCCATTTAATGTTGATGATTATTTGTTGACGGATATTGGAAATGATGGTTCGCAAATTAGTTTTCGTCCATCTCTTGATAGTAAATATCGCCAGTTATCAGCTTTGGAGGAGTTAGACTGGTCTGGATTTCATGCATGTACATGGAATTGTCATTTAACATCTCCTTACCATGAGATTTTTGATTTTATTTCCCGATCTAATAATTTACATATAATGGCATTATGTGAAATATTTTTGGGTCATGATACCCTTCTCTCGTCCTTTAACTTTCCAGGTTATGAACTGATTGCTCGAAGTCGATCATCAATGGGACGTGGAGGCCTGGCTTTCATTGTCCGACAGGATTTGAATTGGAAAATTAGAAAGGATTTGGATATTTGGAAGGAGGGTAAGATAGAAACCTTTAGTATAGAAATTCAGTTTGAAAATCGAGCTTGTATTTTTACTGTTGTATATAAGCCACCAAGTGCATCATTTGAAGAGTTTGCTGAAGGATTTGAACTTCTTGCTGCAAAGGTAAATTGATCTAGTCAAGAGTTTATATGTATGGGAGACTTTAATTTTGATTTGTTAAATATGCGTGGACCAAATTTGGATTTTTTGAGCCTGATGATGTCAAATGATTTATACCCGACCGTGAGCATTCCAGCGAGAATCACGGATCATTCGGAAACGCTCATAGATAATGTGTTTGTGTCTTCAGCGATACTAAGTAAAGCGTGCTGCTCTGTTGTTATAAGCCCAGCCTCCGACCATCTTCCGGTTGTATTGCATTTGAATTCTGAAGTGAAGAAAAATAAAAGAAAGAATAAAATACCAATCCGTGAACTGAAGCCAGTTAATCTGAAAAAATTTGAAGAATAAATTAGTGTTATTAACTGGGAAAGAGTACTGAATGAAGATCATCCGTCGGAAGCATTTGAAAAGTTTAACCAAATAGTGTCGAATATTTATGATAGCACGTGTCCGCTTAAAGAAACAAACCCTAGAAAGAATAAACCGAGAAAACCATGGTGTAATGATGAGCTGCTTAATCTGTTTAATATGAGAAATCAGACGTATAAGGAGCATCTGAATCATCCGCAGAATAATGAGCTCCATGTGATGTATAAAGAGCTAAGGAATAGGGCAAATGCCCTAAGAAGGAAAAAAAAGAAGGCATATTTTACAAATGTATTTGAAGAAAGTAAAGGTAACCCCAAAGCAACATGGCAAGTTGTGAATGATCTTCTAAAAGGTCCTATGAAGCCATCGGAGCCAAAAATTGTGCTAAATAATAGGACCTTGGAAGAAACTGAGGATATCTGCAACGCATTTGGACAATATTTCTCTGAAATTGGCTGCAAGATTCAAGAAGAAGCAAGGAACTCCCATGTTTTCGAATCAAGCAGTTTTGTGGATGAGCGAGGAAGAGGTTTCGAAATGAATTTCCAGCCTTGTACTGAAGAGGAGGTACGCAAAATTGTTAGCACGATTAATTCAAACAGTGCAGGAGTTGATGGAATGAGCCTTAGAACGCTCAAGTCGGTACTGGTTTATTTGCTTCCTGTCCTCGTATACCTTATCAATATTTCTATGGAAAAGGGGATGTTTCCGAGTGCGCTTAAAATAGCTAAAGTTGTACCGTTGCACAAAGGTGGAGTCAAAACTGGCATATCTAATTGGAGACCAATATCAATTCTCTCGATTTATTTAAAAATTTATGAAAAGATTGTTCATCACCGGCTTTACGAGTATCTGATGAAAATTGGTGTTTTACACGATGGTCAATTTGGCTTCCGGAAAGGACATTCGACGACGCAGGCAGTCCAGCATTTTCTGGAAAATATTAACTCAGCACTTGAGAATGGCAAGCAGTGCATGGGCGTTTTTATTGATTTTAGAAAGGCTTTCGACACTGTTGATTTTAAGATTTTATTGGAAAGGCTGTATTATTTAGGCATAAAGGGTAGTGTTTTAAATTGGTTTGAATCGTATTTAAGCGAAAGGAAGCTACGAGTGACTTTGAGTAACAAATCTTCTCAGCCGTTTCCCATAAAGTGTGGTGTTCCACAGGGCTCAGTTCTTGGTCCTCTCCTGTACCTGATATTCGTAGACACAATGAGATTCTACATTCCCGGAGCTTCAGTTACTTCGTTTGCTGACGACACGGCTTTAGTGATTGCAGCAAAGTTGCGGCAAGAGCTCTTGTTCAAGGCGAATAAGGCGCTTGATAACCTACATGAATTTGCTTGTGCTAGCCTACTTAGCGTCAATGCATCAAAAACTAATTTTATGATGTTTACGAGGACTGGTTCTGCTCCCACTCTCCCTGGTGTCATTATTTACAATGGCCTACCGCTCTCACAAGTCGAAGAGATCGGACATCTGGGATTCATCCTGGATCGAAACTTGAGTTGGAGAAAACACTGCGACATCATAGCATGCAAGCTGGTGCGAGGCCATGGAGTTCTGAACCGTTTTCAAAATTTTTTACCTTTGAAAATTCTGCTTTTATTGTATTTTTCATTAATAGCGCCTTATTTAAATTACGGTTGTTTGATTTGGGCGAGTAATTTTAGTTGCAATTATAGAAGAGTTCAAGTTCTGCAGAATAAGGCTATAAGGTTGATTGGAAGGTATGATCGTGGTATTGATAGCAAATCACTTTTTAGAAAGTTTAAAATTTTAAAGGTTGGTGAAATAAGGGATTATCAAATTGGAGTATTTGTATTTCAGTGTCTGAATGGTCTTGCATCGGATTTTTTTATGAATATTTTTAAGCCTAATTCCTTTTATCACGATTATTCGACTAGGAGTGCAGATAGTCTTGCATCTGAGCCACGGAACACAACGAGAGCGAGTCAAGTGACCAGACACATGCACCCGTCAGTTTGGAATTCGTTCCCAGATTCTGTTCGTCAAGCTGAAAGTGTGCCGCAACTTAAAACCCGTATTAAAAATCATATTTCTTTTCAGGAATTTGGTAGTGTTAAAGGTTCGAGAGAACGCTTTTTTTTTTTTTTTTTTTTTTTTTTTTTTTTTTTTTTTTTTTTTTTTTTTTGTAGATATTTTATTTTTATTTTTTTATATTTTGTGCCATTATATATTTATCATTAATTTCAGTTATTATTATTGTTATCCCCTTTTTTCATTTTATTTGGTGTGTTGAATTGGCATGCATGATATCCAACCGGTCGCTTTTTCAAGCATCTTCTTGCTTTAGTGCGACTTGTTGTCACACTGAGTTTTTTTTTTTTTTTGTTAATAAAATTGTATGAACCTAAAACCTGAACCTATAGAAAACGTGTCGTAGAAACTTCAAAAAGGTCTCATTCGATTGGATATTAAAAGGGGTAGTGCCCGTTTTAATAGTCGGAAGTCATTGGAGGGCAACTAACCCCCCTCTCACGCCCACCATTTCCCAAAACACACACAATCAATATTTTGAGAAGGCAATTTTCTTCAACGTAGTTGAAAGTTCTTGAAATTAGGCCTTTGAGGATGACAAACCCCCTAGCTCTGAGGGCAAGGGTTGTAAGTTATGCCCTGGAGGCATATAAGGTTTTTATTGAAAGCGTTGTCGTAGATTCTTCAAAAGGGCTCATTTGAATGGAAATTGAAAAGGTTAGTGTCATTTTTAATAGATGAAAGTAATTGGAGAGCAACTAACGCCCTTCTCACACCCACCATTTCCCCAAATGGTGATAGCCATTTTATTTAGCGTAGTTGAAAGTAATGGAAGTTAGGTCTTTGAGGATGACAACCCCCTCACAGCTCTCATGGCAAGGGTTGTAATTTATGCCCTGGGGGCATATAAGGTGTTTATAGAAAGCGTTCTCGTAGAAACTCAAAAAGGGCTCATTCGATTAGAAATTGAAAGGGCTATTGCCCTTTTTCATAGTCAAAAGCGATTGGAAGGCTTGACATTTTTATAGAAAAGATCGATGTGGGTACAATGTATTATCATTATTTTTTTTTTTTTTTTTTTTTTTTTTTTGTTTAGATCAGGACACATCGTATTGAAGGAGTTGTCGTAAGAACTTCGAAAAGGGCTCTTTCGATTGAAAATAGAAAGGGCTAATGCCCATTTTAACAGTCGAAAGTGATTGGAGGGCAACTAGTCCCCCTCCCTCGTCCACCCTCCCATTTGCCCATTATGTTTAAAAACTAAATGTTGCCTTAAAATTAAATCAAAATGCAAAGTGTTAATGCTAATTCCCAATAAGGCATCCCAGCAGTATCCCAAGAACGACTGCGGGTATTATGTTCAAACTTCCGGGGCAACTTCTACTCTTAAAGTTTAACCAAATCAAAATAGCGTAAGTGTATCCAAGCTATCAAAGAAAGCAAACAAATATTTGTTGCGAATGGTATCAAGTTTTCTATTTCAGGTCAACTAGAGGAGGTATGAAACTAAATAAAACACTGCTATTTGTGTCAAGATTTTTAAATGGATGTATGTTGTTAAAAATTGCTGAAAATTTTTCTCCAGCATACAACTAGCAGGCCAAACTATACAGCCTTAAAAAAAAGCAAAAAGATTTAAAGTATTATTTCTTTTCCCCTAAAAGAATATGTCCATATAAAACGAACAGAAATTAATTAAAAAAACTTTTTCCACAAAATAAGTTTTTCAAAGAAAAGTAAAGAACTCCATTAAACCAAAAATGAGCAAAAATAAAATCAAATAATCTACCAAACGTGAAACTACTATAAATCAGCATCGATAAATAAATGAAACCCAAAACGAACACAAATTACAATAAATAACCGAGTAAACTTCAAAACGAGCAGAAATTAACACGAGTAGGGCTAAAAACTCCTGTGCCTTCCCAAGGCCAGAACATAATTTGCACTTTACTGAAAAAAAAAAATACAAATGAATGTGCATTGTCAGTTTAATATAATATACACATACTGATATTTAGTAATCAAAATGTTTATTATTATTATATTTATTAAAGTTATAAAAGTAAAACCATTTATATTTTTTCAGTAAAGTGCAAATTATGCTCTGGTCTTGGGAAGGCATAGGGGTTTTGAGCCCTAAGCATGTTTGTTTTGGGTTTGACTCGGTTATTTATTGTAATTTCTGTTCGTTTTGGGTTTCATTTATTTATCGATGCTGATTTGTGGTAGTTTCACGTTTGGTAGATAATATGATTTTATTTTTGCTCATTTTTGGTTTAATGGAGTTCTTTACTTTTCTTTGAAAAACTTATTTTGTGGAAAAAGTTTTTTTTAATTAATTCTAATTAAACGGCATTTGTTATTCAGGGGTTTGTGATTTGAAAAAAATTCGAACTTTAGCATAAGGAGCGAGGTATTGACTAGGGAGCAAACCCCATCATATACGTAATAATTTCTATCCATTTTAAGTTTTAATGTTGCTCCTTACTTTCAGTTGAAAAAACTTGTATTTTTTTATTTAATTACGCTCACTAAAGCGGAGGGCTGAGCCCTCCGCTACAAAAAGAGAGTTTAGGAAGAATACTGGTAAGGTTTAGATAACATATTTAGTGAAAGCATTGGTGCCCTTAGCTATGAGGACAAAGATTTACTCGTGACTTTTCGCACCGATTTGCTTGGATATATATGATAGGCCCTACTCAGTCAAAAATAAGAAGATTATTGAAAGCTACTGACTCTGCAAGGTTGAAAATACTCCCACGCAACCCAATCCCCCCAACCTCTCCCCAGAGAAAAAAATCAACCCCTGAAAACGACTGTATATTTACCAATAACCAATACTATCAGAGGCAACGCTATAGCGTTGCCTATAGTAAAGACCATACGGCTCCAATGTTTTATTTTTTATTATTTATTTTGTATTCCCCAGAGGCACTTCATATGGAAGGGGTCGTCGTATAAACTTCAAGGGGGCTCATTCTATTGGAAATCGAGAGTTCTAGTGCCCTTTTTAAGGGTCAAAAGTAATTGGAAGGCAACTAACACCCCTTCCACGCCCACCATTTCCCCAAACACATCCATTTAAAATCTGGAGATAGCAAATTTGATCTACGTAGTTGATTTCCAGATAGAAATTTTTTTAGGGGGACACTCCCACACAGCCCTCAGGACAAGGGTTGTAAGTTATGCCCTGGGGGCATATAAGCTTTTTATGGAAAGCTTTGTCGTAGAAACTTCAAAAAGGGCTCATTCGATTGGAAATTCAAAGGGCTAGTGCCCTTTTTAATAGTCGAAAGTAATTGGAAGGCACCTAACACCCCTTCCACACCCACCATTTCCCCAAACACATCCAATCAAAATTTTGAGATAGCCATTTTGTTCTACGTAGTTGATTTCCACATAGCTATTATGTTTTTGAAGAGGGCACTCCCCCCACAGCCCTCAGGGCACGGGTTGTAAGTTATGCCCTGGGGGTATATAAGGTTTTTTATAGAAAGGTTTGTCCTAGAAACTTCAAAAAGGACTCATTCGATTGAAAATTCATAGGGCTAGTGCCCTTTTTAATAGTCGAAAGTGATTGGAGGGCAGCTAACCTCCCTATCACGCCCACCTTTTCCCCAAACACATCCAATCAAAATTTTGAGATAGCCATTCTGTTCAACGTAGTTGAAAATTCAGGAAATTAGGTCTTTGAGGATGACAACCCTCCTCTCCCCACAACCGTCAGGGCAAGGGTTGTAAGTTATGTCCTAGGGACATATAAGGTTTTTATAGAAAGTTGGCTAGTGCCCTTTTTAATAGTCGGAAGTTATTGGAAGGCACCTAACACCCCTTCCACGCCCAACATTTCCCCAAATACATCCAATCAAATTTTGAGATAGCCATTTTGTTCAACGTAGTTGAAAGTTTTGGAAATTATATCTTTGAGCAGTATACTCCCCCAAAATCTTCGGGGTAAGGTTTATAAGTTATGCCCTGAGGGCATATATGGTTCTTGTGAAAGGAATGCTGCGTATAAACTTCAGAGATGGCTCATTTGATTGGAAATTGAAAGTTCTAGTTCACTTTTTAAGCGTCAAAAGATATCGTAGGGTAAACAGCAGTAGTATCGTATTAATTACTTTCAATTACACATGAAAATATACATTGAAATTGCTGTTGTTTTCAATTACACATGAATTGCGCAAGGAAAAGCCATGCTTGAGACACGTTTGGTGGGTATAATCTGGTTTGGTGGGTATAGTCTGGTTTAGTGGGTATAGTCTGGTTTAGTTTTTCAAAGAGAGTGAGTATTTGACATTTTTGCAAAAAGGGATAAGGAATTCGCAAATTGGACACTATGAACGATATTAATTGATGTTTTGAATAATAGGAGCGTGAATGATTCTAATTAGTGATTGGATTGTATGAAGGTGGAGAAAAAAAAGGATTAAACTGATTAACAGATAAGGTAACCCCGAAGGGGTTGTTAACTCAGGTAATTTGTTATAAATTTGAAACAACATCAGTCTATGAAAATGGCTAACGACGATAGAATGACATTGTGAGTTGACCTACCTTTACCTCTCCGATGTGTAAATTTTGGAGGGAAAATCAAAAATACTCAGAATCGAAAATAAATGGGATCTGCCTCAAGGGGAAGGCTCAGAGGCCATTCGTTCCCCCATTTCTGAGGGCAGGGGAGAGGGGGGGGTCAATTTTGAAGGGGAAACCAAAAATACTCAGAATCGAAAATAAATGGGATCTGCCTCAAGGTCAAGGCTCAGATGTCCCTCCTTCCTCCATTTCTGAGAGCAGGGGAGGGGTCAATTTTGGAGGGAAAACCAAAAATACTCAGAAAGTTCATTTTGAATTTCTGTCGTGAAATGCAAGAGTTGGAATATTTCAGTAGTGACTTGTTGTGCTTTACCTTGCCACAGTTACATTCTCTTGATTTTTCGAAGTTCATTTTGAATTTCTGTCGTAAAATGCAAGAGTTGGAATATTTCAGTAGTGACTTGTTGTGCTTTACCTTGTCACAGTTACATTCTCTTGATTTTTCGAAGTTCATTTTGAATTTCTGTCGTGAAATGCAAGAGTTGGAATATTTCAGTAGTGTTTTGTTGTGCTTTACCTTGTCACAGTTACATTCTGTTGATTTTCATAGTTCATTTTGAAATTCTTTCATTGAAATGAAAGGGATCGTATTAATTACTTTCAATTACACATGAAAATATACATTGAAATTGCTGTTGTTTTCAATTACACATGAATTGCGCAAGGAAAAGCCACGCTTGAGACACGTTTGGTGGGTATAATCTGGTTTGGTGGGTATAGTCTGGTTTAGTGGGTATAGTCTGGTTTAGTTTTTCAAAGAGAGTGAGTATTTGACATTTTTGCAAAAAGGGATAAGGAATTCGCAAATTGGACACTATGAACGATATTAATTAATGTTTTGAATAATAGGAGTGTGAATGATTCTAATTAGTGATTGGATTGTATGAAGGTGGAGAAAAAAAAGGATTAAACTGATTAACAGTTAAGGTAACCCTGAAGGGGTTGTTAACTCAGGTAATTTGTTATAAATTTGAAACAACATCAGTCTATGAAAATGGCTAACGACGATAAAATGACATTGTGAGTTGACCTAGCTTTACCTCTCCGATGTGTCAATTTTGGAGGGAAAATCAAAAATACTCAGAATCGAAAATAAATGGGATCTGCCTCAAGGGGAAGGCTCAGAGGCCCTTCGTTCCCCCATTTCTGAGGGCAGGGGAGGGGTCAATTTTGGAGGGAAAACCAAAAATACTCAGAATCGAAAATAAATGTGATCTGCCTCAAGCTCAAGGCTCAGATGCCCCTCCTTCCTCCATTTCTGAGAGCAGGGGAGGGGTCAATTTTGGAGGGAAAACCGAAAATACTCAGAAAGTTCATTTTGAATTTCTGTCGTGAAATGCAAGAGTTGGAATATTTCAGTGGTGACTTGTTGTGCTTTACCTTGTCACAGTTACATTCTCTTGATTTTTCGAAGTTCATTTTGAATTTCTGTCGTAAAATGCAAGAGTTGGAATATTTCAGTAGTGACTTGTTGTGCTTTACCTTGTCACAGTTACATTCTCTTGATTTTTCGAAGTTGATTTTGAATTTCTGTCGTGAAATGCAAGAGTTGGAATATTTCAGTAGTGTTTTGTTGTGCTTCAGCTTGTCACAGTTACATTCTGTTGATTTTCATAGTTCATTTTGAATTTCTTTCATTGAAATGCAAGAGTTAGAATATTTCAGTAGTGTTTTGTTGTGCTTTACCTTGTCACAGTTACATTCTCTTAATTTTTCGAAGTTCATTTTGAATTTCTGTCGTGAAATGCAAGAGTTGGAATATTTCAGTAGTGACTTGTTGTGCTCTACCTTGTCACAGTTACATTCTCTTAATTTTTCGAAGTTCATTTTGAATTTCTGTCGTGAAATGCAAGAGTTGGAATATTTCAGTAGTGACTTGTTGTGCTTTACCTTGCCACAGTTACATTCTCTTGATTTTTCGAAGTTCATTTTGAAGTTCTGTCGTGAAATGCAAGAGTTGGAATATTTCAGTATATTTTTCAAAGTTCATTTTGAATTTCTTTCGTGAAATGCAAGAATTGGAATATTTCAGTAGTGTCTTGTCCTGGTTTACCTTGTCACAGCTACATTCTCATGATTTTTCAAAGTTCATTTTGAATTTCTGTCGTGAAATGCAAAAGTTGGAATATTTCAGTAGTGACTTGTTGTGCTTTACCTTGTCACAGTTACATTCTCTTGATTTTTCGAAGTTCATTTTGAATTTCTGTCGTGAAATGCAAGAGTTGGAAAATTGGAGTCTTAGTCCACCAGCCTGAATGGTGGAAATCCACTAGCTCAGTATTGGGGTCCCAGTCCACCAGCCTGAATGGTGGAAATTCACTAGCTCAGAATTGGGGTCTTAGTCCACCAGCCTGAATGGTGGAAATCGACTAGCTCAGTATTGGGGTCTTAGTCCACCAGCCTGAATGGTGGAAATCCACTAGCTCAGTATTGGGGATCTTAGTCCACCAGCCTGAATGGTGGAAATCCACAGCTTTACCTTGTCACAGTTACATTCTCTTGATTTTTCGAAGTTCATTTTGAATTTCTGTCGTGAAATGCAAGAGATGGAATATTTCAGTAGTGTTTTGTTGTGCTTTACCTTGTCACAGTTACATTCTGTTGATTTTCATAGTTCATTTTGAATTTCTTTCATTGAAATGCAAGAATTGGAATATTTCAGTAGTGTCATTGAAATGCAAGAGTTGGAATATTTCAGTAGTGTTTTGTTGTGCTTTACCTTGTCACAGTTACATTCTCTTAATTTTTCAAAGTTCATTTTGAATTTCTTTCGCGACATGCAAGAATTGGAATATTTCAGTAGTGTCTTGTCGTGGTTTACCTTGTCACAGCTACATTCTCATGATTTTTCAAAGTTCATTTTGAATTTCTGTCGTGAAATGCAAGAGTTGGAATATTTCAGTAGTGACTTGTTGTGCTTTACCTTGTCACAGTTACATTCTCTTTATTTTTCGAAGTTTATTTTGAATTTCTGTCGTAAAATGCAAGAGTTGGAGTATTTCAGTAGTGACTTGTTGTGCTTTACCTTGTCACAGTTACATTCTCTTGATTTTTCGAAGTTCATTTTGAATTTCTGTCGTAAAATGCAAGAGTTGGAATATTTCAGTAGTGTTTTGTTGTGCTTTACCTTGTCACAGTTACATTCTGTTGATTTTCATAGTTCATTTTGAATTTCTTTCATTGAAATGCAAGAGTTGGAATATTTCAGTAGTGTTTTGTTGTGCTTTACCTTGTCACAGTTACATTCTCTTAATTTTTCAAAGTTCATTTTGAATTTCTTTCGCGAAATGTCAGAATTGGAATATTTCAGTAGTGTCTTGTCGTGGTTTACCTTGTCACAGCTACATTCTCATGATTTTTCAAAGTTCATTTTGGATTTCTTTCGTTGAAATGCAAGAGTTGGAATATTTCAGTAGTGACTTGTTGTGCTTTACCTTGTCACAGTTACATTCTCTTGATTTTACGAAGTTCATTTTGAATTTATGTCGTGAAATGCAAGAGTTGGAATATTTCAGTAGTGTTTTGTTGTGCTTTACCTTGTCACAGTTACATTCTGATGATTTTCATAGTTCATTTTGAATTTCTTTCATTGAAATGCAAGAGTTGGAATATTTCAGTAGTGTTTTGTTGTGCTTTACCTTGTCACAGTTACATTCTCTTAAATTTTCAAAGTTCATTTTGAATTTCTTTCGTGAAATGCAAGAATTGGAATATTTCAGTAGTGTCTTGTCGTGGTTTACCTTGTCACAGCTACATTCTCATGATTTTTCAAAGTTCATTTTGGATTTCTTTCATTGAAATGCAAGAGTTGGAATATTTCAGTAGTGACTTGTTGTGCTTTACATTGTCACAGTTACATTCTCTTGATTTTTCGAAGTTCATTTTGAATTTCTGTCGTAAAATACAAGAGTTGGAATATTTCAGTAGTGTTTTGTTGTGCTTTACCTTGTCACAGTTACATTCTGTTGATTTTCATAGTTCATTTTGAATTTCTTTCATTGAAATGCAAGAGTTGGAATATTTCAGTAGTGTTTTGTTGTGCTTTACCTTGTCACAATTACATTCTCTTAATTTTTCAAAGTTCATTTTGAATTTCTGTCGTGAAATGCAAGAGTTGGAATATTTCAGTAGTGACTTGTTGTGCTTTACCTTGTCACAGTTACATTCTCTTGATTTTTCGAAGTTCATTTTGAATTTCTATCGTGAAATGCAAGAGTTGGAAAATTGGGGTCTTAGTCCACCAGCCTGAATGGTGGAAATCCACTAGCTCAGTATTAGGGTCCCAGTCCACCAGCCTGAACGGTGGAAATTCACTAGCTCAGAATTGGGGTCTTAGTCCACCAGCCTGAATGGTGGAAATCCACCAGCTCAGTATTGGGGTCTTAGTCCACCAGCCTGAATGGTGGAAATCCACATTCCCTGGTTCAAATATGAAACTTAAGTCTGTTTTTGGATCGAAAAATAAAACTATTTCTGTAAAATCTGAGCTAATAAGGGTTTTTGACCGTAAAATCTAGTTTCTTGTAAGAAAATTATGGAAAATACAAATTCTCTAGTTCAAATGTGAAACTTAAGTCCAGTTTTGGATACTCATAATGATGAGGACTGATGATTCTAATTCAATATTTTTTCCATAAAAACAGACTATTTTTTTAAACTTCGAAATTATTCAACTTTATTTATTTTTTATCTTTTTTTGTATGTATCTTAAAATGACAAAATATGCCTACGGCTCTAACAATTGTACTCTATTATTGGTCAGAGATACGATGTGGCTTTCCCATTGGTATTCTATGTCCGGTTATTGACACTACCTAGTCTATTGCATGTATTAAATCAGTATTTTTTACGCAGTGGAACGATAAACACATAAGTCATATCTTAATTTTTTAAGGTTAATTTAGGCGAGGTTACGTGCGCGCACGTAACCTCGTCTAAATTAACCTTAAAAAATGAAATAAAGCTATGTCGACTTTGCATATTTTATTCAACATATCCAACAAAGGATGCTGAAAAAGCATTTATTCACTCTGATATTTAGATTTTGTTATTTATAATTGTTGTAACTGATAAAAGATGTTGATAAAAAATAAATTATTCACTCTGACACTTAGATTCTGTCAATTTTATTCGATGTATCTGACAAAAGATGTTGATAAATAAAATTTATTCACTCTAACACTTAGATTTTGTCAATTTCATCCCCATGTATCCGAGAAATGGATGTTGATATAGAATTTAATCAATCTGATACTTAGATTTTGTGAAATTGTTGTATTGACTGTCTAGGAAGCGACTTCAATCGATAAAGAATGTTAATAAAGAATTTGTTCAATTTTTTTTCATAATTTCCTGAATTAAATTTCTGTATTGTGTATCCAAGAGGTGAATTCAAGAAAGAGTTTGTTACTTACTTACCTACTTAATTACTTACTTACCTACTTACTTAAACATTTTTCATAATGACATAATAACATATCCAACAACGGATGTTGATAAAGAATTTATTCATTCTGATAGCTAGATTTTGTCAATGTTATCCCATGTGTCTGACAATAGATGTATGCAAATTCCTTTTCTTACATCTCCGATGTTTTAATAGACATACTAAACGTTTGATATGCTAGCTTACTCTAAAAATAATGAACACATAACAAGGTAATGCATAATATATTTTTAATGAGATAATGCTATGTAGAATATTAATACAAAAATATATTATGATACATTATTAATATCAATGATTAACTTTGGACATTTTGAATCTGTTCCATAAAATAGTTCACCATGTTCTCTCTTGATATTGTAGCTATTGTCTTCTCTTAGTTCGTAATCAGTAGAATAATCACTATTGAATTTAGAGTCATACACAATTTTTACTGGTGTCTCATCAACAGGCTCAATATGCTTTTCGTCTTTGGTATTATTTGGTTCATTGACTGTTTGATCAATGGCAGTAACGTTTGCTGGTGCTTTGTTTTTCATCGATTCATCTTTATATTCCATAGTGATATTTTCTGACAATGCCCTTTTTATTTTTCTGGCAATTTCACTGTCTATTATCACATTATTTTTACATAGGTAACATTTTCGGCACGTAGACAAGATATGGTTTACGATATTAGTAGAAGAGTATGCCTTTCTTTTATTGACCTTCCGTTGAATGCTAATACCCGAAAGCTGACGATTGGATGTATCAGTAGGTAATGTGTTACCTGCAACAGTAGCAAGGAGTTGTCCTCTATCATCAACGATTATTTTTATGTTGGCATTCTCTTTGAGTGCAATCATCTCTGGAGATCTCAATCTCGCATAACCACCAACATAAGAGTTGAATTTTTTCGCTATTCCAAAGAAATTTAATTCCTTACTGTCATGACAGTGCATGCATACATTTCCAATAGTGCTACCACTTGTACTTGTTTCATAGTTTAAATACTTCTCCTTGTCAGCATTCAATGCTACAATAACCTTGTTATGTGAACACACTTTATTAAAATGCTCCATCTTCACTTTTTTTTAAAGATATGACTTATGTGTTTATCGTTCCACTGCGTAAAAAATACTGATTTAATACATGCAATAGACTAGGAATTGTCAATAACCGGATCATAGAATACCAATGGGAAAGCCACATCGTATCTCTGACCAATAATAGAGTACAATTGTTAGAGCCGTAGGCATATTTTGTCATTTTAAGATACGTACAAAAAAAAGATAAAAAATAAATAAAGTTGAATAATTTCGAAGTTTAA
This sequence comes from Artemia sinica, assembly GCA_027921565.1. NCBI lineage: Eukaryota > Metazoa > Arthropoda > Branchiopoda > Anostraca > Artemiidae > Artemia > Artemia sinica. The sequence continues at coordinate 68,232,493 of CM051265.1, forward strand.
AAAAAATAGTCTGTTTTTATGGAAAAAATATTGAATTAGAATCATCAGTCCTCATCATTATGAGTATCCAAAACTGGACTTAAGTTTCACATTTGAACTAGAGAATTTGTATTTTCCATAATTTTCTTACAAAAAACTAGAGTTTACGGTCAAAAACCCTTATTAGCTCAGATTTTACAGAAATAGTTTTATTTTTCGATCCAAAAATAGACTTAAGTTTCATATTTGAACCAGGGAATGTGGATTTCCACCATTCAGGCTGGTGGACTAAGACCCCAATACTGAGCTGGTGAATTTCCACCATTCAGGCTGGTGGACTAAGACCCCAATTCTGAGCTAGTGAATTTCCACCGTTCAGGCTGGTGGACTGGGACCCTAATACTGAGCTAGTGGATTTCCACCATTCAGGCTGGTGGACTAAGACCCCAAAACTGAGCTAGTGGATTTCCACCATTCAGGCTAGTGGACTAAGACCCCAATTTTCCAACTCTTGCATTTCACGATATAAATTCAAAATGAACTTCGAAAAATCAAGAGAATGTAACTGTGACAAGGTAAAGCAAAACAAGTCACTACTGAAATATTCCAATTCTTGCATTTCACGACAGAAATTCAAAATGAACTTTGAAAAATTAAGAGAATGTAATTGTGACAAGGTAAAGCACAACAAAACACTACTGAAATATTCCAACTCTTGCATTTCAATGAAATAAATTCAAAATGAACTATGAAAATCAACAGAATGTAACTGTGACAGGGTAAAGCACAACAAAACACTACTGAAATATTCCAACTCTTGTATTTTACGACAGAAATTCAAAATGAACTTCGAAAAATCAAGAGATTGTAACTGTGACAACGTAAAGCACAACAAGTCACTACTGAAATATTCCAACTCTTGCATTTCAATGAAAGAAATCCAAAATGAAATTTGAAAAATCATGAGAATGTAGCTGTGACAAGGTAAACCACGACAAGACACTACTGAAATATTCCAATTCTTGCATTTCACGAAAGAAATTCAAAATGAACTTTGAAAAATTAAGAGAATGTAACTGTGACAAGGTAAAGCACAACAAAACACTACTGAAATATTCCAACTCTTGCATTTCAATGACAGAAATTCAAAATGAACTATGAAAATCAACAGAATGTAACTGTGACAAGGTAAAGCACAACAAGTCACTACTGAAATATTCCAACTCTTGCATTTCAACGAAAGAAATCCAAAATGAACTTTGAAAAATCATGAGAATGTAGCTGTGACAAGGTAAACAACGACAAGACACTACTGAAATATTCCAATTCTGACATTTCGCGAAAGAAATTCAAAATGAACTTTGAAAAATTAAGAGAATGTAACTGTGACAAGGTAAAGCACAACAAAACACTACTGAAATATTCCAACTCTTGCATTTCAATGAAAGAAATTCAAAATGAACTATGAAAATCAACAGAATGTAACTGTGACAAGGTAAAGCACAACAAAACACTACTGAAATATTCCAACTCTTGCATTTTACGACAGAAATTCAAAATGAACTTCGAAAAATCAAGAGAATGTAACTGTGACAAGGTAAAGCACAACAAGTCACTACTGAAATATTCCAACTCTTGCATTTCACGACAGAAATTCAAAATGAACTTTGAAAAATCATGAGAATGTAGCTGTGACAAGGTAAACCAGGACAAGACACTACTGAAATATTCCAATTCTTGCATTTCACGAAAGAAATTCAAAATGAACTTTGAAAAATATACTGAAATATTCCAACTCTTGCATTTCACGACAGAAATTCAAAATGAACTTCGAAAAATCAAGAGAATGTAACTGTGACAAGGTAAAGCACAACAAGTCACTACTGAAATATTCCAACTCTTGCATTTCACGACAGGAATTCAAAATGAACTTCGAAAAATTAAGAGAATGTAACTGTGACAAGGTAAAGCACAACAAGTCACTACTGAAATATTCCAACTCTTGCATTTCACGACAGAAATTCAAAATGAACTTTGAAAAATCATGAGAATGTAGCTGTGACAAGGTAAACCAGGAGAAGACACTACTGAAATATTCCAATTCTTGCATTTCACGAAAGAAATTCAAAATGAACTTTGAAAAATATACTGAAATATTCCAACTCTTACATTTCACGACAGAAATTCAAAATGAACTTCGAAAAATCAAGAGAATGTAACTGTGGCAAGGTAAAGCACAACAAGTCACTACTGAAATATTCCAACTCTTGCATTTCAACGAAAGAAATTCAAAATGAACTTTGAAAAATTAAGAGAATGTAACTGTGACAAGGTAAAGCACAACAAAACACTACTGAAATATTCCAACTCTTGCATTTCAATGAAAGAAATTCAAAATAAACTATGAAAATCAACAGAATGTAACTGTGACAAGGTAAAGCACAACAAAACACTACTGAAATATTCCAACTCTTGCATTTCACGACAGAAATTCAAAATGAACTTCGAAAAATCAAGGGAATGTAACTGTGACAAGGTAAAGCACAACAAGTCACTGCTGAAATATTCCAACTCTTGCATTTTACGACAGAAATTCAAAATGAACTTCGAAAAATCAAGAGAATGTAACTGTGACAAGGTAAAGCACAACAAGTCACTACTGAAATATTCCAACTCTTGCATTTCACGACAGAAATTCAAAATGAACTTTCTGAGTATTTTTGGTTTTCCCTCCAAAATTGACCCCTCCCCTGCTCTCAGAAATGGAGGAAGGAGGGGCCTCTGAGCCTTGCCCTTGAGGCAGATCCCATTTATTTTCGATTCTGAGTATTTTTGGTTTTCCCTCCAAAATTGACCCCCCTCTCCCCTGTCCTTAGAAATGGGGGAAAGAAGGACCTCTGAGCCTTCCCCTTGAGGCAGATCCCATTTATTTTCGATTCTGAGTATTTTTTATTTTCCCTCCAAAATTGACACATCGGAGAGGTAAAGCTAGGTCAACTCACAATGTCATTCTATCGTTGTTAGCCATTTTCATAGACTGATGTTGTTTCAAATTTATAACAAATTACCTGAGTTAACAACCCCTTCGGGGTTACCTTAACTGTTAATCAGTTTAATCCTTTTTTTCTCCACCTTCATACAATCCAATCACTAATTAGAATCAATCACACTCCTATTATTCAAAACATTAATTAATATCGTTCATAGTGTCCAATTTGCGAATTCCTTATCCCTTTTTGCAAAAATGTCAAATACTCACTCTCTTTGAAAAACTAAACCAGACTATACCCACTAAACAACACTATACCCACCAAACCAGATTATACCCACCAAACGTGCCTCAAGCATGGCTTTTCCTTGCGCAATTCATGTGTAATTGAAAACAACAGCAATTTCAATGTATATTTTCATGTGTAATTGAAAGTAATTAATACGATCTCTTGCATTTCAATTAAAGAAATTCAAAATGAACTATGAAAATCAACAGAATGTAACTGTGACAAGGTAAAGCACAACAAGACACTACTGAAATATTCCAACTCTTGCATTTCACGACAGAAATTCAAAATGAACTTCGAAAAATCAAGAGAATGTAACTGTGACAAGGTAAAGCACAACAAGTCACTACTGAAATATTCCAACTCTTGCATTTTACGACAGAAATTCAAAATGAACTTCGAAAAATCAAGAGAATGTAACTGTGACAAGGTAAAGCACAACAAGTCACTACTGAAATATTCCAACTCTTGCATTTCACGACAGAAATTCAAAATGAACTTTCTGAGTATTTTTGGTTTTCCCTCCAAAATTCACCCCTCCCCTGCTCTCAGAAATGGAGGAAGGAGGGGCCTCTGAGCCTTGCCCTTGAGGTAGATCCCATTTATTTTCGATTCTGATTATTTTTGGTTTTCCCTCCAAAATTGACCCCCCCCCCTCTCCCCTGCCCTCAGAAATGGGGGAACGAAGGGCCTCTGAGCCTTCCCCTTGAGGCAGATCCCATTTATTTTCGATTCTGAGTATTTTGATTTTCCCTCCAAAATTGACACATCGGAGAGGTAAAGCTAGACCAACTCACAATGTCATTCTATCGTCGTTAGCCATTTTCATAGACTGATGTTGTTTCAAATTTATAACAAATTACCTGAGTTAACAACCCCTTCGGGGTTACCTTAACTGTTAATCAGTTTAATCCTTTTTTTTCTCCACCTTCATACAATGCAATCACTAATTAGAATCATTCACACTCCTATTATTCAAAACATTAATTAATATCGTCCATAGTGTCCAATTTGCGAATTCCTTATCCCTTTTTGCAAAAATATCAAATACTCACTCTCTTTGAAAAACTAAACCAGACTATACCCACTAAACCAGACTATACCCACCAAACCAGATTATACCCACCAAACGTGTCTCAAGCATGGCTTTTCCTTGCGCAATTCATGTGTAATTGAAAACAACAGCAATTTCAATGTATATTTTCATGTGTAATTGAAAGTAATTAATACGATACTACTAACAGCCCCCCCACGCCTTTTTTTCCCAGACACATCCGACCAAAATTTTTAGATAGCTATTTTGTCCAAAATAGTTCACATATCATATAACAAAAACTCTTGTATCGAAACAACCCCCCAGGGCCCGGGGGCGGGCGTTGTAAGTTATGCCCTGGGAACATATATGGTTCTTTTGGAAGGGATACTCGTATAAACTTCAAACAGGGCTCATTTGATTGAAAATTGAAAGTTCTAGTTTATTTTTTAAGAGTAAAAAGAGATAAGAGGGCACCTAGCCCCCCCCCCTCCACGCCCTTTATTCCTCAAACCAATCCGACAAGAACTTTGAGACTATTTTTTTAAATAGTTCAAAGACCATATAACGAAAACTCCAGGGCCGACACAGCCCCCCAAGGCCCGAGGGCAGGCGTTGTAAGTTATGCCCTGGGGGAATATGTGGTTCTTATGGAAGGGATGCTCGTAAAAACTTCAGAGAAGGCTCATTTGATTAAAAATTGCAAGTTCTAGTTCAGTTTTCGAGAGTCAAAAGAGATTGGAGGGCAACTAGCCCCCCCCCCACGCCTTCTTTTTCCAAACCCATCTTATGAAAATTTTTAGATAGGTATTTTGTTCAAAACAGTTCAAAGGTCGGATAAGAAAAACTCCGGTGTCAATATAACCCCCCAGGGCCCAGAGGAAGGCGTTCTAAGTTATGCCCTAAAGTCATGTATGGTTCTTTTGAAAGGGATGCTCGTACAAACTTCATAGGGGGCTCATTTATTAGAAACTGAAAGTTCTAGTTCACTTTTTAAGAGTAAAGAGATTTAAGGGCAACTAGCACCCCCCCCTCCTTATGCCCGAATTTTGAGATAGACAGCTTTTTGACAATTGTTTAAAACTTAGATAGCAAAAACTCCGGTGTCAACACAACCCAGCAGGACCCGGGGGGTAGGCGTTGTAAGTGTTGTCCTGGGAGTGTATATGGTTCTTTTGAAAGGGATGCTCATACAAACTTCAGAGAAGGCTCATTTGATTGGAAATTGAAAGTTCTATTTCACTTTCTAAGATTCAAAAGACACCCGAGGGCAACTAGTCCTCCCCCCACACACTCTTTTCCCCCAAACCTATCCGGTACAAATTTTGAGATAGCCATTTTTAAAATAGTTTAAAGGTCAGATAAGAAAAACTCCGGTGTCGACACAACCCCCAGGGCCGGGGGGCAGGTATTGTAAGCTGTATCCTGGAGCCGTATATGGTCCTTATGAAAGGCATGCTTGTATAAACTTCAGAGAAGGCTCATTTGAATGGAAATTTAAAGTTCTAGTTCATTTTCTCAGAGTAAAAAAAGATTGGAGGGCAACTAGCCGCTCCCGCCCTCCACGCCTTTGGATTTATCGGATGGATAAACCCATCCGATAAAAATTTGAGGTGACCATTTTGTTAAAAATAGTTCAAACATCAGATATTAAAACTCCGGGGTCAACACAACCCCCCAGGGCCCAGGGAAAGGCGTTGTAATTTATGCTCTGGGGTTATATACGGTTCTTATAGAAGGGATACTCGTATAAACTTCAGAGGGCTCATTTGATTGAAAATCGAAAGTTTTAGTTCACTTTTAAAGGGTCAAAAGACACCAAAGGACAATTAGCCCCCTCCCTCACACGCCCTTTTCTCCCCAAACCCATCCAATAAATTTTTGAGATAGCCATTTTGTTAAAAATAGTTCAAACATCAGATAATAAAAACTCCGAGGTTGACACAAACCCATTTTTCACTTTGATATTGTTACTTAGATACTAGTTTTGATACTTCGATGAAGTTTTGATTTTTAAAAAAAGCTTTGATTTGAAATAAGGAATTTTTAAAAACTTGAAACTTTTTGCAATCAAAAATGAACAAAACAGAATTAAAAAAAAACTTTCCGAAAAATAAGTTTTTCAAAGAAAAATAAAGGCCATTTTAAACTTAAGCTCGGCAGATACAAATACCTGTTAAAATTCAAACTCAACATGACCAGAAATTACTATTAAAGAATAAATGAAACCCAAAACGAACAGAAATTAAATAAACAATCATAGCAAAAAACATACAACAAGTAATAATATAAATGAATAATTAGATCTTAAAGCGAGTAATGCTTAGATTGAATATGAAAATCAAGCTTAAAACAAAAAACAAATTTGTCTATTGAAGTATAAATGAAACTTAAAACGATCAGAAATTAAATAAAAAATCAATGCAACCAAACATACAATAGATATTAATGTAAGTGAATAAATAAATCTTAAAACGAATGAAACTTAAATTGAATATGCAAATCTAGCTTGAAACGAACAAAAATCACTACAAACAAGAGTTTGGGTATCGCCTCTTTCTCTCAATGTGAAAGTCTAAACCCAAGACAAACAGAAATTAAAATAAGTCAAACTCAAAACGAGCAGAAATTAATCTGAGTAGGGTTCTAATTCTATGCTTTCTAAAAGCCAGAGTAAAATTTGTAATTTGCTGAAAAAATTCAAATGAATTTACTGAAAAAAATGTGCATTGTCAGTTTAATATACATATGCTGATATTTATTCCTTAAAATCTTAATTAATTTTTGAATTCTTAAAGTTATAAAAATGAAAAAAATTAAAAGAATTTTTTCAGTAAAGTACGAATTATATTCTGGCTTTTAGAAAGCATAGGGGTTTAGAACCCTAATCATATTAATTTCTGCTCGTCTTGAGTTTGACTCTGTTATTTATTTTAATTTTTGTTTGTTTTGGGTTTCATTTATTTATTGATGCTGATTTATGGTAGTTGTATGCTTGGTAGATTATTTGATTCTATTTTCGTTCATTTTTGGTTTAATGGAGTTCTTTACTTTTTTTGAAAAACATATTTTGTGGAAAAAGTTTTTTTTTAATCAGTGTCTTCGTTTTATTTTGACACAGTCTTTTTCAGGGAACAAGACTAAAGTTAAACAAACATCCCTTCCATAAAGCCCTTAAATACGCCATGGGCATAACTTACAACCCTTGCCCCTGATCTCTGGGGTTTGTTTAAACCCCAAAAGAATTGCCATATGATATTTAAACTATTTTGAATAGAAGCGCTATCTCAAAATTTCTATTAGATGCATTTCGGCACAACACGACGTACGTGTGTGTGTGTGTGGGGGGGGGGGTAGCTGCCCTCTGACCACTTTGACTCCTAAAAAGAGCACTAGAGAGTCTGATTACCAATCCAATGAGCAACCCTTCGAAGTTTACAAGACCTTGCTTTCTATAAAACCCTTATAAGTCCCCAGGGCATAACTTACAACCCTTGCCCTGAGGACTGGGGGATTTGTTATCCTCAAAGACATAATTTCCAGACCTTTCAGATACGTTGAACAAAATGGCTATCTATAAAATTTTGATTGGAAGTGTTTCGGGAAATGATGGGCTTGGGGGGATTTGCCCTTTCGACTAATAAAAAAGGCACTAGTCCTCTCAATTTCCAATGGAATTAGCCCTTTTTGAAGCTTCTACGACAAAAATTTCCATAAGAACCTTAAATGCCCCGAGTGCATAATTTCCGATCCTTATCCTGATGGCTATGGGGGGAGGGTTGTCATCCTCTAAGACATATTTCCATACCTTTCAACTATGTTAAACAAAATGGCCATATCAAAATGTTGATCAGAAATGTTTGGTGAAATGATGGAGGTGAGGAGGGGGGGGTGATTCTCCCTCCGATTGCTGTCGACTGTTAAAAAGGGCAATAGCACTCTCAATTTACAATCAAACGAGCCCTTTTTGATTTTTTTATGATAGCGCTTTCTATAAAAACATTATATGCCCCCAGGGAATAACTTACAACCTTAGCACTGAGGGATCTGGGAGGTTCGTCATACTCAAAGACAGAATTTCCAGACTCTTCAACTACGTTCAACAAAATGGCTGTATCAAAATGTTGATCGGAAGTGTTCATTGAAATGAAAGGCATCGGGGGACAATCACCCTCCGATCACTTTTTACTATTAATAAGGGCACTAGCCCTATCAATTCCCAATTGAATGAGCCCTTTTTAAATTTTCTACGACGACGCTTTATATAAAAATATTATATACTCCCAGGGCATAACTTACAACCTTTACCCAGGGGGCTGTGAGAAGGTTAGTATATCCTCAAGGACTTTATTTCCGGACCTTTCAACCACGTTGAACATACTGGCTATTTGAAAATTTTGATTGAATGTGTTGGGGAAATTTTGGGCGTGAGAGGCGGATTAGTTGCACTTCAATCACTTTCGACCATTAAAAAGGGCACTAGCCCTTTCAGTGTCAATTCGAAAGAGCCCTTTTTGAAGTTTCTACAACAACGTTTCTATATAAAGCTTTTATGCCCCCAGGGTATAACTTACAAGTCTTACTCTGAGGGCAGTGGAGGTGTTGCAATCCTCAGCAACCTAATTTCCAGAACTTTCAACTACGTTGAACAAAATGGCTATCTCAAAATTTTGATTGGATGTGTCTGGAGAAATGATGGCCGTGGGACCATTTGGGGTAGCCTTCCAATCACATTCTACTATGAAAAAGAACACTAGCCCTTTCAATTTCCAATCGAATGAGTCCTTTTAAAGTTCCTATGACAACCCTTTCTATAAAAAATCTTATATGCCCCCAAGGCATAATTTACAACTCTTTCCCTGAGGGCTGTGGGGGGAGGGGGCCGTCATTCTCAAATATATAATTTAAAGAACTTTCAACAACGTTGAACAAAATCTCAAAATTCTGATTGGATGCGTTTGGGGAAATGGTGGGCGTGAGAGGAAGGTTAGTTGCCCTCCAATCGCTTTCAACTATTCAAAAGGGTGCTAGCCCTTTGAATTTCCAATCGAATGAGCCCTTATTGAAGTTTCTACGACAACACTTTCTATATAAACCTTATGTTGAACCTTATGTTGAACAAAATTGAAATCTCAAAATTTTGATTGGATGTGTTTGGGGAAATGGTGGGTGTAAGATGGGGGTTAGTTGCTATCCAATCACTTTCGACTATTAAAAACGGCACAAGCCTTTCCAATTTCCAATCGAATGAGCCCTTTTCGAAGTTTCTACGACAACTCCTTCGATACGAAGTGTCCTGGTCTAAAAGAAAGAAAGAAACCAAAAATAATACATTGTGCAAACATCGTTCTCGCTGCCTATGATTATTTGCCGTTTTTGCTTCTTTTCTATTGAGAAACCCGAAAATTGTGAGGTGAATATCATTGAATTAACTACTATTCATATATCAAAATATTAAATAAATCACTCAAATTCAACCTACTGGCCAACGAAAGAGAAACAGTGGAGATGACACGTTTTACGTAGTTGGAAATCTCGAATTATTAGGACTAAATTAGTAACTCGACATATCAGATAAAAATTGGATTGACGCCAACACCTATGCCGAATGAAAAAATTTGGAAAGTTTTAAAAGTAATACGATTTCTGTTAAAGAAGCTCAAAATGAAGGTTCGGGAAAGGAACGACTCTAAGTCTATAATAGGCAATTAGAACAAAAATACAAGGGTTAGAAATTATTTTGTTATAGAATGATATTTTAGACATGTCCAGTTTACAAGAGCCATTTCGAAAGGAACATCCATAATGCGATAAACAAAAACAGATGTACTTAATAAAATTTCAATCCATGTTTTTGTAAACAAGCTTTTAATCTGAGGGAGCGCCACTTGGTTTACATCTAAAAACACCGCGTATGGCCCACAGTTCCACCCCGCTTGATACGGATTCTGCCACGCTTGGTACAGTTTACACCATCCTCGGCACAGTTTCCACCACGCTTGGCACTTGTCTGGTGTACGTGATTTTTGACAGTGGCCAGTGGCCAGTGGCCAACTAGCCCCCTCCACCCATCGTTCCCCCAAACACATCCAATCAAAATTTTGAGATAGCCATTTTGTTCATCGAAATTAATTTCAAGATGGAAAATGTGTTCTTGAGGAAGACACTCCCCCACAACCCTCAGAGCAAGGGTTTTAAGTTATGCCCTGGGAGAATATAAGGTTTTTATAGAAGGCGTTGTCGTAGAAACTTCAAAAAAGCCTCATTCGATTGGAAATTTAAATGGCTAGTGCCCTTTTTAATAGTCGAAAGTAATTGGAGGGAAATAGCCCCCCCCCCCCACGCCCATCATTCCCCAAACACATCCAATCAAAATTTTGAGATAGGTATTTTGTCAGCGTAGCTGATTTCCAGATAGGAAATATCTTTTTGAGGAGGACACTCCCCCACAATCCTCGGGGCAAGGGTTTTAAGGTATGCCCTGGGGCCATATAAGGTTTTTATAGAAGGCGTTGTCATAGAAACTTCAAAACAGGCTCATTCGATTGGAATTCAAAGGGCTAGAGCCCTTTTTAATAGTCGAAAGTGATTGGAGGGCAACTAGACCCCCCCCCCTCCAACGCCCATCATTAACCCAAACACATCCAATCAAAATTGTGATATAGCCATTTCGTTCAGCGTAGTTGATTTCCAGATAGAAAATATGATTTTGAGGAGGATACTCCCCCACAACCCTCGGGGCAAGGGTTTTAAGTTATTCCCTGAGGGCATATAAGATCAATTTTGACACAATGTACAGTTTATTATTTTTTTCTCTTTAAAGCAGGGCACTTCATATAGAAGGGGTCGTCGTAGGCACTTCAAAAGGGGTTCATTCGATTGGAAATCGAGAGTTCTAGTGCCCTATTTAATATTCGAAAGTGATTGGAGGGCAACTAGCCCCCCCCCCACCCATCGTTCCCCCAAAAACATCCAATCAAAATTTTGAGATAGCCATTTTGTTCAGCGAAGTTAATTTCAAGATAGAAAATATGTTTTTGAGGAAGACACTCCCCCACAACCCTCAGAGCAAGGGTTTTAAGTTATGCCCTGGGAGCATATAAGGTTTTTATAGAAGGCGTTGTCGTGGAAACTTCAAAAAAGCCTCATTCGATTGGAAATTTAAATGGCTAGTGCCCTTTTTAACAGTCGAAAGTGATTGGAGGGCAACTAGCTCCCCCCCCAGGACCATCTTTCCCCAAACACATTCAATCAAATTTGTGAGATAGCTATTTTGTTCAACGTATTTGATTTCCAGATAAAAAATAGGTTTTTGAGGAGAACACTCCCCCACAACCCTCAGGGCAAGGGTTTTAAGTTATGCCCTGGGGGCATACAAGGCTTTTATAGAAGGCATTGTCGTAGAAATTTCAAAACAGGCTGATTCGATCGGAAATTCAAAGGGCTAGTGCCCTTTTTAATAGTCGAAAGTTATTGGAGGGCAACTAGCCCCCCCCCCCATGCCCATCATTCCCCCAAACACATCCAATCAAAATTTTGAGATATCCATTTTGTTCAGCGTAGTTGATTTTCAGACAGAAAATATGTTTTTGAGGAGGACACTCCTCCACAACCCTCAGGGCAAAGGTTTTAAGTTATGCCCTGGGGGCATATAAGGTTTTTATAGAAGGCGTTGTCGTAGATACTTCAAAACAGGCTCATTCAATTTGGAATTAAAAGGGCTAGTGCCCTTTTTGATAGTTGAATGTGATTGGAGGGTAACTAGCCCCCCACACCCATCATTCCCCAAAACACATCCAATCAGAATTTTGAGATAGCCATTTTGTTCAGCGTAGGCTAGTTGATTTCCAGATAGAAAATATGTTTTTTAGGAGGACACTCCCCCACAACCCTCAGAGCAACAGTTTTAAGTTATGCCTTGGGGGCATATAAGGTTTTTATAAGAAGGCGTTGTCGTAGAAACTTCAAAACAGGCTCATTCAATTGGAAATTCAAAGGGCTAGTTCCCTTCTTAATAGTCGAAAGTGATTGGAGGGGAACTAGCCCCTCCCCCACGCCCATCATTCCCCCAAACACATCCAATCAAAATTTTGAGATAGCCATTTTGTTCAGCGTAGTTGATTTCCAGATAGAAAATATGTTTTTGAGGAGGACACTCCCAAACAACCCTCAGGGCAAAGGTTTTAAGTTATGTCCTGGGGTATATAAAGTTTTTATAGAAGGCGTTGTCATGGAAACTTCAGAAGGGGCTCATTTGATTGGAAATTCAAAGGGCTATTGCCCTTTTTAATAGGCGATAGTGATTGGGCAACTAGCTCCCCCCCCCACATCCATCATTTACCCAAACAAATCCAATCAAAATTTTGAGATAGTCATTTTGTTTAGCGTAGGCTAGTTGATTTCCAGATGGAAAATATATTTTTGGGAAGGACACTCCCCCACAACCCTCAAGGCAAGGGTTTTAAGTTATGCCCTGGTGGCATATAACGTTTGTATAGTAGGCGTTGTCGTAGAAACTTCAAAAAAGGCTAATTCGATTGGATATTCAAAGGGCTAGTGCCCTTTTTAACAGTCAAAAGTGATTGAAGGGCAATTAGCCTCCCCCCACGCCCATCATTCCCCCAAACACATCCAATCAAAATTTTGAGACAACCATTTTGTTCAACGTAGTTGATTTCCAGATAGAAAATATGTTTTTGAGGAGGACACTCCCCCACAACCCTCAGGGCACGGGTTTTAAGTTATGCCCAGGGGGCATATAATGTTTTTATAGAAGGTGTTGTTGCAGAAACTTCAAAAACTAAATTTGCACTTTACTGAAAAAATACAAATGAATGTGCATTGTCAGTTTAATATAAATATACTGATATTTAGTAATCAAAATTTTGAAATTATTTGATTTATTAAAGTTATAAAAGTAAAAACATTTATATTTTTTTCAGTAAAGTGCAAAATTTGTTCTGGCCTTGGGAAAGAATAGGGGTTTTGCGCCAAACTTATGTTAATTTCTGCTCGTTTTGAGTTTGACTCGCTTATTTATTGTAATTTCTGTTCGTTTTTGGTTTAATTTATTTATCGATGCTGATTTGTGATAGTTTCGAGCTTGGTAGATTATTTGATTTTATTTTTGATCATTTTTTGTTTAATGGAGTTCTTTACTTTTCTTTTAAAAACTTATTTTGTGGAAAAAGTTTTTTTTAAATTAATTCTTTCTTAAAGCCAGAATATAATTTGTACTTAACTAAAAAATTCTTTTAAATGTTTTCACTTTTATTACTTTAAGAAATCAAAAATTAATTAAGATATAAAGGAATAAATATCAGCATATGTATCTTAAACTGACAATGCACATTTTTTTTCAGTAAATTCATTTGATTTTTTTTTTAATAAAGTACAAATTAAATTATGGCTTTTAGAAAGCATATGGTTTAGAACCCTACACAGATTAATTTCTGCTCGTTTTGAGTTGACTTCTTTTAATTTCTTTTTTTGGGGGGTTTCATTTATTTATTGATTCTGATTTGTGGTAGTTGTATGCTTGGTGGATTATTTGATTCTATTTGTGTTCATTCTTGGTTTTATGGAGTTCTTTACTTTTTTTTCTAAAAACTTATTTTGTGAAAAAAGTTTTGGTATTCTTGTTCTTTTGCCCAACTTCAACTTCAATGACTGTCACGCTTTGATTTGGCAAAATCCAATGCCTTCTTTTCAAGTCATTGTCTTTGGTGTATCTATTCTGTTTAATTTGAGCATATTTCCTAGCGATAATACACAAAAAACTGAGATACTAACGGAGTAATAAATAAGTAAATCAAACTTAATCGATTAATTTGAATCAATTAAAATTAATTTAACCAAACTAAAATGAATCAGTTCAACTTAAATGGATGTGAAACTATGAAATTGCAAACTCCAATAACTTCTTTTCTAGTCATTGTCTTTAGTTTATCTATCCTGTTTAATTTGAGAATATTTCTTAGGCTTAATACACAACAAATAAACTACTGACGGAGTAATTAATTAGTTAGTCAAACTTAAATAAAATAATTTGATTTAACCAATTTAAATTAATTTAGTCAAATTAAATTAGACAACTTCAACTTCAATGGATTTCATACTCTGAATCAGAAAAATTTAATGCCTCCTTTTTGAGTCATTGTTCTTGGTCAATAGTCAAACCAATCTATCCTGTTTCATTTTAGCATATTAATTAGCGTTAATACACAAAAAATTCAACTACTAGCGGAGTATTCCTTATCAATTAGTTAGTCAAACTTAGTCAAATTAATTTTAATTAATTGATTTAAATTAATTTAATCAAATTAAATAAGCCAACTTCAACTTCAATGGATTTCTTAATCTGAATTGACAAAATGTAAGGCCTCCTTTTTAGTCATTGTCTTTGGCCAATAGTCAAATCAATCTATCCTGTTTTATTTGAGCATATTTCTTATCGTTAATGCACAAAAACTAAACTACTAACGAAGTAATCAATTAGTTAGTCGAACTTAGTCAAAATAATTTGAATTAACTAATTTAGATTAATTTAATCAAATTAAATTAGTCAACTTCAATGGATTTCATACTCTGAATTGACAAAATATAATGCCTCCTTTTTGAGTCATTGTCTTTGGTCAGTAGTCAAATCAATCTATCCTGTTTAATTTGAGCATATTGCTTAGCTTTAATACACAAAAAATTGAACTACGAACGGAGTAATCAATTAGTTAGTAAAAATAAGTCAAATTAATTTGAATTAACTAACTTAAATTAATTTAATCATATTGAATTAGTCAACTTCAATCGATTTCATACTCTGAATTGGCAAAATATAATGCCTCCTTTTTGAGTCATTGTCTTTGGTCAGTAGTCAAATCAATCTATCCTATTGAATTTGAGCATATTTCTTAGCTTTAATGCAAAAACATTAGACTACTATTGGAGTAATCCATTAACTCATCAAACTTCAAATTTATTTAAATTAGTCTAATGAAATTAAATTTAATCAGCTTCAATAGATGTCACACTCTAAACATGCAAAATCCAATAACTTTTCCAGTCATCGTCTTTAGTTTATCTGTACTGTTCAGTTTGAATATATTTCTTAGCGTTAATGGACAAAAAATTAAATTACCAGAATCTAATTACTCCTAATTACTAAATTACTAAAGGAGTAGAATCCAATTACTCCTTTTCTAGCCAACACTCATTATTTTTATTTTATCTATCCTGTTTAATTTGAGCATATGTCTTAGCGTTAATACATTAGGAATTAAACTATCAACGGGGCAACTCAATATTTTAAATAGTTTAATCAAATTAAATTCAATCAACTTAAATTTTAATGGATGTCACGTTCTTAAATTGCAAAATCCAATGACTTCTTTTCTAGTAATTGTCTTCAGTTTATCCATCCTGTTTAATTGAGAATATGTCTTAGCGTTAATGCATTAGGAATTAAAATATCAACGGAGAAATTCAATATTTTAAATTAGTTTAATCAAATCAAATTCAATCAACATAAACTGTAATGGATGTCACGTTCTTAAATTGCAAAATCCAATGACTTCTTTTCTAGTAATTGTCTTCAGTTTATCCATCCTGTTTAATTGAGAATATGTCTTAGCGTTAATGCATTAGGAATTAAACTATCAACGGAAAAATTCATTATTTTAAATTAGTTTAATCAAATTAAATTCAATCAACTTAAACTTTAATGGATGCCACGTTCTTAAATTGCAAAATTCAATTACTTTTTGTCTAGTGATTGTCTTCAGTTTATCATCCTGTTTAATTGAGAATATGTCTTAGCGTAAATGCATTATGAATTAGACTATCAACGGAGAAATTCAATATTTTAAATTAGTTTGATCAAATTGAATTCAATCAACTTAAACTTTAATGGATGTCACGTTCTTAAATTGCAAAATCCAATAACTTCTTTTCTAGTAATTGTCTTCAGTTTATCCATCCTGTTTAATTGAGAATATGTCTTAGCGTTAATGCATTAGGAATTAAAATATCAATGGAAAAATTCAATATTTTAAATTAGTTTAATCAAATTAAATTCAATCAACTTAAACTTTAATGGATGTAACGTTCTGAAATTGCAAAATCCAATGACTTCTTTTCTAGTAATTGTCTTCAGTTTATCCATCCTGTTTAATTGAGAATATGTCTTAGCGTTAATGCATTAGGAATTAAAATATCAACGGAGAAAATCAATATTTTAAATTAGTTTAATCAAATTAAATTCAATCAACTTAAACTTTAATTGATGTCACGTTCTAAAACTGCAAAATCCAATGACTTCTTTTCTGGTAATTGTCTTCAGTTTATCCATCCTGTTTAATTGAGAATATGTCTTAGCGTTAATGCATTAGGAATTAAACTATCAATGGAAAAATTCAAAATTTTTAATTAGTTTAATCAAATTAAATTCAATCAACTTAAACTTTAATGGATGTCACGTTGTGAAATTGCAAAATCCGATGACTTCTTTTCTAGTAATTGTCTTCAGTTTATCCATCCCGTTTAATTTAAGCACATTTCTTTGCACGTGATTAAAAGCATTAATGCACAAGAATTAAGACTACCAACAAAGTGAATAAATCACTGACAATTAGGAACTTATTATTGACTACAGAACTGACATTGTTACAGCTAAAAGAAATGACATAGGATCTTACATTTTAATAATAGAATTAAAAATCCCATTCAACCCCCCCCCCCCGCTCAGTAAGATGGTTCTAATACATGTAAAGAAAATTAATAAAGTTACACAAATACACCCATAGAATTAATACTAATCTAATTACCTTGAATCAATAGTCACTGACACACTTGAGTCATTTAGAACCAATTTTTCAATGGCACTTCGCAGCTCTGGCGTTTCTGACTGGTCCATGGGGAAAATGCCAGCAAATACCATTGGTTTCGCAGGTTTAATAGTTGTAACGGGCACTATGTTGCAATCTTTTTGACCTAGTGTGTCCCCTATTAATGCTTCTGACGCCGACCTCATGTTACACGTTATATATCCTACTTGACCAGCATGCCTGTTAGATAAATAATATTTAATGTTATAAATGTCACACAAAACGTATGCATTTTACGAATAGAATACAAAACTATACAGCCAATAAAACCGTACGAATTATAAAAAACAGTAAAACTACAAAGCTGTAAGACTAATAAAGCCAAAATTATGAAAGCTAATTTGTATAAATATTAAGCCATTTTCTAGAATATTAATTAAGAAAAATGCTTCCAAAAAAGTGTTTTCAAAAATAGTAAAGCGCCTTATTAAAACTTAAAATGAGTATAAGAAATCAGATCAAACTTAAGTTGAGCTGAAATTATCATGAATTGATTAAACTAAACATAAAATGAACAGAAATTACCACAAATAAGAGTAGAGCTGCTCCCACCCCACCCTCTAAACTCCACAATGGCAAAGCATTCATTTACGCTGTAATGAATACAATTTGTATTTTGATGAGAGCAATTTATAATTACCATGCCTACATTTCTAAAACAACATTGTTCAATTGCTCCCTGCAAGCTCCTTGAATTCTTCTTAAATTTTCTATTTATAGGAAACCCACCTACAACGATCGTTATCAGCATTTCTTGTCAAACCACCCTTCTTCTGTGAAAAGAGGGGTGATAATCTCTTTAGTCGACATCTGAAGCATCTGAAGTCTCTTTAGTCGACATCTGAAGCATCTGAAGTCTCTTTAGTCGACATCTGAAGCATCTGAAGTCTCTTTAGTCGACATCTGAATCATGTAGCATCTGAACTAAATCATGTCTAAGATATTTTATTCTATAATGCTCACCCCATTAAACTTATTGTAGAAATCGATAGAAGATTAAAAAGGGTAAAAAAAGAAAATAATGAACCCATCGCCCTCTCTTTAGTTACTCCGGCAATTGAAAACGAACCTTAACCACTCTACCATATACCCCGAAACTCAGCGACAAACTTGGGATATTTGTAAAGAAGCACAAGCTGCTTCTTTCAAAAGCGAACGATAGGTAGAACGTTTTTTTTCAATTCTGGAAAGGACAAAACTGACACTATATTGGGTAGTGGTGTTTACAGAGTCCCTTGCTCCTGCAGAAAGTTTAACATTGGCAGGACCCGTCAAACAGCTCAGAGTACGACTCCATGAGCAAAAGATTTCAATAGATAAATCTCTGAGATGTGAAAATAAAAATAAAAATAAAGATTTTGATTCTGCTCTGGCCCTCCACATCTTTGAAAATCCACATTATTAGGTTCTTTTTGATGAGACCAAAAATATTTGAATGATTTAAAGAATATAAAAGTTACAACTTGCAATGTTACATTGTTAAAAAAATAGCTATCGTATCGACATTTTAACTGACGAATTCATACGCTTCGAACTGGACAAATTATGGTTTTCAGAAACTCATGTCCCAGAGGTAAGAACCATGAAACTGGGTGATATAGAATTTATTTACTCAGGTAGAAAGGGTGGGGTATATAAACAGCGAGCAGGGCTCATCATGAATAAGGAAGCTGTTAAGTCTTGTGTAGGTTGGGAAGCCATTAATACTAGAACACTAGTCGCTCATTTTAGGTCTAAAAGTGATGGGCATCAGTCATAACAGCATATGCCCCTGCAGAACCAACTGACGGAGATAGTACATACTCAGATGAATTTTATTTACAATTACAGGAACAAATAGACAGGATCCCAGGTAGAAATATGGTGTTTTTATTAGGAGATTTCAACCCCCAGGTCGGTAGAAATAGGGATAGATGGTATCCTAGAATAGGCAAATTTGGCGTAGGAGATGAGATAAGAATTTCCAGGAGGAGAATTTGAGAGAAAATTTCCAGAAACGTAGGATTTGATGAGGATTTCCAGGATGAGAATTCGAGAGAAACTTTCCAGAAACAATTGAATACTAAACTGAAGAGTTTAAAATTTGGCAATGTAGAAAATGGATAAAATAATCTTAAGAAAATAGTTTGTGAAGTCGATGATGTGTTAGGGAAGAAAGTTGGGAATATTTGTGAGAATGCTTTATGTTTAACAGAGCAGAAGAGAGGCCTGTAAAATAATTATTTGAGAGATGGATCATATGAAAATAAGAGGAATGCAAAGAAAGTAGAGAAAACATTAAAATATGAACTAAGGAGGTGTGAGGTGGATAAAATTAGATAAAATTGATCAAATGGATAAAATTGTCGAAGATCTGGAAGATGCAGCCAGACGGCATAATAGTAAAATATTGTACTGGAGCGTTAAAAAAGTGAGAGGGAATAGTCAATCTGGACTTGGCCCTGTTAAAGATAGGAGTAGAGTCACAATTAGTGATAAGGAAAGAGTTAAAAATAGCTGCGTAGAACGTTTTTAGGATGCGCTAAACCATGGTAGAGTTACAAGAAAAGATACAGAAAAAAAGTGAAAAAGTTTCTGACGATTTGGATGTGAAGGAAGATTTATTTTGTGAGGAAGAATGAGTGACAGCACTAAAAGGAGTAAAAAATAATAAGGCCCCAGCTGCTGATAGTGTGGTAAATGCGTTTCTTAAATATGGCGATGATAAGGTTAGAAATAAGCTACTGGAGATTATGAACATAATTTTTGAAAAAGGTGAAGTAACTAGCGATTTTAAGATAACTCTAATTAAACCACCCTAAGAGAAAGGTGATAAGAGTGAGTGTAGTAATTATAGAGGCATTACCCTGGTTTCTGTCGGTAGCAAATTACTTAGTATTATGGTACTCTTCAAACTTAGAGATGTTGTAGATAAAGTTTTAAGAGAAGTATAGAGAGGTTTTAGGAAAGGCGGAGGATGCGTCGACCAAATTTTCACTCTTAGATTAATAATTGAGAAGTTCCTGAGTCATCAAACACTTTTAGTACTCAGTTATATAGATTTTTTGGTTCAACTGGTAGAAGAGCTTTAGCGAAGGCTTTATCCTTGTATATTATACCAGACAAATACATTTGGTTAAAGTCATTAGTACTATGCACGAGAATAACATTGATGCGATTAATTTAGGAAATGAGCTTAATAGCTGGATTCATATTAAATCAGGACTTAAGCAGGCGTTACGTTTTATCGCCATTTATAACACCAAAGATTGTCCTTGTTGGCCAACCGTCTAGAGGACCCAACGAAAAGCTGGTTGTCTCCGGTTGAGGTGAGAGGATGTCGTAAGTAAAGATTTAAGGGAAATGGGAACTTCCTGAGAGTGTTCGAAAAGGGAAGTTTTGAATAGATTGGGATGGAGAAGTAGCGTGCGTAGCTGCGTTATGCTCAGGTGGCTTGGTGCTGCAGTGAATTGTTAGCAGTAGCAGCAGTAGTAGTACAACCTTGGTACATATGTTGTCTGTTGACGTCATTGTTTCGCTACAAATAGATTCTAGTCCTATAGGGGCGTAAAGTACAAAAAATAAAACAGGCAAATTTAAGACAAAGTATGTTTACCCCTCTTCTGCCCATTTTTCAAGTTAAAATTCAGCCCTATTATTTTTGTGGTCATTTTGTGACGTAACACTACGCTGTTTATAATTAGATTGCTGTAGTTACTAAATGGCTGCGTCTATTACCATTGCTATTTCAATCCATACACCAAACGTAACTAAGCTAACCATAACTAACCATCTATCCCTATTTGTATCAATCTGGGCATTAAAGTCCCCTAATAACAATATTGTACTTCTACCTGGGATCCTGTCTATCTGTTCCTGCAACTTACAATTCATCAGAATCACTACTATCTCCGTCAGTTTCTATTATTAATCCCCTCCCAGCCTAAGCAAGACTTAAAACTTTTGTTTTTATCAACAAAAGTCTATATTCTCTATATTAATATAGAGAATACAAAAGTCTATATTTTAGTCTATATTCTCTTGTCCTTTATAAAGTGGGAAATTGGAAAGTACTAGAATAACTTAAAGACTGCAAAAGAATATACATATTTTTATAGACTTTATCTTTTTCTGGGAACTGTATAAGAAAGAGCAACATTTCCACGCGAATAAGGAACGCAAGTGGATAAACTTCCAATCCATATTCAAACAAACAGATCGGGTTCATTGCATATTCAGAGCAGACAATCTATGGTAGCACAGCTAATAAATTTTTCCAATCCAGCAATTTTCTTAGAAAAAAAATATGAGAATATAAAGCCCAGTTGAGTTTAAATCTTAAATGTCTTTTTAAAAGAGAATATAAAAGAGAAACCAATAGAAGATAATAATTTGGAGAAAAAAAAACTGCCCCTCATTCCTTGCTGTTGGAATCCAAAAAAAAAACTGCAATATCATCACAAATGTCTATCTTTGATTATTTTCGAGTTAAATTATTGACAGTGAGGAAGAACAAACAAGGAATTAGTCTTTGTCAATAGTAACCAAAACTCTTTAAAGTAAAAAAAAACAAGTTGCGCTACACTGTACGAGCTATCCTAGGCAGCGCAATAACGCTGCGCAAGTAAAGAGGGATGTGGGCACAAAGTACTATCCTTTTTTCCGCCAAGGCGCTTTGTATAGAAGGAATCGCCGTAAAAACTTCGGAATGAGCTCATTTGATTAGAAATTGAAAGTTAAAGTGCCCTTTTTAAGAGTCAAAAGTGATTGGGGGGCAACCAGCCCCTCTCCCATGCCCATCAATTCCCCTAACACATTTTGTGATAGCCATTTTGTTCAAAATTTTTAGATAGCCATTTCGCTCAACGTAGTTCAAAGGCTCAGTGATGATGTCGCCCCCCCCACAGCCCTCGGGGCTGTGGGGTTGTAAGTTATGCAATTTACCCATTGCTTACATGTAGAGTTTGTTTTTGACAAAGGTTACTATGTTTGACCTTTAGTGTCCAAAAAGACACAAGGCATTCAGGTGAACCTCTAGAGAATGTTGAGGGGAATGTTGAACCAAATCAAAACACGTTATGTGAATACAGGTTGTCAAAAAGGCGTATCCTAGAAAAGACTGAATGCATTAATTTGGAACCATCAGGAAATGATGAGGGGGGGGGTTGATCAATTGGCGAATAAGGCAATATTTATTTGCACGCTATTACTACTACTACTACTACTACTACTACTACTACTACTACTACTACTACTACTACTACTACTACTACAACTACTACTACTACAACTACTACTACTACCACTACCATTACAACTACTGTTTTTGCACCGAGTACTACCAACGCTGAGGATATTGAAGTGAACATTTGAGGAAATGTTGATGAAAAAGTTTTACTAAAAAAAAACAGAATATGTGCATACAGACTATTAAAAGGGCGCATCAGTAATATCTTTGGAATGGCTTACCGTATCAAGCTGAAACTTCCAGGGCGTCATGAGGGGGGGGGGGTCGACTGACCAAAAGGCAACATGTCCAAACAACTGCTACTACTAATACTGCTGCTACAACTGCTCTCACTACTACCATTACTAATATGATACCAGTATTATTAAGGCTAATGGTATGAAGGCTGGGTTGTCATCCCTAGAGATGTATAACTCTTTCTAGGGATTTTCGTAATAATGAAGGTGATAATTATCAGACAATACTTAGGAGAAATTTGAATTAAAGCAAAACAAGCAGCATACATGCAGATAGTCAAAAGGGCGTATCTCAGGAAAGAATTACGGTATTAAGTTGGAACTTTCAGATAATACTTAAAAGAAGAGATCCTTTAATTTAAAGGAATAGAAAAATTCTCAGCTAATTTATCTACTATGGGTTGCCTCCCCATAGCAGCATAATATTTATAGGCATGAATATATAATGAGTCGGAGGTAATAGGCTTGGGACTGTCTGTGCAGGATTTCGACTCTTGTTGATGGAAGAGCATCGCCAAGTGCTGAAAACCATGCTGTGACCAAGATGGGTCCAGGATTGCACAAAGTCTCCATTCATACCGGAGGTCCCTGGGGCTTCTAACTGTCCGGTTCTAAGCCGGCTTAAGCGCTTTGGTGTAGACTTGAGAAGATATGTTGATAGTTGTCCTGCACTGGTATCCGGGATTATTGCTTTTCCTGAGGCCAAAATAATTTCAATGATTTAAAGCACATGAAAATTGGAACTTGGAATGTTACGACGCTAAAAAATGACTATCGTACCGACATTTTGACTGACGAATTCAGACGATTTAAACTGGACTTATTAGGAGTTTCAGAAATTCATATCCCAGGGGTAGGAAGCATGAAATTAGGTGATATAGAATTTGTTTACTCAGGCAGGAAGGATGGGATACATAGACAGGGAGTAGGGCTCATGATGAATAAGGAAGCTGCTAAGTCTTGTTTAGGCTGGGAAGGTGTTAATAATAGAAAACTAATTGCTCATTTTATGACTAAAAAGCTCAGGGTATCAGTTATAGTAGTATATGCCTGTGTAGAACCGACTGATGAAGATACTGGTGACTCATATGAATTTTACTTACAGTTACGGGAGCAAATAGACAGGGTCCTAGGTAGAAACATGGTGTTTTTACTAGGATATTTTAACGCCCAAGTCGGTAGAAATAGGGATAGATGGTATCCTAGCCGGTGAAGGAAAAGAAAACAGCAATGGCTACAGACTTTTGCTATTTTGTAGGTATAACAACCTAGTTATAGCCAATACGGTGTTTGTCAGAGGCAACACTATAGCGTTTCTTATAGTAAAGTCCATACGGCTCCAATGTTTAATTATTTATTTATTATTATTATTTTTTTTCCAGGGACACTTCATATGGAAGGGGCCGTCGTAAAAACTTTAAAGGGGGCTCATTCGATTGGAAATCGAGAGTTCTAGTGCCCTTTTAATGGTCAAAAGTGATTGGAAGGCCCCGAACACCATTTCCACGCCCATCCTTCCACGCCCATCCTTCCACGCCCACCATTTCTCCAAACACATCCAATCAAAATTTTGAGATAGCCATTTTGTTCAACGTGGTTCAAAATTCTGGGGACTAGGTCTTTGAGCATGACAACCCCCCCCACAGCCCTCAGGGCAAGGTTTGTAATTTATACCCTGGGGGCATATAAGGTTCTTCTAGAAAGCGTTGTCGTAGAAACTTCAAAAAGGGCTTGTTTGATTGGAAACTTAAATGGCTTCCACACCCAACATTTCCCCAAACACATCCAATCAAAATTTTGATATAGCCATCTTGTTCAACGTAGTTGAAAGTTCTGGAAATTATATCTTGGAGCATGACACCCCCCCTCCACAAGGTTTTCAGGGCAAGGATTATAAGTCATGCCCTGGGGGCATATATGGTTCTTATGGAAGGAATGCTCATATAAACTTCAGAGAGGGCTCATTTGATTGGATATTGAGAGTTCAAGTTCACTTATTAAGCGTCAAAAGATATTGGAGGGTAACAAGCCCCCCCCCCAACCTTTTTTCCCAAATACATCCGAAAAAACATTTTGAGATAGCTATTTTGTTAAAAATAGTTCAAAGATCATATAACAAAAACTTCGGTGTCGACACAACCCCCCAGGGCCCGGGGGCAGGCGTTGTAAGGTATGTTCTGGGGGCATATATGGTTCTTATGGAAGGGATGCATGTAAAAACTACAAAGAGGGCTCATTTGATTGGAAATTGAAAGTCCTAGTTCACTTTTGAAGAGTCAAAAGAGATTGGAGGGCACCTAGACCACCACCACCCCCCTCTACGCCTTTTTTTCTCAAACCCATCTGATAAGAACTTTGAAATAGCCATTAAAAAAAAAAAAATAGTTCAGAGACAATATAACGAAAACTCCAAGGTCGACAAAGCCCCCAGGGCCCTAAGGCAGGCGTTGTAAGTTATGCCCTGGCGGAATATATGGTTCTTATAGAAAGGATGCTCGTAAAAACTTCAGACAGGGCTAATTTGGTTGAAAATTGAAAGTTATAGTTCAGTTTTTGAGAGTCAAAAGAGACTGGAGGGCAACTAGCCCCCTCCCACACCCTTTTTTTCCCAAATGCATCCGATAGAAAATTTTGAGATATCTATTAAGTTAAAAATTGTTCAAAAGTCAGATAAAAAAAACTCAGGTGTCGACTCAGCCCCCTAGGATCCAGGGGCAGGCACTGTAAGTTATGGCCTGGGGCATATTTGGTTCTTATGACAGGGATACCCGTATAAACTTCAGAGAGGGCTTATTTGATTGTAAATTGAAAGTTTGAGCTCACTTTTTAATAGTCAAAAGAGATCCGAGGGCAACTAGCCCCCCCCCACGCCTTCTTTTTCCAAACCCATCTGATGAAAATATTGAGATAGACATTTTGTAAAAAAAAAAAATTCAAACGTCAGATAAGAAATACTCCGGAGTCAATACAACCCCCCAGGGCCCGGGAGAAGGCGGTCTAAGTTATGCCCTAAGGGCATGTTTGGTTCGTATGAAAGGGATGCTCGTATAAACTTCATAAAGGGCTCATTTGATTGGAAATAGAAAAGTTTTAGTTCACTTTTTAAGAGTTAAGAGATTCAAGGGTAACTAGCTCCCCCCCTCGCCCCTTTTTCCCCAAACCCATCTGCTAGAAATTTTGAGATAGCCAGTTTTTTAAAAATTGTTAAAAAATTAGATAACAAAAACTCTGGTGTAAACACAATCCCCCAGGGCCCAGGGGGTACGCGTTGTAAGTGTTGTCCTGGGGGCGTGTATGGTTCTTATGAAAAGGATGCTCGTATAAACTTCAGAGAGGCTCATTTAATTTGAATTTGAAATTTATAGTTTACTTTTTAAGAGTCAAAAGATATCTGAGGAAAACTAGCACCCGTCCACACACACACACCCTTTTTTCCCCCAAGCCTATCCGGTAAAATTTTCAAAATAACCATTTCATTAAAAATAATTCAAAGGTCGGATAAGAAAAAATCCTGTGTCGACGCAATCCCCATGGCCCGGAGGCAGGCGTTGCAAGTAATGCTCTGGTGGCATATATCGTTTTCATGGAAGGGATGCTTGTATAAACTTCGGAGAGGGTTCGTTTGATTGGAAATTGAAAGTTCTCATTCACTTTTAAGGGTCAAAAGAGATTGGAGGATAACTATCCCCCCCCCCTCCAAGCCCTAAATGCACCAGATAAAAATTTTGAGAAAAACATTTTTTTAAAAATAGTTCAAAGTTCAGACAGCAAAAACTCCGGTGTGGACACAACCCCCCAGAGCCCTAGGGTAGGCGATGTAAGTTATGCCCTGGGGGTATATATAGTTATTATGGAAGAGATGCTTGCATAAACTTCTTAGACGGCTCATTTGATTGGAAATTGAAATTTGTAATCCACTTTTTAAGAATAAAAAGTGATCGGAGGGCAGCTAGCTTCCCCCACACTCCATTTATTTTTTCCTAGGCACACTTCATATAGAAGGGGTCGCCGGAGAAACTTCAAATGGGGCTCATTTCAAGTGGGAAACTTTTTTAACTTTGATATAGTTACTTTGATACCAGTTTTGATACTTTGATGAAGACTTGACCTTTTTTTAAAGTTTTATTTTGAAATAAGGAATTTTTAAAAACTCGAAACTTTTTGCAATCAAAAACGAAAAAAATGATTAAAATAAACTTTCCGAAAAATAAGTTTTTCAAAAACTTATTTAGTTTTTATCTGGTATTTGTATCTTCTCAGCAGATACAAATACCTGTTAAAATTCAAATTCAAAACGACTAGAAATTGCTATTAAAGAATAAATGAAACCCAAAACGAACAGAAATGAAATAAACAATCATAGAAAAAAACTTGCAAGAAGTAATAAAATAAATGAATAAATTTATCTTAAAGCGAGTAAAGCTTAGATTGAATATGAAAATCAAGCTTAAAACGAAAAAATATTTTGCTTTCGAAGCATAAATGAAACTTAAAACGAAAAAAAATTAAATAAACAATCAATGCAAACAAGCATACAATAGATATTAATGCAAATGAATAAATAAATCTTAAAACGAGTGAAACGTAAATTGAATATGCAAATCAAGCTTGAAACGAACAAAAATCACCACAAGAGTTTGGGTATCGCCTCCTTCTGTCCCTATAAAAGTCTAAAACCTACTGCGTCATTGGCGCTTTACTGAAAACTATATGCGTCTTGGAAAGTATAAACAACATCAAATTGAATATTTGATATATAATGATATTAGTTGTTGAAAGATCCATCAGTTCAAGAATTTAATTCACTCAAATTTTATTTTTATTTTCAATGCTGTAGAAACTGGAAAAGAGAATATTTGTAATATAATTCGTTTTCAGTGAAGCGCCAATGACGCAGTCGGCTTTTGGTTTTTATTTACAGTTAAGGAAGGGGGCAGTATCTAAAATCTTGTTTGTAGTGAAACTATATTCGTTTTGAATAAGTTTAGAAAGAACTAATAAATTCAACTGAATATTTGATTTATAATGATATTAATTGCTGAAAGCTCATCAGTTCAAAATTTTACTATAATTTCAATGTTTATTTTCAATATTAAGTACAAAAGAAAATATTTTAATAAAACTGGTGATTTTTGTTCGTTTCAAGCTTGATTTGCATATTCAATTTAAGTATCACTCGTTTTAATATTTATTTACTCATTTACATTAATATCTATTGTATGATTATTTGCTTTGATTGTTTATTTAATTTCTGTTCGTTTTAAGTTTCATTTATAGTTAGAAAACAAACATTTTTTTCATTTTAAGCTTGATTTTCATATTCAATCTAAGCATTACTCGCTATAAGATCTATTTATTAATTTATATTATTACTTGTTGTATGTTTTGTCAATGATTGTTTACTTAATTTCTGTTCGTTTTGGGTTTCATTTATTCTTTAATAGTAATTTCTGGTCGATTTGAGTTTAAATTTTAACAGGTATTTGTATCGGCTGAGCTTAAGTTTAAAACGGCCTTTATTTTTTTTTTTTAAAAACTTATTTTTCGAAAAGTTTTTTAAGTAAAGATCACCGTCTAGCAGAGTCTATGGTTAATCTAAAGCTGAAACTTCGGAAGGGTAACTACCCCCTGGGAAGTTATGATGTTGGTAGACACAAGGATGAGGATTTGAGAAAAATTTTCCAGGAACAGTTGAATACTAAAATTGAGTTTAAAATTTGACAATGTGGAATATGCATGGAATAATTTTAGAAAAACAATTTGAGAAGTTGCTGATGGTGTCTTAGGGAAGAAAGTTAAGACTACAGCTAGGAATATTAACGAAAAAGTTTTATTTCTAATAGAGAGGAGAAGGGGCTTGTACAAGAACTATCTGAGTGACAGATCATACAAAAACAAAAGGAATGTGAAGAAATTGCAGAAAGCATTAAAATGTAAACGAAGGAGGCATGAAGTGGAGGCCATGGATAAAATTCCCGAGGATCTGGAAGATGCAGCTAGACGGCATAATAGTAAAATATTGCAGTGGCATGTTAATAAATTGAGAGGGAGTAGCCAATCCGGACTTGTCCCAGTTAAAGACAGGAACGAGGCCACAATTATTGATAAGGAAAGAGTTAAAGAGAGATGGGCGGGACACTTTGAGAATGTGTTACACCGACATGCAGAGGAAAATGAAAAAGTTTGTGATACCTTGGATGTGAAGGAAGATTCCAGGCTCCAGGTGCTGATAGGGTGGTAAATGAGTTTCTTAAATGTGGTGGCTCTGAGGCTAGAAATAACTTACTGAAGATTATAGATATTGTTTTTGAAAAAAGGGAAGTATCAAATGATTTTAGGAAAACCTTAATTAAACCACTGTATAAGAAAGGTGATAAGAGTAAGTGTTGTAATTATCGAGGCATTAGTCAGGTCTCTGTAGGTAGCAAACTACTTAGTAATATGATACTTTTTAGACTGAGAGATGCTGTAGACAAAGTTTATGAGAAGAACAGTGCGGTTTTAGAAACGGTAGAGGATGTGTCGACCAAATTTTCATTCTTAGATTAAAAATTTAGAAGTGCCTTAGTTTTCAAACACCTTTGGTCGTCAGTTTTATAGATAATGAGCAAGCGTTTGATTCTGTTGATAGAAGAGCTTTAGCAAAGGTCTTATCCTTGTATGGTATACCAAACAAATACATTAAAGTGATTAGTGCTAAGTACGAGAATAACACCACTGCAGTTAAGGTAGAAAATGAGTTTAGCAGCTGATTTTGTATTAAATAAGGAGTTAAGCAAGGTTGTGTTCGTCCCCCGTTATATGGATCATTTTAATGGACTTCGTCTTAAGGAGCACAGGAAAGGCATTGGGAGAACATGGAATCAAATGAGGATGAAAACACTTTCCTGGACTTAGTTTATGCTGATGATTTAAGCATCCTAGATGAAAGTGTGAGCAAAATGAATGAGCTTTTAGAGGTTTTGCGAGTTCACTAAGGCTAGGAATAAGTGAAGATGAAAAGTGACGTTTGGTAACGACAAGATTGATCAGGTGGGCAGCTTCACTAACCATAGTAGTATTATTAGTTAATACGGTGATGGCGTTGAAAATGTTAAAAATAGAATAGCCAAGGCTCGGGGTGTTTTTAACATTTAAAAAAAGTTTGGAAGAATAGGAAGATGAGTCTGCAAACCAAGATTAGAATATTGGAAGGTAAAGTGATGACAGTGGTAAAATATGGCTCTGAAGCATGGGCACTCCGAAAAGCGGATGAAGATTTACTAGATGTTTTCCAGAGAAATTGCCTACAGATTGTTCTGGGTACCCGGCTGACTGACCGTATTTCAAACTGTAGGCTGTACGAAAAATGTGGTTCAACCCCAGTTTTTAGGGCTATAATAAAAAAAAGGTTGAGATGGCTAGGGTACGTTCTGCGGATGAAGGATGGTAGATTGCCGAAGATTGTCCTTTCCGACCAACCGTCTAGGGCTAAACAGAAAGCAGGTCGTCCTCGTTTGAGCTGGGAGGATGTCATAAAGAAAGATTTAAAGGCAATGGGAACTTCCTACGAGGGTGTGGAGAGGGAGGCTTTGAATAGATTGGGATGGAGGTGGAGTGTGCGTAGCTGTATTGACCTTAGGCAGCTCGGTGCTGCGGTGAGTTTTTAGTAGTAGTAGTAGGAAGAGATCAACCAAAAGGAAATATGTGCATGCCACTACTATATCTAATTCTTTTGCTACTAAACGAATTTTAGTAGTAAAAGAATTACTTTTGGTTGTTGTGTATATTGTGTTTTTTTTGTATCCCCCTTGTATCCCTGGCCATGAAGCCTTTCGAGGGGAATAAGGGTATTGTATTAACATTTTGTATTTATTGGTGAATAAAGCTCTGAACTCTGAAACTCTGAACTACTACTACTACTCCAATTACTACTTCTACTGCAACTACTATTAATGCTAAGAGTATTAAGATAAAAATTTCTGGAAGTGTTGATGGGGAAGTTGAACTAAACTAAAACTGTGAATATACAGGTTATCCAAAGGGCATATCGGCGGTATCATAGCAACGGCTAATTGTATTCAGTTGAAACTTGCACTGCTTCATGAGGAAGATGTTTGGCTTACCAAAAAGTAATATCATAATAGTACTGCTGCTACTAGCACTATTACTGCTAATACTACTACTAGTACTAAACCTCTTTCTGCTAGTATTCCTACTAATGCTAATGTGACTACTATTACAACTATGCCAAAGGGTATGAAGGTAAAAATGTCCCAGAACATTGAGGGGTTGGTTAAAATGAGTCCAGAAACTCCGTGTGCATGCAGGTTGTCAAACGACGTATCAGCAATATCTTAGGAAAAGCTTGGTATGTGAAGTTGAAACTAACAAGTCCTGTTATGGGGGATACTAAACTAACGAAAAGGCAATATTTGCATCCTACTACTACTACCTCTACTACTACTACTACTATTACTACTACTACTACTACTACTACTGCTACTACTACTACTTTTACTACTACTACTACTATTACTACTACTACTGCTACTACTATTACTACAGCTAATACTACTACTGCTGCTAAAGCTAAGGGTATTAAGGCGAAAATTTTGTGGAATATTGAAACAATAATGAATTAAATAAACACACAATGCGCAAACAGGTTGTCAAGAGCACCTATCAGCAATGCTTCAGGAACGGTTTATAGTATTAAGTTGAAACTTTCAGCATGTGTTGAGAATGATGTTGAGGAAAATCAAACGAGCTATGTGCATACTGTTACTACTCAAATGAGCCCTCTATTAAGTTTATACGAGTATCCCTTTCATAAGAACCATACATACCCTTAGGGCATAACTTAGAACCTCTTCCCCTGTGCCCTGGGGGGTTATATTGACACCGGATTTTTTCTTATTCGACCTTTGAACTATTTTTAACAAGATGTCTATCTCAAAATTTTCATCAGATTGGTTTAAAAAAAGAAGGCGTGGGGGGGGGGCTAGCTGCCCTCGGATCTCTTTTGACTATTAAAAAGTGAGCTCGAACTCTCAATATCCAATTAAATGAGCCCTATCTGAAGTTTATACGAGCAAGAGGGGTTGTGACGACACCTGAGTTTTTTTTTATCTGACTTTTGAGGAATTTTTAACTTAATGGCTCTCTCAAAATTTTTATTGGATGCATTTGGTGAGAAAGGGGCGCGGGGGGGGGGGGGCTAGTTGCCCTCCAATCTCTTTTGACTCTAAAAAACTTAATTAGAACTTTCAGTTTCCAATCAAATGAGCCATCTCTGAATCCTTTACGAGCATCCGTTCAATAAGAACCATTAATTCCCCCAGGGCATACCTTACAAAACCTGCCCTCGGGCCCTGGGGAGCTGTGTTGACCCCTAAGTTTTCGTTATATGGTCTTTGAACTATTTTTAAAAAAAGCTATCTCAAAGTTCTTATCGGATAGGTTTGAGGAAAATAGGGCGTGGAGGGGGGGGGGTAGGTGCCCTTCAATCTCTTTTGACTCTTAAAAAGTGAACTAGAACTTTCAATTTCCAATCAAATGATCCCTCTTTGAATTTAATACGAGGATTCCTTCCATAAGACGCATATATCCCCCCAGTGCACAACTTACAACGCCTGTCCCCGGGCCCTGGTGGGTTGTGTCAACACCGGAATTTTTGTTATATGATCTTTGAACTATTTTTAACAAAATAGCTATCTAAAAATTTTTATTGGATGCATTTTGGGGGGGGAGGGTTTGGGGGGGGGGGAGCTGGTTACCCTCCAATATGTTTTGACGCTTAAAAAGTGAACTAGAACTTTCAATTTCCAATCAAATGAGCCCTCTCTGAAGTTTATACGAGCATTCCTTCCATAAAAACCATATGTGCCCGCAGGGCATAAATTTAACCCCTACCCCTGAAGACTGTGGGGGGGGGAAGTGTCCTGCTCAAACATATAATTTCCAGAGCTTTCAACTACGTTGAACAAAATGACTATATCAAAATTTCGATTGGATGTGTTTGGGAAATGGTGGGCGTGGAAGGGGTGTCAGTTGCCTTAGAATCACTTTCGACTATTATAAAGGGAACTAGCCATTTAAATTTCCAATCGAATGAGTCCTTTCTGAAGTTTAAAAGACAACGTTGTTTATACAAAACCTCATATGCCCCCAGGGCATAACTTACAACCCTTGCCCTGAGGGCTGTGGGGGAGTTGTCATCCTCAAAGACCTAGTTTCCAGAACTTAAAAGTACGTTTAATAAAATGACTGTCTCAAAATTTTGATTGGATGTGTTTGGGGAAAAGATGGACGTCAGAGGGGGGTTAGTTGCCCTCAAATCACTTTCGACTGTTAAAAAAGGCACTAGTCCATTGAATTTCCAATCGAACGAGTCTTTTTTGAAGTTTCTACGACAACACCTTTCATAAGAACCTTATAAGTCCCCAGGGTATAACTTAAAACCCTTGCTTTGAGGGTTTTGGGGGAATGTCCTCCTCAAAAACATATTTTCTATCTGGAAATCAACTACGCTGAAAAAAATGGCTGTCTCAAAATTTTGATTGGATGTGTTCGGGGGAATGATGGGCGTGAAGGGGGGGGGGGCTAGTGGCCCTCCAATCACTTTCGACTATTAAAAAGGGCACTAGCACTTTGAATTTCCAATCGAATGAGTCTGTTTTGAAGTTTCTACGACAACGCCTTCTATACAAACCTTATATGCCCCCAGGGCATAAATTGAAACCCTTGTCCTGAGGGCTATGAGGGAGTGTCCTCCTCAAAAACATATTTTCTATCTGGAAATCGACTATGCTGAACAAAATAGCTATCTCAAAATTTTGATTTGATGTGTTTGGGGGAGTGATGGGCGTGAGGGGGGGGGGCTAGACCAAATAAGTAAAATAATGTCA
This sequence comes from Artemia sinica, assembly GCA_027921565.1. NCBI lineage: Eukaryota > Metazoa > Arthropoda > Branchiopoda > Anostraca > Artemiidae > Artemia > Artemia sinica. Next base: position 68,266,013 of record CM051265.1, read on the forward strand.
TCAGCATATGCCAAATAACTAATTCCAACTGGTAAATGCATAAGTGAGGTTTCCAAGAACCAATTCAATCTTTCCAGCATAAATTAAAATTTGGAGGTGGTCTAACTCCTCCCTGCCTAACCTCTCTTTTGACTGATACTTCATCAGAAGAAATAGAAGATCCCGAAGCAACACAGATTTTAAGATAGGAGTACTGTGAACGGAAAACTTTAAGGAAGCTTTGTGGTGAAACCCTATTGTAGAGATTTCATATCCCTACCTACAAATATGCAAAATTTGGTTGTTTTTTTCTTTTCGAGAAGGATTATCATGGTTGCATGTTTATTTGTTTGTTTGCTGTTTTCTTTACCCAGGCTGATTATATCGAAGCAATGTTTCAAGAATATCGGGGAAAGACTCATTAGAAAGAAAATTGAATGGTATAGCGCCCTTTTTCAGAATCCAAATGATTGTGCCACGGCATAAAGTGGTGTTTTCTGCCATTTTGCAGCGCAAAATCGTAATTTTGTCGTAAAGGGTGCCAAAAAGCTATCAAATTAAAATTCTGAGACAGCCAATCGATTTGAGATTATAAAAAAACTACGCATTGAGCGATCTAGTGTCAGAAACAGTAACGCCACAATGTGGCCCAATCATTCCTAAAGATATCCGTAGGGTAATATAGACATTTAATTTGGAACTTCACTTTACTCCGTTTATTCAATTGACACTTGATAAAATTATGCAGGCTACAGTGGTATATAACTCATCATTATGGAGGATCAGCCATAATGGAGGAGAGCCAATGGGTCCTTTTGTAGGAGAGGTGATGGGGCTTGAAGGCTGAAAAAGTGTGCTTTCATGCACAAATTTCCTAACTCTGAGTGAGCTGTCAGACAAATATAGAGGGGGATTTGGAAGAGAGATGGGAGGGGGTGAATCAATGTAAAATCGATCTTGATTCCCGGGAATATTTTTGGAATACGCCTGTAATATTGGGGATGAGAAATGATTACATGTCTCTTATTGCAGAATATATTTTTCTATGTGTCACAAAAGATTAAACAGATATTTCTACCGACACAAAGATGGAGAGATCGTAGTAGTCCTCCTTAATAAAAAGAACATTTGTAAACATTCTTACTAAGAAGGTAACTTAAATGCTTAAAATTGCTTAAAAGTAACTGAATTCAGTATTAACGTAAATTTCAAAATAATTCAATTTACAAATCTGTAACTGGGCATTGATCTGGTTATAAAATTCCCATTACATTAGCTTTACAAATGCTTCACGGCTGCGTAACTTCATAAATACTTAAAAGTTACTAAGTTCAGTATTAGCGTAGAGTTCAAAACAAACTAGCTTACAAAGCTGTAACTAGGTGTTTGTTTGGTTGCAAAACTCCCCCTTCCCTAACTTCATAAGTGCTTCACGAGTTTATAAATACTTAAAAGTAACTAAACTCGGTTTTACCGAAAAAAATGAATACAGGGGAACTTGCAAAGCCGTAACTGGGTATTCATTTGGTCGTACAAAACCCACTTCCCTAACTTAATAAATACTTTACAACTCCATAAATGCTTAAAAGCAATTAAATTCAGTATCCAATACGTCGCAAAACTCCACTTCCCTAGCTTCATAGATGCTTCACAGCTTCATAACTTCACAAATACTTAAATGTAACTAAATTCAGTATCAACGTGGAATTCAAAATAAGCTAACTAACACGCCTGTAACTGCGTATTCATTTGATGGCAAAACTCTCCCCTCCCTAGTTTCAAAAATGCTTCACAGCTTTATAAACCCCCTAAAAGTAGCTAAATTCGGTTTTAGCGAAAAATTCAAAACAGGGGAACTTACAAGGCCGTAACTGGGTATGCATTTTGTCGCACAAAACCCCTTCCCCAACTTCATAAATACTTTACAACTCCCTAAATACTTAAAAGTAACTAAATCAGGTAGTCATATAGTCGCAAAACTCCCACTTCTCTAGTTTCATAGATGCTTCACGACTTAATAAATCCTTAAAAGTAACTAAATTCAGTATTAACAAGGAATTCAAAATAAAATAAAAAAAAAAAAACTTACAAAGCCGTAACTGGGCATTCATCCGGTCTTAATACTCCCACTTCTCTAACTTCATAAATCTTTTTCGTATGGCAAGAGAATATACGGCTGCCACTTGAAATACTTCCATCAAGAACAGCAACAAGAGGAATGGCCCCCCTGTAGCGATCATACCAACTGTCAAAAATTAACGCTTTGAAGGCAGAATCCCTCAAACAGCCGGTGGGAGGAGGTATACGTTCTATGATGGCTTCAAGGACACTTGTCACCTGGAAGCCAGTTTTTGCAGACACCTAGAATGAAAAAAGCGAGTACAATTTTTCAGTGTGATGCCTACTTGATCTTATGATTATAATTTATGTTGTATCGTATACAGGGGTGCCACCCACTAAAAGCAATTCCAAAGAATTAGTAACTTTTTGGTTGATTTAGTGATTTTCTTAAACAATCTAGTGATTTTTGTGCTTATTTAGTGATAGTTTGGGCAATACAAAAAATCACTAGGAAAAGTGATAAGTCACTACGAGTGGCAACCCTGAACCCATATGTGCTGTGTGGTGACATATCGTAAAAGTGATATATCACATTGATATGTGATAGGATAGTACTGGGTGCTCTTGAATGTTGAATTGAAAATTTTCTCTTCCGTCTTTCTCTTAAACAAATCAATTTTCTGCTTTTCGTTATCTACTTCTAGTACTCAGTCCACCTTGGGGGTATTTTGTGAGTTATGTGTCCATTAAAAAGAGACAGGTCAGAACAACCATTAAATCCGTAGGAACGGCCATTTCAACACGAGGTATCACGAATTTTAAATTAGATGTATTCATTAAAAGATAGCAAATAAATAAATAAACACCATTTATCTCCACATAGTCTCTATGACATGTAAATGAGGAGAATATACTCCTCTTACTTAAATGCTAGCACAAATATGAAAAGAACCAAAGAGAGAAAGAGAGAAAGAAAGAGAGAGAGACAGACAGAGAGAGAGAGAGAGACAGAGAGAGAGAGAGGGAGAGAGAGAGAGAGAGAAAGAGAGAGAAAGAAAGAAACAAAGAGGGGGACAACTGGAAAGAGAATGATGATGTTTTATCACAATATATCATCAATTTATGCAACCATCAATTTAATCAAATTAGGTAATAATCTATGCTGACCATACAGCAAGTCTAGAACGCTCCATTCAATCTTACCAAAAACATAATCATAATGAAGTTATTTCCAAACTCACGAAGCTGTTCCTTTGAAATAAAATAAAATTATTCCAAAAAATTCAGACCCAATAATGCTCTTTTCTGCCTAGCAACCTTTTCATAAAAACCTTTGCCCTTCGGCCCAAAAAACATGTTTGGAACGTTATTCGGTGTCCTTGAGAGTGCGACATGTCATCTTTTCCGAGGATTATACTAAGACTCTACACATTTAGAAGACAAATATCTGGAGGTACTAGTAGTTACGCTCTAAACTTCTGGCACACAATCATTGGTTTCAAAAAGAGAGAAGGAGAAATAGAGAGGAAACAGAGAGAGAGAGAAAGAAAGAGGGAGGCACGATTAGTTTATCAACGTCCCCTCAAAGTACGTTACCATAAATATAATATATCATTATGAGTCAACTTATCAATATGAAATGAGACAGAATACAAGTTAAATATTTTATTTCTTTCTAAATTACTACAAAGAATGAGATCATAAATTAATATCCCAGGCCAATGCAGAAAACATACCCGTCTTTAGTCTCCAGTAAACTTATTACTGTCCAAAATCTTCTACCTGCTTTTTGTCCTTTGACTTTACAAATTATAGGAAATCAAATTTATTTTGGATGAAATGGAAGCGAGAAGCTTAATGTAATCAATTTGCTTCCAAGCTTTTTATTCATAGAGAAAAGGGAGATAGGGCAATTGAGATGTAAGTCATAATATAAGGCACGTAAATGTAATTTAATATAAGACAGGATCAAATTACCTATTGCGAGTGTAAATCTAATACAAGTAAGACTTTCTTTTATGGCTCTACTTGGAGTAGAAGCGCAACCAAGAACAATTTTTTGTTTCTAAATAAACTTCGGATTTGGAAAAAGATAGTTTTCTGACTCCAAATCATAAAAAGAAATAGACGGTGTCAGCCAGGCACGTAGACAGAATTTTTTCGGAGTAGGCGGGGGCAATACTAAGAAAGAAACAATTTTATTTGGTAATTTGAAATAGAAGTTTCCTGAAATTCGGGGCGATTTAGAATTCGGGCAGATTTAGGATTTAGAGGGTTCCAGGGCTCCCCTACAACTGCGTACTTCCCTTGTGACAGCCCATAGCCCAAAAGGATCAAAATCGAAAGCTAAATGATTCTCATCACCAGGGGGACTGGATATCTATAACACTTTCAACAAGTTCTAGTGCATCACGTTTTCTTGTGCCTTAATGGCGAACAATGATATTCTCTTCCCTTGGCTTGCCGCTTCTTTTTGGTAATAAGCAAGCCCAACTTCACTCAAAAGGTTTGATCCGTATCGCCATGTTAATTCAAAAAACATGACAGCAAAATTGCCAATTGACAGACCAGTAGTATCCCATCTCTGCTTTTAGGCGCGACCCTATCCCTTTTCCCGTGAGAGCCCTCTGACGTCACGACATCCATAGCAGTTTAATATAGGATTCCTATGATATCCCTCTGACGTCACATCATCCCTGTTTCTAGCGGTCAGCTGGCATAACTCTAACCCTCTGACGTCACGAAACACCCTCGCCTTTAAACGGTCAGATAGAAAAATAAAAATTGAATTCCCGTGACAGCCCTCTGACATCCCGACACACCCTCTCGCTTTAAATAGCATGAAATTTTAAAGGGCCAGATTGCGGAGCTCCCAATCACTCGCAGCTGTGCAATATGGTCCCTGTTTCTAGCGGTCGGTTGGTAAGATTCCCACGACACATCCCTCTGGACTCCCATGACGTTGAACGACACAACCCGTTTTGAACAGTCAGGTCTAATATGGATGACACAATTTTATGTAACCTAACGTCAGGACCGACGGGGAACCCCGCTTGTAACTTAACGACAGCACAAACCTTATGTGAGGTCAAGTAATGACAACATAACTCTCACTGTCACATAATACCTTTTTGGCATTTTATTTTTCGACCGAAATGTTAAAAGCATTTTTTCTTTCTTTTAACTTAATGGCGGTGCACACTTTACGTAAGGTCAGCGCACAACTTACGCAATGACGGCGTACTTTTATGTAATGACGGAGGTCAACATTGTCATATACTACCTTTTTAGCATTTTATTTTTCACGCGAAATGTTCCAAGCATTTCTTTTTTTATTCTTTAGTTCTTTGTTCTCGCTGGGACTTCAAAGGTCAATTCCCTTCCAAAGGAACAGCGCTCCAAGTAACAGCACTAAGCCACCATTCCAATATTCTGTATAAGGGAAATACTGTCAAGAAATTACACATTCCCTTGACGTTACAAGACACACCTCTGTCCATTCCATAACACATCTGGCAGGATTCCAGGCTCATGTCAGTCTTCTCCGTTGCCCTGGTGTAATATCGATTATGCAAAATGCGCAGAGGGAATCCTTATTTTTTACACAAATTGCTCAAAATGTAGTTCTAGTGATAAAGACTAAGGGAGGCTTAAATTGTGTACAAATGATCGTGCTAAACAATAAATTTTAAAAACAAAAACTTTGTGGTAAAAGTTCTATTATTTCAAACAAATTCACAAACAATATTAAAACAAAGAAAAAACGGTTAAAAACACAACAAATATACTAATAAAAGTTGAAGAAAAGGGCTTTTGGGGCAACGTTTCGAGAATTTTTATTATATTATTTAATATTTTTCGTTATTTCCTCAGGTTTCATGGACCCAAGGCTTAAAAAATTCAAATATGAGAGCGGAAAGGCACTACTACATCATTTTCACAAACATCGAGGGGTAATTTTGACTAAGGATATGCTAGCAAATAAGGATTTTCAACATATATTTACCACATTTTAACATTTGTTTCATATTTTTAAGATTTTCTAGGGCTCATAGCCCAAGGTCTGATAATTTTTATTATATTACTTTAACATTATTTGTTATTTATTTTCCTGGGATTTAATAGATCCAAGGCTTACAAAATTCAAACATGAGAGCGGAATGGCACTGCGATGCTATTTGTCACACACATCTAAGGGTAATTTTGACTAAGGATATTTTAGGACCTGTGGTTTTTTTCAACAATTATTTACCTTAATTTTACATTTTTTTCATACTCTTAACATTTTCTAGAGCTTAGGGGTCCAATGTTTCGACAATTTTAAGATATTAGTTTAATGTTATTCGTTATTTTCCTCGGGTTTAATAGACCCAAGGCTTACAAAATGGAAACATGAGAGCGGAATGGCACTGCGACACTGTTTTCACATACATCTGAGGGTAATTTTGACTAAGGATACGCTAGCACTTGCGGATTTCAAACAATTATCTACTATATTTTAGGAGTTGGACTTGGAATAGGAGCTAGAATGAAATGAGTTATAAATTACAAATCTAGTTAAAAGAACCTTTAAAACAGGACTCTTAAGTTGGAGTTCTATGCCCCCCTCTCCTTAGCAATCATTTCCAGGGGGCAAAGTTGATATTAGATACAAATTTTTAGGCATTGTTGAGGTATTTCCGAGAACCGTTAACGAAAATACAGCGTTTCTTTGAGTGAAAGTTAGATTTTCGCCCCCCACCCTCCATGGTAAAAATTCTTTAAAACTTCCATCTTAGCTATTAAACTGTAGAACACGTTCCCCAATGCAATTCACGCCACAGTACCATTATTTGACTGCCCCCACACCCCCTAACAATCATTCCTATGACATTTTCCAGGAATTTCTTGTTGAAGATTATGCCTCAATCTGGTGATTCAGGTTTTCCCAACCCATTCCTTCGTGATATTAAATAAAAAAAACAAGTTTTTTAAACTGAAAGTAAGGAGCGACATTGAAACTTAAAACGAACAGAAATTATTCCGTATATGAAAGGGGCTGTCCCCTCCTCAACGCCTCGCTCTTTACGCTAAAGTTTTTTATTGTTTAAAAAAATAAAGTTGTGAGACAGAGTCAAACTTTAGCGTAAAGAGCGAGGCGTTGAGGAGGGGACAGCCCCTTTCATATACGGAATAATTTCTGTTCGTTTTAAGTTTCAATGTCGCTCCTTACTTTCAGTTTAAAAAACTTGTTTTTTTTATTTAATTTCTGATCGTTTTTTAGTTAATGCAGCTTTTATTTTGGCTCGCCGTCATTGAATAAGTAAACAAAATTTGCATAAAAATTTTACTTTTCTTTTGCTAAATGGCTGTCTCTAAATTTGGTTCTGACGTAATTTACAAATTAACTTACGTAACGACCTTCTATATTCGTATATTTTTCTTCTGGCAAAAATTACAAAGTTGCAGATTTTTGCAGATATGAGCTTGAAACCTATGTTATAGGGTTTTCTGATACGCTGAATCTGACGGTGTGATTTTCATTAAAAATTTTTCACTTTTAGGGGATGTTTTCCCCCTCTTTAAAAAATCAGGTGAGTTTTCTGAGGCTCGTAGCCTTTGATGAGTAATACTAAACTTAATATAATTCATATATTTAGAATCAGCATTATAAGCCCATTCTTTTGATTAATTTATTGACATCAAAGTTCCGTTTTTAAAAGTTTCGCTTACTATTGAGCCGTATCGCTTGTTTTTTTATTGTTTTTTTTTATTACGTATATGTTATTACGTATATGATGGGGTTCTCCCCTTAGTCAATACCACGCTCTTTACGTTAAAAGTTAAAAAAAAATTTAATTCACAAACCCCTGAATCACAAAGGCCGTTTAATTAGAATAGATAGCTCTTTTGAAAGCACTAAAAAAAAACTGTAGCGTAAAGAGCGAAGTATTGACTTGGGGGAGAACCCCCTCATATACGTAATAATTTCTGTTCATTTTAAGTTCTAATGTTGCTTCTTACTTTCAGTTGAAAGTACTTGTTTTTTTTAATTTAATTTCTGATCGTTTTTTAAATAATGCTTGGAAATCCGGCGCCCCCTTCATAGAAATGTCCCTTACCCCAAAGAAACATCCTGCACGGAAAGATTCTCCCGAGTAACCCCCTCCTCCAGCCCCCTCCCCCCCCCACCAGAAAAAATTCTTCCTGAAAATGTCTGTATACTTCCCAATAACCAATACAATATGTAAGCAATGGGCAAAGTTCATAACTTGCAGCCCTTCCCCTGGGAACTGTGGGGGATTAAGTCATCGTAAAAGACATATTTATTAGATTTTCGACTATGCTGAACAAAATGGCTATCTCAAAATTTTAATTGGGTGACTTTGAGAAAAAAATGAGCGTGGGAGGGGGCCTAGTTGCCCTCCATTTTTTTTGGTCACTTAAAAAGGGCACTAGAACTTTTAATTTCCGTTCCAATGAGCCCTCTTACGATATTCTAGGACCACTGGGTCAATACGATTACCCCTGGGAAAAAAAAAACAAATAAACACGCACCCGTGATCTTTCTTCTGGCAAAAAATGCAAAATTCCACATTTTTGTAGATAGGAGCTTGAAACCTCTGCAGTAGGGTTATCTGATACGCTGAATATGATGGTGTGAATTTCATTAAGGTTCTATAACTTTTAGGGGGTCTTTCCCCCTTTTTTCGAAAATCAGCCAAATTTTCTCAGGCGCGTAACTTTTGATGGGTAAAATTAAACTTGATGAAACTTATATTTTTGAAATCAGAATTAAAATCTGATTCTTTTGATGTATCTATTGGTACCAAAATTCCGTTTTTTAGAGTTTCGGTTACCATTGAGCCGGGTCGCTCCTTACTTACAGTTCGTTACCACGAACTTTTTGACACCATGTCAATTCCCACCCCATGGCATTACACACCTCCTAATCCGTCATCCACGTGGTACCACCCCTCAAGTACCCCCCCTCAGGACATTTTCAACCGTTTCACTCCGAAAATAAGCTAGTGAATCTAAATTAAACAGTATATTTTTGAACAGCGAAAAGTCGCAATTTCTTTGCTAGAACGTGATACTCCAATTAATTCACGCAATGGTACCACCCTACTATTGCTTTGTGGGACCACCTGACAGAACAACATCATTCTTAAGACACTTTTCACACATTTTTTGTTAAAAGTTATGCTTCAACCCATTTATTCTGGTTTTTCGCAAGCCAAGCAATTCACGATGCTCCAAAAAACACATCACACCACCATGGCATTACGCACCCGGCCCACTGCGGGGAAATTTTGACTATGTATATTCAAAACTTTAAGGATTTAAGCAATTATCTTCAATATTTTAACATTTACTTCATATATTTAATATTTTCTAGGGCTTATGGCCTGAAGTTTGAGAATCTTAAGATATTATTTTCCATATTTTAATTTTTTACATATTTTTCACTATTTTCCTGGGATTTAATGGATCCAGGGCATGAAAAAATTCAGCTCCGAGTGAGACTTATGACTTAGGCTATCTTTATAGTGTTGTTTCGTGGTTTTTTATATCAGTGTTACCTCCATTGATGTTTCAAAATGCATTTTCAAGCTTTCTCCTTTGAATTGTATGACTCAGGATGTATTTATAGTGTTGTGTCGTGCTCTATCTTGTCAGTGTTACCTCTCTTGATGTTTCGAAGTGCATTTTTTCATAGCAAACATATGACTCAAGATATTTTTATAATTTTGTGTTATAGTTTATCATGTCAGTGTTACCTCTAATGATGTATCAAATTTAATTTTGGAAGTTTTCTCGTTTGAAACATATGATTCGAGATATTTTTTGTAGTTTTGTGTCGTGCTTTTTCTTGACTGTGTTACATCTCTTGATGTTTCAAAGTTCATTTTGGAACTTGTTCGTTTGATACGTATGACTCAAGATTTTTTTGTAGTGTAGTGTCAGGTGTTGTCTTGTCACTCTTACCTCAGTGGATGTTTCAAACTTCATTTTGGGTTTTTTTTTGTCTGAAACATATGACAAACGTATGACTCCTCAGTTGATATTTTTTTCGTTGAAACAGTGTCACCTCAGTTGATGTTTCAAAGTTCATTTTGGAATTTTTTTATTTTTTCGTTTGAAACATATAACTCAAGATTTTTTTTGTACTGTCCTGGTTTGTCATGTCACTGTTACCTCACTTGATGCTTTCAATGTGAATTTTCGAAGTTTCTCGTTTGAAACCTATGACTTGGGATATTTTTCTAGTGATGTGTCGTGACTTGTCTTTGTTATCTCTCTTGATACTTTTAAAGTGCATTGTGAAAGTTTTTCCTTTGAATCGTATGACTCGGGATGTATTTATAGTGCTGTGTCGTGGCTTATCTTGTCAGTGTCACCTCTGTTAATGTTTCAAAGTGCATTTTGGAAGTTCTATCGTTTGAAACATGTGACTCGGGATATTTTAATGGATTTTTGCCATGACTCATCTTGTCAGTGGTACCTCAGTTGATGTTTCTAAGTTCATTTAGGAAGTTTTCTTTCGTTTGAAACATATAACTCAAGATATTTTTGTACTGTCCTGGTTTGTCTTCTCACTGTTAAACACACTTGATGTTTCAAAGTACATTTTGGAACTATTTTCGTTTGAAACACATGACTCAAGAAATTTTCTAATTTTTTGTCGAGGTTTATCTTATCAGTATAACAAACATTTACTCAAAAATATCAAATTTCTCTTGGAAGTGACGGTTTTTTTAATAGTAACCAATTCTTTCTAATAGCAACAACTTGTCCGTCAAAGATAACAACTTTCTCTTATCAGTAACAATTTTCTGCTTACGCTAACAAATTTTCTGTTAGAACTGGACAGTTTTTCTTAACACTGACCAGTTATACCTTCGAAGTAACAACTTTTTCCTTAATACTAGTGGAGTTTAACTTAATACTGTCAATTTTCTGTGGGAAGTAACAGGTTTTTCTAATAGTAACAAATTTTTTCTAATAGCTGCAAGTTTTCCATCGAAAAACATATTTTTCTTAGAATTAACAATTTTCTGTCAATGCTATTAAGTTTTGTATTAGAATTAGTAGCTTTTCCTTAACACTAAAAAATTTTCTCTTTGAAGTAACGACTTCGTCTTAGTTGTAAAAAGAATTTTTAATAGCAGCAAGTTTTCCGTCATAGATAACAAATTTCCCTTATAAGGAAAAATTTTCTACTAATGCTACCAAGTTTTCTTTTAGAAGTAGCAACTTTTTTCTTATAAGTTTTTACTTAATACGATCAATTTTCTCATGGAGGTAACAGCTTTTTCTTAATAGTAACAAATTTTTTCTAGTAGCAGAAAGTTTTCCGTCAAAAAACAAAGATTTCTCTTAGAAGTAACAATTTTCTGTCAATGCTACCAAGTTTTCTGGTAGAAGTAGGAAGTTCCTCTTAACACTAACAATTTCTCTTCAAAGTTACAACGTTTTCTTTAATACTAACAACCTTTTACTTAACAGGTTTTTTCTTAATAGTAACATTTTTCTCTAATACCAGGAAGTTCTCCGTCAAAGATAAGAAGTTTTTCTTAGAAGTAAAAATTTTTCTGTTTACGCTAACAAGTTTTCTGCTAGAAAACTTCTTAAGTACATTGAGTTTACTACGTTTAAGTTAGGTTAATTTAACTTAGGTTAATTTGACTGTTCATGGCAACCTAAGTTAAATCAACCTAACTTAAACGTAGTTAACTCAATTTAGTTAAGAAGTTTTCTAGCATATAACTTGTTAGCGTAAGCAGAAAATTATTACTTGTAAGAAATAATTCTTGTCTTTGACGGAGAACTTGCTGATACTGGAAAAAAAATTACAACTAAGAAAAAACCTGTTACTTCAAAAGACATTTGATAGTATTAAGTATAACTTTTTTAGTATTAAGGAGATAGTTGTTATTTCGATGAGAAAATTTGTTAGTGTTAAGAAAAAATTGCTGCTTCTAGCGGAAAACTAGTTAGCATTGATATAAAATTGTCACTTTTAAGAGAAATATCTGATATTTGACAGAAAACTTGCTGCTAGCAGAAAACATTTGTTAGTATTAATTAAAAACCTGTTACTTCCAAGAGAAATTTGATAGTATTAAGTGAAATTTTGTTAGCATTAAAGAAAAGTTATTTCTTCGACTAAAAAATTTGTTAGTGTTAATAAAAACTTGCTACTTCTAGCGGAAAATTTTTTATCATATACAAAACAAAAATGTTACTTCTAAGAGAAGTATTTTATCTTTGACAGAAAACTTGCTGTAATTAGAAAAACTTTCTTACCATTAAGAAAACTTTTTTACTATTAAGAAAAACTTAGTACTTTCAAGAGACATTTGATGGTATTAAGTATAAATTTGTTAGTATTAAGGAAAAAATATGTTAATTCGAAGAGAAAATTTGTTAGTGTTAAAAAAACTTCCTTCTTAAAACAGAAAACCTGTTAGAAAATATTTGTTAATATTAAGGAAAATCTGTAACCGTAACCGCCATGAGAAATTTGATCGTATAAAATAAAAATTTGTTAGTATTAAAGAAAAAAGTTGTTACTTCCAAGAGAAAATTTGTTAGAGTTAAGCAACAGTTGCTACTTCTAACAGAAAACGCGGTAGCATTAGCAGAAAAATTGTTACATCTAAGAAAAATTTGTTATCTTTGACAGAAAACTTGCAGCTACTAGAAAAAAAATTCTTACTATTAAGAAAAAGTTTTTACTTCCAAGAGAAATTTGATCATATTAAGTAAAATGTGTTAGTACTAAGGAAAAAAATTGCTACTTCGGAGAGAAAAATTTATTAGTGTAAAGAAAAAGTTGCTACTTCTAACAGAAAACTTGGTAGCATTAACAGAAAATTGTTAACTCTAAGACAAATTTGTTATCTTTGACGGAAAACTAGCTTCTATTAGAAAGAATTTGTACTATTAAGAAAAACATGTTACTTACCACAGAAATTTGATAGTAGTAAGTAAAACTTTGTTAGTATTAAGGAAAAAGTTGTTACTTCGAAGGTGAAATTTGTTAGTGATAAGAAAAACTTTCTAGTTTTAACAGAAAACTTGTTAGCGTAAGCAGAAAGTTGTTACTTCTAAGAGAAATTTGTTGTCTTTGACGGCAAAATTCTGCTATTAGAAGAAATCTGTTAATATTAAGAAAACGCCTGTTACTTCCAAGAGAAATTTGAAAGTATTGAGTAAATATTTGTTACACTGATAAGATAAACATCGATATAACACTAGAAAAATATCTCGAGTCAAGTGTTTCAAACGAAAAAATTTCCAAAACGCACTTTGAAACATCAAGTGTGGCAACAGTGAGAAGACAAACCAGGACAGTACAAAAAAAAATCTTGAGTCATATGTTTCAAACGAAAAAAAACTTCCAAAATGAACTTTGAAACATCAAATGAGGTACTACTGACAAGATAAGCCATGATCCAACACTATTAAAACATTCTGAGTCATATGTTTCAAACGATAAAACTTCCAAAATGCACTATTAAACATAAACAGAGGTAACACTGACAAGGTAAACCACGAAACAACACTATAAATACATCCTGAGTCATATGATTCAAAAGAAAAAACTTCCACAATACACTTTAAAAGCATCAAGAGAGGTAACAAAGACAAGTCACGACACATCACTAGAAAAATATCCCAAGTTATAGGATTCAAATGATAAACCTCCAAAATTCACTTTGAAAGCATCAAGTGAGGTAACTGTGGCAAGACAAACCAGGATAGTACAAAAAATCTTGAGTTATATGTTTCAAAAGAAAAAAACTTCCAAAATGAACTTTGAAACATTAACTGAGGTGACACGGACAAGATAAACCACGACACAATACTATAAATAGATACTGAGTCATACGGTTCAAACGAAAAAACTTCCACAGTGCACCTTGAAAGCATTAAGCGAGGTAACAAAGACTAGTCACGAGACATCACAAAAAAATATCTAAAGTCATAAGTTTCAAACGAGAAACTTCCAAAATACGTTTTGAAAGCAACAACTGAGGTAATACTGGCATGATAAACCACGACACAGCACTACAAAAACATTCTGAGTCATACGTTTCAATTGAGAAACTTCCAAAATACACTTTGAAACATCAAGTAAGGTAACAGTGTCAAGACAAACCACGACAAAACAGTACAAAAATATCCTGAGTCATATGTTTCAAACAAGAAATTTTTCAAAATGAACTTTGAAGCATCAACTGAGGTAACATAGATTAGATAAAGCGAGATACATCACTACCGAAAAATATCTTGAGTCATATGTTTCAAACGACAAAACTTCCAAGACGCCGTTTGAAATATTAACATGGCTAACACAGACAAGATAAACCACGACACAACAATACAAAAATACGCCAAGTCATATGTTTCAAACGAAAAAACTTCCAAAATGCACTTTAAAAACATCAATTGAGGTTATACAGGCAAGATAAGCATAACACTAAAAAATATCTCGAGTCATAGGTTTCATACGAGAGCCTTCCAAAATAAACTTTGAAATATCTATAGAGGAAACACTGACAAGACAAACGACGTCACAACGGTATAAAAACATTCTGAGTCATACGTTTCGAACGAAACGATTCCAAGATGCAGTTTGAGACATCAAATGAGGTAACACTGACAAGTCAAATACCAACACAACACTATAAAAACATCTTGAGTGATACGTTTTAAGAGAAACAATTCCAAAATAAAGTTTGAAACATCAACTGAGGTAACAGTGGCAAGATAAACCCCGACACGACACTACAAAAAACATCTTGAGGCATACGTATCAAACGAGAAAGTTCCAAAATGAACTTTGAAACATAAACAGATGTAACACAGTCAAGATAAGGCACGACAAAAAACTACGAAAAATATCTTGAATCATATGTTTCAAACGAGAAAACTTCCAAAATTCAATTTGAAACATCAACAGAGAGAATATTAAATGTATGAGTTAAATGTTAAAGTATTGAAGATAATAGCTTAAATCCTTAAATGCTTGTATATCCATAATCAAAATGTCCCCGCAGTGGGCCGGGCGCGTACTGCCATGGTGGTGTGATGTGTTTTATGGAGCATCATGAATGATTTGGCTTATGAAATACAACAATAAATGGGTTGAAGCATAAATTTTAACGAGAAATGACTGAAAATGTCTTAGGAATGATGATGTAATGCCACTGCCACAGAGCAATAGTAGTGTGGTACCGTGGCGTGAATTGGTTGGAGTATCACGCTCTAGTAAAGAAATGGCGACTTAGCCCTGTTCAAAAATATACTGTTTAATTTAGATACACTAGCTTATTTTCGGAGTGAAACGGTTAAAAATGTCCTGGGGGGATGAGGGGTGGTGCCACGTGGATGACGGATGGGGAGGTGTGTAATGCCAAGGTGGTGTGAATTGACATGGTTTATCACGTAGAAATGGGTTGAGAAAACTTGAATCACCGGATTGAGGCATAATTTTTAACAAGAAATGTCTGAATAATGTCATAGGAAGGATTGTTAGGGGGTGCCAGGGAGTCAAATGATGGTACTGTCGTGAATTGTATTGAGTAACGTGTTCAACAGTTTAAAAGTTAAGACACAGGTGTTAAACTATTTTTACCATCGAGGGTGGGGGGCAAAAATCTAACTTCTACTAAAAGAAACGCTGTATTTTCGTTATAGGTTCTCGGAAATACCTCAACAATGCCTAAAAAGATGCATCTAATATCAACGATGCCCTCTGGAAATGATTTTTAAGGAAGGGGGGGGGGGGTAGCCGCAGAAATCCAACTTCAGAGCCCTGTTTTAAAGGTTCTTTTAACTAGATTTGTAATTTATAGTCGATTTGACTCTAGCTCCATACATTTTTAATATGCCGAGTCCAACTCCTAAAATATGGTAAATGATTGTTTGAAAATCCACAAGTGCTAGCATATCCTTAGTCAAAATTGCCCTCAGATGTGTGTGAACACAGTGTCGCAGTGCTATTCCGCTCTCATGTTTCAATTTTGTAAGCCTTGGATCTATTAAACCCCAGGAAAATAATGAATAATATTAAAATTATATCTTTAAACTGTCGAAACATTGGCCCCCTAACCTCTAGAAAACATTAAAAACATGAAACAAATTTTAAAATAAGGTAAATAATTGTTGAAAAAACCACAAGTGCTAGCATATCCTTAGTCAAAAATTCCCCTAGATGTGTGTGAAAAACAGCGTCACAGTGCCATTCCGCTCTCATGTTTGAATTTTTTAAGCCATGGATGTATTAAACTCGAGCAAAATAACAAAAATATTAAAATAATATAATAGAATTTTTCAGACCTTGGGCAATAAACCCTAGAAAATGTTGAAAATATGAAAAAAAATGTTAAAATAAGGTAAATAATTGTTGAAAATCCTAAAGTGCTAGCATATCCTTAGTCAAAATTATCCCTAGATGTGTGTGAAAATGATGTACGAATTGTGAACGAATGATGAACTCGTAGTAGTGCCTTTCTGCTCTCATGGTTGAATTTTGTAAGCCTTGGGTCTATGAAACCTGAGGAAATAACGAAAAATATTAAATAATATAATAAAAATTCTCGAAACATTTGCCTCCTAAGCCCTATTTTTTTCACCATTTATTTGTACGTTTGTTGCGTTTTTAACTGTTTTTTTCTTTGTTTTAATATTGTTTGTAAATTTTTTTGAAATAATCGAACTTTTATTTACAAAGTCTGTGTTTTAAAGATTTATTGTTTAGCACGATCAAGGTGTTTACACAATTTAAGCATTCCTTAGTCTTTATCGCTAGAAATACATTTAGAGCAATTTGTCTAAAAAATAAATATTTCCCCTGCGCATTTTGCATAGTTGATGTTACACCTGGCCAGGAGAAGACCGACATGAGCTTGGAATCCCGCCAGATGTGTTATGGAATAGACAGAGGTGTGTCTTGTGACGTCAAGGGAATGTGTTATTTCATAAAAGTATTTCCCCAATACAGAATATTGGGAATGTTGGTTTAGTGCTCGTGCTTGGAAAGCTGTTCCATTGGAAGGGAATTGACCTTACAAGTCCTAGGGAGGACAAAAAACCAAAGAATAAAAAAAAGAAATGCTTTGAACATTTCGGGAGAAAAATAAATGCCAAAAAAGGTATAATATGACACTGATGCGCGCCGTCAATGCATAAAAGTGCTTCGTCATTGCGTAAGTTGTGCGCTGACCATACATAAAGTGTGCACCACCATTAAGTTCAAAGAAAGAAAAAACGCTTTGAACGTTTCGGTCGAAAAATAAAATGTCAAAAAGGTATTATGTGACAGTGATGGTTGAGCAGTCATTACGTGACCTCACATAAGGTGTGTGCTGTCTTTAAATTATAAACAGGAGTTCCCCATGGGTCCTGACGTAAGGTTACATAAAATTGTGTCATCCATATTAGACCTGACCGTTTAAAACGGGTTGTGTCGTGTGACGTCATTGGAGACCAGACGGCTGTGTCGTGGAAATCTTACCAGCCCACCGCTAGAAACTGGACCGTATTGCACAGGTGCGAGGGATTATGAGATCCCCAATTTGACACTTTAAAATCCCATGCTATTTAAGCGCGAGGGTGTGTTGTGACGTCAGAGGGCTGTCAGAGGATTTCTATGTTTATTTTCCTATCTGATCGTTTAAAGGCGAGGGTGTGTCATGACGTCAAAGAGCAAGAATCTTGTCAGCTGACCGATAGAAACAGAGATGCCGTTACGTCAGAGTGCTCTCATAGGAATCCTATGGGAAACTGCTATGGATTTCGTTACGTCAGAGGGCTGTCATGAGAAAAGGGATAGGGCTTCGTTCAAAAGCAGAGATGGGATATTACTCAGACCGGTCTTTAGTTTAACAAGATCTTGCTGTTAACCTCCTTCACGACATTCCAATAGCTCTTATTAGCACACAAACACAATCAGCCGGTCAGTGTCTGGTGTCCCGACAGATAACTTTGTCTGTATATGGTTTCGGCTGGTTTTACCTTCTCTTAGATCAGAAGGAAAACAGTCTATTACAAACTCTGCGACATTGTTCAACTCCCTATTGACAAATCAGACGAAGCCAGCCGACTCCAATCACCACTTCTGTAATAACTGTCTAAAAAAAATGCTGGTGGAGGTGCTGGTAGTGCAAAAAAATGCTGGTAGAGAAAAATATGTGTATTTGAAAATCACCGATCTTTAAAACGCGGATCATAGGCCTTTGCGCAGTGGAACAAATTCAACAAATATGAAGCACCAAGGACATTGAAATTGCAATCTGAATGTTTTGAATTGATTAACTAGAAACTTACGCAAAATAAATATGTTAATAAATTCGAAAAATTTGGAAAATCAAATTTTTAAACGAATATGACCTACATGTGCACTTTCGCAGTTCTTCATAGTAGTGGGCACCAAATAAAAAACAAGAATCTAGGTAAAGAATCTCAGAAAATAGGCTAAAAATATATGCCACTGAACAGATAAAGGAGTTACAGTTTTTTTTTGAGGGTGTAGTTTTCTTGGGAGTAAACAAATTGATAATTTTTTTAATTTTTACGGACAAAAAGCGTTTCTGAACATAACTAGTTAGTTTTAATTATTTATTTTCGTGGTTGAACATGGTAACACTGAGAAAGTTTAAAACTAAATGAAAACTGCATAATTTTGAAACAATCAAACGAAAAATCTTATAAAATCACGGTTTCAGTATGAATATACTTAAGATGGCCCAAGGGGCAATATTTTTTCATTTTTAAGGGGCTTGTAACCGTTAATTCCACCCACTGTTGAACAAAATGAATTTAAAATAACACTGACTTTCCATTTTTATTACGAAACGCGAAAAAATTATGATCCTAAGATTCGACTCAAGATCAATAAAGAAAGAATTTTCAATTAAACAGTTACCTTCTTTAGTGGTTAATTTGGCTATTCAGCGAAGCTTATAAATATATTACAATTAACAAATTTATAAATCTTTATACATCATAAGGCTATAGATGATCTTTTATACCAACCTATAGTCTTTATACCAACCTATAGCTATAGATGACAGCACAGTCCCAGGTTTCTCTACGTTTAAGTTAGGTTAGGTTAGCTTATCATGAGCCGCTCATGATAAGCTAACCTAACCTAACTTAAACGTAGAGAAACCTGGGACTGTGCTGTCATCTATAGCTATAGGTTGGTAGATGGCAATAGTAGTCTCTCGATTCTGTGAAGTGTTGTAAGATCCTTTTGATGCTAAGAAATAACTGCGTAGTTGAATTTGTTCTATGCAAAAGTACTTTTTTTTCCTATTAATTTTGACACTCAGTCAATAATTAATGGTTTCATGAGTCTGCTAGTAGCATCGATTTCTTTGAAAATTCCTTCTTCGTACATCTCTGACTTTTTAATAAACATTCTAAACGTTTTATCTGACATTGACGATCCACACAGAAGCGATCTGAATAGTTTTTTAAATTGATATAAACTGCTGCTATTGAGAATAGTCAGTCTACAGCTAACTGTAAACCATACTTGTCTAATGAATAAATAATAATTTTTCCTTAGATCTACCTAGTACGTTATTCAATAACAAGAACAACAAAACAATATTTCATTCATTTATTAACATCAACACTTTTCTGTACAGCATGAATAGCACACACACTATTTGTTCAACAAGAAAGCAATATTTATTAACACTATTTGTAGAACAATATTTTTCATTTATTGACAAAATACACTTTTATGTTCAACAAGAACATTTATTGAACAAAAACACTTGTTCAATAAGAACAATAACATCAACAATATTTATTATCAAAAACACTTTTTTTTTTGCTCAAGAAGAACAAACTATTTGTACATCAACTTTTTTCACTTATTAACAAAAACAATTTTTGTACGTCAAGAACAAAACTATTTGCACACACATTTTTGTACAACAGCACTATTTGTACAACAAAAAAAAATTTTACTTAAAAAAACAATTTACAACTTAAAATAGCACAGTTGAACATAATGAATTTAAAAGATACCCCCACCCACCGGGAGCCACGGGCCGAAGGCCAGTCGCGGGCGGGACCCCCCACCCCCTGGGCCGCGGGGACGAAACAGTACAATAGTTATCGTCACTGCTGCAGGTTAGGTTGGGTTAAGGTGGTTAAGGTGTGATTGGGTTAGTTAATTTATGAAAGGTTGGTGGTGGTTAGGTTAGGTTAGTTGGTTAGTGGTTAGGTTAATTTATCCAGACCAAGTTGATTGCGATAGTCTATGCATTCAACCCGGTCTGAAATACGGTAGTGTCCATGAGGCAGCACACTTACACCATTCTCGAGCACATAGACTTTGTCGGATATACACGACATTGCCTTTTTTTTCCACTCTCACAGTATAATTTCTATACTGTAGAGAGCGAATTGCAAGCACTTCTGCTCTCGGCACTATGCTACTTTCTACACGGTCTCTGTACACGCTCATATTGAAATTGCTCTTTACAAAATGTGTAGGCACCCCATTACACGCCTACTTTTCATCCCCATTATGTGTTTCAACGCAATAAACTTTAGGACCCGGGAACACCCCCTTGGATATTAAATCACTCCCCGTCTCTGATTTTAACATTAATAGTTGTTGGGGGTTTGACGTTTCGCCAACTCGGGATAGAGGGACGGATTCCAGTTGGTGAAATCCATCCGCGAGCTGATGTGTTCCCCCTTTTCTAGATCACCTAATAAATCCTCGGTTTTTACCTTTAACAGCAGAGAATCTGTATCCCCATAGTAAACTTGAACCTCCCCCTCCCGTGGCCATTGCACCTTGCAAACATTGTAAAAAAACGACAACATGAGCTTTTTGGAAATTTCTAGTACTGAACTACCTCCTGCTATATTCTTGTTCAGTACCACATTTCGCTTTTTCCTGTGTAGAAGAACCATGCCAGTCTCTATGCTCGTGAACGATGTAAAATTAGGGTCGGCAATAATTCGTGCACACTCTAGAGGGTCAGTCACGACGTCGCAGCGAGATCTGTTACGTACACTTTCACACATTTTGCCAAACGCTGAATTTAGAATGAGTCTGTACATTTCCTTCTCTACTTTGGAGTTTGCCCTAGAGCGTTTATCAACAAAAGTGTCGATAAACGTCTTTAAGTATGGTTTCTGATTGAACTGCAGGACCCAATGTATTTTGGTGATCTTGAAACCATTGTTCACTATCCAGTGCAAAAGCACATGGTGAACAACGATATTCTCCTTAGGGTCCAAATCAGCAATCAGTTTTTGCTTAGAGGGGGTCCAGGGCATCCCCATATCCTCAACCAATGATCGATTGTAGGGGCTCAGTGAGTCCCTGCTCACGGGTCGATTGATACAGGGGAAAACAAAATCTCTGACTGAATCGTGAAGCGCCAGTGGAATATGCCCGTCAATTTCAAAGAACCATCCTTGTGGCCCATTGTCCTCGACGGTGGTAATGTCGGGGAACTCACAAGGATTCTCAAGCCATTGATAGTTCCCACACGGCAAAGAGTAGTGAGACATTGCCGAGGGGTACAATGAGTTCATGTCCAAGAACACTGCATTTGACTTTGCACCGGTGTTTTGTCCGCTCGGATCGGTTGACAAAACGCGATCCCCATGAAAAACATACCCTCTCCTCATTGAACGCTCTACAAAAAGGTGCTGATCTACGTCGGTGATTAGGCCTATTTCCTCCCTACTAATTTCTAAAATCAAATCCATCACCAAATGTGGTGTGGAAAAATAATAAACTACATCTAACCCGAACTCTGAATAGATTTGGTCTGTGTTCTTGCAGACTATATCCAACAGAGTTAAAACGTCACAGGCCAAGTGCAGTCTACAATAATCCCACCCATTTTTACAATTCCCCTTAGCCCACACCTTCTTGGCAAACTCATAGTCCTCGGCTGTGCATTCACTGTTGGTGAGTGAATTGTAAAAAGCTTCAATTGGAGGTAGTTTCACCTCGCTTAAGCGGGCGCGCCAGAACAGTAATAGTCGTATGCGTATACACCTTTGCAGGTCAATAGGTCATACATTTCACTGTCTGGAAAGTGCTGTTTAAGCAAGGGAGAGCTATCAAAATTGTCGCTTTTCTGCATTTGAATCAATTGACTCAATGCCTTGGGAAAAAACTAAAGGAATCTAAAAACCTGATTTTATTCCAACACGTATGCCCATTATTTACTACCTGCCATTTCAGCTCGAGAAGCAACAACTTCTTCGGCCGATTTGGGAATAATGTTATAGGTAAATGAATTATTTACCCATGGACTGTCTACTCCCCCTCCCTCCCTGTGCATACGTGCCAGTGCCGGTAAATAAATTTTAAATCATAATTTGCATTGTGAATAAAAACTGGGATAAAAAACTGCTGGCTAACATTTAAGTTACACGATTGATGCGCTACCCCTCTAAAATTACTACCCCCAGAGGATATTTCCTGCCACAAGTGATTATGGTCTCTGACTTTCCCCCTCCCCCCTCTTTTCCCTTTTAGTCCCCTTATCCCCCTCTACAAACTCCCCCTTACAAACCCAACATATTTTTGATTTTTAATCGCGAGACGATCCGCTGCAGACAACACCATTGGATAATGTGTATTTCTCAAACGAGAAATAGCACCATTAGCGGTGCCAATTAGTTTAATCGGTGCCTTGATCATGCACACTCTCTCTCATCCAATGTTTCTACTATTTCTAACAACCGCATGGTGTTAGAACTGTCTCTTTGCGCAAGGGCATAGGACACTGCAATAGCTTGCATTATTTACTACCTGCCATTTCAGCTCGAGAAGCAACAACTTCTCGGCCGATTTGGGAAAAATGTTATAGGTAAATGAATTCTTTACCCATGTACTGTCTACTCCCCCTCCCTACCTGTGCATACGTGCCAGTGCCGGTAAATAAATTTTATTCCATAATTTGCATTGTGAATAAAAACTGGGATAAAAAACTGCTGGCTAACATTTAAGTTACACGATTGATGCGCTACCCCTCTAAAATTACTACTCCCAGAGGATTTTTCCTGCCACAAGTGATTATGGTCTCTGACTTTCCCCCTCCCCCCTCTTTTCCCTTTAGTCCCCTTATCCCCCTCTACAAACTTCCCTTACAAACCCAACATATTTTTGATTTTTAATCGCGAGACGATCCGCTGCAGACAACACCATTGGATAATGTGTATTTCTCAAACGAGAAATAACACCATTAGCGGTGCCAATTAGTATAAACAGTGCCTTGATCATGAACTCTCTCTCATCCAATGTTTCTACTATTTCTAACAACCGCATGGTGTTAGAACTGTCTCTTTGCGCAAGGGCATAGGACACTGCAATAGCTTGATGTTCTTTGATTCGGTTTGGAAATCGAGGATCGTTTACTTCCACCAGCTTAGCTTCACAGTCCAAAGATATTTTGTTGCACTGGAGGAGGGTGTTTTGGAAATTTTTAAAGCGTAAAATGGCCCTATCCCCTGAAACCGTTTCCACTGTCTGGTAGCCATGCCGTCTACAGTGCTTCATATGATCCCGTAGTTTTATATCGTACGGAATTGAGACAGGCATGTCGGACAGTAGAAACATTCCCCCCTTTTCTTACCCTCCCCAGAACTCTACTAATGTCTGTGATTGGATTAAAATGGCAATTGAATTGGCAAGGTCACTAGATGGTGGTGTGTACAACAACCAAACCCAGTGTTTGACTAATTCAATCGACGGGCCCCTTACAGGGAAAACCACCCCCTTCTTTTTAGAACGAACACCATCTTCAAATTCAGTTTATACTGAACCACAGTAACGCCGATATTTAAATTGGCATTAGCCCTTTCAAAAATATCAATAGATCTTAGCGTTACTGGGTATTTTCCCTCTAAACAAGTGAAATCTACAATGGGGAAATTGGACCCTTCCTTCCCATGTACAGCCCAATCGTCTAAATTCGTCTTGGTAGCGTCATCTGCTAGAGGCTGAAATGCTGATATGAGGAAGGCGTACTTGAAACATTTTTGATCTGTTTCAAAACGGATCCGCTGGACACCTTTACATCCTTCTAAATCTGGATTATAATTTAAAACTATTGACCTCCAGACCCTGCCCCCCTCTTAAAATAAAATCTTTCTTAAATTTACAGATATTAACGCTTAAATTTTCAACATAAAGAACTACAGAGCCGCTCCCATTTTCGTTATAGTTCTCAAGATGCGCAATAATATGACCTATCCACTCGCAAAAACACTCTCAAAATTCTATAAATTCGGATAAATGACGCGCATCTCGGAGTGTATATAAATGGTGGTAAACTTCACTTTTCCCCTCATTTAAATAGAACACCTTTAAAACAATTGAAACCTTAATTGAATCCCTCCCCATAATTGAATTTGGTTCTCCAGCAGTGCACAAATTTTATCTACATAGTCATGCACAATTTTTACGGGGTCAAACACAAAATTACCACACAAAAGCGAATTAAAAGGGTCACCAAAAGTCGCAGTGTAGACAACTATTGCATTTAAAATTGTGTTGGACAGCTGAAATTCGGGAAATGGTGTCAATTGGACTTTACCCCCCTCCCCCTCCCCCTCTTGTATATTATCAACACCCCTTCCCCCTCCACATTGTTCAATATTTGGGGTATGAGAAGCCACTTCATTCGATTGAAGTGGAAGTAGGTTATCGGGGGCTAGAGGAGGATTTCCTGTTAAATCCCGGGTAAAATCATCCAAAAGCTGCAATGTGTTTGGACTCAGCAAAGGTAAGTCCCCCTGCTCAACTGCGCTATAATCTACATTTAAAAAATCTCGAATAAACTCATCAATATAATCTGGTATTTCAAGTGAATTACCACTCCATGTTGAATTGTTGGGGAGCTCCACATGTGCGTCCTCTCCTTCACCAACTGACGAGCAGGGGGAGATGGCGAGTATGGGACCAATGCAACCTATAAATGAAAAATAGCTTATTTTCAAAGTGTCTAAATCACCCCTACTGTTTTTTTTAAATTGAATTATTACTTGAAAACACGCTTAGTAGCATTCAATTCCTACTCTATCGATATTCTAAAAGTTCCAGCTTAATACATTTTAAAAAATGATATAGAAGGCAATACTTAACGAAAATCTAAAACGCTTTACATAGAATACAATTTGATTTTGTTCAAACAACTCCCCCTCTCAATTTCCACTATTTAATGCTCCCCTCCGAACCGGCCCATCGGGCCACCGCGGTGCTTCCCATGGCGCTTCCCGCGGCGCTTCCCGGCCCATCGGCGCTTCCTGGGCGCCACAGCGACCACCTCCTTGTAATAATAAACTATAATATTCAATAAACTATATTATTCAATTCTGAAAAAAAAAACAGCATTTTGAGATAAAAAGAATCTAGTCAATTTATGCCAAGTAATTCAGGCTAGAAATTAACGAAAAATATTATCGAAGAGATATCAACAGTTTATGGACTACAGTGGGGGACATAGAAAATATGAAAGATTAGAAAGAAAAAAAAGAGTGGTTTGACAAAGCAAAAACAAAAAAATTACATTATATTTAGATATCTCTGAGGGAGGGGGGAGCCGAGAAACTTAAAACAATGTGTGTATGGGGGGGGGGGGGTATTATAGGGAAAATAACATTTTAATTTCTATAACCTGGTCCTGAATAATCAAAAAAGGGAAAAGACAAAAGTAAAAGGCTCTCTAACAGCTAAAAAATAGCTTATTTGATTGAAAAAAAATTTACTCACGTCTTCAAATTGATCAACCATTTGACACGAAGCTGGAGGCTTGGACATTACACGATAGGGAGCCATTGGTTGGTCTATGACTTGCCTGGAGGGGCCAACCCTTCTATCTTGCATGGAAGGCTCAGCACTTGACGGAGATAGTTGGTTAGGTGAGTACACTTACACTTGATGGGGAGCTGATAGCTCAGATATTGCGTGAGAAGGAGCCGATGTTTGGCCTATGGCTTGTCTTGAAGATCCAGCCATTGCAGATTGCATGGAAGGCCCCGTAGCCAGACTGGAGCTTGAATGGTGCGCATTTTTGGATTGTAATAGGACCACAGAAGGCCCGCAGCATAACAGGGGTTCAAGGGGGCAGCATCTTGTCCGTGTAGGGTGAGGATAGTCACATTCTCACATTGTTCATGGAGTGCAGATGGACATGTATCCCCCCTGCTTTGTTTTGGCGTCGTGTAAGGGCCAACATACTTAATCATTGATGGTCTCACGGGGGCTGCCTCGTCCTCTCTCGCCCTCTTCAATGGAGGGGGGTCAATACATTCTTCACAATTGACCTTAAAAAAGAAGAGAAAAAAGTTAGTATCAAAATAATTTCCCCCTTTTTTACAGAAGGAAAATTAGTACTCCCCCTAGCCATAATTTTGTCTAGAAAAGCATTTATCACTAAGAAGCCCCCTCCCCCCCCCCCTTTTCAGCAATGTCCTAAAAATATTGTTAGCAATTATTTTTAGGGGAATAACTTGTTTCGCTCTTACATAGAATATAAAATTCCAATGTCCTAATTATTAATTTTGCAAACAATTTGTTCTCCGCTATTTCAAGACAACACAGAATTACGCAAATGCGTTGAAAACCTAGATTGGCTAAAAGCACTAATGTAAACAAAACAGGAAAACTGGGATGCCAAAATTATTTATAACCTCGCGCGGAGAGCTTATGTCAAAACATCGCGACATAATGTCTAAGAATTGACAGAAGTCAGTGGACACTTTAAATCACAATAAAGAAAAGCAAGAATTTATCGAAAAGAGAATTATTTCTATTGCGAGAATTATCGCTGTAAAAACAGTGGGGTGGAGGGTGGTTAGGTAGTAAAAAGAACACCTTTTACGTTTTCTAGCGAGTATAATGATAGCATGGTGGAGTTTTTTTTGGGGGGGGAGGGGGGACTTACCTAAATATACTGGAGGGTGACCAAGGAAAATAATTTTATTTTGAAAATAAAAAATGAAAATGTACTAAAACAGAACTTACATTGTAAATTGTGGCTGCCAAGGCTTCTAGCTCATCAATAATATTCATTCTTGTTTCCTCTGTGTCACAATACTTACTAATAATTTAATCACAATGCATGCCCGTTATATACGAAATCCCAAGGGCGAATTGTTATGTAATGGGGAAAACCATATGTAAGCGAGCCTCTGATTGGTCTGGAAGGAGATGTAACCGAGTCTCTGATTGGTTTAGAAGGAGACACGTGATCCTGTTTCCTATTCCTGGATCATAACATTCGCCCCTAGCGTGCACTTGGCCAAACAACAACAACAAATAAATCGACCATGGAAGAGGTGTTATTGACCCTGTCCCCGTTAGACTCAATAATCCAGCAATTGTTGATGTGAACTCTTGTTGACATCCAAGAAACTCCCGCTAATATGTAACCAGCCCTCTGATTGGCCTAGAAGGAGACACGTGATCCTGTTTCCTATTCCTGGATCTTAACATTCGCCCCTAGCGTGCACTTGGCCAAACAATAACAACAAATAAATCGACCTTTGGAAATTTAGTTCCCAATCGATTACGCAATCATTCTCCCTGGGGATTCCATGCCCATATGTGGTGTTCGTACGGGACTGACAGCACAGGTGTTCTCCCTAGGGACTCTATGCCCATATATGGTGTTCGCGTAGGAGTCAATAAGGCCTTTCTACTATTGTACAAGACTAGTATTTAAACTAAATGAAAATGTTAGTGACCTCAAAATTAATCTTTTCTGATATCAATCGATGCGCTACCACTAATTTAATGCTACTAATTTTATTTTATTAAGATTTCTCCTTCAGAGAGGCCGTAACTCTGCACTACTGCAAAATCTTCACTATGCCTCCAAGGTGATACACCTTTTTGCTCGTTTTCTGATGATTTTTCACTTCGAGTTCCTTATTTTTAGACCTGACGCCCGTTAAGTGATTCCTCAAAAGGATTCTTAAGTAAACTCAGTCTTAAGTATCCTTGTTAAGGAACAAAAGAGGGGAGGGGTGTAGAACAGAGGCAATCCAAAAATTCAAACCACGTCTAAGCCTTCGTTAGCTGATTAATATGGTTGTGGAAATAAGCTTTAGTAGCCGTAGAAAAACTATATGTAAGACTCCACTCGTTCAGTAAGTAGGCCTACAATGAGACGTGGTGGTAAGATTCGTCGGTTCCAGTAAGAGAGAGCGCTAAGGAGGGGCAAAGGATCCCCTGAGAAATAAAACAGTATTTTGAAAAAGAATCAAAAGGGGAAACTAAAAAACAGTTTCATTTAAATCCTGGTATAAACAAATTCCGTGGCAGTACTGGCAACCCCCCCCCTCCTCCAGAAAAATCTAGGAGCGTCGTTGGGTACATGTCCGTACAGAAATTAGATCTTGTCTGTGAGTTACTAAACACAGAGTGTTTTAATAAGTTTAGCTTTTGCTACTTATTTATGCATATTTGTGAGGTACTTCTTGTTAATTGTGCAGTCTTAATTAAAGTGTTTGTGATACGGGTACTTTCATAAGGAAAGTTGGTGGGGCTCAAAAGGAGCCTACGCCGCTAAAAATCCGTCACCTATTTTGAGCTACGGCTTCGCCCCATAATTTCCAATTAGATCTGAGCACTATCGCAAAAAGGTCATATAATAGGCGTAAGTTTCCACAATTTCTCATTTTTATGTCCCACTGCCCCACTTTCAACACGAGTTTCGAGACGAATAAAGAGAATAACCCTATATAATTGTTTGGTAAAAATTTGGTGGTAGGGGAGGGAAGGTGTATCAGAGGAACTGTGAGTCCTTTTTGGGCCTTCATCATACAGACTGAATAATTTTGATCAGTTTCAGTTGAAATAAAGTGCCACATACCGACCTCTTTACTACAAACGTTACCGTTAGGGGGCAATGCTAAAAGGACCACTGGGCTACTATGATTTTCCAATCACCTATACTGAAACCGTCGTACGATACTGGCTCAAAGAGGTAAAAAACGGGAAATGATAAAGGGACCACTGGGCTACCATGATCTTCCAATCACCTATATTGAAACCGTCGTATCATACTGGCTCGAAAAGGTAAAACATGTCTATACGTTAACAAGCTGGATTTAGGGTAATGGGTTGGTGTAGTTACTTGGGGCTCAACCTCACTTTTTTCCTCATGTTATAAAGCCCGAAAATCCCTGTTTTTGGGGTTCTAGGCAGGTGTTCGTATTCTAAAAAAAAATGTGGCAGTGGCGTAGGAAGTTATTGTTTTTGGAGGGGCCATTGACCAACTTTGGTTGTCTAATCATATTTACACTGAAAACACCTACCAGATTCAAGTGTAAAAAAGCTGCTACAAAGAGATTTTAAGGGAAATGGGAACTTTCTGGGAGGGTGTAAAGAGTGAGGCTTTGAATAGACTGGGATGGAGGAGGAGCGGGCGTAGCTGTGTTGGCCTCAAGCGGCTTGGTGCTGCGGCTAGTTTTTAGCAGTAGTAGTTCAAATTTGAAATGAGAATCTTGGCTGTGGGCGAGGAGTAGGTGCAGCGTCGACTAACTCTTTTTCAAACCAAGTAGGGACTCAGCTCTTTTTTGCACTCATTCACTACTTGGCAGATTTTGGCCCCACTTAATCCAGATATTAAACTTAGATCGTTTTAGTGCCCTGTCAGCACTTTGCTCATTTCTGTAGCAAAAGACATTAGCCTGTTTAAGCGAAGATTCAGTCCGCAGATTAGACTTACCATCTATTTGCTCTAATGTTGCTTTCACAAAAAACAGTCAATCATTTCACATTAGCATAACTTGAGACTAGCAAATTTTGTCCATAATGTAGGAAAGTAGCATCCCCATTGTAGATTTAAATGGACCCATACCTCGAATTTTAAATGGACCCTGCTTTTAAATGGACCCGCAATATAACTGGTCAGAAGAGCCACCAGGTCCCCGACCACCAGGTGTAAAGTCAATGTTTATTTGTGAGAAGACACACCTCCGGAATACAACCGGTCACTGTGTTAAATGGTCAAATGTAACGTCAATTTGAAACGTGTTAGTTACGTCAATGTTTACATTCGGTTGCTATGTAATTAAGTAAGGCACATTCTAATGTGACATGAAACTTCGGAGCCCGAGGGGAACCCCCGCTTGTAACTGAGCACGGCACACACGTTGGTGTTACGTATTAACAGCGCACATGCGGGTGTTATTTAATGGCAGTGCACACATCAGTGTCACATAATACTTTTTGGAGATTTCAATTTTCTTTCGGTGCATTTTTCGTCGAGATATCTCAAGACATTTTTTTTTCTTTTTCTTTCTTGCCAAGACGTTTCTCAACATTTCTTTAATTCTTATGTAATGGGGGATTGCTTATGGAAGACACATTCTAACGTAACCTGTTACTTCAGAACCCGAGGGGAGACCCTCCGCTTTTAATTGAGGAGGACACACACATGGGATGTTACATAACATTTTTTCGGATTTCATTTTTCTTTCAATGCGTTTTTCTCAGAGGACCAATTATATTGTAATGATTTTTGTCTTCAGAAGGACTCAAAAAGTCATTTCCATCCAATTGAACTGCGCCTCAAACGCCTAGACCAGCAATCTATTTCTAATATTCTGTTTCAAGGAAAACTTTGCATATGATAGCCATTAGCATGCAATATGAATCCACATGTTCCAATATGCGGTTGTTTAAATGATTTCCAAGCAGTTCCACATCAGAGCACAAGCGGTCCCGAGTCCTATTGACTCTTACATTATTAAATACACCTGCCATTTTTCTGTACTAATGCGATCTAGACAAGTTAAGTTACATAGCAAATGTTACATAGTTTAGGTTTTAGATATTTCATTACTTAATTTGCGTATTGAAGTTATATCCTAGATAAATAAATCTAAAAAGACAAAGACTTTGTAAAAAAAAAGTTTTATTAATTAAAACAGAAAAAAAGCAGTTTAAAACACGACGAAACGTGAAAAAAGCTAATAAAGGATAGAATATAAGCAAAACATGCGTAAATTAAAGAAAAGCAGGGTCCTAGCAATCATTTCACGGGAGGGAGGGGCGAAGAATTGTTATTAGAACTAAATTTAAGCCCTATTAAGGTACTTCTGAGAGCTATTACAGAAAATTCCACGTTTCTTTGAGCAAAGCATATGAATATTCACCCCATCGTGACATTATGGCGGTTGTCCCATTCCCTAGCAATCATTTCCAGAGGGTTGATTTGATATTAGAGCTAAATTTAAGCCGTATTAAGAGCTTTTAAAGAAAATACCACATTTATTTGAGCCAAGACTATGATTATTTCAAACCAATGTGACAATATGCGGCTGCTCCCCCCCCCCCCCCCTAGCACACAATTCCAGGCTGGGATGGTTGTTATTAGAGGTGAATTTAAGCCATATTAAGAGGTATTTCTGAAGGGATATTAATGAAAATGCGTCGTTTCTTTGACTTGATGTGAAAAACCATAAATTTTCTAAGATTTTTCCCATGAGTCTTCACGAAATTGTGAAGTTCTTTGACTACTACCTCATATTCATCAATCTTACCAGATTGAATTTTCTGTTTTACATATTTTCATTGAAAAAACAAACAAATTATACATTTCTTATAGATAGGCACGTGAGACCTCCAAACTAAAATTCTTTGACGCGCTGTATTTGATGCTGTAACTTATCAAGACCCGTTGCGGGTTTTCCCCCCTTTTTTTCTAAAAATCAAAGTTGCTTTTATCAAGACCCGACCAGTGAATAACAGTGAATAACCTTGATTTTCTAAGATTTTTTTCTCTGAATCTTCTCAAAATCGTGAAGTTCTTTGACTATTACCTCACACTCATCAATCTTACCAGGTTGAATTTTCCATTTTACATATTTTCATCGAAAAAGCAAAAAATTCTACATTTCTGGTAGATAGCTGCGTTAAACCTCCACACTAAGATTCTTTGATGTAATGTATTTGATGCTGTAACTTTTATCAAGACCCGTTGCGGGTGTTTCCCCGTTTTTTTTCTAAGAATAAAATTTGCTTCAAGATAATACAAACTTAGATTACAGGCAAAATTGTTGAAAATTTTTTCAGTGATGCAGTGAATAACCTTGATTATCTCAGATTTTTTTCTCTGAATCTTCTCAAAATTATGAAGTTGTTTGACTATACCTCACACTCATCAATCTTACAATGTTGAATATTCCATTTTTACATATATTCATGGAAAAAGCAACAAATTCTAAATTTCTTGTAGATAGGCGTGTGAAACCTCCACACTAAGATTCTTTGATGTGCTGTATATGATGCTGTAACCAAGACCCGTTACACCCTTTGGGAGTGTTTTCCCTTTTTTTCAACAAATCAAATTTGCTTTAATAGAATACAAAACTTAGATTACAGGCAAAATTTTAAAGGATTTTTTCACTTATACAGTGAATAGCCTTGATTATCTAAGATCTTTCCTCTGAATCTTCACAAAATCGTGTAGTTCTTTGACTTTTACCTCACACTGATCAATCTTAAAAGGTTGAATTTTCTATTTTTACATGTTTTCAACGAAAAAACAACAAGTTCTACATTTCTTGTAGAAACGCACGTGAAACCTCACAACTAGGATTCTCTTATGTACTGTATATGATGCTGTAACATAGACCCATTACACCCTTTGGGAGAGTTTTCCTCGTTTTTAAAAAAATCAAATTTGCTTCAATAGAATACAAAACTTAGATTACAGGGAAAAGTGGAAGATTTTTCACTGATACAGTGAATAACCATGATTTTCTAAGATTTTCCCCCTGACTGACTCTTCACGAAATTTTGAAGTTCTTTGGCTACTACCTCATTTCTGTGATACCCAATTCCACTTCCTCCACTTCTGACCCCCGGTTACAACGGTTCCACCTCCAATTCTGCTTGCTTCCATTCCGGCACAACCAACTCCAGCTCCATCTACGCCCCTCTGACCCAAACTCCAAATCCAGTTCCCGTTGAGTCAGTTCCAATTCCCCATTTCTGCCCCCCCTCCGATTCCACCAATTCCCTTCTAAGTTCCAACAATTCCAAAATTTTGTATGCGGCTGCCTCCATGGTAATCTATGACTGATCATCGAAATTAGTTAGTTTACTGTATGTTTTCGATCAGTATCATTTGTAAATTGGAAGGATATGCATCTACATCTTATTTAAGAAAAAATGAAGATGAAATATTCCAAGAAAATTGATGCAGATGATAAAGTTATTGTTGCATTAAATGCTGACAATGAGAAATACATGAATTATGGAACAAGTGCTCATGATGATCTTATTGGAAATGAAAGCGTGTGTTGTCATGACACTAAGGAGTTAAATTCCTTTGGAATAGAAAAAAATTTAACATTACTGAAGGTGCATATGCGAGTGACATTTCCAGAGATGATAGGGCTCATAGAGACTGCTAGTCTAACAGTTTTAGTTTACGACGAAGGCCAATCTCTTTCTAATAGTCCTGGTAACAAATTACCCGTTGACATACCCTATTGCCATCTTTTTGGTATTAGCATTCAAAAGAAGACAAGAAAAGAAAACAAGCCTACTCTTCTATCAATGTCATAAACTATATTATATCCAGGTGTCGAAACAGCGACCTATGTAAAAATAATTTCATAACAGACAACAAACCACAAGTAAAATAAAAAGAGCACTAGCACACATTATCACCAAGGAAATTAAAGATGATTCGATGAAAAAACCCATGCAAACGTTACTAGGACCATCATGGAAAAGGTAAAGATGAAGTATTTCAAGAAAGCGCGCGCACATAATTAACTTATCGTAGCACTGAGTGCTCGCAAAGAGAAATATTTGAACGATGAAACAAGTACTAATTGGAATCTTTTTGGAAATGTATGCGTGCATTGTCATGACAGTGATGGGTTAAATTCCTTTGGAGTGCCCAAGAATTTCTACCAGCAAAATAGTGGATATGCGAGAGTAACATTTCCAGATATGATAGTACTCAAAGAGAATGTAGCTCTAAAACTTTTACTTGATAACGAAGGCCAACTTCTAGCTACTGCTTGTGGTAATACATTACCCGTTGATAGCTCCTATCACCATCTTCCTGTCATTACCATTCAATTAAAAGCAAAGGGGAAAAGAAAGCCTACTCTTCTATCAATATCATAAGTGATATCTTATCCAAGTGTCAAAACTGCAGTCTCTGTAAAAATAATATAAGAATAGATAATGAAACCGCGAGTAAAAAAAAGGGCTTTGACAGACAATATAATCAGAGGAATATAAAAACAATTGATGAAAAACAAAGCACAAGCAAACGTTACTACTACCATCATGGGTTTACAAACAGACGCAGTCCATGAACTCAATATAGCCGACAATGAAATGTATGACGAAAACTTGTGTATGCTGTTGTATGTATTGTTAAAACCTGTGTATGCTCTTGAAATTGAAATATGTGACATCTCAAGAGAAAACGCGATGAAGTTATTTTAAGAGTAGATTTAAGGCATTGATTTTTATGATGATATTCAACGCGCAATTATTTCAATAAAAATATTTTACCGCATTACTTTGACTTGTCTCCATTATTTTTAGAGTACGTTGACAAGTCCAAAGTTTAGAATGTTCGTTCAAAGCAAGACATGTATGAAAAGGAATTTTCAGAGACAGAGGTAATACTAGCAGGCTCGTAAGAGACCTACTAGAGTCTGAGATAGGTTAACAGGGCTTTTATCAATGTCTCAGAGATATGAGCTGGATTTTTCGAAAATCAAATTTTGTTCGTGGAATTTTTTGTATGTTGATTTTTTTTTTTCTTCGTGAAACGTGTTACAAGTTGATTTTTCTCTTCGTGAAACATGTACATTGATTTTTCTCCTCATGAAACTTGTTGCTTGCTGATTTTTATTTGTGAAACTTGTCACACGCTGATTTTTTTCTTCGTGATACTTGTACATTGATTTTTTTCTCTTCTTAAAGTTATACATTGATTTTTCTCATCGCGAAACTTATTTTTTTCATGGTACTTCTTGCGTACTGATCTATTGTTCGTGGAACATGCTGCATGCTGATTATTGTTCGTGAAACTTGTTGCATGCTTATTTTTCTCTTTGTGAAACTTTTACATTG
This sequence comes from Artemia sinica, assembly GCA_027921565.1. NCBI lineage: Eukaryota > Metazoa > Arthropoda > Branchiopoda > Anostraca > Artemiidae > Artemia > Artemia sinica. The sequence continues at coordinate 68,301,168 of CM051265.1, forward strand.
ATTTTTTCTCCTCACGATCTGATTTTGTTCATGGAACTTATTGCATGCTGATTTTTTGTTCATGGAACTTGTACATTGATTTTTCTCTTCGTAAAAGTTATACATTGATTTTTTTCATTGTGAAACTTTTTTTCTTCATAGTACCTGTTATGCGCTGATCTTCTGTTCGTGGAACGTGTTGCATGCTGATTTTTTTTTCGTGAAAATTGTCGCATATTAATTTTTCTCTTCCTGAAATTGTAAATTAATTTTTTCTCCTCACGAATCTGTTTTTGTTCATGGAACTTATTGCATGTTGATTTTTATTCGTGGAACTTGTAGCATGTTTATTTTTAATGGTGAGATATTTTGCATGTTTTTTTTTTCGTGAAACTTGTACATTGATTTTTCTCCTAACAAAACAAATTTTCTTAATGGAACTTGTTGTGCACTGATTTTTAGTTCATGAGGCTTAATTTATCATGATATACTAGTAAGTTAACCTAACCTAACCTAGACACATGCAAACAAGTTCCACAAACAAAAAACAGCGTGCAACAAATTCTAATAACAAAAATCAGATTCGGGAAGAGCAAAAATCAATGTACAAGTTTCAGGAAGAGAAAAATTAGTATGCAACAAGTTTCACGAACAAAAATCAGCATTCAACACGTCCCACGAATAAAAGGTCAGCACACAACAAGTCCCATGAAAAAAATAAGTTCCACAATGAAAATATCAATGTATAACTTTTACGAAGAGAAAAATCAATGTACAAGTTCCATGAACAAAAAATAGGCATGCAACAAGTTCGATCAACAAAATCAGGTTCGTGAGGAGAAAAAAATCAATGTACAAGTTTCACAAAGAGAAAAATTAGCATGTAAAAAGTTTCACGAACAATAATCAGCATACAAAACGTTCCACGAACAAAAGATCAGCACGCAATAAGTACCATGAAGAAAATAAGTTTCACGATGAGAAAAATCAATGTATAACTTTTACGAAGGAAATAAATCAGTGTACAAGTTTCACGATAAAAAATCAAAATGTGATAAGTTTCACGAATAAAAATCAGCATGCAACAAATTTCACTAACAAAAAAAAAATCAGCACGCAACAAGTTCCATGAAGAAAATCAGTTTTACGACGAGGCAAAAAATCAATGTATATGTATCAAAAAGAGAAAAATCAAGGTGTAACAAGTTTCAAGAACAAAAAAAATCAGCATTTTGGAAAAAATCCAGCTCATACCTTCCAGATATTGATAAAAACCCTGTTAACCTATCTCAGATTCTAGTAGGTCCCTTATGATCCTACTGGTAATACCTATGTCTGAAAATTCCTTTGCATGTATCTCTGACTTTTGAATTAAACATTCTAAAATTTGGAGTTGTTAACGTACCCTAAAAATAATGGAAACAAGTAAAAGTTATACGATAAATTTTTATTGAAATAATTGCGTGTTGAATAACATCATAAAAATAAATGCTTTAAATCTACTCATAAAATACTTCATCGTGCTTTCTCTTGACATGTCATAATTTCCATTTCAGGGGCATACACAACTTTTAACAGCCTCGTCATACATTTCATTGTCGGTGATATCGAGTTCATGGACTGTGTCTCTTGGTAAACCCATGATGGTAGAGGTAACGTTTGCAGGTGCTTTGTTTTTCATCATTTCGTATTTATCTTCCTTGATGATATTGCCTGTGCAGGCCCTTATTATTCTATTTGCGGTTTCATTATCTATTATGACATTATTTTACAGAGATTGCAGTTTCACACTTGGATAAGATATCACTTATGATATTGATAGAAAAGCAGGCTTGTCTTTCTACCTCTGCTTTCAATTGATTGTTAATTCCAGAAAGATGGCGATAGGATCTATAAACGGGTAATGTGTTACCACAAGCAGTAGCAAGAAGTTGACCTTCGTCATCAACTAATGGTTTTAGGGCTGCATTCTCTTTGAGCACCATCATCTCTGGAAATGTTACTTTCGCATATCCACTATTTTGATGGTAGAAATTCTTGGGCACTCAAAAGGAATTTAACCCCATCACTGTCATGACAACGCACGCATACACTTCCAATAAGATCCCCATTAGTGCTTGTTTCATAGTCCAAATATTTTTCTTTGTGAGAATTCAGTGCTACAATGATGTTATTATTAGTGCGAACGCTTTCTTGTCGCCATTTCCATTGTGGTGCTAGTATGGGGTTTGTTTTTCATCGAATCATCTTCAATCTCCTTGGTGATAATGTGTGCTAGTGCCCTTTTTATTTTACTTACGGTTTCGTTGTCACTTATGAAATTATTTTTACATAGGTCACAGTTTCGACACCTGAATATGATACGGTTTACGATATTGATAGAAGAGTAGGCTTGTCTTCTTCTTGTCTCCTTTTGAATGGTAATACCAGAAAGATGGCGATAGGATATGTCAACGGGTAATATGTTAACACGACTATTAGCAAGAAATTGACCTTCGTCATCAACTAAAAGTTTTAGACTAGCATTCTCTTTGAGCACTATCACTATCAGTAATGTTGAATTTTTTCGGTATTGTAAAGGAATTTAAACTCCTCAGTGCCAAGATAACGCACGCATACATTTCCAATAAGATCATCATTGGCACTTGTTTCATAATTCAAGTATTTCTCATTGTCAGCATTCAATGCGACAATAATTTTATCATGTGCACATTTTTTCTTGGAATATTTCATCTTCACTTTTTTTCTTAAATAAGATGTAGATGCATATACTTCCAATTTACAAATGATAGTGATCGAAAACATACAGTAAACTAACAAATTTCGATGATCAGCCGTAGATTACCACGGAGGCAGCCGCAAAAAATCTTGAAATCGTCGGAACTTGGAGCGGAATCGGAATCGTGGAATCGGGGGGGCACAAGTGAAGAATCTAGAACTAACGCAACGGGAACTGGGTTTGAAGATGGGGTCGGAGGGGCATAGATAGAGCTGGAGCTGGTTGTGCCGGGATGGAAGCTACCAGAATTGGAGGTGGGACCGTGGTACCCGGGGGTCAAAAGTAAGGGAAGTGAAACTGGATATCCCAAAAATGTAGATAGTGGTCAAAGAACTTCACAGTTTCGTGCAGAGTCAGGGGAAACATCTTAGAAAATCATGGTTATCCAATGTATCAGTGAAAAATCCTCGACAATTTGCCTGTAATCTAAGTTTTGTATTCTATTGAAACAAATTTGATTTTTGAAAAAAGGGTGGAAAACATCCCCCCAAGGGTGTTACGGGACTTGATAAAAGTTACAGCATCAAATAAAGAACATCAATGAATCTTGGTGTGGAGGTTTCACGTGCCCATCTACAAGAAATGTCGAATTTGTTGCGTTTTCGATGAAAAAATGTAAAATGGAAGATTTAACCTGGTAAGATTGATGAATGTGAGGTAATAGTCAAAGAATTTTACAAATTCGTGAAGACTCATGGGAAGAATCTTAGAAAATCATAGTTATTCACATCAAGTCAAAGTAACGACGCATTTTCATTAATAGCGCTTCAGAAATACCTCTTGACATGACTTAAATTTACCTCTAATAAAAATGCTTCCACCCAGGAATTGTCTGCTAGGGGATGGGGGCAGCCGGTTATTGTCACGGTGGTGTGAAATATTCATAGTCTTTTTCTTGGCTCAAAGAAATGTTTTTTTTTTTTCGTTAAAAGCTCTTAATATGGCTTAAATTTAGCAATAATATCAACCCCACCCTCTGGAAAGGATTGCTAGGGGGTAGGAGCAGCCCCATATTGCCACGGTTGGGTGAATATTCATTGGGTTGGCTCAAAGAAAAGTGATATTTTCGTTAATGGCTCTCAGAAATACCTTCATAGGGTTTAGATTTAGTTCTAATGACAAGCCTTCACCCCTCCCTCCCTGGAAATGACCGCTAGGATCCCACTTGTCTTTAATTCACGCACGCATGTTTTTGCTTATATTGTATCCTTTATAAGTTTTTTTTTTTGCATTTTGGCTTGTTTTTAACTGTTTTTTTTTTTCTCTCTTTTAATTAATAAACCTTTTACTTACAAAGTATGAGTCTTTTTAGATTTATTTACCTAGGATATAACTTCAATACGAAAACATTTACGTAATGAAGAATCTAAAACCAAAACTACGTAACACTTGCTATGTAACTTTACTGGTCTAGATCACATTAGTGTGGAAAGGTGGCAGGTGTATTTAATAATTTAAGAGTCCATAGGACTGAGGACCACTTGTGCTCTGATGCGAAAAGGCTTGGAAGTCATTTAATCTGATTGGGACATGTGGGATTCATATTGCGTGCTAGTGGCTATGATGTGGATCCTCAAAACAGAATATTAGATATAGATTTCTGGTCCAGGTGTCTGGGGAGCAGTTCTGTAGGATGGGAATGACCTTTTGAGTACTAATGAAGACAAAAATTATTAAAATATAATTCCTCCTCTGAGAAAAACGCATTGAAAGCCAAATGAAATCCCAAAAAGTGTTACGTAACACCCCACCTGTGTATCCTCAATTAAAAGGGGGGGGTCCCCCCTCGGTTTCAGAAGTAACAGGCTACATTAGAATAAGTCATCCATAAACAATCCCCAATTGCACAAGAATTAAAGAAATGTTGGAAAAGGTTTTGAAAAAAAAAGAAAAAAAGTCTTGAAAGAGAAAAAAAGTTTAGATATCTTGCCAAAAAATGCACTGAAATAAAATGAAATCTCAAAAAAGTATTATGTGACACTGATGTGTGCACTGCCATTACATGACACCTACGTGTGCGCTGTCAATAAGTAACACCCACGTGTGTGCCCGTGCTCAGTTACAAGCGGGGGTTTCCCATAAGGGTTCTGAAGAAGCATGTTACATTAGAATGTGTCATCCTCTATTACATAGCAACCGAATGTAAATATTGACGTAGCTACACATGCTACATTGACGTAACACTTGACCATTTAAACAGGGACCGGTTGTATTCTGGAGGCGTATCTTCCCCAAAGCAAACATTGACGCAACACCTGGTGGCTCCCATGGAAACATTCACCGTGAAGTAACATCTGCTCTCGTGACCGGTTGTATTGCGGGTCAATTTAGAAGCAGTGTCCATTTGAAATACGGGGTAGGGGTCCATTTAAATCCACAATGGGGATACTACTTACGCAGTTCCAAATAGACTGAAGCTCTACTTTGAATTTTACGTCAAGTTACGCTACGCTATGCTTATGCTACTTATGTTATGTTACAGAAAAGCCAACATTGAATAATTCATTTTTGCATCATATCACCCAAATTATGCAGATTGGGCTTGGGTCACCTTTGCACATAGTCCGGCCATAGTTTGTTTTTCATCAGTTGTAAAGTATTAGGACTTGGCTTGTATTTGAACCGCATCAAAAATTATCCCGTTTTCGCGCTGAAGCGAAAATCAATTAGTTTTCGCACAATTAAGAACTTGTTCTCTTGCCATCGATCACGTTTTGATCAGTTGATTACTCTTGATCCCTTTTCCACTGTTCATTCCTAAGTGGCTTAGAAGTAGCTTGTTTTACGCTGAGATTAAAAATCCGAGTGTGACCTTAGTTTAAATAAGGTGCAGAAATTCTACCTTTCTGTTAAAAAACGGCTGGTGGTAGGGATGGGGTGTGGGGATTATGGGCCTAGTTTATTCCCTCAATAATACATAATTGAATATGCTGCAAAATTCCAGCTTTAATTGGCGGCAACACGCCCACCTTTTCTACTAGAATACATATGAAAAGCATGTAGCCTACTAATTGTAAAACTTGGGGCGACTTCCGTAGGTGCACCATGAATCTTGTCCCTCCATCATGTCGTAGATGCATAAATTTTAGAAATTTAAACCATTATAAATGAAATGTCAATCCCAAAATATTGATTCGATACCCCCAGAGACTACAGTGGTGCGCAGGATCTAAAAAAAATATACCATAAAATATAAAAGTTTTATTTCTGACAACATTTGACCCTTAAGAGACTAAGACGTTCAATTTTCGATCGAATGAGTCTTCTAAGAGGTTTGTACAACCATCTGTTCTACACGAAGGGCCCAGGAAAAATAATAATTCAGGAGGGACATATCACTCTTTCCTAAGTCAACCGTACTACGGTAACTCTGATAATGATCAAAAAATCTTCTTAAAGGTAACCCCCCCCCCCCCCCCCCCCCGAAAAAAATAAGGACATTAGGAAAACGGGATATAAGAAGGGTCAGGGGTCATTAGAGATCCCCTTTAACCTGAAAATGTCAACCGTACAGTCATAATTTGATTTTTTTTTTTCAAATAAGTCAATTTAACTAATCCAAGACTAATAAGCACTTAAATATTTACTCTCACACTTCGCTTACATTAACTAACGAATTCTTTATGCTCGCGCTCATAAGCACAAACAAAATTTCGTGAAATATTTACCGAATGGTTTGTGCAAAATAATAATAACCGACAATATGTTTCAAGGTTCAAGGCGTTTACCCCCCCCCCCCCGGAAAATACCCTTCCAGAAAGTACACGCCGCGGATAATGCCCCATCCCAGGAAACTCTCCGCGGGGGTATTTTCCGGGGATAAACACCGGGGGGGGGTAAACACGGCGGCTACCATGTTTCATAGCTCTTTTATCCGTATCGTATTTTAAGGAATCTAGCAATTTAGCCTAGGACCCAGTCATGCTGCTTTTAAAAGTAAAACTTTTAATATAAATTAAAGTTCCTTTTATTTTTCAGGAACTAATGATAAAAGCCAAAGAATTCCCAATGGATTTGCCTGAGAAATTTTTAATTCCACTAATGGTGAAAGACAACGAGTTTTAGACCACAAAAACGTTCAGTTTACAAGCCAAATACGTGACTGGAAATTAATGTTTGGGGGGAACGTGCCTGATTGATAAAAGGCTCTTTCACTCCAGACTATTAAGATGTTTAAAGTACTTCTGTAGGAAAAAGGAAAATCAATCCCATAAATACAAGTCCACTCAAAAGACAAAAAAAAACTTCTAGTTTTTGTTTAACGCCTCAATTTCGACGAGATTGTAAGTTTTACAGTAAGAAAAAAATTAACCACGTAAATGAATATCTATAGCTGAGGAACAAAACTGAGTTAGCTTGGGTTTTAAATTAAACTATACGACTTTTATGTAATTTTTTATGCTGCATGGAAAAAATGTAGTCAATAACTAATAGTTTTTACGTTTTAATCTTCGTTTTAATCTTTTTTATCTTTTCTCTTTTTATCTTTAATCTTTTTATCTTTTATGTTTTAATCTTTTAGTTTTCACGTTTTAAATCTTCAATGACTCAGGATGTCTATACTTCCGTTCGCTTGAACAAAATAAAATAAATAAAACAAAGAAATTGAAGCATTGAAGATAGAAACGTAAAATCTTTGTATAATAATCTTCGAGTACGAGAAGGTGGTATAATTTATTATATTTATGAGAATATAATTTTAATTCTATTTATTAAGCCAATATGATTTATTAAGGGAAATCTTGAAAACTTGACCAGAAATGGTATCATGATCTTCATATTGAAAACAAAAATCCGAAAAAGAAGTTTCTCCGAGAAAAGTAAAGACTTACATTAAACCTAAGACCAACAGAAATAAAGTCCTATGATAACTCAAACTGAAAGCGACCAGAAATTACTATTAAAGAATAAATGAAGCCAAAAACGAACAAAAATTTTAAATAAATAATCACATCAAACATAAAAATGACAGATACTGCTACTATTACTAAAAACTCACTACAGCACCAATCCGCCTGAGGCCAACACAGCTAAGTACCCTCCTCCTTCACCTCAATCTATTCAAAGCCTCCCTCTTTACAGCCTCTCAGGAAGTTCCCATTTCCCTTAAAATTTCCCTTGTGACATCCTCCCATCCCAACTGAGGACGACCTGCTTTCTATTTAGCCCTATACGGTTGGCCGTAAAGGGCAATCTTCGGCAATCTGTCATCCTTCATTCGTAGAACGTGCCCTAGCTATCTCAACATTTGCTTCATTATAGCCCTAGAAAGCGGGATTGAACTACACTTATCGTAGAGCCTACTGTTTGAAATACAGTCAGTCAGTCGGGTAGCCAAAACAATCCGTGGGCGATTTCTCTGGAAAACATCTAGCAAATCTTCCTCTGTTTTTCGGAGCGCCCATGCTTCAAAACCATATCCTCAGTGTAATTAGACCACTATACTCAGTGTAGCTTCCACTATTCTATTCTTGGTTTGCAGACTTAACTTCCTGTTCTTCCAAACTTTTTTCAACTATGAAAAAACATCATGGGCGTTAGTTATTTTACTTTTAACATCGTCACTGCATCCCACGTCTTTACTAACAAGATAAATGAGGCTGTCCACGTGATCGATCTTTTCGTTACACAGCATCACCTTTGCTTCTTCACTTATTCCTAACCTAGCAAAAAGTCACTGTCAAAATATTGCAGATATACTAGTTTGGTAGCCTGGAAACACGTAGTATCTTTTGATGTATCTTGTAACTTTACCGTGAATAGATTGTAAGCTCTATAGTGCCTGATAGTACAAAAATATTTAGATTGACTGAAGATAAAACACATTTAGATACACCCTCCCCCTAACACACAATTATAAGTCTCCTTGTCCTTCTAACTTACTTCTCCAAAATTGACTGAGTTTCAACCCCCCCCCCCCACCCCCGAGTCGTTTTCAAGATATCGCAGCTTTGCTCTTCTATTATCCTGGATGTATATAATGTTATTTGAATTAGATCCGTGATTTCCAACGTGTGGTATGGCGATATTTTGGTGGGTAATGGGCAAGACGTGCACCCTTCAGCTGACTATACTTTAGAGCCTTAATTTTGAAAAAAAAAAATTTTCATGGGAGTAAAATCACATTCAAATGCATTTAAAGAGCAAAAAAGATACATGATAGCATTAGTATAATATTATATAATATTATATTAGTATATATTATTTATTATAATTGCAATAGCATTGTATAATAGATGTTGTATTCAGACAATATTGTTCATTAGTACAAAATATGCCTAAAGAAAGACTCAAAAACTGTACCAAGTTAGTGGCCTTTTAATGGCGCCAATTCACGAAAATGTATGGGGGGGGCAGTATTTTTTTCCATTTTTGAATGAAGATACGACTAAAAAACAAGGTTGAGCTTACAAGGATACTTAAAAGAGGAGGTACGGCGATTTCAATGTTTAGATAAATCGTCGACTAATCTATTTAAATCCAGTTTCTCCTCTTTTTCAGCAGCCATGATCATGAGATTACTGAGTCAATCGCAGACAAATCCTTCATAAGCTCTAATGCCGAGACGAATCGTTCATTATCGGCAGTGTGGTCATAGGTTAAGTAGCCACTAGCTTCATCAGTTTTAGCACTGCAGAATAGCTGATTGGGAGGTCGGTTAAAATTTCGATAGCTCGGAGTAGATACATTTTTAAAGTATCACATTGTGAAAGATATAACATCAAGACTCACTTGATAAAAATATACTACCCTTCCAGCTTTCGAAAATTCAAGAATATCAGAACTTGAAAGGTCGAAGGCAGATAAAGCGTCCAGCACAGACATAATATGCGTGACATGTCTGTGCATCTCGCTCGTGAAGTGATCTATCACCTCGAAGTGAAAAAAATCTGGAGTCTGATTGAACTGGCTGACTGATGTTGCGTTTACCAGTTTTTTAATTTGAAAGAGTCTTTGAGACGAGGGGAAATGGCTTGAGTTCTCTTGTTCCGAGCACTGTTTTTGGATTTTGGAGACTTTGATTCTTGGGTATTGTGCAAAGCCAAGAATTCGGTAATGTTTTTGCTGAAGTTTTTACTCGTTATCATTTCACAGCTTTTGGAGTGTCTTGTATGTCCCAGAAATCCGTGCAAGTGCCTTATAAATCAGCCAACTTTCTGTTTGAAGTTGCTCTGACAAACAGTTTACAATGAGTAACACTTTTTTCCATAATATGCAAGGTTGAGACAAAAGAGGCCGAGTTGAATTTTTTCAGTAGCCTTTTTGCTTCACACACTGCCTCGCCGTTGAAACTATAAGAGACTGCGGCTAGCACGGCAAAAATACAATAAAATATGGCTTCACTCTGTAAATAGAGTGGCATGCGTAAAACCAGCAAGTCTGGACGGTCCTCTCAAGCTCCAAGACTTTTTACCCACTAATGCACTGGGATTCCACTTCTGAAATGAAGTCTAGCAGCAAGGCATTTCCTTTCAGTGTTTTTGGTACTGCATAGTTTTGGTAGTGATGAATGCAATAGTGACCATATCAGCGCTGTAACTTGGCCTTCAACTTTTCATCACCTTCAGATATTTTCTCCATTGGTTCAATGAAATTACCCCGGTTTGCGAATATTTCTGATTCGTCAAGACCCCCCAAAGGAAGACTCTGGTGGCTAAGCAAACAAATAGCGCAGAAAATGTACTTCCCATTATTTCTATTTTCTTGAAGCTCTTTAGACCTGGACCGACTTAAGCTATTCACTACAGATCTCGAAGTATCAGTACTTATTATCTTAAATTCCACCCATGCTGACACACAATTCCGATTTCTTTTACTACCGTCATGTTGCTTCAATAGACAATACTGTCTTTCCACTTGCAAAATCTTGTTTTGATGAATGCCCTTTTTCCAGCAGCTTCCCCAGCCCTTAGAGCCCCACTAGATAAATGGCGGCAAGAAAACAAAACACAGAATCCAAATTTTATGAGTATTCAATCCATTCATAGGTCACAGTAATGCGCACTGAATTTTCTTCCGTTAGAAGTGGAATTAGGATATCAAGAATAAAACAGGTTGAGCTGGCTGGTCGGGACGCGTCGAAGAGATACCTGAGAGAGATTCTCGACTGCCACTAGAACGTGCAATGGGTTCGGGGATGCAGACCACTCTTTCAGGTTGACTTGGGTCATTTATTTTCCGCTTGTTTCTGAAAGATTTTCACCCATAGGGGAAATCGTGTCCAGTGACCCGACACTTTGAGCACTATCAATATTGCCAGTTTCTTGCACTGCAGTTTCTTTATTTTTCTTCTAAATTTTCACCGCAAAAAAGTCCGAAGTATGTTGTCACTTTATACTCGTTGTTTGATTACGGATTCACAACAACGAAACAGCTAAGCTGACGCCTATTTTTTGACTGTGCAAACAGCGGAGAGAAATCGTTTTAGACACTTCAAAACAGGTTGTCTACTATCGCTATATTTAGGATTCTCCCGGACAAGGACAAAAGTAACATTTCACAACAAATTCATTGAAAAGGAACTGCAAAGGTAACAGTAAGAAAAGTAACAGGGATATTTAATGAATCTGAAAAAAACAAAGCATGGAGCTGAACAATACAAGCGACCGGTAAGTCAGTCTCGCTAGTTCAATATACCACATAGCTAAAATACGTAACAGCTATTAAGTAGAAATAACAAGCTCTTTTTCCAAATCTAGGGGGGCTTGTCCCCTGTCCCCCCACCCTAATTGGCACCACTGTGGCCTTTTAAGCTTCCTTCAGGCGAATGCACGTAAAATGTTGATTAACAAAATTTAAAAATCACGAGGGGGGCATGAGAATTGTAGAAATGCCTATGTAGGGCATGACCCAAAATTGGTTGGGAACCAGTAATTTAGATCTCCTCTCTCTCCCAAGTCGTAATTCAACGTCATCCTGCACCCCCCCCCCCTCCCCTCTTCTAAACTTCCTTGACATTTCAAAATTATGTCCCGAACCGTTCCCAGGACAACACATGCCCCATTTTTTAACTTGGCAATTAATAGTGTCTTCTGGTTTACCTCGCTACATAACTTTGCATAGATTATAAGTCCCGTTGGAGCTTATAACGCGAAAGCGTTTTGGTAGATCCGAGACAAAATCGTTTAGTCCTTTCCCCCCATCTAGCAAAAACTTCAGGTTTTCTCCCACCCCCATTTCCTTCCCTCAATTCTATCTGAAAGTTTCAACTCCATCCCCCAAATCAGTCCCGAGACATTACAGATGTGTAATTTCAACTGAAGCACATGGCATCTTTCGAATTACCTTTGCACCCTCTTTCAATTGAAAACTTCAGGCCCACTTCATCCCCAAAACTCCCAAAAAATTCAAATCGATCCCCCAAGCCATTCCTAAGATATTGCAGGTAACTGGAAAAATCAGAAGTACGTAGCAATCAAATAGACAAGGTTGAAAGAATACATTTCGCTAAAGCTTTCAAAGATAATCCCATGGCACATGGCAATTGATGCTGCTGATTACGAGTAAAATCGCTGATAACCTCAAATCTTGCAGTTTCAATATTTTCATGTGGTGTAAAGATTAAAATAATACGACTGTATGCTCGTTAGTGCATACACAAGCTCTGGAGTTTACTTCCAAGACCTTGAAGATAAATATCTTTGCATACCCAAGCTCATCTCTAGTTATATAAAAATTATATAACTAGAAGAATTAACTACATGAAATAGATGAAGCGATCAAAAGTTTCCCACCACAGCCTTATAATACATCACTAGGTCTATTTCCCACACAAGAACAATTCTTTTACAGCGCTTTTACGAGCAGTACTTGGCTGCCACGTCATCTAGGACTGCCTTAGATGTGGGCTAAGTGGCAAAACTTGACTATCCATAATATTCAATTAAAGTGTAGGCAAGGCCAGATTTAAAGCTTTGACACTCCTAGGCCCAAGCGTTTTTGTCACTCCGTTTTTGCGAGATTGTCGAGGAAGTCCCCGAAAAATCGGGAATAGTGGAAGCACTAAACAGAACGCAACTGACGAGAAAAGCTATGATAAAGAGAAGTGATACCGAACTCTCAGCTACGATTCTTGGGGGAAATCTGACAGTTTATAAGTGGCCACGGAATTCCTGTGTTGTTTTAAAATCACTTTTCTGTGAATAGGCTGCATAGCAGTGGAGTTCACCTGGCACTTAGACAATAAATAACATTGGTCCTGTTTTTGTTAAGAAAAAAAATCACACAGTGATAATTTATTGCGCCCCCTGGGATTACGCGTCCATAGGCCCGGGCCTAGTGGGCCTATTGGTAAATCCAGGTCTGAGTGAAAGGGGTCTAGGAGCTGCAGCTTTAGTCGGTTCACTTTTAAAACAGATCCAACTTGAGGTAAATGCACTTAACATGACTCTCAAGAGCAGGGTCAGAGGGTGGTCCACACTGAAGCTGCCACTTTTGAGGCAAAAATGTACCCGTAAGTCATCAAGAGAAGTAAAGAGGTGCAGAGCAGAGACAATGAATTTCCTGCAAATAAAACGATTGAAAATCGTACTGTCGGCATTCTATACTAGATGGGTATTCAAAGGATTATATTTTTTTCTGATAAGTTTTCTGGGAAAATTTCGGGGAAATTTGCTCTCAATCAGACATATGAACAAGTGGCTTGGCTTCGTCTTTTCCCCTCGATTATACTCACCTACTACCGCATAACTTATCACAAAACATTGCCTTCCACACAAATAGAAAGCTGTAAGATCAATTGCGGTATAAAATTTCCTAAGTGTGGACATCAAATCCAGGCACAGCCCAGCTCAGCTTAGAGAGAGATTAGAAAACCTGATTGTTGCGTTGAATAATTTCCCATTATGATCAAGGGGTAGTTTTAATGACTTTATAAGTTAAAATAATTTATATAAGTTAAATTGCCTATTCATTTGGAGCCAGGACAGAAAGAAGTTAATTGTAGAACCTCTATTAAAGCCCATCCACAATGATGTTTTACTAATACCATAATTTAGCTGTCGCTAATTTGAATCATATTTTCCCTAGAACTTCCTTGGCTGAAAAATCTATGAGAAACTCTGATTGTCTCAAGTTAGGGCTAGCCAAATCTCGAAATTAATAAGATATCATTATGAATGGGCGTTAATAGAAATTAGATAGTCATGGAAGAAAACAGATACTTAGAAAACCATCCATTCTTCTATATTAGCAGTTATGTATATTCTAAAAATCAATCATAGGCAGCGCGACAGCGCTTCCTAAGTAAAGAACGATGTGGGCACAACGTATAATTTTTTTTCTTCTTCTTTCTCCATACCCGGGCACTTCGTATCGAAGGAATTGTCGTAGAAACTTCGAAAAGGGCTCATTCGATTGGAAATTGGAGTGGCTAGTGCCCTTTTTAATAGTCGAAAGTGATTGGAGGGCAACGAGCCTCCGGCCCCAGCCCATCATTCCCCCAAACACATCCGATCAAAATTTTGAGATAGCCATTTTCTTCAGCGTATTTGATTTCCAGATAGAAAATATGTTTTTGAGGAGGCCACTGCCCCACAACCCTCGGGGCAAAGATTTTAAGTTATGCCCTGGGGGCATATAAGGTTTAATAGAAGGCATTGTCGTAGAAACTTCAAAAAAGGCTCATTCGATTGGAAATTCAAAGGACTAGTGCCCTTTTTAATGGTCAAAAGTGATTGGAGGGCAACTAGCTCCCCCCCGCACCCATCATTCCCCCACACACATCCAATCAAAATTTTGAGATATCCATTTTGTTCAGCGTAGTTTATTTCCTGATAGAAAATATGTTTTTAAGGAGGACACTGCCCCACAACCCTCGGGGCAAGGGTTTTAAGTTACGCCCTGAGGGTATATAAGAACGATGGTGGCACATTGTATCATTTATTATTTTTTTTTTTTCCTTTGGAGCAGGGCACTTCGTATCGAATAAGTTGTCGAAGAAACTACGAAAAGGGTTCATTAATAGTCGAAAGTGATTGGAAGGCAACTAACACCCCTTCCACACCCACCATTTAACGAGATACATCCAATCAAAATTTTGAGATAGCCATTTTGTTCAGCGTAGTTGATTTCAAGATAGAAATTATGTTTTTGAGGAGGTCACTCCCCCACAGCCTTCAGGGCAAGGGTTGTAAGTTATGCCCTGGGGGCATATAAGGTTTTTATAGAAGGTGTTGTCGTAGAAACTTCAAAAAAGGCTCATTCGATAGGAAATTCAAAGGGCTAGTGCCCTTTTTAGTAGTCGAAAGTGATTGAAGGGCAACTAGACCCCCCCCCGCACATCATTCCCCCATCCATTCCCCCAAACACATCCAATCAAAATTTTGAGATAGCTATTTTGTTCAGCGTAGATGATTTCCAGATAGAAATAATTTTTTTTAGGATGACACTCCCCCAGAGCCTTCAGAGCAAGGATTGTAAGTTATGCCCTGGGGGCATATAATGTTTTTATAGAAGGCGTTGTCGTAAAAACTTCAAAAAGGCTCATTCCAATAGAAATTCAAAGGCATAGTGCCCTTTTTAATAGTCGAAAGTGATTGGAGGACAACTAACCCCCCTCTCACGCCCTCTTTATCTCCAAACACATCCAATTAAAATTTTGAAACAGCAATTTTATTCAACGTAGTTTTAAGTTCTGTAAATTAGGTCTGTGAGGATGACAACCCTCCTCACAGCCCTCAGGACAAGGGTTGTAAGTTATTCCCTGGGGGCATATAAAGTTTTTATAGAACGCGTTGTCGTAGAAACTTCAAAAAGGAAACTTCATTCGATTATAAATTGAAATGGGTAGTGCCCTTTTCAATAGTCGAAAGTAATTGGAAGGCAACTAACACCCCTTCCACGCCCACCATTTCCCCAAACACATCCAATCAAAATTTTGAGATAGCTATTTTGTTCCACTCATTTAGCTATTTTGTATAAGTATATATTGGATTTTTTTTTTTTGCAGACTTAGTTTTTGACCTAAGCCTCCAAGATTTTGAGTAGTTGGATTGTATATGCCTACCAGAGCTTTCAAAGTACGTTTCAATTTTGTAAATGGGGTAAACTTAATCATTGACCATAAACTAAATTGGAGTACAAGTAACCAGCCTTATGATAAACCAAATACTTTGGACAATAGAACGCAGAAAGAGTGAAAAATTAATATATACAAACCAAAATTGTAGGTGCTATGAAACTTTTGGCAAATAAATAATAATACCCAAAACCAGCTTAATATCTAAGTAAACTCTTGACCGCTATGTCTTAAAATTGCAATTATGTTGTTGCTGTTGCCAGAAGTGATTGCTGCAAAATAGCAGTGATGTTGAACCAAGAATATCTTTTTAATCTCAGCCAGTACTAGGGAAAAGCATCTGATGCCTGCCTTGAATAAGTGTTAGCAATTTGGTGTTGCACTAGATCGTTCGGTGGGAAAGTAATTGGAAAATTTTATTAAACATATTTAAAAACCGAAAATAATCTTAAATATAAAAAATTATTTATTAGGGTACTTGTTTATTCTCGTTTACTCTCCAGTCTTCAGCCTTTTCCTTGAATTATTGTAGAGTCATCAGTAGACGTAAGTAAGCATGTGTTCTTCTTAAATGGTCTATTTAATCAGTCTCTGGAAATGGTGCCCAAGAAAACACTTCAACCGAAAGAGAACTACCACCAGCAAGAAGAACGCAAGCATATAGTAAACCAAAGTTCAAATAACTGTGAAGCACTCTGAGTATGTTTATATCACCCATATAAGTGACCTCTCAGGGTATGAAATTTTAAGTAACAAAATGGCACCTTCCACATCAAGATTTAGGTGAAGTCCTTTGAAACAATATATTTACTTCTGACATAAATAATAAAGGAAGCTTCCGTGTAAACAGAACATTTACATCCGATAAGGAGAAAATACTGGAAAATTTGTGGGTAATTTAAGACTTATTTAAGACATATTTTTTAAGACTTTATAGTTTGGCCTGCTATTTGTATGCTGGAGAAAAATTTTCAGCAATTTTTAACAACATACACCCTTTTAAAAATCTGGACACAAATAGTACTGTTTAATTTAGTTTCATACCTCCTCTAGTTGACCTGAAATGGAAAACTTAATACCATTCGCAAAAAAATCTGTTTACTTTCTTTGACAGCTTGGATACACTTACGCTATTTTGATTTGGTTAAATTTTAAGAGCAGAAGTAGCCCCGAAAGTTTGAACATAATACCCTCAGTCGTTCTTGGGATACTGCTGAGATGCCTTATTGGGAATTAGCATTAAAACAGTGCATTTTGATTTAATCTTAAGGCAACATTTAGTTTTTATACATAATGGGCAAATGGGCCGGTCGGCGTTGTGGGCGTGGGAGGGCGGGAGTGGATGGAGGATTTGTTGCCCTCCAATCACTTTCGACTATTAAAAAGGGCATCAGCCCTTTCTATTTTCAATCGAATGAGCCCTTTTCGAAGTTCCCACGACAACTCCTTCGATACGAAGTGCCCTGGTCTAAACAACAATAACAACAAAAAATAATACATTATATCCACATCGATCTTTACTATAACAATGCCAAGTCTTCCAATCACTTTCGACTATTAAAAAGGGCACATAGGCCTTTTGATTTCCAATCGAATGAGCCTTTTTGGAAACGACGACGGTTTCTATAAGCACCTTATATGCCACCAGGACATAAATTACAGCCCTTACCCTAAGGTCTGTTAGGGTGGTTGTCATCCTTTAAGACCAAATTTCCAAGACTTACAACTACGTTAAACAAAATAACTATCTGAAAATTTTGATTGGATGTGTTTGGGAAAATGGTGGGCGTGAGAGGGGGTAGTCGCTCTCCAATCACTTTCAACTATTAAAAATGGCCCTAGCCCTTTTAATTTCCAATCAAATGAGCCCTTTTGAAGTTTCTACGACAAAAACTTTCAATAAAAATCTTATATGCCTCAAGGGCATAACTTACAACCCTTGCCCTGAGTGCTGGGGGGCGGGGGGTGTCATTCTCAAAGACCTAATTTCCAGAACTTTCTACTACATTGAACAAAATGGCTATCTGAAATTTTGATTGGATGTGTTTGGAGGAATGGTGGGCGTGAGAGGGGGGTTAGTTACCCTCCAATCACTTTCGACTATTACAAAGGGTACTAGCCCTTTGAATTTCCAATAGAATGATCCTTTTTTGAAGTTTCTACGACAACGCCTTCTATAAAAACCTTATATGCCTCAGGGCATAACTTACAACCCTTGTCCCGAGGATTGTGGGGGAGTGTCCTCCTCAATAACATATAGTCTATCTGGAATTCAACTACGCTGAACAAAATGGCTATCTCAAAATTTTGATTGGATGTGTTTGAGGGAATGATGGGCGTGGGGGGGGCTAGTTGCCCTCCAATAACTTTCAACGATTAAAAAGGGCACTAGCCCTTTCAATTTCCAATTGAATGAGCCCTTTTCGAAGTTTCTACGACAACTTCCTCAATGCGAAGTGCCACGCTCTAAAGGAGAAAAATAAAAAATGATATATTGTGCCAAAATTTTTTATTGGATATGTTTCGGGAAATTGTGGGTGTGGAAGGGGTGTTAGTTGCCTTCCGATCACTTTCGACTATTAAAAAGGGCACAAGCCACTCTAATTTCCAATTGAATGAGCCCTTTTCGAAGTTTCTACGACAACTTCTTCAATGCGAAGTGCCCTGCTCTCTAAAGAAAAAAAATAATAAATGATACATTGTGCCAACATCGTTCTTATATGCCCTCAGGGCATAACTTAAAACCCTTGCCCCGAGGGTTGTGGAGGAGTGTCCTCCTCAAAAACATATTTTCTATCTGGAAATCATTTACGCTGAACAAAATGGCTATCTCAAAATTTTGATTGGATATGTTTGGGGGAATGATGGGCGTGGGGGGGTCTAGTTGCCCTCCAATCACTTTTGACTATTAGAAAGGGCACTAGCCACTCCAATTTCCAGTCGAATGAGCCCTTTTCGAAGTTTCTACGACAACTCCTTCGATACGAAGTGCCCAAGTATGGAAAAAAAAAATACATTGTGCCCACATCGTTCTTTACTTAGGCAGCGCTATTGCGCTGCCTAGGATTGTTGAATTCAGAAGACGTCACGGATAAGAGTGTCACCCCAAGACTTCATTATGTTTCATCTGATTGCAACGTAAATAATATGCATCAAAGCTTCCTTTGAGTTACGTAACGAGGCAGGTGAAAATAGTATCATTCCTAGAAACTATTCTTTCTTATTTCCTCCATTTACGAGTGACCACAAATCAAATGACGTGCTTCCTTACGCCCCGACAATTTCTCCAAGTGACACACTGGAAACGATTGTGTCTAAAATTGACACCCTTAGGAATGAACTGTTTAATGTGTCTTCCTGGGAATCCCCGTGTTCGAACAAGATTTTATTCGAATTGTAGGAAAAGAAGGAAAAGATTGCTGTGCTGTAACTAATAACCTCAAATTGGAAATAACTTTGTATAAAAACTAGCAATCAAAGAGGTATGTAATTTTGCAAAAGCATGTAACTATAGCATGTAAAACAAAAGCATATAACTAAAAGCATGTAACTATCTGACTATAGAAAAATTAAATGAAATACATGCCTCATATGCATGGGTAGAATAACTCGACAACAGAATTATTACCATTGTTAAATTTAAATAAATTTTTAAACTATATTTTAACTTATAACTTTTCCATTATTAGCTAAAAATTTATTTAAACTGTTCCATTTATATTCAAAAAGCTGAATATCTGATAAATCTGAGGGATGGATATGGCATTCTTTTTTCTCAGATGTTCAGTGCACTTGGGGGGGGGGACAAACTCAACAACAATAGATTCTAGGTCCCATATATGCTCCTGTCATGGCGGTGTAGGTTTCAATATCTAAATCTTAGATATTGAAAGTATCTCTATTTATGTCTTTGAATTCTGAGACAAAAAGAAGCACTTCTGTCCAAAGAGCTTTTATCGAAATTGTTCTCTGGTAAAAGATTATGAGCATTTACACTTCACAGTAAAATTAACTTTTTTAGGGGTTAGGTGGTCCAAACGCACAGATCTTTTGATATGTCAATTTTATAAAAATATTTAAATACAAAATATTTCGTTTTTCCACACCCAAATATAGAAAGCGTGTTCGGGGTTGGTATCTTTAACTG
This sequence comes from Artemia sinica, assembly GCA_027921565.1. Classification (NCBI taxonomy): domain Eukaryota; kingdom Metazoa; phylum Arthropoda; class Branchiopoda; order Anostraca; family Artemiidae; genus Artemia; species Artemia sinica. The sequence goes on from CM051265.1 coordinate 68,321,091, forward strand.
TGGAGGTGTCCTCCACTTACATGTCATGTTATGTTGACATTAACGAAACGAGTAGACATTTTTCAAAAGAAAATCCGTCATCAAATTCTTGTTCTGTCAAATGTTTAGCTCGGGGCTATGTATTTAAGCCAAATGCTATGTAACCAAATTCTATTTAGACCAGGACTGTATATCCTATGGAATCTCAAATCTTTGTTTCTCCGAATATTTGACTCAAGGCTATGTGTGTAAGCCAAATACTGTGTAACCTATGGTTATTTTTGTCGTTTTTCACGTAAATTTTAATTTTTGACTGCGATATTTCTAACGAATATTTCCTACAAAATAAGCTTTAATTTCATACAAAATCCCAATATAAAAAATATTTGCGATGGCCCATAAACTTTATGGTGACGCACTCCTCCCCAGGCACGATGAATATGTGTAGAAAAAACTGTATTTTTTATCCATTACTTTTGTTTTATATTTAACAGTGCCAAGCAAATAGCACACCCTGATTAGTTAAAGGATTCCGAATGTGTTATCTCATAGCATGAATAAAAATTGGCTACAAATACACAATAACAATAACAGTCTGGAGCAAAATAATGCAAATGTACGTTAAAGCAGGGACAGCGTTCTTAGTAACAGAATAACGTAATAAACGTGAAAAGGTCGATTTGCTCCATCTTTTTCAAATACTCCTGACTGATTTTAAGACTATTCGTAAGAGAGGGGGGAATTATGGATAAGGTAAATCTAATAAACCTCAGGTATGTTCATTTCAGTATTTTTACTTCCTGAATGATGACATTCCTCGTCACTGGAACCATCTACACAAAAAAATATTGTTCCAAATGGTCCTTATAATCGATTAACGGATAAATAATACGATTCAAGATACAAGTCTTTTTTCTACAAAGCTTTTTTTTACAGTCTTTTGTGTGCTTGCAACTCTGCTGCAACCGCAATTCTCTCATCCAAGCAAAAAGCGAGACTATTATGGAAGGAAAAAAAATTAACCTCGAAATTACAGAAATAGAATTACTTACTTCGAATGCAGTGTGCTTATTTTATGAGTTGAGATACGATGGTTAATCTTATTAACCAATAAGATTATTAACCAATAAGATGACCAATCCAGAAAGGCCATGGAAATAAAGTTCATTATTTATATTGATATAATTATTATTATTAATTTTAATATTTTCTTCAAGAGACAAACAGTTTATATTATATATTAGCTGTAATTTTTCCCAATTTTAAATATAGATGAAAAGTTAGGTTTTTTCATAGGCTAGGAGGCCTGTCTTAAGTGCGTCTGAACTTACCATTGTGAAATCATCCTCGTTACCATCAGAAAATTATTTTTATCATCAAAACATTCTCAGATGTTCCTAATTTCAGTAATAGCATGTTAAAGTTTCTATGTCCAATTTGTTTGTTTAAAATTAGGGGTACATAAATGAACTTCCCTGAGGCAAATTCCCTTCAATATTTTCAAAAATACCCTTTTCAGTATCTTCATAGAAAGATCAGAAAAACCTTCCCCCCAATATACCTTGTAACTATGTTTTTCTGTCTCTTCATTCGAAAATTAAAAATTCTTACCCCCCCCCCCCCCCCCCCGCCTTATTTTTTGTGAACTGATGACACTGGCCTTGCCCCTTCTCCTACTTTCCACTGCACAAATAAATATGTTTTACAAAAGTATAAAAAAATATTCTCTAAAACTCTAAACTCAAAACTTATAATCTTAGAAGAACAGTAGGCATTTCTTTCTTTCATTTTCTTTGCCAAACGGGTATACTAAATGGGCACTTTCCCAACCACATTACTGACATTCTTTAAGTAAAAATTGGTGATGGCTTGTTCCAAGCATCTACTTCTACAAGGGACGATGTTTCCATTTTAATTACGAACAAATAGAAGTTGAAATAAGAATAAGTCCTTTTATTAGACAGTGAAACAGATACAAAAATTTCTGGATATTTCGATTATATATATAGTGACCGTCATCAGCAGATAAATTAAGGTTTTACAATTAAAACAAAAAATATTTATACTAAATAAATATCCTTTGTCTTAATTTTAACACTAGTTTATCTGCTGATGACGATCACTGAATATGTTATCGAAATATCCAGAACTTTTTGTATCTGTTTCACTGTCTAAAAAAGGACTTACCCCTATCTTAACTTTTATTTATTAGTCATAGAAAGGCAGTTTGGGTCTTAAAAGAACATCCATTTCAATTAAGGACCAAATTCAGACAAATTACCTCGTAAGAAAAGTCAACATGTCCCGGGGTATCAATAAGATTAAGAAGGTACTTTTCTCCTTTATATTCGTATATAAGAGTTGCTGCTTGCGCCTTCACAGTAATACCTCTTTCCCTTTCCACTTGCAATTTGTCCAACCTTTGATTTTTAGACGTATCTTTCGTAACGGTACCTAAAATTACAGATATAATTTACATTTTATAATAATAATTTATTAAAATGCTATCAGTATCTTCTTGAAAAACGATTATAGTTTAAGACCTCTTATATTGCTAAAAAGTTATTGTTGTAAGAGGCAAAAATAGAAAGTAAGCTGCAAGGGTGGATCCGGGATTTTTTTTCGGGGGGGGGTACTAATTTTTGACTCAGTTTTCGACTAATTTTACTGATTTTTACCTAGGTTTTACTAATTGTCGACTTATTTTCGACTCGGTCAAAAATTTCGGGGGGGGGGGGTCAAACCGGGTAATACCCCCCTGGATACGGCCTTGGTAAGCTGCAACAGCGTAGAGTAACTTAGTAAGCAATTATTTGTTAAAGCATTTCGTATTATCATAGATTAACTAATACAGAACATAGTAACTACAAAGTCTTGTAGGCATAGTAATTACAAAAGCACCTTATGGTAAGTGGAAAAAATAGAAATTAGTCTGAGGCAGCATAGAACCTCTTACGAAGCAATTAATTCTTAAAGCCTTTCATATTATCTTGTAGTTACTATTACAGAACATAGTAACTATATAATGTTGCAGGTTCAGCAATTATATAGAGTGTCTTATAGTAAGTGGCAAAATGGAAAGTAGTCTGCAGCAACGTAGAACTTCTCACGAAACAATCATTTCTTAAAGCCTTTCATATTATCTTGTAGTTACTATTATACAACAAAGTAACTATATAATGTTGCAGGTTCAGCAATTATATAGAGCATCTCATAGCAAGTGGCAAAATGGAAAGTAGTCTGCAGCAACGTCTCACGAAACAATCATTTCTTAAAGCCTTTCATATTATCTTGTAGTTACTATTACAGAACATAGTAACTATATAATGTTGCAGGTTCAGCAATTATATACAGTGTCTCATAGTAAGTGGCAAAATGGAAAGTAGTCTGCAGCAACGTAGAACATCTCACGAAGCAATCATTTCTTAAAGCCTTTCATATTATCTTGTAGTTACTATTACAGAACATAGAAACTATATAATGTTGCAGGTTCAGCAATTATATAGAGCGTCTTATAGTAAATGGTAAAATGGAAAGTAGTCTGCAGCAACGTAGAACATCTCACGAAGCAATCATTTCTTAAAGCTTTTCATATTATCTTGTAGTTACTATTACAGAACATAAAAACTATAAAATGTTGCAGGTTCAGCAATTATATAGAGCGTCTCATAGTAAGTGGCAAAATGGAAAGTAGTCTGCAGCAACGTAGAACATCTCACGAAACAATCATTTCTTAAAGCCTTTCATATTATCTTGTAGTTACTATTACAGAACATAAAAACTATAAAATGTTGCAGGTTCAGCAATTATACAGAGCGTCTCATAGTAAGTGGCAAAATGGAAAGTAGTCTGCAGCAACGTAGAACATCTCACGAAACAATCATTTCTTAAAGCTTTTCATATTATCTTGTAGTTACTATTATACAGCAAAGTAACTATATAATGTGTTGCAGGTTCAGCAATTATATAGAGCGTCTCATAGTAAGTGGCGAAATGGAAAGTAGTCTGCAGCAACGTAGAACATCTCACGAAGCAATCATTTCTTAAAGCCTTTCATATTATCTTGTAGTTACTATTACAGAAGAACATAGTAACTATATAATGTTGCAGGTTCAGCAATTATATAGAGTGTCTCATAGTAAGTGGCAAAATGGAAAGTAGTCTGCAGCAACGTAGAACATCTCACGGAGCAATAATTTCTTAAAGCCTTTCATATTATCTTGTAGTTACTATTACAGAACATAGTAACTATATAATGGTGCAGGTTCAGCAATTATATAGAGCATCTCATAGTAAGTGGCAAAATGGAAAGTAGTCTGCAGCAACGTAGAACATCCCACGAAGCAATCATTTCTTAAAGCCTTTCATATTATCTTGTAGTTACTATTACAGAACATAGTAACAATATGATGTTGCAGGTTCAGCAATTATATACAGTGTCTCATAGTAAGTGGCAAAATGGAAAGTAGTCTGCAGCAACGTAGAACATCTCACGAAGCAATCATTTCTTAAAGCCTTTCATATTATCTTGTAGTTACTATTACAGAACATAGAAACTATATAAATGTTGCAGGTTCAGCAATTATATAGAGTGTCTCATAGTAAATGGCAAAATGGAAAGTAGTCTGCAGCAACGTAGAACATCTCACGAAGCAATCATTTCTTAAAGCCTTTCATATTATCTTGTAGTTACTATTACAGAACATAGAAACTACATAATGTTGCACGTTCAGCAATTATATAGAGCGTCTTATAGTAAGTGGCAAAATGGAAAGTAGTCTGCAGCAACGTAGAACATCTGACGAAGCAATCATTTTTTAAAGCCTTTCATATTATCATATAGTTACTATTATAGAACATAATAACTACGTAATTTTTTAGGTTCAACAATTATATAGACCATCTCATAGAAAGTGGCAAAAATAGAAAGTAGTCTACATTAGAGTAGCGCATCTTACAAAGCAATTATTTCTCAACGCATTTCATATAAAAATATAGTATAGTAGCAAAAATAGAAAGTAGTCTACTGTAGCGTAGAGTATCTGACGAAGCATTTGTTTTTCAAAGCATTTCATATTATCATATAATTACTATTATAGAACATAGTAACTATATAGTGTTTTAGGTACAGCAATTATATAGAGCGTCTCATAGTAAGTGGCAAAAATGGAAAGTAGTCTGCAGCAACGTAGAACATCTCACGAAGCAATCATTTCTTAAAGCCTTTCATATTATCATATAGTTACTAATATAGAACATAATAACTACGTAATTTCTTAGGTTCAACAATTATATAGACCATCTCATAGTAAGTGGCAAAAATAGAAAGTAGTCTAAAGCAAAGTAGAGCATTTTACACAGCAATTATTTCTCAAAGCATTTCATACTATCATATAGTTACTATCAGAGGCAACGCTATAGCGTTGCCTATAGCAAAGGCCATACGGTTCCAATGTTTTAGAATTTATTTTATTTTTTTCCCCAGAGGCACTTCATATGGAGGGGGTCTTCGCATAAACTTCAAAGGAAACTCATTCGATTGGAAATCGAGAATTCTAGTGCCCTTTTTAAGGGTCAAAAGTGATTGGAAGGCAACTAACACCCATTCCACGCCAACCATTTCTCCAAACAAATCCAATCAAAATTTTGAGACAGCCATTTTGTTCTACATAGTTGATTTCCAGATAGAAATCATGTTTTGAGGAGAAAACTCCCCCCAACAGCCCTCAGGGCACGGGTTGTAAGCTATTCTCTAGGGGCATATAAGGTTTTTATAGAAAGCTTTGTCGTAGAAACTTCAAAAAGGACTCATTCGATTGGAAATTCAAAGGACTAGTGCCCTTTTTAGTAGTCGAAAGTGATAGGAGGGCATCTAACCCCCCTTTCATGCCCACTTTTTCCCAAAACACATCCAACTAAAATTTTGAAATAGTCATTTTGTTTAACGTAGTTGAAAATTCGGAAAATTAGGCCTTCGAGGATGACCCCCCCCCCCACCGACAGCCCTCAAGGCAAGAGTTGTAAGTTATGCCCTGGGGGCATATATGGTTTTTATAGAAAATGTTGTCGTAGAAACTTCAAAAAGGGCTCATTCAATTGGAAATGTAAATGGCTAGTGCCCTTTTTAATAGTCGAAAGTGTTTGGAAGGCAACTAACACCCCTTCCACGCCCACCATTTCCCCAAATACATCCAATTAAAATTTTAGATGGCCATTTTGTTCAACGTAGTTGAAAATTCTGTAAATTATATTTTTGAGCAGAACACTCCCTCCATAGCCTTCAGGGCAAGAGTTATAGGTTATATACCCTGGGGCATATATGGTTCTTATGGAAAAAATGCTCGTATAAACTTCAGAGAGGAATCATCTGATTGGAAATTGAAAGTACTAGTTCACTTATTAAGCGTCAAGAGATATCGGAGGTAACCAGTCCCCTCCCCTACGCCCTTTTTTCCCAAATGCATCGATAAAAATTTTGAGATACCTATTTTGTTAAAAAATAGTTCAATGATCATATAACAAAAACTCCGGTGTCGAAACAATCCCCCCAAGGGCCGGGGGGCAGGCGTTGTAAGTTATGCCCTGGGGGCATATATGGTTCTTTTGGAAGGGATGCTCGTATAAACTTCAAAGAGGGCTCATTTGATTGGAAATTGAAAGTTCTAGTTCACTTTTTAAAAGTCATAAGAGATTAGAGGGCACCTAGCCTCTCCTCCACGCCATTTTTTCCTCAAACCCATCCGATAGAAACTTTGAGATAGCCATTTCTTTAAAAATAGTTCCAAGACCACATAACTAAAACTATGGGGCGGACACAGCCCCCCAGGGCCCGAGGGCGGGCGTTGTAAGTTATGCTCAGGGGGAATATACGGTACTTGGAACTATCTTGAAAACTTAAAACTGTATGCGTCTTGAACAGTCTTGGAAAGTCTAAACAACATCAAATTGAATGTTTGATGTATAATGATATTAATTGTTGAAAAATTTTTATTTTTATTTTCAATGCTGTAAGAACTGGAAAAGAAAATATTTGTAACCTAATTCGTTTTCAGTTAAGCGCCAATGACAAAGTAGGCTTTTTGTTTTTATTTACAGTTAAGGAAGGGTGCAGTATCCAAACTCTTGTTTGTAGTGAAACTATATTCGTCTTGAACAACTTTAGAAAGAACTAATAAATTAAACTGAATACTTGATGTATAATGATATTAATTGCTGAAAGCTCATCAGTTCAAAATTTTACTATAATTTTAATATTTATTTTCAATATTCAGTACAAAAAAAATATTTGTAATAAAATTGGTTTTCAGTAAAGTGCCAATGACGCAGTACGTTTTAGACTTTTACAGCGAGAGAGGGAGGCGATACCAAAACTCTTATTTGTAGTGATTTTTATTCGTTTCAAGCTTGATTTGCATATTCAATTTAAGTGTCACTCGTTTTAAGATTTATTTATTCATTTACATTAATATCTATTGTATGTTTGTTTGCATTGATTATATTTAATTTCTGTTCGTTTTAAGTTTCATTTATACTTCAATAGCAAAATATTTTTTTTTTCGTTTTAAGCTTGATTTTCATATTCAATCTAAGCATTACTCGCTTTAAGATCTATTTATTCATTTATACTATTACTTGTTGTATGTTTTTGCTATGATTGTTTATTTAATTTCTGTTCGTTTTGGGTCTCATTTATTCTTCAGTAGTAATTTTGGGTAGTTTTGAGTTTGAATTTTAATAAGTATTTGTATCTGCTGAGCTTGAGTTTAAAATGGCCCTTACTTTTCTTTGAAAAACTTATTTTTGGGAAAGTTTTTTTTTAATTAATTATAGATCATAGTAACTATATAATCTTGCAAGTTCATCAATTATAAAGACCATCTCATAGTAAGTGACAAAAATAGAAAGTAGTCTACAGCAGACTAGAGCATCTTACAAAGCAATTATTTCTCAAAGCATTTCATATTATCATATAGCTACTATTACAGAACATAGTAACTATATAGTGTTTTAGGTACAGCAATTATATCTAGAACGTCTCATAGTAAGTGGCAAAAATGGAAAGTAGTCTGCAGCAGCGAAGAACATCTCATGAAGCAATCATTTCTTAAAGCCTTCCATATTATCATGTAGTTACTACAATAGAATATAGTAATTATATAATGTTCTAGGTTCATCAATTATATAGACCATCTCATAGTAAGTGGCAAAAATAGAAAGTAGTCTACAGCAGACTAAAGCATCTTACAAAGCAATTATTTCTCAAAGGATTTCATATTATCATATAGCTACTATTACAGAACATAGTAACTATATAGTGTTGTAGGTACAGCAATTATATAGAGCGTCTCATAGTAAGTGGCAAAAATGGAAAGTAGTCTGCAGCAGCGTAGAACATCTCATGAAGCAATCATTTCTTAAAGCCTTCCATATTATCATGTAGTTACTACAATAGAACATAGTAATTATATAATGTTCTAGGTTCAACAATTATATAGACCATCTCATAGTAAGTGGCAAAAATAGAAAGTTGCCTACAATAGAGTAGAGCACCTTACAAAGCAATTATTTCTCAAAGCATTTCATATTATAATGTAATTACTATTATAGAACATAGTCACTATATAGTACTGTGGGTACAGCAATTATATAGAGCGTCTCATAGTAGTGGCAAAAATAGAAAGTAGTGTACAGTAGCCTAGAGCATCTTACAAAGCAATTATTTCTCAAAGCATTTCATATAAAACTACAGTTAGTATAGAACATAGTAACTATATAGTGTTGTGGGTACAGCAATTATATAGAGCGTCTCATAGTAGTGGCAAAAATAGAAAGTAGTGTACAGTAGCCTAGAGCATCTTACAAAGCAATTATTTCTCAAAGCATTTCATATAAAACTACAGTTAGTATAGAACATAGTAACTATATAGTGTTGTGGGTAAAGCAATTATATAGAGCGTTTCATAGTAAGTAGCAAAATTAGAAAGTAGTCTACTGTAGCGTAGAGCATCTTACGAATCATTTGTTTTTTAAAGCATTTCATATTATCATATAGTTACTATTATAGAACATAGTAACTATATAGCGCTGTAGGTACAGCAATTATATAGAGCGTCTCATAGTAAGTGGCAAAAATGGAAAGTAGTCTGCAACAGCGAAGAACATCTCATGAAGCAATCATTTCTTAAAGCCTTCCATATTATCATGTAGTTACTACAATAGAACATAGTAATTATATAATGTTCTAGGTTCAACAATTATATAGACCATCTCATAGTAAGTGGCAAAAACAGAAAGTTGCCTACAATAGAGTAGAGCACCTTACAAAGCGATTATTTCTCAAAGCATTTCATATTATAATATAGTTACTATTATAGAACATAGTCACTATATAGTGCTGTGGGTACAGCAATTATATAGAGCGTCTCATAGTAGTGGCAAAAATAGAAAGCAGTGTACAGTAGCCTAGAGCATCTTACATAGCAATTATTTCTCAAAGCATTTCATATAAAACTATAGTTAGTATAGAACATAGTAACTATATAGTGTTGTGGGTAAAGCAATTATATAGAGCGTTTCATAGTAAGTAGCAAAATTAGAAAGTAGTCTACTCTAGCGTAGAGCATCTTACGAATCATTTGTTTTTTAAAGCATTTCATATTATCATATAGTTACTATTATAGAACATAGTAACTATATAGCGCTTTAGGTACAGCAATTATATAGAGCGTCTCATAGTAAGTGGCAAAAATGGAAAGTAGTCTGCAGAAGCGTAGAACATATCATGAAGCAAGTTATTACAAGTTTAAGGAACCCAATCCATAATTTGGAACAAGTATTCGTTTCATTTCGGTTTTAGAGGAGAATTTTATCAACAATTCTTCGGTTTAGCCATGGGCGCTCCTTTAAGTCCAATCCTGGCTAATTTATTTTTGGATTCGATAGAAATGTCCCCTATTCAGTGTTTTCGTCTGCCTCCTCGTTTCTAGGGTAGGTTTATGGACGATGTTTTATGCTTTTGAGAGCATGGATTGGATTCCTTAAATTTGTTTCTTGACCATTTAAACAGGTTTGACAAAAATATTAAATTTAGTCTAGAGTTAGAAAAAACAAGATAAGCTACCCTTTTTAGATATTTTACTAATAAAGAGTTATAATGGTTTACTTTCTTCAATTTATAGAAAACCAACTCATAATGACAGGTATTTAAATTTTCGTTCATCTCACCCAATTTCAGTAAAAAAAAGGAACAGTCATATCATTATTTGATAGAGTTTTTAAAATTTGTTCCCCGGAGTATACTGATAGCGAACTATTGTATTTGAGAGATATTTTATTTTGTAACGGATATCCTTTAAAATTTGTAAATGAAATAATACAGGAAAGGCAGATTAAGCATGAAAAAGGTTATAAAAACGAAAGTTCTCAACTGTTGGACCCCACAATTTCCAATAGATACATTTCATTACCTTACATACCAATTCTTGGGGAGAAAACCAAACGAACTTTACTCAAACATGATATTTCAACTTGTTTTAAATCAATCAGACCACTCAGTAACTTTTGAAATTCTGGAAATGATATAACACGGAATATTATGTCAAGTGGAGTTTATAGCATCCCTTGCTCTTGCGAAAAATTTTACATCGGTCGAACACACCAGCAATTTATAGAAAGATTTATTGAGCACCGGAATTCAATAGATAATGCTCCAAAATTTACAAAACCTCCAGACAGTTTCACTTCAGCCTTAGCAGAACATATATTTTTTAATTCGGACCGATTTTTGCAGTTCGAGGAGGCAACAGCCATTTCCAATGATAAAGGTTTCACGCAATGGGCTCTGGAAGCATTAGAAATTAAAAAATATATTTTTGCAGGTTTATCAATTAATAGAGATACTGGGAATATAAATATTGATCCTATTTATATTACTATTTTAAAAAAGGAACCCATATTTAAAAATAAAAGTAAAGTATTGCAAAATGTCCCAGGGGTTATTTTGAATAATAAACCAAAGCGAATATCAGCATCAAAAGCTTTGCATAAAATTATGTCGCAATAACTTATTTCTTGTTCATTTTTTATTTTAAAAGGTTTAATCCAGTTACTTTTGTGAGGTGGTTTCACGAAGGTAGCTCCAAATTGTAAATTTTAAGCAATTGTATATTATATTTTTAGGTGAGTCTATTTTAGTTTTATGTATATTTTTTAGTTTTAGTTTTTTTTTTTCTTTTTCTCTACGCTGAAGACGCCTTGTTTGATATGGGCGAATTTTTTTTTTTTTTTTTTTTTTTTTTTTTTTTTTTTTTTTTTTTTTTTTTTTTTTTTGTCTTAGTTTTCATTTACTGGCCATAGACCCGTTTGTCGTATTTATATTTTTTTTCTGTTATGGCTGGCCAGTTTGGCTTTAGATCTTTTAAGTATCTTAAGAAGCAACCATGGTTTGAAGCATACCATATTTTATATACTTGTTATTATGAAGTATAGTATAGAGCGTAACAATTGTATACAGGAAGTACTGTAATTAGAAAGTAGGCTGCAGCAGCATAGAGCTCATTGTAAAACGATTATTGTGCAAAGCATCTTATACTATATTGTTATGTAATTGCCATTGTAAAATACAGCATCTAGTATAGTAACTATATGGTGTAACATGTATGCCTATTACATAGAGCATCTTACAATATTATCCCATAAAACCAAACAACCATAGCAAGAACTTAAAAATAAAACAAGTCAATTTAGCTGGTGAAAGTTTCCTTTGAATTGAATTAGAAATGTTTCGTCAGTAAGTCGTACCCCTGGGACTTAATTCTTCCTAGAAATGAAAAGAGATTGCTTTATGGAGGAAGAAGAAACGGTCCAAAATAGACAAGGAAATTCAGAAATACCCATGTCAATATCCTTGGTTATTATTTAATGAAAAATGGGGGCCAAGATATTACATCAAATGGTGTCATTAACGATTAAAATTGAACAGACACTAAAATTAAGTGAAAATAGGTCAATTCAGGAAAAAATAAGTAAATATAAGCAAATAATTAAAAAACAAGCTATAAAAATTATTCAGTAAAAAGCAATAACTGATTCAGTAAAAAATAACTATAAAGAAGTAAAAATTAGTATAAGTAAAAAATTCAGTGAAAGTAAGCAAAAAGAGTTATAAAAATTATATGCTGCCATCTTCTTGAATCAAAACTGTGAAATAAGAACACCATACTTAAAATATAAAAGTCTCGATTATTAGTCTATTTCATCCTAGCCATAAAAACTTTCCACATGCCCCAAACATACGACAAAAAGTACATTTTATTTTTCATTTACTCAGAGGGCGCTTTGCTTTTGGTCTATTCGTTTTGGATTATTGTTGCCCACAATTGATTTCGTCCAGCCCAAACTTAAAAACATTTAGATGCCAACCCTGTCTGTTGATTCTCAGAAGACAGCTACACGGTCAACGGAAAGCCAAGCCTTTTGAGCATATTAGTGTCACGTATTTTAGCTTATTTTTTATGGTTTTTCACCAAGGTCTCTTCTTTATAAGTGCCAATACCAAAACAGCATATCTACACTTGGAGGTATTTTTCGCTAAAAATAAAAATCTCTATTTCTGCTAATTTTTTTAACAAAAATATAACGATCTTGATCAATAGTCTCTAGTTTTCGGATCTAATTTTCTTTAAGTCTGGCCACAAAATTTTCCAAAAAGTGCATTTTATTTCTAATTTGCTGAGAGGACGCTTGGCTTTCTGACAATTTATTTGTAATTCTTGTAGCCACAAATTTACTTTCCCCACCTCGACTCGAGCCACTATTTCGGAACGTTGATATGGCAAGAATTTCTACTGTTTTAGCTTATTTTTTGATGATTTTTATTATCAGTTTTGTGCCTGCTACTACCGAAACTGCACAGCAACATATGGAGGTCTTTTTTCGCTAGAAACTGAATTCCCTATTTTTGCAAATTTTTTGGCAGAAATTTGCTAATACCCAGAATCTGTCAAATAGATTCGAAATATGTCAAATATATTTTGGAAATGAAATATATCATATATATATTGAAAGTGAAATATCATACATCTTTCACGACACATTTTTTCAACTATAGAATATATATACCAAACTCTCAAAAAGTTCATCGGAAATGAATTGTGAGTTCAGATCAGCGAGCATTGTATGTATTCAATAACATCCCATCGACAATAAAGATGGTGTAATCAGACCCTCCTTCCTTAGTCACTAAGAGTTGTTCAGAAAGAAAAGAAGTAACCTAAGCAATAAGATACTGTAAGCAATAAGATACTGTAATCCCCACAGAGAACATATTATAATATTCTCCCTTTTAAAAGCAATTTTCATGTAACAAAAAAGAAAAGACGCCTCTTAGCAAATTTTCTCTGATTATGAAGAAATGTGACTTTTGTTGCAGATGAAAATTTCTCGAAAAAGAAAGATTAGAAAATAAATTATTGTCAATGATAGTAGAGAACAAGATTAGAAAAACGTGTCAAATAAGAAATGGAATTCAATTTCTATAGCCCAGAGAGGGGCGTAGGAATCAGGGGCGTAATTTTATATGGGGCAGAGGGGCACGACATCCTCCATTTGCCACCCCCCAGCTGAAATTCAGCGTCTTTAAAATCTTGTCAAAACTAAGACGGGTTATATAAATCAAGCATCCATAGAAACAGATCAGTTTTCTTTAGTATATATTAGCATTTATGGGACTATTGATCATTTTTCGTTGTTATTTTCACTTGACTCAGGAAAGTCGGCTCCGACTTTGCTACTGTAAAGACTTCTGATGAAATTCTTGAAATTTACGAATGCAAAGCAAAGCCCGGAACAGTTTTTTTTTGTGGAAAATAGACTGAATCAGGACAGTGAGGGGGGCGAGTGAAGTACAAAATCTAGTAGAATTTACTAAATCTAGCAAAACTAAATCCTTACGAACATTTCTGTAAACCAATGACGACCAATATAACTCCCTAAATAAGAGGAAGGTCGACAAACATTACATAATTGAAAGCTATACCTAGTTGGTATAATGTGGCTGGCTATACCTACTCTAAATGAAGCATTCCAACGAAATTTTCCAGGTTCCCAACCTCCTTTATGATCATTCTGTCACCTGACATCTGTATGCATTCCTAATAAACTCTTTCGTATAGCTAATGTCTCTTCTCTGATACTGTATATCAATACAAAGAAGAAACAATTAAAAATGGTTTTTTTTTTAGGCCAAACGAATTTTCTGAAAAAACAAAACGAATATTTTGAAAAGACAACCACCTCTATTCTTTAGCGCGAATAAAAAACTATTTAAGCAAAATGCCAAAAAAGACAAAGAAAAAAAAAAAACGCGTAGAGTAAAAATGCGTAGTAAATTCAATAAAAGCCAAAATTGGAAGAATTAAAACCTAATACCTAACATCCAAAAAGCGAGTCATTCACTATAATCCAACGACTTGCACAAAATCCTTGAACTGCCATAAAGGAACACTAGCAAACAAATAGTTATCAATGTTAGAAAAAATTACTACACACAAAAGCCACCTCCTCTTCTTAGGACATACCTTCCTTTAATTAATTTCAGCGTCTCAAGTCTCATTGTTCAAGTGTTCATATACTTTTTTTCTTATCTATTTCCATTCTGGTCTTATTTACAAATTGTAAGACAGAATCAAAACAGCCAAGAAAGGGAGATCAGAGATCATTCTTTCGAAGCAAAAGTCCCTATAAATATATCCTGGGAAAGACCTACCCAAATACCCAAAAAGAAAAAGGAAATACCTAGGACATAATCCTCCCCACTCTCCAAAAAAGAAAACACACTCTACTTTTTTCTTAGAACACTCCATTTGTTTTTGTAAAAAGGAAACTAGATTTTTATAATTACATTTTCATTAAAGTCTGAGAGAGCTGCTAATCTGACTTGTTATAATCATTATTGTTAGTATTTACGAGTAGAATGGATTTGGTTGAATTCTGAAGGGGAATTCTGTAGGGTCAAAAATTTGAAAAAAAAAGAAGAAAAAGGATAGGGAAATTTTAAGAAACTATAAGAAAACCAAGACTTTTGAAGGTGGGTAAGACTGAAAGCGTCCCCCTGCGTATACTTCAACTCTCTCCATCCCCAACCTAAGCCAGTGGACTTATGATTTTATAATATAGAAATATACGACGTGCGAAGAAACGTATGACTTTTTATTGTTTAACTTTGCAAATATTGATGATTTTTTATTATAATTGCGGTTGTTTTTAGGATAAAAAAAGGTTCAAAAATTTAGATTTTTTATAAAATAATACAATATTGGTGAGTGTAAAGAAGAGCAAGTTTTTTTTTTCAAAAAAAGGGTCCCAAACTTGTAACGTGCTTAATCATTGAAAAAACAATAATTATCAAAATTCTCATTTTATAGATAATTAGTCCAGTCAATGTCCATGAGACTAGTTTAGGGCTTTCTTGGCGTTAAAACTCCGCTTCTCTTTTTTCCAGAGTTCAAAAACTATAATCGAGCCAAGAGCTGCTGCAGCAACTGGACAGACTGGTTTGATGTCTCTTTATGAAGCTATGTTTGCCCAATACAGCGTTAAAGTGGTCCAGGTTCTAGTGACAAAGCCCGTTTTCTACAACGAAGAAACAAGAAATAAGCTAAGATCAACAATTCAAGAACTTATAAGCCTGAACATTGTGCCAATTATAAATACAAATGATGCTGTTAGTCCCCCGCCACAAGGAGATATTATTATGCATATGAGGGGGGTTGCCCCCTCTTCAACATCTCGCTCTTTGTGCTAAAGTTTAAATTTTGTCTCAATTCTTTAAAAACGATTCCTAAAACACAATGGTTGTTTAATTAGAACAATAAGTAACTTTTTTTAAAGTGTCGAAAAACTGTTGCTTGAAGAGGGAGGTGTTGAGGAGGGGTAACCCCTCTCACATACGTACTAATTTCTGTTCAGTTTAAGTTTTAATGCTGCTTCCTACTTTTAGCTGAAAAAACTTGTTTTGTTTTCTTTATTTAATGAAGCTTAGAGACAAAGAATTTTCTAAAGCCAATGGAAAAAGTATGTCAATTAAAGTAAAAGTATTCAAAAATGGAAAAAGTAAGTAGCTACAAAAAATACAAAAAAACAAAAGCCTACTTACAAAAACAAGATATAAACTCCCAGCGTTAAGATCTGTTGAGCAATTCCGAAGCAATCAATTGCGTGGGTATCCCATTGTGCGCTAGCAAACCGAAAGTTTAAATCAGATGTATCAGTTTTAGTTTAGAGTATTAGTTTAGAGTATTAGTTTAGAGTTTAACTTTAGAAATTCAGTTTAGAGTATTAGTTTAGAGTTTTAGTTTAAAACTTAAGATTACAGCTTTAGTTTAGAGTTTTAATTTAGAGTTTTAGCTTAGAATTTTAGTTTAGAGAATTATTTTAGATTATTAGTTTAGAGTATTAGTTTTGAGCATTAGTTTAGAGTTTTAGTTTAGAGTTTTAGTTTAGAACTTAAGATTAGAGCTTTAGTTTAGAGTTTTAGTTTAAAAAATCAGTTTAGAGTTTTAGTTTAGAGCATTAATTTAGAATTTCAGTTTAGAGTTTTAGTTTAGAATTTTAGTTTAGAGTATTAGTTTAGAGTTTTAGTTTAGATTTTCAGTTTAGAGTTTTAGTCTAGAGTTTTAGTTTATAGTTGTAGTTTAGAAAATTGAGGACTGGAAGCTAATGCAGAATCTGAAAAATTGTTCGATATTATATGAATTTGCTCTTGTTTTGTTTTAAATAAGTGCAAGAGATAACATTTTGGTGAATAATTTTTACGTAATGTTTCTGACATTGATTTTGAATATAAAGTTATTTCAAAGATATTAGAACCTCCTTCAAGGTCTGTTTTATGCACAAATAAAATGAGGATGTTGTCAGTTTTTCAGGAAAATTTTAGAAAACAATGATAAAAAAAATTTGCTTTATTGCTACTCGCAGCGATTAGACATCCTGAACTCTTATACCTTCGTCAATTGCATAGTCTCTTTCTGCTAACTCTCTAATTCTTACCTCATATCCTGCATGCAAAAACGTAAGTGTCTTGATGCTGACAAGGTGCACCAACTTGGGCGGAGCAATAGTTGCTTTCCACCCTGGATGTTTGCCTTCCCTCTACATTTTGAAAATATTCTTTTCTTGTTATTCTTTTTTGGTATTCTCATTCAAAAATACCTTTTTTGTAATTTTCATCAAAATGCCGAACAAATTGAACAGCAATATATATATATATATATATATATATATATATATATATATATATATATATATATATATATATATATATATATATATATATATATATATATATATATATATATATATATATATATATATATATATATATATATATATATATATATATATATATATATATATATATATATATATATATATATATATATATATATATATATATATATATATATATATATATATATATATATATGTATATATATGTATATATATATGTGTATATATATATATATATATATATATATATATATATATATATATATATATATATATATATATATATATATATATATATATATATATATATATATATATATATATATATATATATATATATATATATATATATATGTATATATATATATATACTCTGAACTAATACACTAAAATAAAATTAAGCTAAAACTAAAATAAAACTCTAAACTGAATTTCTAAAGTTAAACTCTAAACTAATACTCCATAATAAAACTGATACATCTGATTTAAAAATTTCGATTTGCTAGCGTATAATGGGATATCCATGCAATTAATGTCCTGCAAATCTTTGACACAAATCTAATGTCCTGCAAATCTTTGAGTCTTACACATCGATATACCTGCCAGAAATTTTATGTGTGTCACCACTGACAATTTTAATGGGAGCTTCTTGTCCTTTTTCGGCAACTCACTGCAATATGTTTGCTTATCAGTAACAAGACAC
This sequence comes from Artemia sinica, assembly GCA_027921565.1. Classification (NCBI taxonomy): domain Eukaryota; kingdom Metazoa; phylum Arthropoda; class Branchiopoda; order Anostraca; family Artemiidae; genus Artemia; species Artemia sinica. Next base: position 68,339,059 of record CM051265.1, read on the forward strand.
TGGTGTAGACTTTTCAGACGGTGTACACTAAGGAATCCCCGTCTTAATCGAAGGGATTTGGAACTGCTGAGCATCCGAACTTTTTGTAAATTTCCGAAAGTCTGGCGTTTGAAGGCAATCAAAGAACCGAGTGAAAATCCCCCTGTCTTTGGTTTTTTGTTTGTCGCTCTTGATCTTCAGATGAAGAGGGCCTAGCTCCCCAACTTTCTCAATTAGCTCCTTGTGAGTTACTTCCTGCTGAATTTGACAACCTCTTTTCTTCTACATAGGGGCCCTCTTTTCTCTGGCTAGGCTGTTTTCTTTGTCTCCTTTCACCGATAGAGGAGTTATCCGTCTTTAAATCATAGTTTTGAAGTTTTTTCCTTTTTTATGGGTTTTTTTTCAAGATTGAATCATCATTTTCAAGTATGGGAGTTTTATCAGTTCTATCAGGAGCGAGGTAATGAGGAGGGAGTGATCCCCCTCACATACGTAATAATTTCTGTTCGTTTTAAGTTTTAATATTGCTCCCTACTTTCAGTTGAAAAAACAGGTTTTTTTTTTATTTAATTCACAGATAGGAGCTCGAAATCTCCACAGTGGCGTCCTCGGATGCGTCCGATCTTATGTTTTAATTTTATTAGGATTTTTTTACTTTTAGGGCGTGTTTCCCCGGTTTTCGGAAATAAGGCAAATATCTCAGGCTCGTAGCCTTTTATGGTTAACACTAAACTTAATGACACTTATATTTATGGAGCCAGCATAATAAGCCTATTCGTTTAATATAACTATTGATTTCAAAATTCCGTTTTTTTAGAGTTTTGGTTACTATTGAGGCGCATGGATCCTTACTTACAGCTCGTTACCAAAAACTGCTTGATTAGAGGAAGCCCCCTCCTCGCTATGCAGGTCAAAATGAAGGAATAGATTAATTATAAACGCTTAAAAATGCTTGAAGATATGGATCTCTTTGGGATTTTTTAGTATTTTTTCCAGTATTTCTCTATATAAACTGCTTTCTACTCGGGTATACTACTTTCCATAATGGTGCAGATTTTGTTTGGTTTATAATAATATAAATGTTGAGTTGTTACGTCTTTATCTTATTAAAAAAAAATAAAAAAAAAATTAAAGTCCTTAATACATCTCCAAATCAACCAAGAGGCAGCCATCTTTTTTTGATGCGATAACAGAAGAGGGCGGTTAGATTTGGGGAACCTAAACAAGAACACAAAGATAATACTGTATTTTTTCTTCTTCTTCTACAACCACATCTCTTTTTTCTCTTTTCACTTACTGCCTAGCTACTGATGCGGATGTTTTCTGAACGTGGCAAAATTTCATGTTTATGGTACATAGAGCAGGGGCTCAAATTTTTAGAATCTTTACCTCATTCAGAGTTGCCAGGACAATATCCCATTTTTCTTCCTTTTTTTCGTCGTATAACTACGTCTGTTTTCTTTTAATTCTATATAAATAAGTCTCTGATTATGGCTTCTTGCACTCAGACCTTCATTCTCAGGCATGAAAAAAAAACCAAAGGGAAAGCTTTACTTTTGTATGGCTTTACCTATTACGGATGTATGCACAGTTTTTTATCTGTTTGGAAATTACATAATAAATATTTATTTCAAATTAATAACTGAAGACAAAAGAATCAGAAGGGACCGTACAAAACCCATGAATCATAATTATTAAAAAAAAAATCTTAGAGAACAAACGGAAACATAAAATTCAAATGAATAGTAGCTTGAACCCGAATTTTTTTTATTAGAAACCCAAGCATATTCAACAACAATAAATAACCGATTCTCCTCTAAAGACCGCTGCTAGTTGCAATAGAGCAAATCGTTTTTATCATTGTTCTACATTTTTCCTGAAAAATTGACAACATTCTTATTTTGTTAGTGCATAAACCAAACCTTGAAGGAGGTTCTAATATCTTTAAAATAACTTTATATTCAAAATCAATTTTAAAACATTATGTAAAAATAATTCACTAAAATGTTATCTCTTGCACTTATTTAAAACAAAATAAGAGTAAATTCATATAATATTGGAAAAAATTTTCAAATTCTGCCTTAGCTTCCAGTTCTCAATTGTGTAAACTACAACTCTAAACTAAAACTCTAGACTAAAACTCTAAACTAAAATTCTAAACTAAAAATCTAAACTAAAACTCTAGACTAAATCTCTAAACTAAAACTCTAAAATAAAACTCTAAACTAAAACTCTAAACTAACACTCCAAACTAAAACTCCAAACTAATTCTCTAAACTAAAACTCTAAGCTAATACTCTAAACTCAAGCTAAACTAAAACTCTAAACTAATAAGCTAAACTAAAACTCAAAACTAAAACTCTAAACTAATACTCTGAACTAAAACTCTAAGCTAAAACTCTAACCTAAAACTCTAAACTAATACTCTAAACTAAATCTCTAAACTAAAACTCTAAACTAATACTCTAAAATAAAACTCTAAACTAAAACTCTAAACTATAACTCCAAACTAACACTCTAAACTAAAACTCTAAACTAAAAGTGTATAAAAACTAAAGTGTATAAAAACTAAACTAAATATGTAAGAAAGTGTAGATAAAAGTTTATCTAAAACTGTAAACTAAAGCTCTAAACTGAAATTTTAAACTAAAACTCTAAACTAATACTCAAAACTAATACTCTAAACTAATATTCTAAACTAAAACTCAAAACTAAAACTCTAAACTAAAAATCTAAACTAAAACTCGAAACTAAAACTCTGAACTGAAATTCTAAACTGAAACTCTAAACTAATACTCTAAAACCAAAACTCTAAACTAATACTCTAAACTAAAACTCCAAACTAATACTCTAAACCAAAACTCTAAACTAATACTCTAAACTAAAACTCTAAACTAAAACTCTAAACTAATACTCTAAACTGAAATTCTAAAGTTAACTCTAAACTAAAACTGATACATCGGATTTAAAACTTTCGATTTGCTAGCGTACAATTGCATATTCACGCAATTGACTTCCTGCTAATATTTCATACAATTGAGTCCTTCTCATCGATATACCTTCCAGATGTTTTAGGTGTGTCACCACTGACAATTTTAATGAGAACTTGTCCTTTTTCGGCCACTCACTGCAATATGTTGGCTTATCAGCAACAAGACATTAGTATAGACTTTTCAGACGGTGTGCGCTAAGGAATCCCCATCTTAATCGAAGGGATTTGGAGCTGCTGAGCATCCGAACTTTTTGTAAATTTCCGAAAGTCCGGAAAAATTACGGAAAAAGTCGTATTTTTGGCGTTTGGAATCGTCAACCAGAATGGAATAAGCGTTTGATACTTCCTTAAAAGCATCATTAGCTTCTTCACTGATTCTGGATTTTTGTCAGGGTGTAGTTTTAGCGATATCTTGCGGTAGGACTTTTTAATATCTTCTTTTGTCGCGTTTGAAGGCAATCCAAGAACGAGTAAAAATCCCTCTGTCTTTGGTTCTTTTTTTGTCGCTCTTGATTTTTACAGCAAGAGGGCCTAGCTCCCAAACTTTGTCTCTTAGCTCCTTTTGAGTTACTTCCTGATGAATTTGACAACCTTTTTTCTTCTTCATGGGGGCCCTCTTTTCTCTGGTTCGGCTGTTTTCTTTGTCTTTTTTCACTGATAGAGGAGTTATCCGTCTTTAAATCATAGTTTTGGCGCTTTCTCCTTTTTTTGCGTTTTTTTCAAGTTGGAATCTTCATTTTCAAGTCGGGGAGTTTCATCAGGGTGCCACTTTATAGCTAAAAAGGGTAAAGCTCTTCCGGTTTTGTCTGAGAAGCATTCTCTTGACGCTGCTCTTTTTCTGGCTTGGTTTTTTGCTCTTCGTCCAAAAATTTCCCGTTGTCAGGTATTTTATCCATTGGTCCTGGCTCTGCAGTAGAGTCATTGACTTTCCCTTCTTCTGTCACCCCTTCTTGTTTTGTTTTAGCAAAAGGGGTGGACTCCTTTTCTTCAAAACAGACGGAAAACAAATTCGCACTTACTGTACTTTCTCCTGTTTTGTCATTCTTTACGGGTTCAAATTTTCCATCCTTGTCCTTTTGATTTATCTTTATCTTGTCTTGGGCTTTTTCCTCAACACTAATAGAATTTGGGCTGGTGGTAAAGTTAGTGTGAGCACCAATTAGTGGTGTATTATCAAATTCTGTCTTTGGGCCTGGTTTTTCTTCGAATTTCTTTTTTCGGTTACAATTAATTCCTTTGCCACATCATTCAGAAGACTTGGCTGTTGTGGAGTGGACTTAGACGGCTTAAATGAAAGAGGTATAAACGTTTTGATGCATTCTAGAAGACCCATCAAATTTGACTCTACTTGTTGGTCCACACAGGACTCAAAGGTTGACGAAAAACGAACATTAATGGTCTTATCTTCATTACCTGGCTTGAATTCTGTCTCCTCATTAATAGGAAATTTCCTATCTTCTCTTGAATCTGCTTTAGAATTTCTAAATTTTCCAACAGCCCACCAAATTGAAATTCCAGAAATTCCGATTGAAGCGCCAATAACTAAACTTGTGAAGCTAATCATGTTCAATCTAGATGCTTTTTATAGTAATTAATAATGTACGGGGAATCGCAAACTATGTATCAAAAATGACGTCATAATTTTTCCCAGATTATGATGTTTATAGGAGAAATGATGTTACTGCTTTATAATTAAAATGACGTCACACTGACACTACTGCCAGGATGTATGCAAAAAAAGAATACAGAGTGAAGACGCCAAAATGTACATGAGAGCTACGAACGTCAATGGACCTTTAAGGGGGGAAGGAATAGAAAAATTCCCGGCTATCTCTTTCCATGTTAAATATTTTTAGCTTGTCTGGCGACAACAGACGCATAAAGGCATCAATTTTGGTTTCTATCTGTTCCCCTGATCCAGCAACATAAACTGAATTTGCTATTTTTTAATTTTTTTTTCTGGGCTTTCTAAATTAGGCTTTTTCGTGCAAATTCCATTTCAACTTGTCTAGAAGAACGGTACATACAAGTTTAATCAAATTAACACGGACTTGTAGAGGATTTTGAAAGGAACAACTTGACTTTTATTTTTTATTTTTTTTTTCCTAATTAATTCAAAACAGACATTTTCATAAGTTTATTAAAATCTACTAAAATTTGTTACCATTAGTTTTATATTAGAAACTCCTGAGCTGTTGCATATTTAGTTTCAATAGGCGGGCATAAATACCAGCCTTCAGGTGATAAACAGTCATGGTTTCAACTTGGATCGGCTGGCATGATAAGTGAATGTTTCAACATTATGCAAATGGAAATGCTCCGTCAAACTAGGTTGCAGTCCAAGATTTTGAAAGAAGAGAAAGGCAATTAAAGAAGAACTTGGCCTAGTTAGTTCACAAAAGTGTTTTTTGAAATACAAGGGCACCGGCAGAAAATTTTCCGGGGGGGGGGGGGGGCAAACACCAAAATATCATTGGTGGTTGGGTGACATGGATATATTTCAGGAATTTTTTTCGTAGGAATAAGTTTATTTTTAAATACTTATAGAAAAGAACGCTCAAATAAAAAGAGCAACTAAATTGCCTGCAAAATGAAACAAAATACAGTAAATTTTAAACCGCAAGGATTCCTGGTAAAAGGATCAATTTGTTTAATCAATAATACATCTAATTATTATGAATTTAGTTTTAAAGAAAATCAAACTCAAACCAAAATTACAGAAAGATTGCTTTCGTATATTATACGAAAGACTTGTCTTTATACAATTTCCTACGCCTTAGAATACTTTACACAAGGAGTAGAGATGTTCAAAAATCATCCTGCCAGCATAAATACCACGTTTTGATTTTGTAACGACCATGTAAAATATAACTCTTTCAAAACAGGACAACTCATCCCCTCGAGCTTAAATCCGTTATACATTCATACATTAAGAAAAAAAAAATAGCGAAAGACAAACAAAATTTAAACTTACTATCCAGCTGTCAAATTGACCCTCTTTCTTTTTATTGTCCTATTCAACTATAAAAAATGAACAAGTTCAAAAAAAAATTCGTCACAAGAGAATCTTATCAAATAGTTTGTGAAAAAAAAAAACTAGAAATAGAGTGACTTCAACCAATATTCACCCAAACTAAAAATTTGATTCTCGTGACCATTGCAATACCGGCAGTATTGGCTTTTTATGCTAATTCTAAATATTTAGAATTTTTTCAGTTTATTGTTACCCACCCAAAACCAAAAATCTGAGAAAATTGGCCTGATTTTTGAAAAAACAGACCAGACCCCCCCCCCCCAAAAAAAAAAAGCAAGCGATCTTATTGAAAAGCTCTTTATTAGGTACCGTACATCATATCAGAAAAAATTCAATTCCTGAGAATCTAATTTATTTAAAAGTATGAATAACTATATTTTAAGCTTTCCAGTTGTAAAAGAAGCAATGCCACACGGTGGCAGTACAGGATTCAACCAAGTTGATTCGCTTTATTTGTAGTGAAATTAGGCTACGTTTGGCGATCTGTAACTGCGGATCAGCTATAATGAGGGGGGTGAGTCATTGTTTAGGTGGGGTTAGGGTAGATTCCTAAAAAGTAAATTTTAATAGACAAACTGCTTACTCTTCACGAGGTTTCAGATAAACTTTGGAAGAGGTAGGGGGAGTAGGAATTAATTAAATTGTTTCGCTATACAGCAAAAATGTTACATTCCCATTTCTACCAGCGCAGAGGTGGATAGCAAAGCAGGTAATCATCAGCCCTGCCAGGAAATTTCTTTGGGGGGCAAATACTGCAAGGAACTTTTTTTCAGCAATTTTAAATGGTGTTATTTTCTTTTCCTAGTTCTATGAAGTACTTCAATGTATTGAAACAATTCTATGTAATGTATTTACCAATAAGAAAATCCTATTTTAGAGGTTATGATGGCCTCAATTATGTAGAAGATCAAAATTTTCACAGAATTTCCATCCACACAAATAATAACACTTATGCTCTTCCAACCGAAATTATTTTGTAGCAATATTAACAAGGACTTCTTACCAAAATTACTATTCATCGCCAATTTTTTAAGTAGCCTATATTCAAATTTTATCCAAAATTGAAATTGAAAATTTAAACATAGGACGGACATACAATTATGGATTTACATATTTTAAAAGCAATTAACCAGGGATTTAAGGGACAGGTACCTTAAATTATATCTTGGTTAGGCCTGGGTATGATTTGGAAAACAATCAGAAGTGAAATAAAAAAAGAGCTTTTCAACTGAAAGCAAGAAACAGATTTGAAACCTATTTGTCAAGATTATTCTTTATATGAAGCGGGCTGTCTCCTCCTTAGCCCCTTAATCTTTACTGTGAAGTTTGGCCTTTTTCAAAATTTTAAAGAAAATTTGCAATTGCAAAGATAAGATTTTTCAAAGTACTAAAAATACTTTTTCTTTAATAAGCAAGGTGTTGAGAGGGGGCAGTCCCGTTTATATACAAAGTAATTTATATTTGCTTTAAGTTTTAAACTTGCTCCTTACTTGAGTTGAAAATTCTTTTCTATTTGTGTAATTACATTTCATGGAAATGTAAAGTTGTATGAATACAGTACTTTTGGTAATGCAGAAAAACGATCAATATTTCAATGATCTGTGTTTGGATTTTGATGAGTAATCAAACAGTTCGTGGTAATTAACTGTAAGTGCGGAGCGACCCGGCTCAATAGTAACCGAAACTCTAAAAAGCTGAATTTTGATACCAACAGATATATCAAAAGAATTCACTTATTATGCTGATTAATTAAAAAAACTTTTTCCACAAAATAAGTTTTTCAAAGAAAAGTAAAGAACTCCATTAAACAAAAAATGACTAAAAATAAAATCAAATAATTTACCAAGCTGGAAACTGCCACAAATCAGCATCGATAAATAAATGAAACCCAAAACGAACAGAATTACAAAAACTAACCGAGCCAAACCCAAAACGAGCAGATATTAACATAAGTTGGGCGCAAAACCCCTATGCCTTCCCAAGGCCAGAACAAAATTTGCACTTAACTGAAAAAATATATTTTTTTTTTTTGCTTTTATAACTTTAATAAATCAAATAATTTAATATTTTGATTACAAAATATCAGTATATGTATATTAAACTGACAATGCACATTCATTTGTTTTTTTCAGTAAAGTGAAAATTTTGTTCTGGCCTTGGGAAGGCATAGGGGTTTTGCGCTCAACTTATGTTAATTTCTGCTCGTTTTGAGTTTGACTCGGTATTTTTTGTAATTTCTGTTTTGAAGTTTCTACGACAACACCTTTTATAAAAACCTTATATGCCCCCAGGGCATAACTTAAAACCCTTGCCCTGATGGTTGTGGAGGAGTTTCCTCCTCAAAAACATATTTTCTATTTGGAAATCAAGAACGCTGAACAAAATGGCTATCTCAAAATTTTGATTGGATGTGTTTGGGGGAATGATGGGCGTGGGGGGGGGGGGGTAAGTTGCCCTCCAATCACTTTCGACTATTAAAAAGGGTACTAGCCCTTTGAATTTCCAATCGAATGAGCCTGTTTTGAAGTTTCCACGACAACGCCTTCTATAAAAAAACTTATATGCCCCCAGAGCATAGTTTAAAAACCCTTGCCCCTAAGGAATATTTAAGGGTTGTGGGGGAATATCCTCCTCAAAAACATATTTTCTATCTGGAAATCAACTACGCTGAACAAAATGTCTGTCTCAAAATTTTGATTGGATGTATTTGGGGGAATAATGGGCGTGGGGGGGGGGCTAGTTGCCCTCCAATCACTTTCGACTATTAAAAAGGGTACTAGCCCTTTGAATTTCCAATTGAATGAGCCTGTTTTGAAGTTTCTACAACAACGCCTTCTATTAAAACCTTATATGACCAGGGCATAACTTAAAACCCTTGCCCTGAGGGTTGTTGGGGAGTGTCTTCCTCATAAGCATATTTTCTATCTAGAAATCAAATACGCTGAACAAAATGGCTATCTCAAAATTTTGATTGGATGTGTTTGGGGGAATGATGGGCGTGGGGGGCTAGTTGCCCTCCAATCACTTTCGACTATTAAAAAGGGCACTAGCCACTCCAATTTCCAATCGAATGAGCCCTTTTCGAAGTTTCTACGACGACTCCTTCGATACGAACTGCCCGGGTATGGAGAAAAAACCAAAAAAAAAAAAACACATTGTGCCCACATCGTTCTTTACTTAGGCAGCGCTAGAGCGCTGCCTATGATAGTCTTTTCAGGGAAAAAGAAAATAACACTTTAAATCTTTTCGTTTTTTAAGACTTTATATTTTTGTCTGCTATTTGTATGCTGGAGAAACATTTTCAGCAATTTTGTATTTATTACGTTTATTTTAAACTTGTGCAGAAGAGAGCTTGAGCGAGCAGGAACAGCCGTATCGGTACCAGCCGGCCATCAGGCCTCAAACTGCAGGAATCAGGCATCTCGGGTACTTGTACTTTCCACAAGCCAATCAAATTATGTATTTTATCTTGAACTATATGTGAACGTTTTATTTTGTATTTTGTACAATATATTCTGAATGTGAAAAAGTGCGTTTGGTAGCCAAAAGAAGCTTGTTTAAGAATCTATTTTCATTTTCTTAGAAAAGAAGATGTAGACTTAGTGGATGTATTTTTATAAGACTTATTTTGTATGAACACTTTTGTAAAAACATTGTGTTTTTTTAAGAAGTATTTTATATGTTAGAAGTATTTTATATGTTTTAAAAGCCTTTCCTGATTTTTAAGAATTATTTTGTATTTTGTAAGAACCATGCATTCCCATCAATCATCAATGAAAATCAGGTAGTCAGTATTATAGATATGACAAAATTATCTGTATACCTTTCAAGGTAAATCAACTACAACGTTTAAGATACAAATATGAATAAGAATTGCTGCTAACAATAATAATTTTTATTTCTGCTAAATGGGGTTTTGATGTATGCTTAGTGGATGATACCATGAGCGCCCATAAGCTGAATTTCAGGAGGGGAGGCTTACCTGGTCTAATCGTAACTTCCAATAATGTATAATAGAAATCTCAAAACAAAAATATAAAATATAAGGCAGCATCATTCAGCCAGGGGGGCTGGAGCCCCCCTTAAGGGCGCCCATGGATGATACCCAAAGCTTTTTTAGTGAACAGGACTTTTAATACACATTCAAAAATCTTACTGCTATAAGGCTCAAAATATTTTGGTCTATATTACGAATTCGCCATTTAAAATATCTAAAATAGTTCGAACACTGGAATGTCTTATTAAAATTACACTGATTGTAACGTGTTTTATTTAAATATTTTAGAAATAAACTTGCCCCTTAAAGTTACTTCATATGGGAAAACTTGGGCTCTGGGAAACTTAGCGGAAAGATACTCAATACTTTTTCAAAATGTATATATATTAAATTTAAGTAAATATAATTAATTAAAATCAAAGAGAGGATTAGTGGCTATAGTAGACAACTAGTAAGTTGGCTACTAGTTTCTCACTTGCTTGCACTATTTACAAGTAATATTTGACTAATCTTAACGAGTAAAAGAAACTGCCGAGACCTCTAAAAAAAAACCTACCTAGATCTCTACCTCTTGGATGGTATGGAAAAGAGGTTTTTTTTTAAATACACAATATATGTGATGTAAACCACGGGTTCTAAAGGAGGCTTAATGGACCATACTAAATATATTTTTTTTAAATATGCATTCATTAAATTTGGCTTAGTAAGAACTTGTTTTATGTAATTTTCATTAAAAACAATTTTTGAAATTTTCAATAATTGTTTTTAATGAAAATTAATCAGAGGATTAGTGGCTAATGGCGATACCTCTATAAAAAAAAACGCGCCTTGACCTCTACCTCCTGGGTGGTGTGGAAAAGAGGTCGCGTGAAAAAATGATTTTCTTTGAATTCTGTTTAGTTTGAAGAAACATTGCCAAAAAAAAGAAGGCTGAAAAAGAGAACAAGGAGGTTGTCTAAAAAAGAGTAGCGAATCTGGAAGAGCTGGAACCAATCAGGAATCAAGTTGCACTATACTTCATCCTTTTAAAGACATAGGAAGAAACCGAAGACGACGGTGACGGCCACGTTCTTCAGTTCCAAAGACACAATCGCGATCAAATTTCCTACGTCGCCGCCCTTGCCAGCAAGTCATTGTGTATTCCTGCGACTAGTGTGACCGCAGAAAGACTATCTTTGGTGGTAGGCCTGATAGTCACTATGATAGTGACTTAGAAAAGAAAAATGCCTCAGTTCACACAGAGTGGATAAAATGATGTTCATTCACGATAACTATAGCCACATCCCGCAGTTCTAATATACTGCTGAAGTTTGCCTGAAGGAGTTTTTTTTCGACGCACTAATATTCAAAGATAAATGATGAATTTTGATACGGTATTCGAATTTTTGTATACAATAATAATTTTCGAGGAATAAAAATAATACTAATTTTGATTATTAATTCTGTTAGAAAAGCATAGCTCTTAGATATTTCAACTATTCTGCAAGGATTCTGAAATGCCACAGCCTTTTCGTTTTTACCAGATTTTTACTTCTCTTGATGAATAATGAAGAAGACCAGCGACCAGCCAGTGACTCGCAAAGTTTCTACCTCATGAATAGATAGAATATCTTGTAAATAAAAATTGGATTTGAGGAAGACTAAAATCTATTCTATAAACCATATACAACAACTTTCTATATAAACCTTATATGCCCCCAGGGCATAACTTAAAACCCTTGCACTGAGAGCTCTGAGGGGGTTATCATCCTAAAAGACCCAATTTCCAGAACTTTCAACTACGTTGAACAAAATGAATATCTCAAAATTTTGATTGAATGTGTTTGGGAAAATAGTGGGCGTGAGAGGGGCGTTAGTCGCTATCCAATCACTTTCAACTATTAAAAAAGGCACTAGCCCTTTCAATTTCCCATTAAATGAGCCCTTTTGAAGTTTCTACGACAACGCTTTCAATAAAAACTTTATATGCCCCCAGGGCATAACTTACAACCCTTGCACTGAGGGCTCTGAGGGGGTTATCATCCTAAAAGACAAAATTTCCAGAACTTTCAACTACGTTGAACAAAATGGATATCTCAAAATTTTAATTCGATGTGTGTTGGGAAAATGTTGGGCATGAGAGGGGCGTTAGTCGCTATCCAACCACTTTCAACTATTAAAAAAGACACTAGCCCTATCAATTTCCAATTGAATGAGCCTTTTTGAAGTTTCTACGACAACACCTTCAATAAAAACTTGATATGCCCCCAGGGCATAACTTACAACCCTTGCCCTGAGGGCTGTGGGGGGGGGGGGGTTGTCATCCTTAAAGACCTAATTTCCAAAACTTTCAACTACGTTGAATAAATTGCTATCTAAAACTTTTGATTGGATGTGTTTGGGGAAAAGGTGGGCGTGAGAGGGGGGTTAGTCGCCCTCAAGTCACTTTCGACTATTAAAAAGGGTACTAGTCCTTTGAATTTCAAATCGAATGAGCCCCTTTTCAAGTTTCTACGACAAAGATTTCAATAAAAACCTTATATACCCCCAGGGCATAACTTATAATCCTTGCCCTGAGGGTTGTGGGGGAGTGGCCTCCTCAAAAATATGTTTTGAATCTGGAAATCAACTACCCTGAACAAAATGGCTATATCAAAATTTTATTGGATGGGTTTGGGGGAATGATGGGTGTGGGGGAGGCTAGTTACCCTCCAATCACTTTCGACTATTAAAAAGAGCACTAGCCCTTTGAATTTCCAGGCGAATGAGATTTTATTGAAGTTTCTACGACAACACCTTCTTTAAAAACCTTATATACCCCCAGGGCATAACTAAAAACCCTTGCCCTGAGGGATGTGGGGGAGTGTCCTCCTCAAAAACATATTTTCTATCTGGAAATCAACTACGCTGAACAAAATGGCTGTCTCAAAATTTTTATTGGATGTGTTTGGGGGAATGAAGGGCGTGGGGAGGGGGTAGTTGCCCTCCAATCACTTTCGACAATTAAAAAGGGTACTAGCCCTTTGAATTTCCAATCGAATGAGCCTGTTTTTTTAAGTTTCTACGACAAAGCCTTCTATAAAAACCTTATATGCCCCCAGGGCATAACTTAAAACCCTTGCTCTGATGGTTGTGGGGGAGTATCCTCCTCAAAAACATATTTTCTATCTGGAAATCAACTACGCTAAACAAAATGGCTATCTCAAAATTTTGACTGGATGTGTTTGGGGAAATTATGGGCGTGAGGGGGGGGCTAGTTGCCCTCCAATAACTTTCGACTATTAAAAAGGGTACTAGCCCTTTGAATTTCCAATCGAATGAGCCTGTTTTGAAGTTTCTACGACAACGCTTTCTATAAAATCTTGTATGCCCCCAGGGCATAACTTAAAACCCTCGCCCTGAGGGTTGTGGGGAAGCATCCTCCTCAAAAACATATTGTCTATCTGGAAAACAACTATGCTGAACAAAGTGGCTATCTCAAAATGTTGATTGGATGTGTTTGGGGAATGATGGGCGTGGAGGGGGGGATAGTTACCCTCCAATCACTTTTGACTATTAAAAAGGGCACTAGCCACTCCAATTTCCAATCGAATGAGCCTTTTTCGAAGTTTCTGCGACGACTCCTTCAATACGAAGTGCCCGGGTATGGAGAAAAAAAAAAAACACATTGTGCCCACATCGTTCTTTACTTAGGCAGCGCTAGCGCGCTGCCTATGATTCCAAATATATACGTTACATTAAGTTTAGTTTGACCAATCAAAAGCTACGAGCCTGGGAAAATTTGTCTGATTTTCAAAAAAGGGGGAAAGACCCCTTCGAAGTCATAGAATTTTAATGAAAATCACAACATCAATACCGTCAAATTTCTGAAATTACTAAGATTTATGTAGTTTTCAGCAGAAAAAATGTAATTCCAAACGAAAAAAGACTTTATTAATCAATATTAATTGGATTTGTATGCTAGATCAAATTTTCTTGAATATCATATTGAATTGACTAAGGTGACATTTAAAGTAGTATGTCATGTAGTAATTCAAATCAAAGTTGGAATTACCACAGAAAAAAAGAAGCTAATTGTCTTTTTGAGTAAAAAAAAAGAGTATAAAATTTTTGGTTGATTGAGTTGAAGAAAGTTCAGTTTACACGTCTACAAAGTGCTTACACAAAAATTGTCTACAAATATTATATTTCCACAAAACTTTTATGGGCAAATTTGCTTCGTAAATCATTTCTTCAGTGATTTTCCTTAGCTAGAAAATTTTCGAAGCTGCTACTCTATTCTTAAAAATACCAATGCTCAAGATATGTTACCCTCTGTATCTAATGTTTTTTCCAACTAATACCAGTAACCCTTCTGTGATTTTTGTTGATAAACATAACAAACAATTTTTGTTGAATCTCAAACAAATTTTCTTATAGTTTAGTATATGTAAGCATTGCCTTTATATCAGTTGAACATCCCCCTCATCATGCCCTGAAAGTTTTAACCTAAAAGCCTAATAGCCAAGCGATCTTAGTAGCAAACTTTGACATCTTAGTTTTTACCCTGATTATTAGTATGAAAAGAGGATAAACATAATAGCTAGGTCCCGCTTGAGGACGTGGACAGAATTTTACCTCAGGAGACACTAACATTTCGTGAAAGGCAAAGATTTCAAGAAGGCCAAGAATGGAAAAAACTTTTGCCCTTGGACAGGAACGATTCTTCTTATTCATTATCTTTCATAAAACATGTTTTTGCTGAATATTTATAGTTACTCAAATGTTTTCCAAAAGCTAAGTCTGTTGGGATACTTTCAACTTTAGAATGCTTGTGTACCCCTATTTTTCACATTTTTTTGGACAAAGTTAAATTGGAAGCAAGTCTAAAAATTCAATATATAAATTTTCAAAGTGTAATAAGAATTTTGCTGGTAAAGTGTTTAGGTTAAGTATTTAGTGAAAGTTTCACATTTAGACCCTTACTATTTTGTGACACAACCAGGTTCGAACATTTGTCCCTTTCCTAATGACAAATCCTGTTTAAACAATCAAAAAATTGCATAATCTATAAATTGTCAAATAATTTACCCTAAATAATATGGGCACCGGCAGGGGGGCCACGCCCCCCCCCCCTGGAAATTTGGTACTATAAAGTGATTATAAGGAAACCAAAGAAAAGAGAGCAGAATAGAGGAGCTATCGAAGCTTGTTCCTGATAAAGCAAAGCCCTTACGATCAACTCACCGAAGTACAGGTCGTCAGGACTACCTTGAGCAGGGTACTCCCCGCCAAGAATATCTGAAACAAGTTTCACCCGGCGATCGGTTGCCACATGGAATAGATTGCCGGCAGAGGTAATCCCGAAAAATCCTTCCCTTGACGCGTTCAAGAGAAGGTATAACAACTACCTCAGTATTAGAAAATGAGGTAACTACCAGGACTAGCGGTAAATCATCATTTGTGATGGAGCCGTGAAGCCTGTAATAAAAAAAAAAGAAACAAAGAAAAACCATAGAAA
Source organism: Artemia sinica (assembly GCA_027921565.1). Classification (NCBI taxonomy): domain Eukaryota; kingdom Metazoa; phylum Arthropoda; class Branchiopoda; order Anostraca; family Artemiidae; genus Artemia; species Artemia sinica. The sequence continues at coordinate 68,354,540 of CM051265.1, forward strand.
AAATGTGTATTGCTCCATTGTTGGCTGCCTGCCCATACATTTTGACCCTTGATAAGGAAAACACAAGTTCTAATTTGTGACTGAAGTGACCCTTTTCTAGCTTTCCAGAACCATTTTTGCTATATGATTTGGTTCGAGCAACAACAACAACAAAAATAATCAAATTCTTCATAGTAACGAATGGTAAGTAAATAACGATCCATGTCAATATTAAATAAAAAAACAAGTTTTTGTAACTGAAACTAAGGAGCGACATTAAAACTTAAAACGAACAAAAATTATTCCGTATATGAAAGGGGCTGTCCCCTCCTCAACGCCTCGCTCTTTACGCTAAAGTTTGCCTCTGTCTCAGAATTTATTTTTTAAAACGATAAAAAACTTTAGCATAAAGAGCGAGGCGTTGAGGAGGGGAAAGCCGCTTTCATATACGGGATAATTTCTGTTCGTTTTAAGTTTTAACGTCACTCCTTACTTTCAGTTAAAAAAACTTTTTTTTTTATTTAATTTCTGAACGTTTTTGAATTAATGCAGCTTTGATTTTGGCTCACCGTAAATGAATAATTAAAACGAAATTCGCACATTAATTTTCCTTTTTTGGCTAAATTGCTTTCTCGCATATTAATTCGCATATTAATTTTACTTTTTTGGCTAAATGGCTTTCTCGAAATTTTGTTCTGACGTAGCTTAAGAATTAACTTACGTAATGAATTTCTATATTCGTATGTTTTTATTACGTATATTAGGGAGTTCGCCCCCTAGTAAATACCTCGCTCTTTACGCTAAAGTTCGAATTTTGTTCGAATCACGAACCCCTGAATCACAAAGGCCTTTAGCGCAAAGAGCGAGGTATTGACTAGGGGGCGAACCCCCTCATATACGTAATCATTTCTGTTCGTTTTAAGTTTTAATGTTGCTCCTTACTTTCAGTTGAAAAAAACTTGTTTTTTTTTTAATTTCTGATCGTTTTTTAAATAATGCTGGGAAATCTCCTCCATGGAAAGATTCTTCCCCAGGACCCCTAATCTGACCCCTCTCTTCCCACCAGAAAAAAATTCCTCCTGAAAACGCCTGTATAGTTCCCAATAACCAAAACTATATGTAAGCAATGGGAAAGTTTATAACTTGCAGCCCTTCCCCGGGAACTGTGGGGGATTAAGTCATCCACAAAGACAGATTAATTAGATTTTCGACTATGCTGAACAAAATGGGTGACTTCGGTGACTACCTCAAAATTTTGATTGGGTGACTTCGGAAAAAAATGAGCGTGGGAGGGGGCCAAGTTGCCCTCCAATTTTTTTGGTCACTTAAAAATGGCACTAGAACTTTTAATTTCCGTTCGAATGAGCCCTCTCACGATATTCTAGGACCACTGGATTGATACGATCACCCCTGGGAAAAAAAACAAAACAAAAACAAATAAACACGCATCTGTGATTCTTGTGGCAAAAAAAAAAACAAAATTCTACATTTTTGAAGATAGGAGCTTGAAACTTCGACAATAGGGTTCTCTGATACGCTGAATCTTATGGTGTGATTTTCATTAAAGTTCTATTACTTTTAGGGGTTGTTTCCTCCTTTTTTCGAAAATAAAGCAAATTTTCTCAGGCGCCTAACTTTTGATGGGTAAGACTAAAATAAATGAAACTTATATATTTAACATCAACATAAGAATCTGATTCTTTTTATGTATCTATTGGTATCAAAATTCCGTTTTTTTAGAGTTTCGGTTACTATTGAGCCGGGTCGCTCCTTACTTACAGTTCGTTACCACGAACTGTTTGATAACGAACATATAAGAGCCTAAATATTGATAGCATTAAATCAAAGAATCAGCTTCTTATGGTGATCCTAAATATGTATTTGTTAATTAGTAATTAATGCAGTTATTAGTACACAAGAAAGTTCATATGATTATAGTAAACAACTTAATAAGGGGTAATTTCGGTAAAAATATGCTGTTAACTTTTGCTTGCATCGCAAGAGTACCCATGAGCTGATATATGAAGCCACCATAGTCAGAAACGTTTCCCCTAAACGGAATGCTGGGAATTTTTTCCCCCTGAACGGATAAGTTTTTTTGTCTTTTCCAAGAGTGATTGTATTTACCTAATTGCCACTTTGAAAAAGATTTAATTTTCTACGGTTATGAAGTATGAAGGTGTCAAATATATTCAAGGCCGTATCCAGGGTAGGTTACCCAGTTTGAACCCCCCCCCCCACTAAACTTTTGACCGAGTCGAAAATTAGTCTAAAAAATACCTGTAAAGACAAAACCTTACCAGAAAAAAGATGCTATAAAAAAAATCGGGAAAAAATCGATTAGACTCCCCCCCCCTGAACAAAAATCCTGGATACCTGCTTGAATATATTGGCTTTTAGTATTCAAAATTAAATCGAAAATATCTAATAAAAATTTTTATTTGATTTTCTTAATCTTAGTTTTAGCGTTTAACTCTGACCAAACTACTGAGATAATGCGTTACTTTTTATAAACACTGAGTAGTCTAAAGGTATTATATATTTTGGTGTTTGATAAACCAAATTCAAAACTGTCGATATTGTTAAAAAATATCCGTCCAACGCTTCGACATTGCTCAACAGAACGGACATCCGGGAGTTCAATTCTTAGCTTTTGTAGGCTATTTCTTCGTCTGTTGTTTTGTAATTCCTTATTTTTTTCATTTTTATATACTTTTACTTTAATTGATATACTTTTTCCATTGCCTTTAGAAAAATATTTGTCTCTAAGCATCATTAAATTAAAAAAAACAAGATTTTTCAACTGAAAGTAAGGAACAAAATTAAAACTTAAAACGAACAGAAATTATTATGTAGGACTCTATGAGTGGGGTTGCCCCCTCTTCAACACCTCGATCTTCACGCTAAGGTTTTTCTGCACTTTAAAAAAAAGTTATGTATTGCTCTAATTAAACGTTCTTTGCGTTTCAGAAGTGTTTTTTAAAGAATTGGGACAAAATTTAAAGAGCGAGGTGTTAAGGAGGGAGCAAATTCCGTCATATACGTTATAATTTCTCATTACTTACCTTCAGTTATCATGAACTATTTGATTAACATCAAAATCCAAACAGAGATCATTGAAATATTGATCTCATTTCTGCGTTACCAAAAGTATTGCATTCATAATTCTTTACTGTCTCATGAAATGTAACTAAACAAATAGAAAAAAATTTTCAACTTAAGTAAGGAGCAAGGTTAAAACTCAAAACAAATTGAAATTACTTTGTTTATGAGGGGGCTGCCCCCTTTTCAACGCCCTGCTCATTAAACGAAAGTTTTTTAGTGCTTTGAAAAATCTTTTTTTTTTTCCAATTGCAAATTTTCTTAAAAATTTGAACAAAAGCCAAATTGCACAGTAAAGAGTAAGGAGTTAAGAATGAGATAGACTTTTGATCTTTTACATAACTGAAACCATCACAAGCTCTGGAATAGGATTTTCCTATCGCTAAATACATTGCATTCATTTGTTTAAATACATTGAAGTAATTCATATAAATAGAACAAGAAAAATAATACCATTTGAAACTGCTGAAAACTAAGTTCCCGGCAGTAACTGCCACCCCCCCAAGAAATTTACTGGCTGGGCTGATGATGGCCTGCCTTGCTTTTCCCCCCTCTGTGCTGGCAGATATGAGAATTTAATATTTTAGCTGTATAGAGAAACATTTTAATTAATTCCGATTCCTCTCTACCTCTTTTAATATTTATCTGAAGCCTCATGAAGAGTAAGCAGTGTGCCCATTAATATGTACCTTTTTAGGAATCTACCCTATCCCCACCTAAAGAACGACTCACCCCCCCCCCCCTCATTGTAGCTGATACGCAATTACAGATCACCAAACGTAGCCTAATTTCATTACAAATAAAGTGAATCAACCTGGTTGAATCCAGTACTGCCACCGTTTAGCATTACTTCTTTTGCAACTGGGAAGTATAAAATATAGTTATTGGTACTTTTAAATCAATTAAATTCTCATAATTTTAAATTGATTGCAAATTCGTCCTCTTTGGATTTAAGTCGCAGTTTGGTGCCATATAATGGCAGAAAACTAGACTTTCCTCTGGCCCAACGTGTATGGTCATTTACAAAAGAGCTTTCAATTTACCTTTGAATGAGCTCCCTCCCAATTATCTTGGACATTCACTTTGATACAATCACCCCTTGTAAAAAGCAAAACAAACAAACATGCATCGACAATGTTTTTTTCTGAAAACAAAAAATGCGAAACTCCACATTTTGAAGATTGGAGCTTGAAACCTCTATCGTAGAGTTGTCTGATATGAGTTTTTTTATTAAGGTATTTTCAATAAGATCTCTCACATTTCTGGGGATGTTCCCCTTTTTTTCAGAACTAGCCAAATTTTCTCAAATTTTTAGTTGTGGGTGGGTAACAATAAACTGAAAGAATTTTATATATTTAGAATCAGCATAAAAAGCCAATACTGTTGGTCTAGCAATTGTCAAGAGAATTCCATTTTTAGTTTTGGTGGATATTGGTCCAAGTCACTTTCTACTTTCAGTTTTTTTTATCACAAACTATTTGATAAGATTCTCCTGTGACAAATTTTTTTTTAACCTGTTCATTTTATCTAGTTGAATAGACTAATAAAAAGAAAGAGGATCGATTTGACAGCTGGATAGTAAGTTTAAATTTAGTTTTTCTTTCGCTGTTCTGTAAATTTTGTAAATGCCTGAATATAAAAGGGATTTGAGTTCGAGGTGGAGAATTGTCCTGTTATGAAAGAGGTACATTTTACATGGCCGGTATAAAATCGAGACGTGGTATCTATGCAGGCAGGATGATTTTTGAGTATCTCTACTCTTTCTGTAAACTATTCTAAGGAGTAGGAAATTGCATAAAGACAAGTCTACATCTGTTATAATCTATGGAAGCAATAAATCTTTCTGTAATTTTGGTTTGAATCTGATTTTCTTTTAAGATTAAATGCATAATAATTACATATATATTTTAATTAGATAAAGTGATCCCTTTGTCAAGAATCCTTGTTGTTTAAAATCTACTGTATTTTGTTTCATTTTGAATGCAATTTAGTTGCTCTTTTTATTTGAGTTTTTCGCTAAAAGTATTTATAAATAAACTTATTCCTACAAAAATCAATATCCTGAAATATATTCCATGTCCCCCAACCACCACTGCTATTTTGGCATCTGCCCCCCCCCCTGGAAAATTTTCTGCTGGTGCCCTTGCTAAATAAGTGTTTTCTTTCCAGTCAATATTTTATCAAACGTCATTACGGTTTTCTTTAATTGATCCTTCTTCTTTTTTAAATGTCTAGTCTTTTCTCAATTTTACTAAAGGCTTAATACTGAGAGGGAAAGAAAATTCCACCTATTTCTCCGCTTTTTACCTTTTTTGCGATTTTGTCCATTAAAATCAGGTGAGAGCTTGAAACCCTGCTATTCAAATTTTGCAGAGCCAAGTTAAGGACCGCCTTCAAAACCTGTTTGCATTCATCAAAAGATAACCGCTCCATTTTTGCAGAGTAAAATCTATTCTGCATGGCTAATTTTCGGTTTTCATTCCGTCCAGCCTTAATGAATATTTTTCTAAGAAAGGAATGTTTAAAAACTAAGCCATAAAAAAACTGATAATACTTTCGATAAATTTGATACTTTATTTAGAGTCAAAAAGACAAATATATCCCTTCAGTTACGTTGCGTTAAGACATAGTTGAGTTATGTTGTTTATTAATACCAGGTTCTTTCCTATAGAGTCAGATCTAAGTTTTTCTCAGATATGCTGGGGGGAAATATTTTGCCCCTCACTTTGATAAATTACTAAGATTTTTTCTTCCCTGATAAATTATTATAAAATGATCGTATCTTACTAGGTTGCTAGCTGCCGCTGACTTTGAATCCTGCGATCTGAGTTCAAACATTGGTGGAGTTTGTTTTAGAACTTGTAGCTTACTTATACTGCCATGCAGGTTTCTGCCGTAATACCTTCGTTTTTAAATTCAATTAATCACTACGGTAATTACTAGCTATCGCTGTAATCCACATTACAAACAGGAAAAAGTTTATGGCTTTTTCTTAGTTGGAATAGTAAGAGAAAAACATTAGTATGGCACTATACCCCAGACGAGTAAACTTTTCAAAAGAGGCTTGTATTATCTAAACTTTTAGTTACTATGTGCGGTGGATTGTCCTTTACTAGGTTTCAGCTATTTCCAATGATTGATCCTTTATGTAATGAAACTTACATAGTCCCCATTTATAATTAACTAATTCAATCGTTTTTCTAAATACTATACAATGAACTAAACCGGGAGTTTGAGTAAAATTTTCAGTTATTACGGATTAGAGTTCGTTCTTTACTTATAATTAATTCAAAGAACTTTTTCCACAAAACAAGTTTTTCAAAGAAAAGTAAAGAACTCCATTAAATAAAAAATGAGCAAAAATAAAATCAAATAATCTACCAAGCGTGAAACTATCACAATTCAGCATCGATAAACAAATGAAACCCAAAACGAACAGAAATTACAATAAATAACCGAGTCAAACTCAAAACGAGCAGAAATTAACATAAGTTGGGCTCAAAACCCCTATGCCTTCCCAAGGCCAGAACATAATTTGCACTTTACTGAAAAAATATAAATGCTTTATAACTTTAATAAATCAAATAATATTAAGATTTTGATTACTAAATATCAGTAAATGTATATTAAACTGAGAATGCACGTTCATTTGTATTTTTTTCAGTAAAGTGCAAATTAATAGTTGGAATCTAAAATGTTCAATCTAAAATCACTGGGTGGAATCTAAAAATGTTGATTGGATATGTTTGGGAAAATAGGGGGCATGGAAGGGGTTTTAGTTGCTTTCCAATCACTTTTGACTATTAAAAAGGGCACTAGCCATTTCAATTTCTAATCGAATGAGCCCTTTTTGAAGTTTCTACGACGACGCGTTCAGTAAAAACCTTACATGCTCCCAGGGCATAACTTACAACCCTTGCCCTGAGGGCTGTGGGGGAGTGTCTTCCTCAAAAACATAATTTCTATCTGGAAATCTATAACACTGAATAAAATGGCTATCTAAAAATTTTGATTGGATGTGTTTGGGGAAAAGGTGGGCGAGAGAGGGGGGCTAGTTGCCCTCAAATCACTTTCGACTATTAAAAAGGGCACAAGACCTTTAAATTTCCAATCGAATGAGCCCTTTTTGAAGTTTCTACGACAAAGATTTCAATAAAAACTTATATGCCCCCAGGGCATAACTTATAACCCTTGCTCAGACTGTGAGGGGAGTGTTCTGCTCAAAGGTATAATTTCCTGAACTTTAACTGCGTGGAACAAAATGGCTATTTCAAAATTTTGATTGGATGTATTTGGGGAAATGGTCGGCATGGAAGGGGTTTAGTTGCCTTCCAATTACTTTCGACTATTAAAAAGGGCACAAACCATTTCAATTTCTAATCGAATGAGCCCTTTTTGAAGTTTCTACAACAACGCTTTCTATAAAAAATTTATATGCCCCCAGGGCAATCTAAAGACTGAGAAACCCCAATAACCCTACTATCATGTTTAACACGTCTATTTTCAATTATTTTCTCAATGAACTTAATTGGGTAATTATTACAAAACAAAATATCCCTCAAGTATAACAATTCCGAATCCAGAAATTCCTGGGAACAAATTCTAAAGGCTCTATACACTAGTGAAATTACAACCCCCCGTTTCACCGAGATAAGATGGCAAGAATGAAAATTCAAATACTATCATTGTGCTTAGGTTTTCTGTAAATCGAGAAAAGTAAATGGAGATCCCTTTTAATTAATAAAATATTCAGAAAAGGTAATTTATTATTTTCCTCAAACTCAACTGTAAATTTAATATTATTATCAAAACTATTTAAATGCTTACAAAATAGGTCTAAGGAGTCCAATCCATGATTCCAAACGCACACCACATCATCCATGGACCTACCCCAGAAACAAGGGGAGATTCTAAAACTGTGTATAGCAGAGGTTTCAGTAGCATCTATGAAAAGATTTGCCAATAAAGGAGAGAGAGAAGCCCCCATAGGTAACCCAAAAATCGAAACTACAAAGAATTGAACTATCCTCCAATGTGAAATTTCTCAATTTATTAGTAAGATCAGTCGAATTTTTTAAATATGATCTTTGTGTTCCCAAAAGTGGACGCAATGCTACCGACAACCATTTTCCCTAATTTCGAAACAGGTGACGGAAAAGTTGACACAATGGGGCGGAGGGGGCTCCAGTCTTATGAATCTTAGGTAGACCATAGATCTTGGGTGCCGAACAACCCCTAGGATAATATTTGTTATAAAACTGTGGGGTAATGTGAAAATTATTTTTCAATGACTCCAATTCCTTTCTTGTTGATTTTATATATTTATCTCTAGGATCAAAATCAAGTTTTTTTGTATGTAATATTGTCAGAAATAATGGATCTCATTTGATTATTATAGTCTTCAGTGTCCATAATTACAATCGTGTTTCCCTTATCGGCTCTGGTGATAGTAAGGAATTTATCCTTTTTCAAATCTGAAAGTATTTTATGTCATTTTTTGTGAGATGTCTTTACCAATTAAGCTCATATTAAAGGTGTTTAGTTTTCATACGATCCCGGCTCTAAGTTCTTGAGGAGTATCAACTTTATCTATAGAAGCCATAATTTCTAGAACCCTTCGACAGAACTGCCTCCTGTTGAATATTAAGAGGTTTAGAAGACAAATCTTAATTGCTGGACCCAGACAAAAACGAGGATAAAAAACAACTGAATCTTGGAACTTCTCAAACAAAAGTTTATTAAACTTGTCAACCAGACGGACCTTAGACAAATGAAAATTATGGCGAAAAGATCTAATGGCCATTTCCTTAATTCGTATAAAAGTGTCAGATGGAAGGTTATTCCTTAAAAGGGTTTCAGCAGAATTTAAGTCCTTAGACAGTTGAAAACGTCTCTGTTTTTGTTCAGAAATTACGTGATTTAGAGCCATTATGCTCAATTTGTTTTTTTAATTTGGTTCATTTTCAATTCCAAAATGGGTACATATTTTAAAAGATTTCGGAATCACCGATTCCTTCTTGCAATTTTTTAAGAAAATTTGTTGATTTAACAAATTTGCATGTTTTTAACCAAAGACAAATAATAATTGACAGAAGCGGCTAATTGTTGCCCGTACAATTGACGAATGAAAGATCTTAAGCCGAACTGGCCAGCCATGACAAAAACCAACAAAGAGAAAAATCTCAATGAAAAAAAAAACAACAAACGAGACTGCGGCCAGTGGAGAGAAAAGAAAAGACAAATGCAAAACAACGCGGATATTTAGCCTGTATCATAAACAAGGCGTCTTCAGTACAACAGACAGAAGAAGAACAAGATAAAAAAAAAAAACAGTTAAAACTAAAAAAAAAACAATAAAACCACCACCAAAACAAAAAATATACAATTGGCGCAAACTGATCCCCGTAGAGAAAAGATGCTAATATGGAGTTACTTCAGTGAGAACACCAGAGCAACTGCGGAAAAAAAAAATGGAAACTACTTTAACTAATCTGTTGCGAAATAATCCTTTTATTGGCTATTATTGAAGCAATTCGTTTTGGTCTAGCAGGTAAATCAGTACCCTGGTGATTATTTATTGGGTAATTGGGTCAATATTTAGATTGGGTCAATATTTAAACTACCTCTGTCCCTATTTATTGAAAGGTTAGCAAACATGTGTTTTTTTAATTTCAATGGCTTCTCTCGCCCATTGTGTATACCCCTTATCATTTGAAATAGCTCATCCGTTGTTGCATAGCGGGTGCCTGAAACCAAGCGAGTATTTCTTTGTATCTATTTAGTAGCTTTCCCCTCTCACAGGAGAGCAAACGTTTCTTTTTATGCCCGTTCCGCTAGTTTGATATAAATTGGGCATTTGATAATCTTCTGAAAAGACAGCCATTTTTTTACTTTTGGGAATTTTATTTTTATTAAAATTAAGTAGAGGGCGCAGTTTCCAGTGTCCGCAAATTGATTTTGACGTTTTCATTATTCCCATATCTTCGTCACCATTCTTTGAATATAACAGTAAGCAGACCGAAAGTATGCAATTTTAAATTGAATTTTAAGCAAAACGTAAACTACGCTGAACAAAATGGCTATCTCAAAATCTTGACTCAATGTGTTTGAGGAAATGACGGGCGTGGGAGGAGGATCGATTGCCCTCCAATCACTTTTGAATATTAAAAAGAGCATTAGCCCCTTCAATTTTCAATTGAATGAGCACCTTTCGAAGTTTCTATGACAACTCCTTCTATACGAAGTGCCCTGGTCTAAAAACATAAATAAATAAATAATGCATTGTGCCCACATCACTCTTTACTTAGGCAGCGCTGTTTTCCTACCTATGATAAGCGAGGATTGGCTCTGTATTACAATTAAATAAAAAAACAAGTTTTTTTTTAACTGAAAGTAAGGAGCGACATTAAAACTTTATTGAGGAGGGGACAGCCCTTTTCATATACGGAATAATTTCTGTTCGTTTTAAGTTTTAATGTCACTCCTTACTTTCAGTTAAAAAATCTTGTTTTTTTTTAGTTAATTTCTGAATGTTTTTGAATTAATGCAGCTTTGATTTTGGCTCACCGTACATGAATAATTAAAACAGAATTTGCATATTAATTTTACTTTTTTGGCTAAATGGCTTTCTCGAAATTTTGTTCTGACGTAACTTACGAATTAACTTACGTAACGAACTTCTATATTCGTATGTTTTATTACGTATATTAGGGAGTCTGCCCCCTAGTCAATACCTTGCTCTTTACGCTAAAGTTCGACTTTTGTTCGAATCACAAACCCCTGAATCACAAAGGCCGGTTAATAAGAATAGATAGCTCTTTTGAAACTACTAAAAAAAAACTTTAGCGAAAAGGGTGAGGTATTGACTAGGGGGCGAACCCCCTCATATACGTAATAATTTCTGTTTGTTTTAAGTTTTAATGTTGCTCCTTACTTTCAGTTGAAAAAACTAGTTTTTTTTATTTAATTTCTGATCGTTTTTTAAATAATGCTGGGAAATCCGGCGCCCCCTTCATAGAAATGTCCCTCCCCCAAGGAAACATCCTCCATGTAAGGATCCTCCCCTGTAACCCCCTCCTCCGACACCCCCCATCAGAAAAAAATCCCTCCTGAAACGTCTTTATACTTCCCATTAACCAAAACTATATGTAAATAATGGGCAAAGTTCATAACTTCCAGCCCTTCCCCTGGGAACTGTGGGGGATTAAGGCATCCTCAAAGACATATTTATTAGATTTTCCACTATGCTGAACAAAATGGCTATCTCAAAATTTTGATTGGGTTACTTTGGGAAAAAAATGAGCGTGGGAGGGGGCCAAGTTGCCCACCAATTTTTTTTGTCACTTAAAAAGGGCACTAGAACTTTTAATTTCCGTTCAAATTAGCCCTCTTACGATATTCTAGAACTAATGGCTCGATATGATCACCCCTGGGGGAAGCAAAAAAAAAACAAAAAATAAAAAATAAATAAACACGCATCCGTGATCTTTCTGACAAAAAATATAAAATTCCACATTTTTGCAGATAGGAGCTTGAAACTTCCGCAATAGGGTTTTCTGATACGCTGAATCCGATGGTGTGATTTTCATTAAAATTTTATGACTTTTTGGGGGTGTTTCCCTCTTTTTTTTTCGAAAATAAGGCAATTTTTCTCAGTCACGTAACTTTTGATGGATAAAACTAAACTTAATGAAACTTATATATTTGAAATCAGATTAAAAATCTGATTCTATTGATTTATCTATGGGTATCAAAATTCCGGTTTTCGGAGTTTCGGTTACTATTGAGCCCGGTTGCTCCTTACTTACAGTTCGTTACCACAAACTGTTTGAAAGATTTGACCGGAGAAAGTATTTCTTGTGGTCATTTGCTTTGAAATCCTGAAACGATACGAAAGAGAGATTCCGTAATACCACAACCCTTAATTTTATTTTCAATATTATAATAGCGAGGGCTAGTGACTCTAGACCCTTCTGACCAGTGAGCAAAGGTAGAGACCTTTTTGCTCACTGCCGTGAACAGTATATCAACACTAAGATAAAACACATATACTTCTCAGCAATTTTTTTTCGACTTACAGAAATAAAAGATCAGAAGTGTCTATTAACTAAACAGTTGAGTCTATGCTTTCTTTTCAAATCAATAATGCTACTTACCCGTTAATTCAAGAAGTCTATCAGCTAATGTGCTCTTTCCATGATCAATGTGAGCTATTATACTAAAATTGCGGATTCTCTCGATTGGAAAATCAGAAATATCCAATTTTTGAGACTCAGGTCCCTTCATTCGAGCGGAAGTGGAAAAACAAGTCTTTCTGGAAAAAAAAGTTATCTCTTCGTGAGTTACAACGTTCGGGGTATTGTACTTTTTTTATCCACACATTATTTTTATTCGGGCGTTACTATTACTAAAGTCATATTTCTGTTTCTGCAATCCTATTTCCTATTTTGCATTTCAAAATATTTAAATTTTCTAAAATCACACAAATTTTCATGTGTTGATAAATTTTGGTGAACAGCTTAAGAATAAATACATTTTGCATATTAGGAATCAGCCTGAATAATAGATTTATTTTTGCATAAATTGTAATCAAAACTTGTTAAGGTTTTCTATTGACAAATTTCAGTTTCTATTGACTAGGGTCGCTCTTTACTTGGAGGATATTAATAGGAACTGTCGAATCAAAGAATATCTTGAATCTGAAGGGGGGTGGGGATACTAATTCCTCCTTCAACCCCTTTTTAGAGTTTTTTTTTTAAGAGAAACATCTGGAAAATTCAGGGAGAATATCGCAGAAGCCTTTATCGCTATTTGAATTATTATTTAAAATAAAAATGGCTTTAATTATTATTATTGCTATTTAATTGTCCAATTACTAACTTATTGGTAGTTTTCACTTCCTTTCTCTAGAAAATCAAAAAAAAAACTTAAGAAACATCAAGTTAATTGTATAAATACGTTTTTTAAAAACGGAAAAATGCATGCATATTTTAGTGTTCCACTCATCAAAAACTGAAATAGATGTACTGAAAAAAAAAAAACAATTTCTACTGGATTTTAAGGTAACGGCACTTTTATTTGGGCACTATTTTACTTCTAAGACATTACTTCTAAGACAATATTTTCATTCGGTTTCTTTTTTATTTGAAAAATACATGGTTGAAAATGACTCAAAACAACAAACAATGTTAGTTTTGAGTTTTAATGTCGCTCTTTACTTACATTCGAAAAACTTTCGCTTTATCTAATGGTTGTTCATTTTTTATATCCCTTTGGGTGCAACATATACATGAGGGGAGTACCCATATGTCCCTGAATTTACGGTAAAGTGCAACTTTTAAGTAAAAATGCTGCAAAATGAAAATCGCACCTGATAAAGACCCCTTTTTAACCCCTTTTTAACAGATTCCTGTTGAAAATGTTTTAACAGGAATCTGAAGTGTCAAAATGATTGAATCTGAGCGTCAAATGAAAAAAATGCTCATATTTTTAGGGGAATATTCGTTGGGAAAATATTGCTCCTGGGAAATGCCACCTGTCCCATATTCCTCTTTTGTGTAAAACATACGATAATACGTCACATCATGTAAATCGTAATTATACTTCTGTTATAATAGAGGAGTCGTTCTCCCTTTGGCATCCATGCTGCATGTTATAGGCTAAATCCCCTCTCCAACTTGATTGACCTCTTACAAAAATTTGGAAGAACTGACCCTAAAGTTCACTTTCACTATGATCCAGGAACCACCGCTTCCCCCTTCAACTTCCACAAAAGACCCACTGACCTTAGAGTTTGACCACAAAAGACCCATAGACTTTCTATTACTGATATATTTCATTCTTTACTTAGTTTTTTACCACGCCCTATTTGACTGTCAAATAACTCCGGAGCCTAGGTAAAACTATACAAATTTCAATCCGGCAATAGAAGAATAATAGACACGTACCTTTCAGTCCAAATAAAGATTCTAAGGTCTTTCTTCAATTTAAAAATTAACTTCGTTACTCCAGGGGCACCATTTCTCCAACAGTTCATTATAGTTTACTGTTATCGATCTCTAAATGAGAAATAGACATTGTTAAATTTTGACCAAATGCTCCGTTGACTAAAATGTGTTTCATAGAAAATAAAAAGGAAATGTTCCATACTAAAATTTAAAAAAGTACGGAATTACTTATTAAATTAATTACTAATAATAGTTGCTTACCAAAAGTAAGTAATGATCCTCTAGATGATCATTCTAATTGTGAAAGTGTTTCTATCTCTTTCTTTGAATCTATCGGCCTCCTTCAAAATCCACTTTATTTCAAAAGTTTAATTATTTGTTGTTGTTTTATTTTCAAATGGGCTTTACTTGGCAGTATGAGTCCACTATTGACGAAACATAAGCAAAAAAGAGTAGGGAAAAAGTTTTGCACATATTCTGGGATGAAATTGTAACACCAGCAATTTTATATTTCCGAAGAAGACTGAATGGAGAATCTAAAGTTATATTTTTGTTTTTTCCAACTGATTCCTGTCTTATACTATATCTTCAGCCATCCAATATTTACCTATCTAATACCAATTGAAAATCAAATGTCATTTTGAATATAGTTTTATTTAATAACTTAATTTAATAACTTAATTAAATCTATCAAATTTTAATTTCATGTTTTAATTAAGTTTAATTTTTTAACTTCATGCAAATGAACTATTTATTAAATAATTAATTATAACCTAAATATAATATTTAAATTTTACCCGTATAATTTCTAATTGCTACCAAGCGTATACCAATAACCAATAAAAAAAATTTGAGTCTGAGAGGTGCTGAGAGTCACAAAAAAATTTATACAGGCTGCATCTGTAGTCATGGATAGAATCTGTGCCCAATCCAACTTTTGAATGGGCGTATTATTTCTGTTTTGAATTTCAGTCACCTTTGCCCTATCGTTACCTTTTTTCTGTTCAAGTTGGATTTTTATTCATAATTACTTCCATATGTCAGTTTTCTTTTATAATATGCAGGTTTTTTTTTATTACTGACTACCGCTTACCAGAGGTCATGGCTGAGATATTTGCTTTGAATTTGTTGTTCAATGGCTGAAAATTATCCTTCATTTCGTATTGTTATTTGGTATTGTTGATATTGTGATCAGATTGTTGATATTGTTTTCACATTGTGATCAGATTTTTCTCTTTGCTTCTTCATTGTTTTTGTTCTTCGTTTTACATAAGTCGTTCGCGCCATATTTCTAATGCTAAGCTTAAACTCCAGATTGGATGTTCAAAATAGCTGCTAGAAGAAGTAAATATAACTGTAAGGTTCAATATTGTGCTCGACCAACTGTGACCATTCTGTGTTATTTTTATCCGATTTGTTTCCAATTTTTGTCAGAAATGATATCTCAGCGCTCTGTACAAAGTATTTCGATAATTAAGATCGTGCTATATTTGACATTGTAGCATAAATGTAGTAAATTGGGCAGAATTTTATTTGTGCTGCAGATATAACTGATTATTCCCGATATAACGATATATAACTCCGGATATAACGGAACATATAAAGAAAAGTGTGCTCCAGATATAACGGAATATTCAGCATTGCTACGCAAAGCGCTTTCCAAACCTGCAATTTAGAAGTCTTGGCCATTTTAAATTCTTCTCCAGTGTTTTTTTTTTTTTTTTGTATTTCTTTACTTTTACTTTATATAGTAGCGGGGCATAAGCGGTATATTAGAAAGAATTGAAAGCGCATTGGAATTTAATATTGTATACATAATGCCAAGCAGACAATGGCCAAAGAACGGGCGATTGCGGAAGAGTAAAAGGCAATAAAAAAAAGAGCAAAATGGAGCAATAACATTACGGCAACGAACACAGAAAATAGAAATAGAGCAGAAAGAATAGTATATATTTTCGACAAAAATAAAACAGAATGAAGAGTCCGAATTTTAGAAATGAGTAAAAACAAACCAAACTTAAACAACTACTACTACTAAAGACTCACCGCAGCGCCAAGCCGCCTGAGGCCAACACAGCTAGGAAGTTCCCATTTCCTTTAAATCTTTCTTTATGACATCCTTCCACCCAAACCGCAGACGACCTGCTTTCCGTTTAGCCCTAGACAGTTGGTCAAAAATGACAACCTTCGGCAATCTGTTATCCTTCATCCGCAGAGCGTGCCCTAGCTATCTCAACCTTTCTCTCATTACAGCCCTAGAAAGCGGGAATGCACCACACTTTTCGTACAGCCTACTGTTTGAAATACTGTTGGTCAGTCGGGTACACAGAACAATTCCTAGGCAATTTCTCTGGAAAACATCTAGCAAATCCTCATCCGCTTTTCGGAGCACCCATGCTATTGAACCATATTTTACCACTGTCATCGCTGTAGCTTCTAATATTCTAATCTTGGTTTACAGAAACCAAGCTTCTAATATCTCTGTAGCTTCTAATATTCTACTCTTGGTTTCCAAGCTTTTTTTTTTACTGTGAAAAAACACTCTTAGCCTTGGCTGTTTTACTTTTAACACCTTCACTGCTCCCACCGTCTATACTAATAATGCTTCCAAGGTAAGTAAAGCTGTCCAACTGATCAATCTTTTCGTTACCCGATGTCACCTTTTCATCTTCACTTATTCCTAGCCTTAGTGGCTTAGTCTTCTTAACATTAATTTTCAAACCTATTCTAGCACCCTTAACTCACAAAACCTCTAAAATTTGATTCTGTGGTCTCCCATTGCCTTTCCTGTGCTCCTTAAGACAAAGTCCATCAAATGATCCATATAAAGGGGGATAGAACACAACCGTGCTTAAAATGAATTGAAAAACAAAGCATAAAAAGATGCATAAGTTCGAGGGAAATTTTTTTTTTTTTTGATTCTACAATCACCAAAGATGCTGGTAAATATGAGGGTTATAAATCAAATACATTCTCGTCAATCTTGTCATTCTCGTCGGGTAAAATTTTCACCGAAGGCAAAAGTTTCGGCAGAAATTTTTCAAAATTGGCCTAAATTTAGCAAAATTCTTGATTTCTACAGAAAATTCGGTATAAATCAGGTAGCAACTCGGTAAAATTTACGATGATCGTCCCCCCCCCCCCGATAAAATGAGCCTCGGGATGCCCCTGACTATGGGAAAGCTGTACAAAAAAAAGAAAATCGAGATAGATGACTTACATTTTTAACTTGGTGAACATCTTTACAAGAAAAAATGTAGTGTCAATTCTTATATAGGCCTTACTAATTTTCTTTGGATTTCTCAGCGACAACTGCACAACATTTTATAGTTATTTTTAGTTGTAATTATACAGTTAGCCTATAGTTATGGATTATCGTTTATCAAATCATAGACATGTTTTGGTACTATACATAAACAAATAACTTAATCCACTAGAAATTGCGCTTCTTTCCATTTTTCAAACGAAAAAATTGAAAATTAAAGACAATAGCGTATTTAAAGATATGATCGTAGAACGTAGTAGAAATTACATTTTTCCGTGAATTGGGCTATATATTCAATGAACGTCTCACATTCATAGCATTTTGATATTTATTTTTTGGCAGGAAAGGAGACTAAGATTCTTGGGTATGCAGAAAAGGAAGCCCAAATACGAGGTTTACATTTAACCTCTTAAGAAGTTTAAGAGTCAAAATAAGAGGCTTAGGCTCCTTAAAGGAAAGGTTAGAAAATACCACAGTGTGTGTTTGAATAACATGGCTAAATCGTATAAAAATTATTCCAGATAGTGTGCGCTTCGAATTTGATGTCTATGATTTAATGTTGATGTCTGTAAATCGAAGCCCCCTACATACGTGCAACGAAGCCCCCTACATACGTGCCCCCTACATACTCGAATCCCCCTACATACGTAATAAATCCTACATACAGAGGTAATAAATCGAAGCCCCCTACATACGTGCCCCCTAAATACTCGAATTCCCCTACATACGTAATAAATCCTACAGAGGTAATAAATCGAAGCCCCCTACATACGTGCAACGAAGCCCCCTACATACGTGCCCCATACATACTCTAATCCCCCTACATACGTAATAAATCCTACAGATGTAATAAATCGAAGCCCCCTACATACGTGCAACGCGCTAGAGCAAAAGAGTAATTATATTTGCTTACACGAAGAAAGAATATCTTTATTAATAAAGCCATAAAACTAATATTTTCTAAAGTAAAAGTAAATGATTCTGAAAAACTTTGAGCACATGAAAAATATGGTTCACAAATAAAAAATAAAAATAAAAAAGAAGTACAAATTCAAATTATAGTGAACTTAAAATTGACCATATTCAACATTAGTATCACCTAAATAGTAACTATAATTGGCTTCTACGAAAAGAATTATTTAAGACGCACAAAAAGCATCTTGAAACTGAACATGTATAATTCACAGAACATGAAAAACATAGCTCATTTTCCGAGCCTTAGCATACTTTCCACATTGCAATTATATTCAATAAAAGTAATTTTTCTAGATAATTTTTTTCGACCAGTAATAAGAAAACTATTTTCTACCCCAGTTTTCCCTGTAGTTTTCCGTCTTTTTCTGCTTCTGTCTTATCATTTCTACCCCATCTCTGTCTTTTCACTATAGTTTTCTGTCTTTTCATTTCCACCCTATCTTTGTCTTTTCATTGTAGTTTTCTGTCTTTTCATTTCTACCCCACATCTGTCTTTTCTCTGTTGTTTTCTTTTTTTTCATGGATCATTGTCTTTTTTCACAAGTAATAATAGTTTGAAGGAATTGGAATACAAGTCCGAGACTTTAGAATATCAGAAGCCACTTAATAATTGTGGATGAGTTTGGAAAGGACAGGTATGTGAACAAGGACAGAAGTATGGACAAGTATGGACCCTAACTCTGTGACTAGTTGGACGAGCACGGGTACTCTGAATGGTGAGGAAGATATGTTAGATGTTTTCCCGAGGAACTGACTAAGGGTAGTTTTAGTTTTAGGTGCGACAGTCATTACGTTGAGGATAAATCAAACAATAAGGGCACGAGTAATGTGGTGTGACCCCATTTTCTGGGGCTATAATAAAAAAAATGACAAGGCTTAGTCAAATTTTTGCAGATGAACGACCAAAGATTTTTGAAGATTATGCTTGTTGCCCCTACAAATAGGGCCAATAAAAAGAAAAAGGATAAGAAGAGGTCATAAGAAGAATTTAAAAGGAACTGGACGAGGAAGTAAAATAGTGCCGCTTTGAACGGGTTAGAATGGAGGAGCAGCGCACACAACTGTGTTGGCCTTGGGTGGCTTAGTGTTGTAATAAGTCGTTAGCATTAGAGGTAGTATGCCAGTAAGGTACTCAAAATTGCTTCTTCGATTGGAATTTAATTTCTTATGAATATTTCCACAATCAGAGGATTCCCTACATTTTATAGACCCCCAACTATTATAGAAAAGTATATTTTGTGGTAGCCATCTGCTATAATTATTTTTGTTATTTCTCGTTATTTTGCATTCCATTATAGTTTTTAGTCATAATTAATTACAAAAAACGTCGCAAAGCCACGCCTCTTGATTTCAATAGCTAAAATCACTCGACAAGGTCAACACCATTGAAACAACCAAATGAAAAAGTTTGTGGAAGTCAGAACCGTAACGAGTTCGAACTTTATCATATTCTGAATCAACATGCCAAACAAATAACCATAATTACTTTCAGAAAAAAAACTTTTTATTTTAGAAGTAAAAAAAGAACCATTTTCTAAAACAGATGCAAATAAATATAAAGAATAGTTAGCATTTGAAAAATATCTTTCAATTTCAAAATCTTAGAAACAACCAAATATAAAATTTGTGCAAACCTTACTTTACAACATTTGTAATGTCGGTAACTCTCAGCCAATGCCTATCGGAAAAATATCGTGTGATGTTATACAACGGCTAACCGAGGTGTCTCAACCGTATTACAATCTAACCTGAAGCGTCATTACGTTTCCAATAGTAATCAGATTATTTAGTTTTCTCTTTTCCTTTGCTTTTATATAGACATGAAGGAACATGAGCGAAGAATTCTAATCGTAAATATTGCATATAGCCAAGTTTCATTAAAAGATGACGATTCTTATATTTTGGCATGTCTGCCCTATTTCTTCTTAGGGGATTAGAATTTATGTTTAGGAGAGGGAGGGGGAACAGCTTTTCTCCGGTCCTCATTGCATAGCATACGGTACGTTTTTTGTGTGTGTCTGTCGTGTGACATGTTCTTTGGCTAGTCAGACTACAATAAACTTACAACAGATCATATAAATCAGCATAACCAAAAGAGTATGTGCTATAGTGATAGCCATCATCATATCCTATCATAACCATCATATCTGGCTATATAACTCTTTATCAATCATTAATGCAAACGAAGGTTTCCTCATTATTCGTCGTATAATTACGGATTTTATACTAAATATTCTTTGGATGTCGATGATGGTGAGAAAATGGGGAGATCATCTCACTAAAATTTTCAATAAATCAACAAATGTTGGATTTATAAAAAGGCCGTTCATCTATGATCATATTGAGAATCACTTGATGTCATGAAAAACTAAAGTTCTTCAGATTAACCTGGGCATACTATTAAGAACCAACAGAAATTAAATAAAAAATTTTCTTTTCAAATGAAAGTCAAGAGTAACATAATAACGAACAGAAATTATTGTATATATGAGGAGGCTTCCCCCTCCTCATTCCCCCGCTCTTTAAGCTAAAATTAGACCAATTCTTTACGAACAACTTCTCAAACACAAGGGCCATTGAATTAAAATAAAAAATAATTTTTAAGTACTGTGGAACTTTGGCGCAGAGAGCGTGGTGTTAAGGAATAGGCTACCC
The DNA here is from genome assembly GCA_027921565.1 of Artemia sinica. Taxonomy (NCBI): domain Eukaryota; kingdom Metazoa; phylum Arthropoda; class Branchiopoda; order Anostraca; family Artemiidae; genus Artemia; species Artemia sinica. Next base: position 68,375,462 of record CM051265.1, read on the forward strand.
CCCCCTCATATACAGAAAAGTTTCTACTCGTTATAAGCTTTAATGTCGTTCTTTATTTACATTTCAAAAAGATTGTTTGTGTTTTGGTTAGTTGTTCCTAAAATTAGTGGCTGCTCTAACCAAAAACTAACAGAAAGTAAGGAATTTAATGTCAGTTACTGAGCTTGGTACTCATTTCGAAATGGCATGAAAATAATTTTCGTCTTAACTGCTTAATTTACAACTACGAAATTCTAAAATAAAGAAAGAAATTTCTCAGAAACAGGGAAAGCTGACAGAGTAAAGACTGTTGTAGGCACAATCACTCTACGCATTACCGAGGAGAAGAAATCTCAGGTAACTCCAATGTTTATTCTAGAGTCTTATTTAAACTCCAAGAATAACAAAAGATATGGCATATGGCATATGGCATATGGCACCATAGATTAAAACATATGTAACCAAACACTACAAGAAGGTGTAGCCATTGAAGGTTTTTTTTAAGTTGGCTTTGGAAATCAACTGGTTGTAAGTTTTTTAATTTTTACATATGTCAAATAGTTAGGTACCTTCTGTAAGTATTGGTTCTAAGTTCCTATGAAGTTCAATTTTTAATTATGAAAATTGCATTCTTTCTTCTTTTTGTTTATATATATATATATATATATATATATATATATATATATATATATATATATATATATATATATATATATATATATATATATATATATATATATATATATATATATATATATATATATATATATATATATATATATATATATATATATATGAGGGGGGTCCATATCTGGATACTCAAAGGGCTTGGGATGTATAATATTTTTTTCTCCACATTATTGGGGGGCAACTGCCCCCCCCCCCTGCCACCCCCAAACGACGCCCCTGTATATATATACTATCTTTAAATGTGAATAATAATTTTGTAGGTATTTATGTATTTTTTCTCGAAAACGGCTCCATATTTTTTCGGGAAAATTGGTATCTTGGGATATTCTCGCATAAAAAAAATGATCTAGATAGGTCAGAAGTCTGAGAAAAATCATTAAGAGCCTTAATTTAGGTTTTTGCAAATGACGTCATGTACTTTGTTATTTCATCATATAAGCATTTCTTATGACATCCTATATGGCATCATATAAGTATTTTCTTATATGATGTAAAGCATACTATAGATAAGATTGTTGAGTTTCCAACGCAACAGTTATTTATATAGTATAATGTCTGTTCAGAGGCCCAATAAACGAAAATTTGCAGTTGCAGTTACTATAAATGATGATTCTTTGGAACCAACACCTGAACTATCAAACGTAATAAGATGTGAAATTTGACAACCTGGACAATCAATTGCGACAACACCAATACGGGCAGCTAAAGCGAAGGCCATTGCTAAAAAGTGAGGGAGTCAAAAATGAAAATGAAGAGCAGCGAGTCAATGAGAATCAACCTGGACAGCGAGAATCAAAACGTGTCAAAATTGAAACTGATAGCAATGATGATTGGGTTTGGTATTTTGACATGGATGAGGTCATCAATGCCTACCATACCTTTGTTAAAAAAAAAAAAAGGTTCGGCGATATGTATTTCATAATGACGAAAAATAAGCCGAGGTGTAACGAAGCAAACAAATTGAAAATGATAGCGATGATGATCGGGTTTTGGATTTAGACATGGATAAGGTCATCAATATCTACCATACCTTTGAAAATCAAAAATATGGACTGGAAAATCGTTGGAAGGAAAAGAATTTTTTGTCCCACCACTTGAACAATTAAAAGAAACAAAGGTTTGGCGATATGTCTTTCATAATGACAAAAGACAAGCCAAGGCAAAAGAAGAAGTCTTTATCCCACCACCTGAACAATTAAAAGAAACAAAGGTGGTCGTCAATACCTTCCATGCCTTGTAAAATCAAAAACCTGGACTAGATAAATCGTTGGAAGAAAAAGAAGTTTTTGTCTCACCCCCTGAACATTTAAAAGAAACAAAGGTTCGGTGATATGTCTTTCATAATGACAAAAGACAAGCCGAGGCAAAAGTTAAAGGTCCAATTAAAAAAAAAATGTAATTTTACAAAGGCACCACTTCTAATTTAAGGTCCATTTCGACGTCATGACATCAAGAAAAGGCTCAAATGGTCTGCGTTTAGAAGACAAGCGACAGTGAGAATCTATATATAGAAGCCTGCCGCGTAACCCATACCTTTGTTTAAAAAATAGGTTCGGCGATACGTATTTCATAATGACGAAATAAGCCAAGGTGTAACGAACCAAACAAATTGAAAATGATAGCGAAGATGATTGGGTTTTGGATTTTGACATGGATAAGGTCATCAATACCTACCGTACTCTTGAAAATCAAAATTATGGACTGGATAAATCGTTGGAAGAAAAAGAAATTTTTGTCCTACCACCTGAACAATTAAAAGAAATAAAATATTCTGCGATACTTCTTTCATAATGACAAAAGACAAGCCAAGACAAAAGAAGAAGTTTTTGTCCCACCACCTGAACAATTAAAAGAAACAAAGGTTGTCGTAAATGCCTTCCATACCTTTGAAAATCAAAAACCTGGACAAGATAAATCGTTGGAAGAAAAAGAAGTTTTTGTCCCACAGCCTGAACAATTGAAAGAAACAAAGGTTCGGCAATATGTCTTTCACTATGACAAAAGACAAGCCGAGACAAAAGTTAAAGGTCCAATAAAAAAAATGTAATTATACAAAGGCACCACTTTTAATTTAAGATTCACTTGGACGTCATGACATCAAGAAAAGGCTCTATATGGAATCTACATATGGAAGCCTGCCGCGTGCCGGGCCCGATAATTTATATATATATATATATATATATATATATATATATATATATATATATATATATATATATATATATATATATATATATATATATATATATATATATATATATATATATATATATATATATATATATATATATTATATATATATATATATATATATATATATATATATATATATATATATGTATATATATATATATATATATATATATATATATATATATATATATATATATATTATATATATATATATATATATATATATATATATATATATATATATATATATATATATATATATATATATATATATATATATATATATATATATATATATATATATATATATATATATATATATATATATATATATATATATATAAACAGAAAGTTGGTCGTCCGCGGTTGGGGTGGGAGGATGCCGTAAAGGAAGATTTAAGGGAAATGGGAACTCCCTGGGAGAGTTTAAAGAGGGAAACTTTGAATAGATTAGGATGGCGGAGGAGAGTGCGTAGCTGTGTTGGCCTCAGCCGGATTGGTGCTGCGATGAGTTGTTAGTAGCAGTATATGTATATATATAGTAAGTGATATAGTAAGTGAGTCCTGCGACGAATAAATCTGTATAGATTTATTTTTCACATGGCAGTTCTGTTTGATACGATTTCTTGTGAACATTTGTCTTTACTAAAAATGATTTTTTCTCTCTTTCTTATTTTTCTCTCTTTCCACGTGGAAAAGCTAACATTGCTAAACAACATACACAACTGACATTGGAGGACAGCATACACAACTGAATTGTTTCTAAAAGGGTTGATTTTGGGAACATCCAGTTTTAAAGACAAGACATCGGTGCGACCATCCCAGTCTTTCCAGATCCAACATACTACACTTAGTCTATATAGAGCCTACCAAATGCTTGTTAATAAATTTTGGCTTCCTAAAATCCCACAAATTCCCGTTCTTTCATTTAGAATTCATAGAACATATCTTTTGTTCTCAATCAAAACAAAAGTGATCATCTTCTTCAATCTACAATAAATTTCTGCAAACGTTGCTAGCTTTTACAGTTGTCAATAAATTCAACTGACTAATTCAACTGACGTATCCCGAGAAGCTCCAGGCTCCAGGAATATTCTAAATTCATCCACGTTACCCTTTTAAGACATGTCTTATTTTATTGTGGGATATGGCTTTTCACGGATGCGTGCTCCCAGGGGGATATAGACTCCTTTGATCGAAAAAGTTAAGGAATTTCTTGGGTTTCTTGTCGTGCTGTCATGCGTAGAGATCGAACCTGAGATTATTCTAAGATGCTCGTACGACTATTCTAAGATCATCTCAGATTCTTCTAAGATTATTGTCAAAACCAGTTTGATAAGCAGTTATCAAAGGGGGATTAACCAATAAAGTAGATAAAGAGGATTAAACTGTGACTAAACATACATAGCCCTACTGATCGTCCCTTTGGGAAGAGACTAGCCAAGGGCTTTCGGCATTTATCTCAGAAATCGGGAAATAGGATGTGAAACAGGAAAATGGCAAAAGGAAAATACGATGTGAAAATGGGAAGTCGGAAATGGAAAAATGGGAAATGTAATGTGAAATGTGGGATGTGAAATGGGAAAATATGACAACCAGAATGAGAAAATGGGTAAATACGGCCTTTAGGCGTAACATTGATGATATACTATGTCGTTTACTTCCAATTTTGACCACATGACCTCTACCCAAAAAGTGATTTTAACTTTGCAGAAAGCATCCAACCCCAAAACACTAATTCAGCCATTAATTAAGTTCATTCATATATCTATTAAGAATAATAGGATCAGCCCCCCTGTAATTGATTCAAAAGGCCTTTTTTCTAGACAGAGTCCATAAGAAATTTGGCCTTTAAAATTACCAAGATTATTCCAAATGAATGGAAATAGCCTAAAAACTAAATAAAAGCTACAAAATTGAGATATAGCATGTAAAGGTCGGAGAAAGGAAAAAGCTTAAAAGCAACACAAACACTAGCTTCAATAGAGATAATACAAAACTTTATGACACTAAAAAAGAAAAGTAACTACTACATTTAGACACAATTGAGAAAGGACAAAGTAAAGACTAAAAAACCGTACAAGTTTTTTATCAGGTACACTTATAGGTTTTACACACAGTATACGAGATCTTTGAACCTTAAATGCAACTGACTTTTATATTCTATAATAAGTATGTATATGTTTATACTTTAATTAATAAGTTTATAAACAATAATAAGCATGTGACAAATGGTACCAAGCATGGCAGAAAAAACAGCGCTACAACATGTAAACAGGTAAACATGTAAGTCATACAGTAGGAAACCCTAAGAATCTATCTAATTGTAATTTCTGAGACCACACTGACTTTCCAATTACAAATCAAAATAAATGAAAATATAGAAAAAGGGGTATAATATTTGAATTATGGAAAATAATAAGACAGCCTTTTTTCCACCATATTGATAAAAGTCCGAATATTTCGGCTCCACGTCCGGAAGCCTTTATCAGTGGAGAAAAAAACAAAAACCTCACCTAAATTAAATGAAGCATATAAAGAAAAGAAAAAACATGGAAAAACTCACATCCTAATAATGTCCAATATGACAATGTTCACCATGCAGTTTTGTTAGTTTGTTTTTCCTATGATAAAAGCTTCCAGAAGTGAATCCAAAATATTCTAACATTGATTATTATTTGCGAAAAAAAATATTTTTTTCTTATTTTCCACTGTCATATTTAAGATATTATATCCATTTTGTAGTTTTTTTTTCGTTTTGTTTGTTTCTAATTATGCTAATAGAACGCTACGTCCAAGCTTATTGTTTAAATTTTAGAGTTAGAGTGGTATCTTCCAAATTTTTCGAATCACAACTTAAAAATTTATAAATTAATTCGGTACAGGATAAGATAAGAAGGGCCCATTCATTCTTTTTTTTTTTTTTTTTTTTTTTTTTTTTTTTTTTTTTTTTTTTTTTTTTTTTTTTTTAAGAAACATTTTATATCAGACTAAAAAACTAAAGCGAAAATTTTTTGTTCACTTTTTGGGGCTGGCAAGTATTTTGAGCGTTACAGGCCCTTCATAACTGAAGCTTTTTTTCAGAACTTTAGATTATAAAAACAGAAGCAGAATATGACAGAGTATTCAGTAATTCCGACAGAATATTACATATATTCAATATTTCTGTATAGTTTTAATAACTGAAGTTTTATCAAAACTTTAGGTTATAAAAACTGAAGCAGAATACGACAGAATATGCAGTATTCGGAACAGAATAATTTACAAATTAGACAGAATATGTTATTTATATATAGTTTTAATAACTGAAGTCTTTTTGTCAAAACTTTAGGTTATAAAAGCTGAATCGGAATACGACAGAATATGTGCGACAGCTTATTATAACGGCTTACTACAGAATATAAACCTATTTCGTAATTATATAGCTATTATCTTTGAGACAAAATGTAAAATGAAACACGTCACTTACGTAACCTCATCCAAAAACAATAAATTTACAAGTAATTAAACTAAAATAACCAGAAAAAATGGAAGTCTCGTTTGTATGTATATAATAAACTCTATTTTAGAATAATTTTGAATCTCATTATTGGGAGGCAAAAGTTTGTGTTTTATTTTATAAAAATAAAAAATTTGTATTATTTTATAAAATAATACATAAAACAAAATTATAAAATTTATTTTATAAATAAAAATTTTGTAATTTTTATAAAATATAAAGTTTGTGTTTATGTATTTTGTCAGTTATTGTTTGTTTTGTGACGGAGGAAAATTTTGGTTTCAATATGCATTTTACTTCGTATAACTAAAACATATTTGGAGACTTTTGGTATATAGTGAATGGTGGCGAGGGTACCGTAAACGAAAATAAAACTCTCGTTCTTTGTCTAAGGCACTGTACAGTGCGAAATCACTACCATTGCTAATCAAGTTGCGCTGCTACAGTTTGTCATTTTTCATTTTATAATACAAAAATAGACGCTTATTTAACAACTTTGGTCAAGTTTTCTTCGTTTCACCCCATGTTTCCTTCTGATGGTTTTTCCACATTACTTCGGGCAACTGCGGCTCTATTGTAAATGAATCCCAGCTGGAATTCTCTAAGCCATATTCAATGGCCTTAAAAGTCATAAGACTTATTGGCTATTCTCTGTTTGTATTATTTTTTTATTTCAATAAATTCTCTCTCTCTCTCTCTCTCTCTCTCTCTCTCTCTCTCTCTCTCTCTCTCTCTCTCTCTCTCTCTCTCTCTCTCTCTCTCTCTCTCTCTCTCTCTCTCTCCTCTCTCTCTCTCTCTCTCTCTCTCTCTCTCTCTCTCTCTCTCTCTCTCTCTCTCTCTCTCTCTCTCTCTCTCTCTCTCTCTCTCTCTCTCTCTCTCTCTCTCTCTCTCTCTCTCTCTCTCTCTCTCTCTCTCTCTCTCTCACTCTCTCTCTCTCTGCAGGGAACACAAGCAAGGGGTGTCCACCCGCCCCTTTGGATCCGCCAGTAACCTCAACTACAAAAAATTAAAAAAAATAAAATAAAATAAAGATCCTTCACCGCCATTGCTGCCACACAGAGCGTCGAAATTAAAGTTCAGAAACTTTTTTTTTTTTTTTTTTTTTTTTTTTTTTTTTTTTTACAGGGACAAGAAGCAAGACTGTCACATAGCTATGAGTAACGGGGATTGATCCAAGCGTCCCGTACAACAAAACTTATTTTCTAGCTTACAGCATGAATTTTTCTTCTCTAGAGTACAGCCTGAATTTCTCCAATACTGGTCTACCCCTTACCTCTCTCACCTAAGGCCTACCAAATGTCCTCAAGAAAATTTCAAATTACAGGATCCTTCAGTTTTATTAGATAGGCCAAATAAAAACAAATCGAGCACTTAAGCCAAGTTTCGACAGGAGTCGAATTTCGCATCGGAAGCCGAACTCCACATTGTCCAATGAAAAACATCTCCATGTGGGCAAAGATTCGTTTTGCTTCGCTCTTATGTCAGAGTCAAAAAGTTCGTTTTCCAAGCTAGCAAAGTTCTGTTGAAAATAAGTAAAAACTTCTTGTTTGAAAGAAGAAAGAATTGAGTACACAATTCCAAAATAACATATTATTTGTATTTATTGTAAATAAGCATTCAAATTAGCCTTTTTTTAAAAGGGAGTTTCTAGGAAGACCTTGGAGAATTTTTGAACGGGTTTTTCGGAGAAACTTTGAAACAAAGAAATCACTAAACATTTTAGAGAGTTTGGCTTTCAATAAAAAATACCGCCAGAATTTACATAGTAACATCGCTTGATCATTTTCGCTTGGCAAAATTTGCCATTCACAAAACTTATGTCACAACTAAGCTTTAAAGGGTCTCCATCCAGTTTACACTACCTTAATATCTAGAATAATCTGCTAGTAAACAGAAAAGTCTTGAAAGGAGAGGGCATAACAACCATAGAACTATCACAGACCATAAAATTAATCAAAAGGAGAAAAAAGTGATGCATCCTCCATGAAATGTTCCAGAAAGTCTTTATCAGAGTTAAACATCTCTCTCGCCATTTCTTTAATCACATAAGGACGAGCAATTGTGATGAGATCCATATCAGGGTCTAGCGAGCGACCCACTCCTTCGAGCACAGCTATGGCCAGGACAACGGATGAAAACTGACTTTCAACCCGAACTTTGTGACGAATCATCAAAGAAAACACTTCGTTCATAAGAGCACCAACTTGAGTCTAAAAATAAAATATCCCGGATAACATCCAATAATTTCTTTAGGTCTTATAAATGAAATCAACTAAATATTTCACTGGAAATATATTAGCATCCTTTTTTCTTTTTTTTGTTATGCTCTGAGGAAGGATAAAGAATTTCCTTCTGGAATCCATGTTGTAGGTTCGTACCTTGATTATAACGCGTAGATGAAGAAAGTCGCATATTTAAATTCAAATTTGTCACTCCTTCAAACGTTTACTTTTAATCCTTAAAGCAAAATCCCTTGTTATAGTGTACAATTCTTAATTTGCTTTGGAAATCCAAAAATAAAAAATTCAGTTGAACACTAAGTTGACCAAAAAAAAAAATATTATTTTCAAACCTTTATCAATCTCAACGGGACATTTAGTGTAGCCCCTCACCCTCCCCCTTGAAAACATTACCTGTGCTAATTCCAAGATGTTACCAGCCGAGGTGGGGGAGCCAATGCAAGCTCATTATGTTTTTATTTCAAAGGTCAGTCTAAGCTTACCCGCCTCCACGCACACACACGCAGCTACAATAGTAGTAACCGTACAATTACTACAGAACCTAAATGCAAACCTACGCCTAAGGCATAGATATGTGTTTAGGTTTTCAAGTAATTGTACGGTTACCAGGGTCATTTGCAAAGAGGTATCATTTCTATAGAAGGTATATAGTAATTTGAAATATCATATGGAATTTGCTTGAAGGTATATACTTTGCGTACGTGCCCGTACCAAACAGGTTGAAGGCATAGATATGTGTTTAGGTTTTCAAGTAATTGTACGGGTGTCAGTCGATTAGAGAAAGTTCCGTGGTCATTCATCTGTAAGTTGATTAGTAGGTTTTTTTTTTTTTTTAACTTGGCTAATAGGTTTTTAAACCTATTACTACGAACGCTACATGCATTCCATTTTTGGAACTAGGAGCGAGATTGTGTGATGCTATAAGACTGGTTTCGCTTCATGGGTTCATTAATAGAAGGACTAATGCTTATGAAAAGGGTAATTACTTCTTTAGTTTACGAGATTTGCGAATTTTTTGCGAAAAGATATTTGCGTAGACGCTTACAAGGGACATTGCTAGAAAGTATTCAATAGCTTAATTGAAAAGTAACGATAGAATGACATTGTGACTTGACCTAGCTTTACCTCGCCGATGTGGTCTGTATAATACGTAAGTAACGTTTGAAAAATATTGTCAATTTAAAAAGAAATGGCTGAAAAGTGTTATGAGGGGGGTGGGTTGCATAGAGGGGTGAGTTGCACGGGGGTTCAGTTACATGGGGGTTCTTTGTGTTAAATAAGTAGTTTTTTGTATCTTTTAAAAGAACTTTACGGGGATTGAGAGACTCAGTTGCCTAATTCCGTGTGATTTTTCTTTACTTGATGGTCATTAAAAACGAAATTTTTGTGTTAAATAAGTAGTTTTTGTATCTTTTAAAAGAGCTTTACGGGGATTGAGAGACTCAGTTGCCTAATTCCGTGTGATTTTTTTTTACTTGATGGTCATTAAAAACGAAATTTTTGTGTTAAATAAGTAGTTTTTGTATCTTTTAAAAGAGCTTTACGGGGATTGAGAGACTCAGTTGCCTAATTCCGTGTGATTTTTCTTTACTTGATGGTCATTAAAAACGAAATTTTTGTGTTAAATAAGTAGTTTTTTGTATCTTTTAAAAGAGCTTTACGGGGATTGAGAGACTCAGTTGCCTAATTCCGTGTGATTTTTCTTTACTTGATGGTCATTAAAAACGAAATTTTCGTGTTAAATAAGTAGTTTTTGTATCTTTTAAAAGAACTTTACAGGGATTGAGAGACTCAGTTGCCTAATTCCGTGTGATTTTTCTTTACTTGGTGGTCATTAAAAACGAAATTTTTGTGTTAAATAAGTAGTTTTTGTATCTTTTAAAAGAGCTTTACGGGGATTGAGAGACTCAGTTGCCTAATTCCGTGTGATTTTTCTTTACTTGATGGTCATTAAAAACGAAATTTTTGTGTTAAATAAGTAGTTATTGTAACTTTTAAAGGAGCTTTACGGGGATTGAGAGACTCAATCGCCTAATTCCGTGTGATTTTTCTTTACGTGATGGTCATTAAAAACGAAATTTTTGTGTTAAATAAGTAGTTTTGTATCTTTTAAAAGAGCTTTACGGGGATTGAGAGAGTCAGTTGCATAATTCCGTGTGATTTTTCTTTACTTGATGGTCATTAAAAACGAAATTTTTGTGTTAAATAAGTAGTTTTTGTATCTTTTAAAAGAGCTTTAAGGGGTTTGAGAGACTCAGTTGCCTGATTCCGTGTGATTTTTTTTTACTTGGTAGTCATTAAAAACGAAATTTTTGTGTTAAATAAGTAGTTTTTGGATCTTTTAAAAGAGCTTTACGAGGATTGAGAGACTCAGTTGCCCAATTCCGTGTGATTTTTCTTTACTTGGTGGTCGTTAAAAACGAAATTTTTGTGTTAAATAAGTAGTTTTTGTATCTTTTAAAAGAGCTCTACGGGGTTGAGAGACTCAGTTGCCTAATTCCGTGTGGTTTTTCTTTACTTGGTAGTCATTAAAAACGAAATTTTTGTGTTAAATAAGTAGTTTTTCTATCTTTTAAAAGAGCTTTAAGGGTTTGAGAGACTCAGTTGCCTGTTTCCGTGAGGTTTTTGTTTACTTGGTGGTCGTTAAAAACGAAATTTTTGTGTTAAATAAGTAGTTTTTGCATCTTTTAAAAGAGCTTTACGGGGTTTGAGAGACTCAGTTGCCTAATTCCGTGTGGTTTTTCTTTACTTGGTAGTCATTAAAAACAAAATTTTCGTGTTAAATAAGTAGTTTTTGTATCTTTTAAAAGAGCTTTAAGGGGTTTGAGAGACTCAGATGCCTGTTTCCGTGTGGTTTTTCTTTACTTGGTGGTCATTAAAACGAAATTTTTGTGTTAAATAAGTAGTTTTTGTATCTTTTAAAAGAGCTTTAAGGGGTTTGAGAGACTCTGTAATGCAGTAGTTTTTCAGTAAAGACACTCGATATCCTAAAAGTGTTTAATTCAAACTTTTTTAAAACTTCGAAATTTTTCAACTTTATTTATTTTTTTCTTTCTGTACATAACTTAAAATGTCAAAATATGCTTACAGTTCTAACAATTGCGCTCTGTGATTGGTCAGAGACACGATGTGACTTTCCCACTGGCATTCTATGACCGGTTATTGACAGCGCTCTGTGATTGGTCAGAGACACGATGTGACTTTCCCACTGGTATTCTATGACTGGTTATTGACACAACCTAATCTATTGCATGTATTAAATCAGTATTTTTTACGCAGTGGAACGATAAACACATAAGTCATATCTTTAAAAAAAAAAAGTGAAGATGGAGCATTTTAATAAAGTGTGTTTACATAACAAGGTTATTGTAGCATTGAATGCCGACAAAGAGAAATATTTAAACTTTGAAACAAGTACAGGTGGTAGCACTATTGGAAATGTATGCATGCATTGTCATGACAGTAAGGAATTAAATTTCTTTGGAATACCGAAAAAATTCAACTCTTATGTTGGTGGTTATGCGAGATTGAGATCTCCAGAGATGATTGCACTCAAAGAGAATGCCAACATAAAAATAATCATTGATGATAGAGGACAACTCCTTGCTACTGTTGCAGGTAACACATTACCTACTGATACATCCAATCGTCACCTTTCAGGTATTAGCATTCAACGGAAGATCAATAAAAGAAAGGCCTACTCTTCTACTAATATCGTAAACCATATCTTGTCTACGTGCCGAAACTGTTACCTGTGTAAAAATAATGTGATAATAGACAGTGAAATTGCCAGAAAAATAAAAAGGGCATTGTCAGAAAATATCACGATGGAATATAAAGATGAATCGATGAAAAACAAAGCACCAGCAAACGTTACTGCCATTGGTCAAACAGTCATTGAACCAAATAATACCAAAGACGAAAAGCATATTGAGCCTTTTGATGAGACACCAGTAAAAATTGTGTATGACTCAAAATGGAATAATGATTATTCTACTGATTACGAACTAAGAGAAGACAATAGCTATAATATCAAGAGAGAACATGGTGAACTATTTTATGGAACAGATTCAAAATGTCCAAAGTTAATTGTTGATATTAATAATGTATCATAATATATTTTTTTGTATTAATATTCTACATAGCATTATTTCATTAAAAATATATTTTGCATTACATTGTTATGTGTTCATTATTTTTAGAGTAAGCTAGCATATCAAACGTTTAGAATGTCTAATAAAACGTCGGAGATGTAAGAAAAGGAATTTGCATACATCTATTGTCAGACACATGGGGACAAATTTTTTCTTGAATTCACCTCCTGGATAAATAAAAAAAGACATTTCATTCAAGAAATTATGACGAAACTCTAAGTAAGCTACAAACTCTGTCTTGAAGTTACCTCATGGATACACAATGCAGAAATTTCATTTAAGAAATTATCAAAAATTGTAAGTAAGTAGCAAATTCTTTCAAAAATATGTTAATACGTTTAAGCAATAAATATCTTTAAGCTTAACCCGTCTTTATTCTTTAGAATAGTTTTATTCATTTCATTAAATTATGAAGAAATTGTAAGTAAGTAACAATAGCTTTCTTGAATTCGCTTCCTGGACACAATACAGATATTTAATTCAAGAAATAATAATAAAATCGCAAGTAAGTAATAAAGTCTTTATTGTTTTCCCCTATTGGATACACAATACTGAAATTTCATTCAAGAAATTATGAAGGAATTCTAAAAGGTAACACACTCATGTTACCTCATGGATACACAATGCAGAAATTTCATTTAAGAAATTATCAAAAATTTTAAGTAAGTAGCAAATTCTTTCTTGAATTCGCCTCCTGGGTAAATAAAAAAGACAGTTCATTAAAGAAATTATGAAAAAATTGTAAGTAAGTAGCAAATTCTTTCTTGAATTCACCTGCTGAATAAACAAAAAAGACATTTCGTTCGAGAAATTATGACAAAATTCCAAGTAAGTAACAAACTCTTTATTGTTTTCATGACTTAGATACACGATGTAGAAATTTAATTCAAGAAATTATGAAAAAATTCTCAGTAAGTAGCAATTTCTTTCTTGAAGTCAACTCTTGGATACACAATACGGAAATTTCATTTAAGAAATTATGAAAAAAAACAATTTCTTTCTTGAAGTCAACTCTTGGATACACAATACAGAAATTTCATTCAAGAAATTATGAAAATATTTGTAAGTAAGTAACAAACTCTTTTTGTTTTCACCTCTTGGATATACAGTACAGATACTTCATTCAAGAAATTATGAAAAAATCGCAAGTAAGTAACTTTTTTTTTCTCTTTATCAAAAACAATTTTCACTTAGCTACACGATGTAGAAATTTAATTCAAGAAATTAGGAAAAAATTCTCAGTAAGTAACAATTTCTTTCTTGAAGTCAACTCATGGATACACAATACGGAAATTTCATTCAAGAATTTCATGACTTAGATACACGATGTAGAAATTTGATTCAAGAAATTATGAAAAAATTCTCAGTAAGTAACAATTTCTTTCTTGAAGTCATCTCTTGGATACACAATGCGGAAATTTCATTCAAGAAATTATGAAAATATTTGTAAGTAAGTAACAAACTCTTTATTGATTTCACCTCTTGGATATACAGTACAGATACTTCATTCAAGAAATTGTGAAAAAATCGCAAGTAAGTAACTTTTTTTTTCTCTTTATCACAAACAATTTTCACTTAGCTAAATGATGTAGAAATTTAATTCAAGAAATTATTGAAAAATTCTCAGTAAGTAACAATTTCTTTCTTGAAGTCAACTCTTGGATACGCAATACGGAAATTTGATTCAATAAATTATGAAAAAATTGTAACTAAGTAGCAAATTCTTTCTTGAATTTACCTGCTGGACACAAACAAAAAAGAAATTTCGTTCAAGAAATTATGACAAAATTCTAAGTAAGTAACAAACTCTTTATTGTTTTCACGAGTTAGATATACGACGTAGAAATTTAATTCAAGAAATTATGAAAAAATTCTCAGTCTAAGTAGCAAATTCTTTCTTGAATTCACCTGTTGGATAAACAAAAAAAAAAAACAAAAAAAGACATTTCGTTCAAGAAATTATGACAAAATTCTAAGTAAGTAACAAACTTTATTGTTTTCACGAGTTAGATATACGATGTAGAAATTAAATTCATGAAATTATGAAAAAAATTCTCAGTAAGTAACCATTTCTTTCTTGAAGTTACTCTTGGATACACAATACGGAAATTTCTTTCAAGAAATTATGAAAATATTTGTAAGTAAGTAACAAACTCTTTATTAATTTCACCTCTTGGATATACAGTACAGATACTTCATTCAAGAAATTATGAAAAAATCGCAAGTAAGTAGCTTTTTTTTTCTTTATCACAAACAATTTTCACTTAGCTACACGATGTGGGAAATTTAATTCAAGAAATTATGAAAAAATTTTCAGTAAGTAACAATTTCTTTCTTGAAGTCAACTCTTGGATACACACAATACGGAAATTTCATTCAAGAAATTATAAAAAATATTTGTAAGTAAGTAACAAGCTCTTTATTGATTTCACCTCTTGAATATACAGTACAGATACTTCATTCAAGAAACGTGATTAAACACGTTTTGAAACTACATGCTATTTGTATGCCTTTCCTTGGCACCTTCCAAACGAGCGGGGATTCCCCACTGGTTCCTACACATTGCAAAAAAGTGAGCAGTACGAAAACTCCACGTTTTCAACCAGACTGGTTTTTTAGGGACCAATAAGGAGAGATATGCAAATTCGACATAGCTTTATTTCATTTTTTTAAGGTTCATTTAGACGAAGTTACGTGCGCGCGCACGTAACTTCGTCTAAATGAACCTTAAAAAAATGAAATAAAGCTATGTCGAATTTGCATATCTCTCCTTATTGTCCCTAAAAAACCAGTCTGGTTGAAAACGTGGAGTTTTCGTACTGCTCACTTTTTTGCAATGTGTAGGAACCAGTGGGGAATCCCCGCTCGTTTGGAAAGGTGCCAAGGAAAGGCATACAAATAGCATGTAGTTTCAAAACGTGTTTAATCACGTTTCTTGAATGAAGTATCTGTACTGTATATTCAAGAGGTGAAATCAATAAAGAGCTTGTTACTTACTTACAAATATTTTTTATAATTTCTTGAATGAAATTTCCGTATTGTGTGTATCCAAGAGTTGACTTCAAGAAAGAAATTGTTACTTACTGAAAATTTTTTCATAATTTCTTGAATTAAATTTCCCACATCGTGTAGCTAAGTGAAAATTGTTTGTGATAAAGAAAAAAAAAGCTACTTACTTGCGATTTTTTCATAATTTCTTGAATGAAGTATCTGTACTGTATATCCAAGAGGTGAAATTAATAAAGAGTTTGTTACTTACTTACAAATATTTTCATAATTTCTTGAAAGAAATTTCCGTATTGTGTATCCAAGAGTTAACTTCAAGAAAGAAATGGTTACTTACTGAGAATTTTTTTCATAATTTCATGAATTTAATTTCTACATCGTATATCTAACTCGTGAAAACAATAAAGTTTGTTACTTACTTAGAATTTTGTCATAATTTCTTGAACGAAATGTCTTTTTTGTTTTTTTTTTTTTGTTTATCCAACAGGTGAATTCAAGAAAGAATTTGCTACTTAGACTGAGAATTTTTTCATAATTTCTTGAATTAAATTTCTACGTCGTATATCTAACTCGTGAAAACAATAAAGAGTTTGTTACTTACTTAGAATTTTGTCATAATTTCTTGAACGAAATTTCTTTTTTGTTTGTCCAGCAGGTAAATTCAAGAAAGAATTTGCTACTTAGTTACAATTTTTTCATAATTTATTGAATCAAATTTCCGTATTGCGTATCCAAGAGTTGACTTCAAGAAAGAAATTGTTACTTACTGAGAATTTTTCAATAATTTCTTGAATTAAATTTCTACATCATTTAGCTAAGTGAAAATTGTTTGTGATAAAGAGAAAAAAAAAAGTTACTTACTTGCGATTTTTTCACAATTTCTTGAATGAAGTATCTGTACTGTATATCCAAGAGGTGAAATCAATAAAGAGTTTGTTACTTACTTACAAATATTTTCATAATTTCTTGAATGAAATTTCCGCATTGTGTATCCAAGAGATGACTTCAAGAAAGAAATTGTTACTTACTGAGAATTTTTTCATAATTTCTTGAATCAAATTTCTACATCGTGTATCTAAGTCATGAAATTCTTGAATGAAATTTCCGTATTGTGTATCCATGAGTTGACTTCAAGAAAGAAATTGTTACTTACTGAGAATTTTTTCCTAATTTCTTGAATTAAATTTCTACATCGTGTAGCTAAGTGAAAATTGTTTTTGATAAAGAGAAAAAAAAAGTTACTTACTTGCGATTTTTTCATAATTTCTTGAATGAAGTATCTGTACTGTATATCCAAGAGGTGAAAACAAAAAGAGTTTGTTACTTACTTACAAATATTTTCATAATTTCTTGAATGAAATTTCTGTATTGTGTATCCAAGAGTTGACTTCAAGAAAGAAATTGTTTTTTTTTCATAATTTCTTAAATGAAATTTCCGTATTGTGTATCCAAGAGTTGACTTCAAGAAAGAAATTGCTACTTACTGAGAATTTTTTCATAATTTCTTGAATTAAATTTCTACATCGTGTATCTAAGTCATGAAAACAATAAAGAGTTTGTTACTTACTTGGAATTTTGTCATAATTTCTCGAACGAAATGTCTTTTTTGTTTATTCAGCAGGTGAATTCAAGAAAGAATTTGCTACTTACTTACAATTTTTTCATAATTTCTTTAATGAACTGTCTTTTTTATTTACCCAGGAGGCGAATTCAAGAAAGAATTTGCTACTTACTTAAAATTTTTGATAATTTCTTAAATGAAATTTCTGCATTGTGTATCCATGAGGTAACATGAGTGTGTTACCTTTTTAGAATTCCTTCATAATTTCTTGAATGAAATTTCAGTATTGTGTATCCAATAGGGGAAAACAATAAAGACTTTATTACTTACTTGCGATTTTATTATTATTTCTTGAATTAAATATCTGTATTGTGTCCAGGAAGCGAATTCAAGAAAGCTATTGTTACTTACTTACAATTTCTTCATAATTTAATGAAATGAATAAAACTATTCTAAAGAATAAAGACGGGTTAAGCTTAAAGATATTTATTGCTTAAACGTATTAACATATTTTTGAAAGAATTTGCTACTTACTTACAATTTTTGATAATTTCTTAAATGAAATTTCTGCATTGTGTATCCATGAGGTAACTTCAAGACAGAGTTTGTAGCTTACTTAGAGTTTCGTCATAATTTCTTGAATGAAATGTCTTTTTTTATTTATCCAGGAGGTGAATTCAAGAAAAAAATTTGTCCCCATGTGTCTGACAATAGATGTATGCAAATTCCTTTTCTTACATCTCCGACGTTTTATTAGACATTCTAAACGTTTGATATGCTAGCTTACTCTAAAAATAATGAACACATAACAATGTAATGCAAAATATATTTTTAATGAAATAATGCTATGTAGAATATTAATACAAAAAATATATTATGATACATTATTAATATCAACAATTAACTTTGGACATTTTGAATCTGTTCCATAAAATAGTTCACCATGTTCTCTCTTGATATTATAGCTATTGTCTTCTCTTAGTTCGTAATCAGTAGAATAATCATTATTCCATTTTGAGTCATACACAATTTTTACTGGTGTCTCATCAAAAGGCTCAATATGCTTTTCGTCTTTGGTATTATTTGGTTCAATGACTGTTTGACCAATGGCAGTAACGTTTGCTGGTGCTTTGTTTTTCATCGATTCATCTTTATATTCCATCGTGATATTTTCTGACAATGCCCTTTTTATTTTTCTGGCAATTTCACTGTCTATTATCACATTATTTTTACACAGGTAACAGTTTCGGCACGTAGACAAGATATGGTTTACGATATTAGTAGAAGAGTAGGCCTTTCTTTTATTGATCTTCCGTTGAATGCTAATACCTGAAAGGTGACGATTGGATGTATCAGTAGGTAATGTGTTACCTGCAACAGTAGCAAGGAGTTGTCCTCTATCATCAATGATTATTTTTATGTTGGCATTCTCTTTGAGTGCAATCATCTCTGGAGATCTCAATCTCGCATAACCACCAACATAAGAGTTGAATTTTTTCGGTATTCCAAAGAAATTTAATTCCTTACTGTCATGACAATGCATGCATACATTTCCAATAGTGCTACCACCTGTACTTGTTTCAAAGTTTAAATATTTCTCTTTGTCGGCATTCAATGCTACAATAACCTTGTTATGTAAACACACTTTATTAAAATGCTCCATCTTCACTTTTTTTTTTAAAGATATGACTTATGTGTTTATCGTTCCACTGCGTAAAAAATACTGATTTAATACATGCAATAGATTAGGTTGTGTCAATAACCAGTCATAGAATACCAGTGGGAAAGTCACATCGTGTCTCTGACCAATCACAGAGCGCTGTCAATAACCGGTCATAGAATGCCAGTGGGAAAGTCACATCGTGTCTCTGACCAATCACAGAGCGCAATTGTTAGAACTGTAAGCATATTTTGACATTTTAAGTTATGTACAGAAAGAAAAAAATAAATAAAGTTGAAAAATTTCGAAGTTTTAAAAAAGTTTGAATTAAACACTTTTAGGATATCGAGTGTCTTTACTGAAAAACTACTGCATTACAGAGTCTCTCAAACCCCTTAAAGCTCTTTTAAAAGATACAAAAACTACTTATTTAACACAAAAATTTCGTTTTTAATGACCACCAAGTAAAGAAAAACCACACGGAAACAGGCATCTGAGTCTCTCAAACCCCTTAAAGCTCTTTTAAAAGATACAAAAACTACTTATTTAACACGAAAATTTTGTTTTTAATGACTACCAAGTAAAGAAAAAACCACACGGAATTAGGCAACTGAGTCTCTCAAACCCCGTAAAGCTCTTTTAAAAGATGCAAAAACTACTTATTTAACACAAAAATTTCGTTTTTAACGACCACCAAGTAAACAAAAACCTCACGGAAACAGGCAACTGAGTCTCTCAAACCCCTTAAAGCTCTTTTAAAAGATAGAAAAACTACTTAT
This sequence comes from Artemia sinica, assembly GCA_027921565.1. Classification (NCBI taxonomy): domain Eukaryota; kingdom Metazoa; phylum Arthropoda; class Branchiopoda; order Anostraca; family Artemiidae; genus Artemia; species Artemia sinica. The sequence goes on from CM051265.1 coordinate 68,395,223, forward strand.
TTAACACAAAAATTTCGTTTTTAATGACTACCAAGTAAAGAAAAACCACACGGAATTAGGCAACTGAGTCTCTCAAACCCCGTAGAGCTCTTTTAAAAGATACAAAAACTACTTATTTAACACAAAAATTTCGTTTTTAACGACCACCAAGTAAAGAAAAATCACACGGAATTGGGCAACTGAGTCTCTCAATCCTCGTAAAGCTCTTTTAAAAGATACAAAAACTACTTATTTAACACAAAAATTTCGTTTTTAATGACTACCAAGTAAAAAAAAATCACACGGAATCAGGCAACTGAGTCTCTCAAACCCCTTAAAGCTCTTTTAAAAGATACAAAAACTACTTATTTAACACAAAATTTTCGTTTTTAATGACCATCAAGTAAAGAAAAATCACACGGAATTATGCAACTGACTCTCTCAATCCCCGTAAAGCTCTTTTAAAAGATACAAAACTACTTATTTAACACAAAAATTTCGTTTTTAATGACCATCACGTAAAGAAAAATCACACGGAATTAGGCGATTGAGTCTCTCAATCCCCGTAAAGCTCCTTTAAAAGTTACAATAACTACTTATTTAACACAAAAATTTCGTTTTTAATGACCATCAAGTAAAGAAAAATCACACGGAATTAGGCAACTGAGTCTCTCAATCCCCGTAAAGCTCTTTTAAAAGATACAAAAACTACTTATTTAACACAAAAATTTCGTTTTTAATGACCACCAAGTAAAGAAAAATCACACGGAATTAGGCAACTGAGTCTCTCAATCCCTGTAAAGTTCTTTTAAAAGATACAAAAACTACTTATTTAACACAAAAATTTCGTTTTTAATGACCATCAAGTAAAGAAAAATCACACGGAATTAGGCAACTGAGTCTCTCAATCCCCGTAAAGCTCTTTTAAAAGATACAAAAACTACTTATTTAACACAAAAATTTCGTTTTTAATGACCATCAAGTAAAGAAAAATCACACGGAATTAGGCAACTGAGTCTCTCAATCCCCGTAAAGCTCTTTTAAAAGATACAAAAACTACTTATTTAACACAAAAATTTCGTTTTTAATGACCATCAAGTAAAAAAAATCACACGGAATTAGGCAACTGAGTCTCTCAATCCCCGTAAAGCTCTTTTAAAAGATACAAAAACTACTTATTTAACACAAAAATTTCGTTTTTAATGACCATCAAGTAAAGAAAAATCACACGGAATTAGGCAACTGAGTCTCTCAATCCCCGTAAAGTTCTTTTAAAAGATACAAAAACTACTTATTTAACACAAAGAACCCCCATGTAACTGAACCCCCGTGCAACTCACCCCTCTATGCAACCCACCCCCCTCATAACACTTTTCAGCCATTTCTTTTTAAATTGACAATATTTTTCAAACGTTACTTACGTATTATACAGACCACATCGGCGAGGTAAAGCTAGGTCAAGTCACAATGTCATTCTATCGTTACTTTTCAATTAAGCTATTGAATACTTTCTAGCAATGTCCCTTGTAAGCGTCTACGCAAATATCTTTTCGCAAAAAATTCGCAAATCTCGTAAACTAAAGAAGTAATTACCCTTTTCATAAGCATTAGTCCTTCTATTAATGAACCCATGAAGCGAAACCAGTCTTATAGCATCACACAATCTCGCTCCTAGTTCCAAAAATGGAATGCATGTAGCGTTCGTAGTAATAGGTTTAAAAACCTATTAGCCAAGTTTAAAAAAAAAAAAAACCTACTAATCAACTTACAGATGAATGACCACGGAACTTTCTCTAATCGACTGACACCCGTACAATTACTTGAAAACCTAAACACATATCTATGCCTTCAACCTGTTTGGTACGGGCACGTACGCAAAGTATATACCTTCAAGCAAATTCCATATGATATTTCAAATTACTATACCTTCTATAGAAATGATACCTCTTTGCAAATGACCCTGGTAACCGTACAATTACTTGAAAACCTAAACACATATCTATGCCTTAGGCGTAGGTTTGCATTTAGGTTCTGTAGTAATTGTACGGTTACTACTTACAATGTATTCCTCGCGAAAATGCGACTTGAAAGATATTTACAAAAAGCTATAATACAAACCCTGCTAGGATCTGCAATATCTATGATTCGAGACCCTTGGGTCCGCGTCTTCCCAGTCCCTCCATCCACCCTATAACTTCGTAAATACACCAAAGATATCCCACTTTCAATTCAAAATTATTCGTGTACTGTTTAGGGAATTCTCATGCACGATTAAGTTTTAATTAATTCATTGATACTGCAATAAACTATCATAAATATAAAAAAAAACAGTGCGTATAAAATTTTCAGATATAGGTTCTACCCTTCCTCACTTAGAACTAAGCCAGCTTTATCATGTTCTTGAGAATTTTTTTTCTAGCATTGACAATCTTTCAAGATTTACCTAAGTGATTTTTATTTCTTGGACCAGTGACAACCCTGAGGGGGACCTTGATAAAACGAAATGAGGGAGGTGGAAAAATGATGTAATTCATCTGGATACGTTCAGTACAAGCCATTTTGATTCCATAACAACAGAACTATTTTGATTGTACTGTATTAGAACCTTCTCCGAGGAAAAAAGATAAGCAGTACTTTAGCTTTGGAGTCTCTTCGTTAACTAAATCCTGCGGATTGAACCGATATTGATCCCTATTCAAAGTGACTAAAATAAAACAAAACAGCTATGATTTGTCAATTTTTAAAATTGATTAGATCTTGGACAGTCAAACTAAAAAAATCCTTATTTAATACAATTTTCTATATTAATTAAATTATTCCAAGTTAGTTTAGGTTAAAGCAAAGCAGGCAGCTGTTTTCCAGAGCAAACATAACAAATTAATAATAATAAGAAAAAACTACATAATACTGAAATAAAACAAGCAATTATCATAATGACAAGCCTTAAATTATAAAAATAATAGAAACACATAAAGACGGCAGGCTAAGATAAAAAATAAATCCACTCTCGGCCACGACAATGAAAATTGAAGGTTAAACAGACAAAGAAGATAATTTTAATATCGAATTCCAATTCCTTTTTCTTTTCTTTTTTTGTGGGTGTATGTACAAAAACATTTTTTTCATCATATTTTCCTTTGTGAAACACTTAGTCGTAATCAAGCAAGGCTTCAATTATTTCAGTTTTGGGAATAAACTTGTGCTATGGGCAAAAATTGTGAAATATTTTGTTAAAAAACTATTGTAAAAGATAGTTGTTTCACTTCTGAAAAACTAGTCAGAGACGGGGGGGGGGAGCAAATCTATCGTACCTACTCTAAATTTTTTCTCTCCAACTCTAAGTTATACAGTCAAATGGCAATAAAAATATAGCTTGAACTACTGTATCTAATTAGCTGAGATAATCAAATATAAATTATAGGGTCAATTTATTTCTAGGTCCCGTTTTCATTAACTACAGGGCTAAATTTTTTTATGAAGAAAATATAATAGTTATGAAGCATTACCAGTTCTTTCTATTTTGAAATGCGGTTCTATGGTAACAATGTATTTTAGAATGGGAATTGCTATTTAAAAACCTTAACTTAGGTGAATAATAACCAATAGGGAATAAAAACGCGTGGTGCTTGTATGATAAACGCCCTACCGCTCAAGTTGCTCATTCATTGACGCATTATAGAAACTGTTTCTTTTTCGTTAGTTTCTTTCAGCTTAGCGTAAGACAAGACAAAGAGAAGTAATAGAATAGATGAAAAATATAGAATTTGGGCTATTTAATTGCACATTAGTGGGGAGGGGAGTAAAGCATTTGGACAATGTAAAGTTAGTAAACAGTTCTTATTTCGAAATATGCAGAATAAATGTGCCTAACACATTAGGCATGCAAACCCGCTAACCTTTACCCCCCCCCCTTCCCCCTAATGTGCTATATATAGCCCAAATGTGTTTTTAAAGCATAATATTTGTATCATACTTAGGCATATTTCATTAGGATTGAGCGTCACAGAAACATATTCCAAGAATCATAGGCAGCGCAATAGCGTAGTAAGTAAAGAACGATGGCAATATTATTATTTATTTGTTTAGACCAGGGCACTTCGCATCGAAGGAGTTGTCGTAGAAACTTCAAAGGGCTCATTCGATTGGAAATTTAATGGGCTAGTGCCCTTTTTAATAGTCAAAAGTGATTGGAGGGCAGCTAGCCCCCCTCCCATGCCCACTACTTCCCCAAACACATCCAATCAAAATTTTGAGATAGTCATTTTGTTCAACAGTTGAAAGGTCGGGAGATTATGTCTTTGAGGATGACAACCCCCTCCCCCCACAGCCCTCGAGGCAAAGGCTGTAAGTTATGCCCAGGGGGTATATAAGGTTTTTATAGAAAGTGTTGTCGTAGAAACTTCAAAAAGGACTCATTCGATTGGAAATTTAGAGGGCTAGTGTCCTTTTAATTGAGGAAAGTGGTTGGAGGGCAAATAACCACCCTCCCACGCCCACCATTTTCCAAAACACATCCAATCAAAATTTGAGATAACCAATTTTTAAAACGTAGTTTAAAGGTCCAGAAATTATGTCTTTGAGATATTCATTTTTTTAGATAGCCTCCCTATTTTTTTTAGGATGACAACCCTCTCACAGCCCTCGAGGCAAAGGCTGTAAGTTATGCCCTTGGGGCATATAAAGTTTTTTTATAGAAAGCGTTGTCGTAGAAACTTCAAATAGGACTCATTCGATTGGAAATTAAAAGGGCTAATAACATTATTAATAGTCGAAGGTGACCGGAGGGCGAATGCCCCCCCCCCATACCCATCATTTCTCCAGACACTTTCAATCAACATTTTTATATAGCCATTTTGTTTAACATAGTTAAAAGGTCGGGAAATTATGTCTTTGAGGATGACATCCCCCCCCACAGCCCTAAGGACAAGGGTTATAAATTATGACCTTGAGGAATATAAGGTTCTTATAAAAAGCGTTGTCGTAGAAACTTCAAAAAGGGCTCACTCGATTGGAAATTAAAAGGGATAGGGCCTCCAACACACACACCTCGTATTGTCCCGAAATACATCCAAGAGAAATTTTGAGATAGACATTGTCACAACAGTCTAAATATCATACAACAAGGCTTTTGGGGTTGAAACAAACCCCACAGCCTAGGGACATGGATTGTAAATTGTGCCCAGGGTTTTTTTAAGGTTTTTATGGAAGGGATGGTTGTATAAACTTTAGAGGAGGTTCATTTGGTTAAAAATTGGAAGTTCTAGTTCCCTTTTAAGAGTCAAAAGTGATGGAAGGCAGCTACCCCCCCCCCTCCAACTATCCCTCTTCCCCAAACGAATCTGATTAAAATTGTGAGATAGCAATTTTGCTCAAAATAGTCAAGAAGAACTAAAACAATGCCTTTAGGGATGACGCAACCCCCCAGTGCCCTGGGGATAGGGTTGTAAGCCAGGGCCTGGGGTCTTATAAGGTTTTTATGGAATGGGTGGCCGCATAAACTTCAGATGTGGCTCATTTGATTTGACATTGAAAGTTATAGTGCCCTTTTTAAGAGTCAAAGTGGTTTGAGGGAAACCAGCCACCCTCCCCACCCTTCCCCCACGCTCAGCATTTCCTAAAAATCAAATCGAAATTTGGCGATAGAAATTTTGTTTATTGTAGTTGAAGAGTCCGGAAATTATGTCTTTCAGGAAGAACCCCCCCCCCAGCTCTCAGGGCAAGGGTTGTAAGTCATGCCCCGGGGGCATATAAGGTATATAGAAAGGTTGGTTGTATAAACTTCGGAGAGGACTCATTGGATTGGTAATCTAAATTTCTAATACCTTTTTTAAGAGTCAGAGTGATGAGAAGGCAGTTATCCCCCCTCCCAACATGCCCTGTTTTCCCGAAATACATCAGATAAAAATTTTTAGACAGTCATTTTATTCAAAATAGTCCAAAGATCATGTAATATGTGTTTTGGGTTTGATACAAACTAACAGAGCTTAGGGGCGGGGGTTATAAGTTATGCCGCAGAGCATTTAAGGTTTTATGGAATGAATGGTTGTTTAACTTTAGAAGAGGCTCATTTGGTTGAAAATTAGAAATTCTAGTTCCTTTTTAAGTGTCAAAAGTGATGGAGGGCATTTAGCCCCTCCTCCTCCCAACAAACCCTCTTTTCATAAAAAACATGTGATTAAAATTATGAGATACAAATTTTTTTAAATAGTCCAAAGAACATACAATAATGTCTCTATGGGTGACACAACCCCCCAGCGCCCTGGGGATAGGATTGTAAGTTATGCCATGTGGGCATATAAGGTTTTTACGGAATGGCGGTCGTATAAACTTCAGATGGAGCTTATTTGATTTGAAATTGGAAGGTATAGTGTCCTTTTTAAGAGTGAAAGTTATTTGAAAACAACTAGCCGCCCTTCCCACCCCTCCATACTCATCATTTCCCTTAACACCTCTAATGAAAATTTAGAGGTAATAATTTTCTTCATCGTAGTTGAAGGTTTCAGAAATTATGTCAGTGAGGAAGACACCCCACCCCTTACATCTCTCAGGGAAAGGATTGTAAGTTATGCCCTGGAGACATAGAAGGTTCTTATAGAAAGGGTGGTCGCATACGCTTTGGAGGGGACTCATTGGATTGGTAATCAGAAATTCCAGTGCCCATATTAAGAATCAAAGTGATCGAAGCGCAGCTACTCCCCCCCCCCACACACACACACAATCACGTCTTTTTTCCCGAGATCTATCCAATAGACATTTTTAGAAAGTCCTTTCATTCAAAATAGCACAAATATCATATAACAGGGCTTTTGACTTTGATACAAACCACCAGAGCCTGAGGACGAGGGTTGTAGGTTATACCCTTGGGGCATTTAAGGTTCTTATGGAAAAGATCGTTGTAAAAACTTTGGAGGTGGATCATTTGGTTGAAATTGGAAGTTCTAGTTCTCTTTTAAGAATCAATAGTGATGGGGGTCAAGTAGCGCCCCCCCCCCATCCCTCTTCTCATGAAATGCATCTGATTGAAATTGTGCAATGGCAATTTTGTTTAAAATAGTCCAAAGAACATATAACAATACCTCCAGGGTTGGCACAACCCCCAAGAACCCTGGGGCAAGGGCTTGAAGTTATGCCCTGGGGGTATATAAAGTTCTTATGGAATGGGTGGTCGTATTAAATTCAGATGTGTCTCATTTGATTTCTCATTTGATATCAATTTTTTTCAGCACTGTTAAAAGGTTGAAATTATGCGTAGCAATAGTTGCAGTAGCAGTATGCAAATAGCACCATTTTTACAACATCCCCTTCAACACATGATGAAAATTTTAAATTAATACAATCAACCGGTCCTGAATCATTGCTGATACGTTCTCTGGACAACCTATATGGGCAAAGCTTGTTTCGATTTATTTCAATAGTTACAATATTGCCCAAAATTTTCACCTTGATACCTTTAGGTTTATTAGTAGTAGCATTAGCTCCAGTAGTTACAGCAGTAGGAGTACAGTTATAGTAGTAGTCTTAGATTTAGTAGCAGTAGTAGTGGCAGCAGTAATAATAATAGTAGCAGTAGCAGTAGTTGTAGGAGTAAAAGCAGTAGTATTATGATGCAAATATTGTCTTATGGTTAGTTCAACATCCCCCACAACAAGCGGTGTAAGTTTTGATTTCACACACGAAACTGTTCCTAAGATATTGCTGTGTCATAAAATGCCAAATAAGGATACAAGGATATAAATCCTTAAAAAGAAACCAGAAAGATTCAAACTATTATTTTAATTTTCCCTGAAAAAGACTATGTCAATATAAAACGAACAGAAATTAATTTTGAAAAAAACTTGTTTTTCCAAAAAATGTAAAGAACCCCATTAAACCAAAAATGAACAAAAATAGAATCAAATAATCTACCAAGTATACAACTACCAGAAATCAGCATCAATAAATAAATGAAACCCAAAACAAACAGAAATTAAAATAAGTCAAACTCGAAATTAAAATAAGTCAAATAAGAAAAAATATAAATGTTCTTACTTTTATAACTTTAATAAATCAAATAATATTAACATTTTGATTACTAAATATCAGTAAGTGTATATTAAACTGAAAATGCACATTCATTTGTATTTTTTCAGTGAAGTGCAAATTATGTTATGGCCTTGGGAAGGCATAGGGGTTTTGAGCCCAACTTATGTTAATTTCTGCTCGTTTTGGGTTTGACTCGGTTATTTATTGTAATTTCTGTTCGTTTTGGGTTTCATTTATCTATCGATGCTGATTTGTGGTAGTTTCATGCTTGGTAGATTATTTTATTTTATTTTTGCTCATTTTTTGTTTAATGGAGTTCTTTACTTTTCTTTGAAAAACTCATTTTGTGAAAAAGTTTTTTTTTAATTAATTTCTGTTCGTTTTATATTGACATAGTCTTTTCAGGGAAAAAGAAAATAATACTTTAAATCTTTTCGTTTTTTAAGAATTTATAATCTGGCCTGCTATTTGTATGCTGGTGAAAAATTTTCAGCAATTTTTAACATCATACACCCTTTTAAAAATCTGGACACCATTAGTAGCGTTTAATTTAGTTTCATACCTCCTCTAGTTGCCCTGAAATGGAAAACTTGATGTCATTCGCAAAAAAAAATCTGTTTACTTTCTTTCAAAGCTTGGATACACTTACGCTATTTTGATTTGGTTAAATTTTAAAAGCAGAAGTAGCCCCAAAAGTTTGAACATAATACCCTCAGTCGTTCTTGGGAAACTGCTGAGATGCCTTATTGGGAATTAGCATTAACACAGTGCATTTTGATTTAATCTTAAGGCATTATTTAGTTTTAAACATAAAGGCAGATGGGAGGGTGGGCGTCAGAGGGGGATTAGTTTCTATCCAATCACTTTCGACTATTAAAAAGAGCATCAGCCCTTTCTATTTTCATTCGAATGAGCTCTTTTCGAAGTTCCTACGACAACTCCTTCGATACGAAGTGCCCTGGTGTAAACAACAACAACAACAAAAAAATAATACATTATACCCACATCGATCTTTAATATAAAAATTTCAAGCCTTCCAATAAATTTCGACTGTTAAAAAGGGCACAAGGCATTTCGATTTCCAATCGAATGAGCTTTTTTTGAGTTTCTACGACAACGCTTTTTATAAACACCTTATCTGCCCCCAGGGTATAAATTACAACTTTTACCCTAAGGGCTGTGAGGGTAGTTGTCATCTTCTAAGACCTAATTTCCAGGACTTTCAACTACGTTAAAAAATATGGTTATCTCAAAATTTTATTGGATATGTCAGGGAATATGGTGGGCGTGAGAGGGGCGTTAGTCGCTCTCCAATCACTTTCAACTATTAAAAAAGGCACTAGCCCTTTCAATTTCCAATCAAATGACCCCTTTTGAAGTTTCTACGACAACACTTTCAATAAAAACCTTGTATGCCCCCAGGGCATAACTTACAACCCTTACCTTGAGAGCTGGGGGGGGAGGGTTGTCATCCTCAAAGACCTAATTTCCAGAACTTTCTGCAACGTTGAACACAATGACTATCTGAAAATTTTGATTGGATGTGTTTGGGGAAAAGGTGGGCGAGAGAGGGGGGTTAGCTGCCCTCAAATCACTTTCGACTATTAAAAAGGGCACTAGACCTTTGAATTTCCAATCGAATGAGCCCTTTTTCAAGTTTCTACGACAAAGATTTTAATAAAAACTTATATGCCCCCAGGGCATAGCTTATAACCCTTGCCCTGAAGACTGTGGGGGGAGTGTCCTGCTCAAAGGTATAATTTCCTGAACTTTAAACTGCGTGCAACAAAATGGCTATCTCAAAATTTTGATTGGATGTGATTGGGGAAATGGTGGGCGTGGAAGGGGTGTTAGTTGCCTTCCAATTACTTTCGACTATTAAAAAGGGCACTAGCCATTTCAATTTCTAATCGAATGAGCCCTTTTTGAAGTTTCTACATGAACACGTTCTATAAAAACCTTATATGCCCCCAGGGCATAACTTACAACCCTTGCCCTGAAGGCTGTGGGGGAGTGTCCTCCTCAAAAACATAATTTCTATCTTGAAATCAACTACGCTGAACAAAATGCCTATCTCAAAATTTTGATTGGATGTGTTTCGGGAAATGGTGGGCCTGGAAGGGGTGTCAGTTGCCTTCCAATCTCTTTCAACTATTAAAAAGGGCACAAGCCACTCCAATTTCCAATTGAATGATTCATTTTCAAAGTTTCTACGACACTTTCTTCGATACGAAGTGCCCTGCTCTAAAGGAAAAAATATTAAATAATACATTGTCCCAACATCGTTCTTATATGCCCTCAGGGCATAACTTAAAACCCTTGCCCCAAGGGTTGTGAGGGAGTGTCCTCCTCAAAAAAATATTTTCTATCTGGAAATCAACTACGCTGAACAAAATGACTATCTCAAAATTTTGATTGGATGTGTTTGGGGGAATGATGGACGTAGGGAGGGGGGAGGGCTAGTTGCCCTGCAATCACTTCCGACTATTAAAAAGGGCACTAGCCCTCTGAATTTCCAATCGAATGAGCTGTTTTGAAGTTTCTACGACAACCCCTTCTATAAAAACCGTATATGCCCCCAGGGCATAACTTACAACCCTTGCCCGGAAGGCTGTGGGGGAGTGTTTTCCTCAAAAACATAATTTCTATTTGGAAATCAACTACGTTGAACAAAATAGATATCTCAAAATTTTGATTGGATGTGTTTCGGGAAATGGTGGGCGTGGAAGGGGTGTTAATTGCCTTCCCATCACTTTTGACTATTAAAAAGGGCACAAGCCACTCCAATTTCTAATTGAATGAGCCCTTTTTGAAGTTTCTACAACAACTTCTTCGATACAGAGTGCCCTGCACTAAAGGAAAAAAATAATAAATAATACATTGTGCCAACATCGTTCTTGTATACCCTCAGGGCATAACTCAAAATCCTTACCCCGAGGGTTGTGGGGGAGTGTCCTCCTCAAAAACATATTTTCTATCTGGAAATCAACTACGCTGAACAAAATGACTATCTCAAAATTTTGATTGGATGTGTTTGGGGGAGTGACGGGCGTGGGGGGGGGAGGGGATAGTTGCCCTCCAATCGCTTTCGACTATTAAAAAAGGCACTAGCCCTTTGAATTTCCAATCGAATGGACCTTTTTTGAAGTTTCTACGACAATCCCTTCTATAAAAACCTTATATGCCCCCCAGGGCATAACTTACAACCCTTGCCCTGAAGGCTGTGGGGGAGTGTCCTCCTCAAAAACATAATTTTTATGTGGAAATCAACTACGCTGAACAAAATGGCTATCTCAAAATTTTGATTGGATGTGTTTCGGGAAATGGTGGGTGTGGAAGGGGTGTTAGTTGCCTTCCAATCACTTTCGACTATTAAAAAGGGCACAAGATACCCCAATTTCCGATTGAATGAGCCTTTTTCGAAGTTTCTACGACAACTCCTTCGATACGAAGTGCCCGGATATGGAGAAAAAAAAATAATACGTTGTGGCAAAATCGTTCTTTACTTAGGCAGCGCTAGACATCTGGTAATTTTGATAGTACAATGGTACATTTAATGTAAAATATTTACTCCAAGGGATAAAGTATGACTTAAATAGTATTTAAAATGTGTAGGCTAATAAATACATTGGCAGTTACTAGCATAAAAGTTAAATTGTTTTAGGAACGAGTAGAAAAATTCAAATAGAAAGTGTTGTTACTAAGCGTGAGCCTAGAGCTTCTTGATTTTTTTTTTTTTTCTATTTTTGATATAGTTTTAATTGGAAATAATTTTCTCACTTTATCATGACCAAAAGTCGGTAATTACGATGAAACTACTGTTATAAATCATTATAACGCGCTGTCTTTACAATTTCGAAATAGGGCTGCTATTTTCTAGTCAATGAGTAAATAAATCCCTCGTCAGAGATTTTCAAGGAAGATCAGTTCAGAGGAAATAGAAAGCATTTGAAAGCAGTTGCGTAATATTTGTTTTTGGCGAAGCGTATGCAATAGAATGTCGAACTTGATCTTAAAAGGATGGTCTAAATCAGGGATGATAAGTTCAATCAAACAGTTCGTGGTAACCACAGTTTATAGACAGTAAGCTTATCGCAGATAATTTCTGGTCTTCGGTCTCGGTGCGAACAAAAAGCTCCTCCCACTTGTTTCTGCCTTAGCGGATTAGTCTGTTATCGTCAATCATTGAAAAATGGTTACCAAGTGCATTATTCGTAATTGCGAAAGCAGAAAAAAACTTGGTGAGCCAGCCAAGTGGTTTGCAAGCGTCCCATTTCACAGGTATGAATTAATTTATATACAAATTATGACTTAATCTATTATTTACGTGGACTCAACTGATCGGCCTATGTAGGATTTTATAAAAAAAGGGGGCGGGGGGGTTGATGAAATTTGTGAAAATAAGGAATTTTTTCTTCTTCTAATAACTGGTGGGGTAGGTGTGATGGTTTCAGGGGCGGATCCAGGATTTTTTTAGGGGGGGGCGCAAAATAGGTTGATCCGACAAACTTACGTTAGGAGCAAGTTTAATTAATGCAAACTTGCGTTAATTAGGTAAATTACACTACTTTAGACTACTTTACGGGGGTAACCCTCGCCCCCCCTCTGGATCCGCAACTGGATTTTTATCATTTTTACTTGATTTTACTTGATTATCGTCGTAAATTTATTCCTTGTCTTTCTTTCCATTCTTAAACCAATGTTATATTTACCTTTTGCATTATTACAGCCCACTATATATACATATATATATATATATATATATATATATATATATATATATATATATATATATATATATATATATATATATATATATATATATATATATATATATATATATATATATATATATATATATTATATATATATATATATATATATATATATATATATATATATATATATATATATATATATATATATATATATATATATATATATATAATATATATATATATTTATATTTATATCGGCGCGTACAAACAACTCCTCTCATTTGATCTGCCATTAGCGGTCCAATTACCCTGGAACACGTATTTTGGCAGAAACTTTCTCAAAATGCCTTTGAAACCAACTTGAGACTTCGAAACCTATTTTTAATTCCTAAAAACATCTAATAATAACATTACACTACTAACTACCGATTTTCATGTATGTATTGGAATAAATTAATTTAAAATTAGTTTCTTCAAAATTAGTGTTCCAACGTTGAAGCCAAGTTTCGCGTCCAAGAGAAATCTGACTTGTCTACCCGCGAAAAGATCTGATAACGCCTATGTTTCTATCTGCAAAAACGTTCTCCGGAGCACTCGCACCCCTGTCCGGGTTTTTATAATGGGAGAGATAGAGAATGATCACACTGCTAATTCTATAAACTGTGGTGGTAACGAACTGTAAGTAAGGAGCGACCCGGCTCAATGGTAACCGAAACTCTACAAAACGGAATTTTGATACCAATAGATACATCAAAAGAATCAGATTTTAATGCTGATTTCAAATATATAAGTTTCATCAAGTTTAGTCGTACCCGTCAATATTTACGTGCCTGAGAAAAGTTGGCTGATTTAAGAAAAAAAGGGGAAAGACCCCCTAAAAGTTATATAACTTTAATGAAAATCACACCATCATATTCAGCGTATAAGAGAACCCTACTGTAGAGGTTTCACGCACTTATCTACAAAAATGTGGAATTTTGCCTTTTTTACCAGAAGAAAGATCACGGATGCGTGTTTATTTGTTTTTTGTTTTGTTTTTGATTTTTTTTTTCCAGGGGTGATCGTATCGACCCAGTGGTCCTAGAATATTGTGGGAGGGCTCATTGGAACGGAAATTAAAAGTTCTAGTGCCCTTTTTAAGTATCCAAAAAAAATGGAGGGCAACTAGGCCCCCTCCCACGCTCATTTTTTTCCCAAAGTCACCCGATCAAAGTTTTGAGATAGCCATTTTGTTCAGCATGGTCAAAAATATGATAACTATGTCTTTTAGGGTGACTTAATCCCCCAAAGTCCCCGGGGGGAGGGCTGAAAGTTATGAACTTTACCCAATGTTAACATATACTATTGGTTATTGGGAAGTATACAGACGTTTTCAGGAGGATTTTTTTCGGGTAGGTGGGGGAGGGGGTCGGGGGTTATATGGGAGGATCTTTCCATGAAGGAAGTTTTCAGGGGGGAAGGGATATTGCTATGAAGGGGGCGCCATATTTCCCATCATTATTAAAGAAAATGATCAGAAATTAAATTAAAAAAACAAGTTTTTCAACTTCAAGTAAGGAGAAACATCAAAACCTAAAACGAACAGAAAATATTACGTATATGATCGGGTTCACCCCCTAGTGAATACCTCGCTCTTTAAGCCAAAGATTTTTTAGTTCTTTCATAAGAGCTATTTATTCTAATTAACGGCCTTTGTGATTAAGGGATCATTTTTAATGAATTGGAACAAAATTCGAACTTTAGTTTAAAGAGCAAGGTATTGACAAGGGGGCGAACCCCCTAATATACATATTAAAAATCTATCAATATAGAATTTCGTTACGTAAGTTAATTCGTAAGTTAGGTATATTTATTACTAATATAAACGTTCGTAAATAAAATTAAATAAGTTTCGAGAAAGCCATTTAACCAAATAAAAGCAAAATTAATATGCAAATTTTGTTTTAATTATTCATGCACGGTGAGCCAAAATCAAAACCTGCATTAATTCAAAAACTTTCAAAAATTAAATAGAAAAAAACAAGTTTTTTTAACTGAAAGTAAGGAACGACGTTAAAACTTAAAACGAACAGAAATTATTCCGCATATGAAAGGGGCTGTCCCCTCCTCAACGCCTCGCTAATTACGCTAAAGTTTGACTTTCTCACAACTCTATTTTTTTTAAACAATAAAAAAACTTTAGCGCAAAGAGCGAGGCGTTGAGGAGGGGACAGCCCCTTTCATATACGGAATAATTTCTGTTCGTTTTAAGTTTTAACGTCGTTCCTTACTTTCAGTTAAAAAAACTTGTTTTTTTTTTTTATTTAATCAGAGGCAAGACTCTAGCGTTGCCTCTTGCAAATTTTACTTAATCCAAACTTATTTTGGCAACCCCTCTCAATCAATGTCAGCATTGTGGCCACTGTACATAGATAATATAATTATTTGTATTTCTATTTAATTATTTAAATTATCCATTATTCATATATAGTGATTGTGGCTATGGCTTTGCAGAAGTTTTTTTAATTAATATTATTATTCATATGAACTGAAACATTTGCTAGACTGTTCAAATAAATATATTTCAGGGAATAAATACAACTTTCATAGTATTTTAAATGTATAAACTAGTTAATATACGCTATTGGCAGTTAGTAACACAAATGCTACATCATTTTAATAATTGCAAGAAAACTTGAATAGAATAATAGCACTCAGAGGATGAAAGATGACAGATTGCCAAAGATTGTCTTTTTCAGCCAACCATCTAGGGCCAAACAAAAAGCAGGGCGTCTCCGGATTGGGTGGGTGGTCATAAGGAAGGATTTAAAAGAAATTGGAACTTATTGTTAGGGTGTAAAGAGGGAGGCTTTAAATATATCGAGATGAGGCAGGAGCGTGTGTAGCTATGTTGGCCTCAAACAGCTTGGTGTCTCAATGGGTTGTTAGTAGTAGTAGTAGTTTTGTACTCAGAGGGGGCCTCAAATCTCTTGATTTTTCCAATTCTTGCTGTCGTTTCGATTGTGACATAATACAGAGACTTCAGGTCCAGGTCCAAAGGTCATTAATTACGATGACCACTGTTATGAATAATTATAAGGCAATATCTTTCCTATTTCGAAATAGGGCTACTAAATCCCAGTCATTTGGTAATAATCTCAAATTCAATCTCCTCGTTAAAGGTTTCCAAGGGCTACAAGGTAGACAAGTTCAGAGGAAATGGAAAGCATTTAAAAGCAATTGCCTAATATTTGTTTCTGGAGTCGCGTAGGCAATGGAATGTTGAACTTCATCTTAATTGGAGGATCTACACCAGAGACGCCAAGTTCAATCTTTTGAAAGGCAAATTTCCCTTTAAAAGGATATCAGCGGGCCAGAATAAATTTAATCATTGATCTTATACTGATCAATTGCGAATTCTAAGTCAGTCTGTACCTTTTAACCACGACATGGCGATGGGTTTGAGTAATAAACATAGAATAACTAAATTAACGTTTGAAGAGGCATGCACAATGTGGGAGGGTATCCCTCTGGCCCTCAAGCCGCTTTTCTAGACTGTCTAGACTTGAAATAATTTCTTATAATTCACTTATTGCTGGGTGTTCTTATGAGTTTATCGGTAGACTAGAACACACTTAAATAATTACTTTCTACCGAGTAGATGATAAATTCTATATGCTACACAAGCTTTTTTTTTGAAGGGTACCTCACCTTGGGGGACATTTTGAAACATATATTAAAATGTATGAAGATATTTATATTTGGGACTTAAAAAAAAATAGTATTTCGAACATTTGCGAAACAGCCAGCCTAATCAGAATCTGCAAAGTTTCCTGATCATCTTATGGAGGATCAACATGGGGTGATCATCATCCTAATGACGTTTAATGGGTTACAACAACACCCACCATATTAAATTTTTTTAAGAAACGCCGTCCTCCAATGTAAAAACAGGTCTAGAAAACGGTCAGCTCGACCCTTTTTTCCTAGAAATAAACAACAGCAACATTTTTTACAACAAAGTCTTCCCTGTTTACAATGATCTGCATGCAATCTCACACAAATATACAATAATATTCATAGAAGAATAATAGCTAATACTCTCAAAACCCCCAGAGTCTTTAAATACTAATGCCACTTAAGCTTCACTAATAATTGCAAAACTAAGTCATTCAATTGCACTATTGTTTAGAATCGTTGTGTGACCACTTGTATGAAGACAATTGTGTACCCACAAATGTAGATCATAGACCATTAACAGCCTCTTAGAACAAGTATCTAGCCCCTCCTCCTAAAAATGAGAGTTCTTTACAATTCTTGCTTAGAAACCACACTCTGCGATTGATATAAAATCACAGATCTATGAAACTTTAAAGCATGAACACATAGTTGGAACACATATTACCATTATCGACATCAGTGTTGAAGTCAGTGTGCATATTTTCTATGGAACTTCTATCTTGGCAGAAAAATCAGACTAAATAAAAAGAAAGACCATATTTGTTCTTTTTGGTCCTAAACTTCACTCTTTGAACTAAATTAAATGAAAAACAATTGCAAATGAAAGTGAAGAGTAAAATTAAAATTTAAAACGAACGGAAATTGTTCTGTATATAAGAGGGGCCACCCCTCCTGAACGCTCTTTACGCAAAAGTAATGTAGGGCTTTGAAAATACATCTTTATATTTCTAATTCAACGGCCCTTGTGTTTTAGCAGTCGATCTTAAAGAATTGAGCCAAAATAAAACTTTTAAAAGTATGGTAAAACTTATGTTTTAAGGTCGCTCTTAACTTTCAGTTTGAAAATTTTCTTTTATTTTGTTTAATATCTGTTAATTTTTAATTGCTTACCCAGGATCACACCAATTGCGAAGGCGACTACCACCCCCTCAAACACTACCTTTTAAACTAAGCTTTAACAGTTTCTCAGCAGTGCTTCGACAAAAAGAGCTCATTTAGTGTGTTTGTGTTTTGAAATAATGTATAATTATTCAAAAGAATCTATCATCTCCACGATCTTTCGCCCCCTCAGCACTCATACTCTACGCTTCGTCCTATATCCTTATTTAATAAAAAAACACAAGTTTGTTCTACTGAGGGTGGGGAGCAACATTAAAACTTAAAACGAACAAAAATTATTCTGTATGTGAGGGGGACTGCCTCCTCAATACCCTCTCTTCACACTAAAGTTTTTTTAAGAACTTTTAAAACGGTTCTGATTCTAATTACACGGCCCTTGTGTTTCAGGAATCGTTCATAAAGAATTGAGATAAAGGGTCGAACTTTAGCGTGAGGAGCTGGGTGTTGGGGAGGAGGCGGCCCCCTCATATACTTCAGGTTTTAGTGTTGCTCCTTACTTTCAGTAGAAAAAACTTGTTTTTTAAAATTTATATTTCTGATCCTTTTTCAAATAAAACTAGGAAATTTCTCCTGCGTAAAATTCTTCAGTCATCCTTGGATGGCTTAAGAATTCTATCCAAAGGACAATTCCATCCTCGCTGCGAATTCCCCCTAGAAAATTTTTTCCTTACGATTCCGCCTGAAAAATACTTCCCCCATGGAGATTTTCTCTTGAGGGTAAGCCCTCCCTCTACGTAAAAATCCCCCGGAGAATTCCAACTCCGCTGATGATTTCCCCCGGACTGTTCCCCCAAAGCATCTCCACATCTAAAATGGGGTCGCCAATGGGAAGGTAAGATAAATAAAACGAATTTCGTATACGAATTCTGGCAAATTCTCCCCGTTTAAAATTTTGACTGGAAAGTTCACCCCCGGAACCTTCCATCCCAATGGGAAATTCTTCCTGTGGAAAATCCGTCTCCAGAAAATCCCCCCCCCCTTTGAAATGTGGCTGTACACTTCCCTCTAACAAATACTATATGTAAACAGTGGGCAACTTCATAACTTACGGCCTTGTTTTTCCAGTTTTTCTAAGAAATTCATGAATTTCTTAGAACCTATATATTTACAGAATATATACCCACCCCCACCCCTCTAATGTGCAAATATATACCTAGAATTGCATTCTCAATCTAAATATAACATCCATTTGCATCACAAATGAACTTAACTCCCATATTAGCCATGTGGTGGATGTCCTATTTGCATGTCTTTGAAGCCTTGTAGGTTGTGATTGAGCGGGGTTGTGGAGCTGAAAGCAGTTGTGTTGTGCTTCATTTGGGCTGAGGATATGTTTTTCAAGGTTTTACTGTTGTGACACGAATATGTTTGGAGGTCGTCGGAGGTCGGGACCCTCTAGAGGGGGGAGTAGTGGAGGTGGGTACTTCAGGGTGCCTTCCCAGGACGTACTTTGGCCTGTAGACCCATCCCTGAAAGTTTCATTTTCCTAACCTGGCCCTTTTCGGAGATGGCCAGAGGTGGCTAAGGTGGAATTATAGGCCTATGGTAGAGTTCTGCATTGGCTGCTTTTGGCTGTCTTGGAGGGGGGCTAGGTTGGGAGGGGATGGGTCTGAGGGCTGAGGTGTGTCCTGGGAGGGTATTTGGGGTAGCCTGCCCACCTCTGCTCCTTCTCCCTCTGGAGGGTCCTGACCTTTGATGACCTTTTAAAATCTGTGTGTTATAGGGGTTAGACCTTGCAAGATAGATCTTCTGCTTGACTAAAGTGCGGCAGGATTGTTTTCGGCTTCACGGCTTGATTCAGTCCTAACTTATGGGGTTTTTAAGATATGCAAATACATTTCCTAAATTTTGAAAAAATTCCTTTGTTCAATCAGAAAAAAAAATTGCTTCCTAATTATGTAATTTTTATTAAACCTGAATATCTCTATCTCTTCCACAAAACTGGAGAATTTAAATGGTTTTTCTAAGATTTATGCAAAAGTAGGTGTTGGCTTTTAGCTTTTTTTGTTTATTCAGATAGGGTGATTGTTTAAAGTATCAAACAGACTTAAATTATAATTATTAAAAATAATGAATTCCATTGATTATTTGTTGTGATAAGATTAAAAAATTAAAATTGACATAAAGAGGTAAAATGTCCTGAGCCTTGGCTTTTTTTGAGAGGTGGCAATCAAAATAGGAAAAACAAATGAAATATCTTTGAACTACTGGCTCACCTTAAAAATCTGATCAGAAAAATGAGACGCTAAGGAGTGTTTATTAATATTGGACAAAGACTAATCCCCTGTGAGGAAAATATGTCTGTGCAAAAAAGGAACACTGGATAAGATTCACTAGAAAAACCTTTCTCAAATTTATTGCAGAAAAATGGTAAATGCATTCTTTCATTTTTAACATTGCAAAATTTTAGACAAATTACAAAATTCTGGTCAAGCATCTTAATCTTAAATTGTACCCATTCAAAGAGCATAATTTTCCACATTGCTGATCAACAAATTTTTTTTTTGCTTCTTTTTTTCAACTTCGATTAAACTGTTAAAGAATACAAGTAACAGAACATATGAATCAGGGCAGTATCCAGGATATCATTTTTTTTTTTTTTTTTTTGGAGTGGGGTTTTACTCAAATTTTTCAGAGGGAGTTGGGGGGGGGGGGTTACACAAAAAAATACATACAAAATTTGTTTATGTCCATTTTTGTTGCGTTTTTATGAGTCGGACAAACATTTTGGGGAGGGGTTCAAACCTCCCCCCCCCCCTGGATGCGGCCTTGATATGAATGCTTGAATATAGAAGCGAAGCCAGAAGAGGTATACCAAGGATATATCCCCCCTCCCTCCCGAATTCTCGGAAATGTGTCCTGTTGGGTTGACATTCTCATAAATGTTGATTAATACAAAAGGATGATGTTTGCCATAAATTCTATTGTGACAAAGATAGAAAAAATGAATGTTTTATTTATTTTATAAAAATAAAATTCTATAAAATTGATACAGAGTAATGTATTTACAACAAGTGGGTAATGTCTGACAATCTCCACAAGTCCTGACTGCTGCGAGCACACCTTGTATAATCGATTTTTACCGAAAATCACTTTTAACATACATCCAGTGCAGTTTTTCAAGCCGCGTTGTCTGGTGGCAAAAAAAAAATTATATCTTAATACTTTTTTGGGCAAAAAAAGAAAACAACACCTTGTAATAGATTTGTAATAGATAGTAAGAATCCTGATATAACTTAGATAGGCCTAGTCAGTGAGTTACACATATTTATAAGTAGTAGGTTAAATATGTCACTGAGTTATATATTTCTGTATATAACTTATATGCCTAGTCAGTGAGTTACACATATTTATAAGCAGTAGGCTAAATATGTCACTCAGTTATATATTTTTGTATATAACTTATATAGGCCTAGTCAGTGAGTTATACATATTTTAAGTAGTAGGCTAAATATGTCACTCAGTTATATATTTCTGTATATAACTTAGATAGGCCTAGTCAGTGAGTTACACATATTTATAAGTAGTAGGTTAAATATGTCACTGAGTTATATATTTCTGTATATAACTTATATGCCTAGTCTGTGAGTTACACATATTTATAAGCAGTAGGCTAAATATGTCACTCAGTTATATATTTTTGTATATAACTTATATAGGCCTAGTCAGTGAGTTATACATATTTTAAGTAGTAGGCTAAATTTGTCACTCAGTTATATATTTCTGTATATAACTTAAATAGGCCTAGTCAGTGAGTTACACATATTTATAAGTAGTAGGTTAAATATGTCACTGAGTTATATATTTATGTATATAACTTGTATGCCTAGTCATTGAGTTACACATATTTATAAGCAGTAGGATAAATATGTCACTCAGTTATATATTTCTGTATATAACTTATATAGGCCTAGTCAGTGAGTTACACATATTTATAAGTAGTAGGCTAAATATGTCACTCAGTTATATATTTCTGTATATAACTTAGATAGGCCTAGTCAGTGAGTTACACATGTTTATAAGTAGTAGGCTAAATTTGTCACTGAGTTATATATTTCTGTATATAACTTATATAGGCCTAGTCAGTGAGTTACACATATTTTAAGTAGTAGGCTAAATATGTCACTGAGTTATATATTTCTGTATATAACTTATATGCCTAGTCAGTCAGTTACACATATTTATAAGTAGTAGGCTAAATATGTCACTCAGTTATATATTTCTGTATATAACATATATAGGCCTAGTCTGTGAGTTACACATATTTATAAGTAGTAGGTTTAATGTGTCACTGAGTTATATATTTCTGTATATAACTAATATAGGCCTAGTCAGTGAGTTATGTATATTTATAAGTAGTAGGTTAAATATGTCACTGAGTTATTGCCTTTGCAAAACAAAAGTGATCCGTTTATCTGGCCTCCCCCAGGCCATTCAGCATGTCCCCAGGTGGCGATAGGGGAACACTCTACAGATATGTAGGGTACCTCCATAGGAGGCATGGACCAAGGGGGGACCTTGTCCCTGGGGGTCCATAATAGAATCTGGGGCACCCTTGCCCGGGGTCATAAATACAGGCGGAGGAGGAAGAAGGCCCCTCAAATGTACACTCAAAAGGGCCCACTTGTTTATCCACAAGTTCCATGAGTTGCAAACCTTCTCCCAGCAATGGGTTAAATTGCATGGTGATGCAGAACACCATCGCGGGAAGATCCTCTATAGGAGGACAACTGTGGCAGGGCGTAAGATCCAGATCTATGGACAACGGCCTCTGCAAAGGGCTGCCTCGACCTTTTCGGGGTACCTGCAAGACTGGGGACCTTGCGGTCAACTCTATTCCCACTTGAGGAGTGGCGCCCCTCGAGGAAATTATAGCCTAGTAAACGACACAGCATTCGCACGGGATTCTGACTAATGGACAATTCTTCTGGAATTGGTATGTTTTGATGGGCGTCTTGGGGCTGAAAAACCTCTTCCTAGCTAATTTATCTATTACGGGTTGCCTCCCCGTAGTAGCATAATATTTGTAGGCATGAATATATAATGAGTCGGAGGTAATAGGCTTGAGATTGTCTGTGCAGGATTTCGACTCTTGTTGATAGAAGAGCATCGCCAAGCGCTGAAAACCATGTTGTGACCAAGATGGGCCCAGGATTGCACAAAGCCTCCATTCATGGAGGTCCCAGGGACTTCTTGCTGTCCGGTTCTAAGCCGGCTTAAGCACTTCGGTGTAGACTTGAGAAGATATGTGATCCCCGTCCTGCACTGGTATCCGGGATCATTGCTTTTCCTGAGGCGAAAAAAAATTTCAATGATTTAAAGAACATGAAAATTGGAACTTGGAATGTTACGACATTAAAAAATGACTATCGTATCGACATTTTGACTGACGAATTCAGACGAATCGAACTGGATCTATTAGGAGTTTCAGAAACTCATATCCCAGGGGTAGGAAGCATGAAATTAGGTGATATAGAATTTGTTTACTCAGGCAGGAAGGATGGGTTACATAGACAGGGAGTAGGGCTCATGATGAATAAGGAAGCTGCTAAGTCTTGTTTAGGCTGGGAAGGTATTAATAATAGAATACTAATTGCTCATTTTATGACTAGAAAGTTCAAGGTATCAGTTATAGTAGTATACGCCCCTGTAGAACCGACTGATGGAGATACTAGTGACTCAGATGAATTTTACTTACAGTTACAGGAGCAAATAGACAAGGTCCCAGGTAGAAATATGATGTTATTGCTGGGAGATTTTAACGCCCAGGTTGGTAGAAATATGGATAGATGGTATCCCAGCTTAGGTAAATTTGGTGTAGGAAAAGAAAACAGTAATGGATACAGACTTCTGCAATTTTGTAGGTATAACAATCTAGTTATAACCAATACGGTGTTTGGTCATAAAATGGCTCATAAGCTAACATGGTATTCACGTGATGGTAAGACAGCAAACCTTATTGATTATGTTATAGTAAATCGAAGACTGGCAGGATCAATACAAGATACTAGGGTATATAGGAGTGCTGTTATTGATGTTAAAAGTAAAGATCACCATCTAGTAGTGTCAAGGGTTAATTTAAAGCTGAAATATCGGAAGGGTAATTACCTCCCGGGAAGTTATGATGTTAGTAGACTCCAGGATGAGAATTTGAGAGAAACTTTCCAGGAACAGTTGAATGCTAAACTTGAGAGCTTAAAATTTGATAATGTGGAAGATGGTTGGAATAATTTTAGAAAAATAATTTGTGAAGTTGCTGAAGGTGTATTAGGGAAGAAAGCTAGAACTGCAGCTAAGAATATTAGTGAAAAAGCTTTAAGTTTAATAGAAAGGAGAAAGGACTTGTACAAGAATTATCTGAGTGATAGATCACATGAAAACAAAAGAAATGTAAAGAAAGTGGAGAAAGCATTGAAATATGAACTAAGGAGGTGTGAAGTGGAGGCCATGGATAAAATTGCCGAGGATTTAGAAGATGCAGCTAGACGGCATAATAGTAAAATATTGTACTGGCACGTTAACAAATTGAGAGGTAGTAGTCGATCCGGACTTGTCCCAGTTAAAGATAGGAATGGGGTGGCAATTAGCGATAAGACAAAAGCTAAAGCGAGATGGGCCGAACATTTTGAGAATTTGCTTAACCGAGATAGAGTTGCAGGAAAAAATATAGAGGAAAATGAAAAAGTTTGTGATACCTTGGATGTGAAGGTAGATTTGTTTTGTGAGGAGGAATTAGAAACAGTACTAAAAGGATTAAAGAATAATAAGGCTCCAGGTGCTGATAGGGTAGTAAATGAGTTTCTTAAATATGGTGGCTCTGAGGTTAGAAATAAGTTATTGGAGATTATGAATATGATTTTTGAAAAAGGGGAAGTACCTAATGATTTTAGGAAAACCTTAATTAAGCCACTTTATAAGAAAGGTGATAAAAGTGAGTGTGGTAATTATCGAGGCATTAGTCTGGTCTCTGTAGGTAGCAAATTGCTTAGTAATATGATACTTTTTAGACTGAGAGATGCCGTAGACAAAGTTTTAAGAGAAGAGCAGTGCGGTTTTAGAAAAGGTAGAGGATGTGTTGACCAAATTTTCACTCTTAGGTTAATAATTGAGAAGTGCCTAAGTTTTCAAACACCTTTGGTCCTTAGTTTTATAGATTATGAGCAAGCGTTCGATTCTGTTGATAGAGGAGCTTTAGTAAAGGTTTTATCCTTGTATGGTATACCAGACAAATACATTAAAGTGATTAGTGCTATGTACGATAATAACACTGCTGCGGTTAAGGTAGGAAATGAGGTTAGCAGCTGGTTTTGTATTAAATCAGGAGTTAAGCAGGGTTGTGTTCTATCCCCCTTTATATGGATTATTTTGATGGACTTTGTTTTAAGGAGCACAGGAAAGGCAATGGGAGACCACGGAATCAAATGGGGAGGAAAAAGTCTCCTGGACTTGGATTATGCTGATGATTTAAGCATCCTAGATGAAAGTGTGAGCAAAATGAATGAAGTTTTAGAGGTTTTGCGAGTTCAGGGTGCTAGTATTGGTTTGAAAATTAATGTTAGGAAGACCAAGTCACTAAGGCTAGGAATAAGTGAAGATGAAAAGGTGACGTTGGGTAATGAAAAGATTGATCAGGTGGGCAGTTTCACTTACCTTGGTAGTATTATTAGTAAAGATGGTGGGAGCAGTGAAGATGTTAAAAATAGAATAGCCAAGGCTCAGGGTGTTTTTTCACAGTTAAAAAAAGTCTGGAAGAATAGGAAGATAAGTCTGCAAACCAAGATTAGAATCTTAGAAGCTACAGTGATGACAGTGGTCAAATATGGCTCTGAAGCATGGACGCTCCGAAAAGCGGATGAAGATTTGCTAGATGTTTTCCAGAGAAATTGCTTAAGGATTGTTCTGGGTACCCGGCTGACTGACCGTATTTCAAACAATAGGCTATACGAAAAATGTGGTTCAATACCACTTTCTAGGTCTATAATGAAAGAAAGGTTGAGGTGGTTAGGGCATGTTGTTCGGATGAAGGATGACAGACTGCCGAAGATTGTTCTTTTCGGCCAACCATCTAGGGCTAAACGGAAAGCAGGTCGTCCCCGTCTGGGTTGGGAGGATGTCATAAAGAAAGATTTAAAGGAAATGGGAACTTCGTGGGCGGGTGTAAAAAGGGAGGCTTTGAATAGATTGGGGTGGAGGAGGAGCGTGCGTAGCTGTGTTGGCCTCAGGCGGCTTGGTGCTGCGATGAGTTGTTAGTAGTAGTAGTAGTATGATAACATCGGGAAAATAAAGGTCAACAGTCAACATTTCCTGGGCAATATTTACTTAGCAGTACGTAGCTGGCTACCCAATTTCTAGCAATGCTAGAATTTGGCGCTGTTGCCTCAAAAGATGCACACGCCTGCTGAAAATTCATTCTCTCTGTCCCCTTGATTCAGTGTACTGGCCCGTTAAACTTTAAGCTAATATGAGCACTTTCGTATAAAAGTTTGAGAAGAGAAATAAGCCTCTGAACATCATTATTTTCATGTTTAATTTTCCCAGGTTAATTGCTGCTTAAGTTTCAAAATGATCGGAGAGGGGGGCTGTTGGGAATCTATAGCCCTTTTTGTTAAAAAGTTGGAGGTAGCAGGGATTTACTGGCCCACTTTGCTTCTGCAATCATACAGGTCAAAGATTATTTCACGATTCTAATCCAAATAAATACAACATACCTATGTTAAGACTAAAATAAACGTGCTATAATAAACGTGCTAACGAACGCTAACTAAACTAAAATAAACGTGCTAACGAACGTGCTAAGTTTAGTTAGGTTGGTGCTAGCAAGCAAACTGATATATCCTAATATAGAATATAGACTAAATAAACTTTGCACAATCCTGGTTCGAATAACGTACAACTAATTGAGACTTAAGTTGCATGTGAAAACTTTTTGCAACAAAGTTGGCATGGAAAGAGTAAGAGGGGTGCTGAAAGGACACTTTGAGTAGGAGGGGGAGTAGAGTAGGAGGTTGAGGGGGAGTAGAGCAGTTGAGTAGAGTAGGAGAGGGACCTGGCACTTTGCTTCTCTAATCCTATGGACCCTTGACCCTTGCATGATTCTGGCTTAAACAAGGCGCAACATGCCAAACTTTCTGTTAAGAAAACGCAAGGGGGGGGGGGGGTAGAGGGGCAACGGGTTCGGTGTGATCATCCATTCATAAGTCTTCAAAGTTGTAGCATGATTCCGGTTCAAAAAATAATAGAATTTGAATCCTTTAGAGCCAAAAAATAGAGAATCAAGGGCGAAGAGGAGTGTCAATTTTTATATAGACTCACTATGGTTCCAATCGCGCATACTGAAATCCTTGCAAGTTTGATCTGATACCACGCGTATGGGATTGAGAAAACTCATGGGGCATTGAAGGGGTGGCAGGTAACCTTCTAGTCATCCACCCGTAGAAAGCGCGCAAGGATTTCGTTCCCGTCAGTTTAGGCCTAAAAAACGCTGCTAGAACTCAGATTCACGATTGAATGAACCCTTCTCCAACTTTATAGAGCCATTCGTTCGATTTGAGGAGGCAGAGAAGAATATAAAGAAAATAAAAACAAAACACATGGGAGAGATATCGCTCTTTGCTAAGTCTACTGTGTTTAGTATGAAATAAACCTATGAAGCATGCATAAATTATAGCCCTAGTTGCTGGTGCTACAAGATTTGTGTCACTTCAAGGGCCAAATTTTTGGACCTTCAGATCGTTCTGGTCAAAAGACCCCCATATGGTTGTTGGGGGACACACAAGTTGTTGAAGGGGTGGAAGACGACTCTCCTGTCAGTTTTAGGCATTAAAAAGGGCACTAGAACTCAGCTTTGCAATCGAATAAGCCCTGCTCAGCCTTGAACGAGCATCCGTTCAATATGATGAGGACTAAAAAATAATAATACTGGAGAATAATATTTCTCCGTGCTAAGAGTCAACAACCCTTGCTACAAGTCAACAGCTCGTAAAAAAAAATGGAATACCAACAATCATACTGTTTACTTTTTTTATATTTGCATTTTATTGACAACCAGTATGATAGAGCTCCGTTGCACTCTTGCCTCCTCCTCCTCATAGGTTTTAACCACATGAATGTATTCAGGAAAACCACTAAACCTCTACCAACAACCCACTCCCTCGCCTGAGAAGCAAATTTCTGCACAGTAAGATAGCAAGGTTCGGATAGTTTCCTATCCAATGACCAAGCTCCTGTCAGTTTAGGCCATAAAAACACCACTAGAACTCGAATTCACGATCAAATGAGCCGTCCTCCAGATTCTTACGACCGTTTGTTTCATTTGATCGGCCAGAGGAATGTATAAAGACAAATAAATGGGAGGACATTTCTCTTTACTAAGTAAACGCTAGGCCTACTGCGTTAGGTATGAAATGAATTTATGAAGCTTTTGTCTTAGGTAGGCTGTTTGCATAATTCATAGCCCTAGTTGCTGATGCTGCAAATTTTTTTTCATCCCTGAAGGCACGTTTTTGGACCTTTTGATTGTTCAGGTCAAAAAATAAGTGTGAGCGCACCTGGGGGCATAGAAGTTGCTGAAGGGGTGGCAGATGACTCCTATCAGTCCTAGTGATTAAAAAGTGCGCTGCAACCCAGACTTTGAGAAAGAATGAGGGTGATCTATTTACTTATTCATAATTGTGTTTATATACAACCAGTGTAATTTGGCTCCACTGTCTCTCTTCCCTCCTCTTAACGTGTTCAAATCATAGGAAGGTATGATGGACAGCCTTCAGAGCTCTGTCAACAACCCCCTCCCTCACCTCGGAAGTAAATTTCTCCAGTTTCCTATTCAATGACTACTTTTAATTTTTGATTAACAACAATTACCAACTACAATATTGAGCAATCATAAGACATAAAAAGAAGTCAAAATCCAAAAATAGTTAAGAAATAACTTAATCACCGCCTAGATACATCCCTTAAATTGCACTACAATATCCCATCACCTACGTTAAATCTGAGACAAATCTCAAGCAATTACTTTCGCAACTTGTCGGCTTTCCATTTCCAATGAACTTTTCCAAATAGGAGCGTATTTACTTGGAGTAATTCTCTGAGCTTAATGATCACTATTATTAATCTATTCCCAGAAAAACGTATTTTGGGAAAACCGTCTTTCGAAATCGAAAAAAAAATATATAGACAATAGCTATTAGTCTTTTCGTACCACTAGGTAACATCTTTTTAATTCATTGATCAATAAAAGTTGAATTATATCAAACGCAAAAAAAGTAAGTTTTGAGGCCCTGGGGTAGAGAAATGATGGTAATTTCTACGTTTTGAAGTTGAAAAGCGAATAACCGAATATCAACCTTAGACCGTCACTATCTCAATGCCAATCTGCCTCAAACCACCCTTATTCACATAACTTATTTTAATATTGAAAGGTAAAAACTTAGTGATTATATAATCATTTTCATTTCATAATCATTTTATAATATTTGAAATTTTATTTATATTAAAATAAAATAGAGGGCACAGTAGGTAGTAGGTATAAGCAAATTGAATCCGAATTTTTATTTTTCCCATATCTTTTCCCGTATAAAGTAAGAATTCAGATAAAATAATTGAAAAATTTTGTTAATAAATGAGAATTTTGTTAATAAATGAAATGTTTGCTAACATTTGGCCTGAAAATTTTGAAAGACAAGGGGGTGCTAATCAATATTTTGCCCTGGGTGCAATAGAGGCCGGAACCGCCAGGGGGCCTCTATAAAATGTTTATAGTTGCTCGCGCAAGCTAAATAAAATGTTTGCTAACATTTGGCCTGAAAATTTTGAAAGACAAGGGGGTGCTAATCAATATTTTGCCCTGGGTGCAATAGAGGCCGGAACCGCCAGGGGGCCTCTATAAAATGTTTATAGTTGCTCGCGCAAGCTAAATAAAATGTTTGCTAACATTTGGCCTGAAAATTTTGAAAGACAAGGGGGTGCTAATCAAGATTTTGCCCCGGGCGCAATAGAGGCCAGAACCGCCAGGGGGCATTCAGTACTGACCTCAAAAATTAAATTATTTTAACTGTGTGCCTCGCAAGCTACAACAAGCTGTAGTAGGATTCATTCTTAAAGTCAAGTGTCGGTCAATTAAGCTATTCGCCATGGATGATAAACAGTATTTATTATCCTTACCTCAACTTTCCGCCGGATTATGGACCATAAAATTCCATTATGTAGTTAGTCAATTTAAAAACAGTATAAAGCCTGTAAACTTCGATTTTTATTATTTGTTTTCATTTCATAATCTTTATACCATTTACCTATATCTTTTCATCGTCCTTATTTATTTGTTAATTCAAATCCCAATTTTAGTGCTTAGTTAACTGATGTCTCAAATCAAGCATTTGAATGTTTATTTCTAGATCTTGCCAGGGGCGTCTTTTGGGGGTGGCAAGGGGGGCAGTTGCCCCCCCCCCAATAATGTGGAGAAAAAAATATTATACGTCCCATGCCCATTGACTATCCAGATATGGACCCCTCTTGCCCCCCCCCCTTCCCAATACAAATGCTGGAGATTCGCCCCTGAATGTTGCTAATAAACACAAGAATAAACTGAAAAACTTGTTTCCTGAATATCGAGTCCCAACAAACCCATTTCCTAATTCCTAACAGTCTTTTGCAAAACATCAAACAGTTGGAAAGATTCAACTCTTCCTTTCCTAAAACGTATTAATTTTTTTTTTTTTTTTTTTTTTTTTTTTTTTTTTTTTTTTTTTTTTTTTTTTTTTTTTTTCTTAACATTCTCACATTTTCTACTTTAGGAATTCAGTACAAGAGCTACAGACGACTTTCTCCAGATACATTTCCATTGTGAATTATTCTTTGATGATTTCCAAACTAGGAGTGCCCTATTCATACAAACGAGGGGTCACCTATTCTCCACCACCTGATGTCAGGGGCGTCTCGAGACTCATTTCACTGGAGGGCGATCTTCGTAAATTTTATCGAATCGTTACCTGATTTATGCCGAATTTTCTGCAGAAATCAAGAATTTTGCTAAATTTCGGGCAATTTCGCAAAATTTCTGACCGAATACCAAAAATGTTGGAGGAGCGGCACCCCCCCCCCTCGGGACGCCACCACCTGGTGTACATCTCAGAGCACCATATCTTCCACAAATCGTTATACTCTACCGCTACGTTTAGCCTTCTTCAAGCTACACGTTTTCTGTAAGCGTGGCACGCATCATAGGGTGTATACAATTTTTAGAACTAAGGAGCCCTTCCATTGAAGCTTATACCATGTCAAAACCAAACAGGAATACGTTAAAAATGGAATACGACTATATTTCTACCGCAGTGGTCATACTGTTGATCAGGGTCATAAACAGGATTTTTTCAGGAGGGAGCTTGGTTACAACAGATTTTTTTTTGGGGGGGGGGGGGGTGGGGGTAATAAAAAATTAAAAAACACATCACAAATTTGTTTATATTCATTATTGTTAGTTTTTACGAGTCAGACAAACATTTCGGGGAGAGGGGGGTAGGAAACCTCCTACCCCCCCTGGATACGGCCTTGTTGTTGATATATTTTCAATAATTTAATAGTTTATGGAATGGGTTGCGCAAATAGTAATATGATGCAGGTTTTTCTAACTTCCTAATTTAATTCCTTGGGAAAAACTTCCAACAGATTTAATAGCATCAGCGTCGTCAATCATGGAGGTCCTGCTGTTATTATCTCGGTAATGAACGAAAGATATAAGCAAGGAAATGACTGTTGTATCTTCTTTCTTTCAAAACAGTGAATATGTTGTAGCCTTTAAATATAAATCTTCCGAACTCTTTCAGTTATTGCACGGCCCCCAAATTTTCAGTATTTCTCTCAATTTGCACAGAAACAAAAGCTGAGTTCTCCAAAATCTCCCCAAAAATTAACGATTTGTATTTAGCGTTAAACGTCCATGCATTTCGAGAGGTTGCGTATTCCCCCCCCCCCCGGTGTACATCATGGAGCGCCACATGTGCCACGCAGGTCCCCTACGCTTGAAATAGCCCCCCCCCCCAAAAAAAAAAGACTTGGACGGTTCCGCCACGCTTGAAACGTGCCATCTGTGTATATGATTTCTCAAAGTAGGCAACAGCTCGCTGTATTTACGATTGTTAATTTTTAGGGAGAACCCACCTTTCTTATGGAGAAATTCGGGAAGCCCCGAAAATTCGAGGATTGATAAAAATCGATATATTCAGATGATATTTAAAGGTTAAGCATTTACTATCTTGAAAAAAATGCCGTTCTTTTATATACTAACTTCGTTCATTAACCATGCCATGGCGGCATGATTTCCGCGATTGACGACGATGATTCAATTAAGTCATCTCAAAGAATCTTCCCGAGGAACAAGATTAAGCTTGACCTAGTCTCGTTTGTATTCCCCCTCTCCTATTCTGAAAAAAATTGCACTATATTATTATTTACGTAACATGTTGCATGAAGTAGTAAATCATATTGCAAAGACATCAGGGTATTACCATTGCTATAGAAATATAATCGTAATTGATTTTCTGACGCATTCCTGTTTGCTTTTGACATAGTAAATGAAAAGTATGGATTGGTGGTTGCATAAGGCATACTTATATCTGAGGGACTGTCCACTTTTATGAGGATTGGTACCATTCATTTATTTTTTTGCTGAATTGTTTAAAATAAATCTTATCTTATAACTACTACTACTATTACTAGCAACTCACAGCAGCACCAAGCCGCCTGAGGCTAATACAGTTGTTACAAATAGGTTTTCGGTAGTTGTTTGGGTACTTTCGTATTAGCCAGTACATACTCGAAAAGTGAAGTTACGTTAATCCTAATTAAATATACCAAAATATGATGAAAATATAATATTTTATTTTATTTAATAATACTTTGGTCTATATAGTTACACATTAGAGGGGGGGGGGGGTAAATTAACCTAACCTTACACCAACCGTTTTTTTTATATCTTCGAAAATTACCTAAATTTTCTAGTACTTATAGCTTTTTCAATGTAACCGTAACTCAAAGAATTTCAAACATTTGGAATCAGCAATTCAAAAAATTTGGAAAAGGCAAGAAAAGTAAATCTTTGACATAGAAGAATTTTTTATTTTATTTTAGTTTCTGGTGAAAAGGGATGCTCTTTACTCACCATTCACTACATTAAACGGCTTGGTTTCTTTCAATTGTTTGGTGTGGTATTTTGATTTTAACTTTATATTCATTTTAAAGTCTGCATTACTTTCAGTTCTTTGTTTTTACTTCCTTATTCACTGTTGACTGAATTGCAATTTTTCATATACTTTAGGGTCTTCGTATCTTTTCGTATACGGGTCATGACCTCCCAGGAGGTGTTAATTTTCAAATTGCAACCCTTCTAATTGGAATGGACATCTAGAATCGCTTTTTTGGGGGACTCGGTGCCTTAAAGGGACTTCAGGCTGGCTATAGCCCTTAGATATGGCAATAGAAGTGAGAACTTTGTATCTGCGATAGCGTGACGGGCACTTCCTCTTATTCTTTTACCCTTAATATGAAATTAGAGAAACGTTAGTCAATTAAGGTAAAATACCGGATATCAACAGGTAAAAACGTGCTTTGGACTTTAAATACAGATAGTATGACTTACAGCCTATGCAAAGTCAAGAAAAATTTCAACTAAAATAGCACCAGCATAAAAAAGGAAAAAAAATTCAAAACCTCCCGAAAATTCCGACAAAAGGGCCTATACTTTAAGGATTTTCGTTGCAATCGAAAATGCTGTCCATCGTTTCTGACGAAATTACACAAAACTGCAAAAATAAGCAAGCCGGAAAAATGGCTAAAAGAAAAGGTGCTTAGCTTGTCAGTGGCAGGTAGGGCCACAAGTAGCTGCCAGGGGCCTGGACACTCAGTAAAGGGTACATTACCTTAAGCGCAGATTCGTTTAAAATCGCACGTATGATTTGCTGAGCAAAACAATGCCTTAAATTTCAGGATTTAAAACCTTTAAATAATAATTTGCTACACGATAACATTAGAAACATGAAACAAAGGGTTGTTGAATCTGATCCTTGCTTTTTGCCCAATTTGAATATTCATCTGAATGAATATTTCATAGGCGGCGCAATCACGCTGCCTATGTGAAGAACGATGTTGGCACAATGTATTTTTTTTTTCCTTTAGACCAGGGCACTTCGTATCAAAGGAGTTGTCGTAGAAACTTCGAAAAGGTCTCATTCGATTGGAAATTGGAGTGGCTTGTGCCCTTTTTAATAGTCGAAAGTAATTGGAAGGCAACTAGCACCCCTTCCACGCCCACCATTTCCCCAAACACATCCAATCAAAATTTTAAGATAGCCATTTTGTTCAGCGTAGTTGATTTCCAGATAGAAATTATGTTTTTGAGGAGGACCCTCCTCCACAACCCTCAGAGCAAGGGTTTTAAGTTATGCCCTGGGGGCATATAAGAACGATGTTGGCACAATGTATTATTTATTATTATTTCTTCCTTTAGACCAGGGCACTTCGTATCAAAAAGTTGTCATAGAAACTTCGAAAGGGGCTCATTCAATTGGAAACTGGAGTAGCATGTGCCCTTTTTAATAGTTGAAAGTAATTGGAAGGCAACTAGCACCCCTTCCACGCCCACCATTTCCCCAAACACATCCAATCAAAATTTTAAGATAGCCATTTTGTTCAGCGTAGTTGATTTCCAGATCGAAATTATATTTTTGAGGAGGACATTCCCCGACAGCCCTCAGGGCAAGGATTGTAAGTTATGCCCTGGGGACACATAAGGTTTTTAGAGAAAGCGTCGTCGAGAAACTTCAACTCATTCGATTGAAAATTCAAAGGGCTAGTGCCCTTTTTAATAGTCGAAAGTGATTGGAGGGCAACTAACCCTAACCAACTATACCCCACCTTTTCCCCAACCACATCCAATCAAAATTTTGAGATAGTCATTTTGTTCAACGTAGTTGAAAGGTCTGGAAATTAGGTCTTTGAGGATGACAACCCCCCACATCCATCAGGACAAGGGTTGTAAGTTATGCCCTGGGGGCATATAAGGTTTTTATAGAAAGCATTGTCGCAGAAACTTCAAAAGAGGCTCATTCGATTGGAAATTGAAATGGCTAGTGCCCTTTTTAATAGTCGAAAGCGGTTGGAAGGCAACGAACACCCCTTCCACGCCCACCATTTCCCCAAACACATCTAATCAAAATATTGAGATAGCCATTTTGTTCCACGCAGTTGAAAGTTCTGAAAATTAAACCTTTGAGCAGGACACTCCCCCCACAGTCTTCAGGGCAAGGGTTATAAGTTATGCCCTGGGGGCATATTAGGTTTTTCTTTGAATCTTTGTCGTAGAAACTTGAAAA
Source organism: Artemia sinica (assembly GCA_027921565.1). Lineage (NCBI taxonomy): Eukaryota > Metazoa > Arthropoda > Branchiopoda > Anostraca > Artemiidae > Artemia > Artemia sinica. The sequence continues at coordinate 68,430,144 of CM051265.1, forward strand.
AGGGCTCATTTGATCGGAAATTCAAAGGGCTAGTGCTCTTTTTAATAGTCGAAAGTGATTTGACGGCAACTAACCCCCCTCTCGAGCCCACCTTTTCCCCAAACACATCCAATCAAAATTTTTAGATAGCCATTTTATTCAACGTAATTGAAAGGTTTGGAAACTAAGTCTTTAAGGATGACAACCCCCCCCCCCCCCCACAACCCTCAGGGCAACGGTTTTAAGTTATCCCCTAGTGGCATATTAGGTTTTTATAGAAAGCGATGTTGTAGAAACTTCAAAAAGGACTAATTCAATTGGAAATTGAAAGGGCTAGTGCCCTTTTTAATAGTCGAAAGTGATCGAAGGGCAACTAACCCCCCTCTCACGCCCACCATTTCCCCAAACACATTCAATCAAAATTTTGAGATATCCATTTTGTTCAAGGTAGTTGAAAGTTCTGGGAATTAGGTATTTTAGGATGATAACCCCCTCAGAGCCCTTAGTGCAAGGGTTGTAAGTTATGCCCTCGGGGCATATAAGGTTTATATAGAAAATTGTTGTAGAAATTTGAAAAAGGGCTCATTTGATTGGAAATTAAAATGGCTAGTGCCCTTTTTAATAGTCGAAAGTGATCGAAGGGCAACTAACCCCCCTCTCACGCCCACCATTTCCCCAAACACATTCAATCAAAATTTTTAGATAGCCATTTTGTTCAACGTAGTTGAAAGTTCTGGAAATTATGTATTTGAGGATGACAAACCCCCCAGAGCTCCAAGGGCAAAGGTTGTAAGTTATGCCCTGGGGGCATGTAAGGTTTTTATAGATATCCTTGTCGTAAAAAGTTCAAAAGGGGCTCATTCAATTGGAAATTGAGAGGACTAGTGCCCTTTTTAATAGTCGAAAGTGATTGGAGGGTAACTAACCCCACTCTCATGCCCACCATTCCCCGAAACACATCCAATCAAAATTTTTAGATAGCCATTTTGTTCAACGTAGTAGAAAGTTCTGGAAATTAGGTCTTTGAGGATGACAACCCCCCCCCCCAGTCCTCAAGGCAAGGGTTGTAAGTTATTCCCTGGGGGCATATAAGGTTTATATTGAAAGCATTGTCATAGAAACTTCAAAAGGACTTCAAAAGAGCCGTTTTCGAGAACATACATACATGCATATACAATTACTGCTCACATATAAAGATAGTATATACATATATAATGTATTAAAGGTAATTACTTGGTCAGAAAAAAAACTGAAGAGAAAAATAAAACAAAAAAAGAAGAAAAAAACTGTTTTCTAACTTTAGCAAATGAGAAAAATAAGCACTCGAATGACGTCCTGACCTTACTCACCTATCCAATTGTCTAGGACAAAGCAGTGTAACCAGACATAATAGGACAGAACAAAGTTGCTAGTCTCTCCAAAGCTAGCCCGCTTAACTTATGACCACAGTTAAAACGAGCCCATCAATTAATTACGCAGGAAATCCGTTAGAGATTGGCAATTATACTGGAAAAGAACCCAACGCCATCATTTTTTGGAAATTCTACCTCATTCAGTCCCATTAGAGGAAATAGCCAATTACTATTGACAATTAGAATCTTTCATTCCTTCCTTATCCCAGAAAAATTCAATGATAGCCCTTGAAAATAATACTGTTAATAAACAGGTATACATTACGAAGTGTCAGCTTTTCTCCTCTCAGTTTCATGACAAGAGCTTCCATTTCTTGTTTGAAGAGTTCTGGATTGGGGCACTTATTGAAACTTCTCTCAAGAAACAGATCTGCAACAACTTTTCCCTGCAACATAAAAAAGCAGTTAAAAACTCACCAACTTTTTTCCCCTGAAAAGAAAGGTCAGAGAGACAAAATGAACAGCTGATAAAAATCTATTTGATCAAAAGAATTCACAAGCAATAAATTTGAATCCAAGCTGAGATAGAAAGACTTTTATAAGTCATAGGAAAAAAATTTGTTTAGGAGTATTCGTCAAATCAGCATGGTAAAATACATGAAAGTTATAAGTAAACATGGAATAGAATAATAAAAATTATGAGATTTCAAGCTGTCTGGATTCTAGTCCGTGGGAACAAAGCGAGATTTCTTAATGTAATTAAGTATAATGGCTCCCATAAAATCATAATTATACTATCATATTGCTGTTATTTATAATATAACATAATTTGATTATAAGTTTTAATAATTTCTGAGACCACACTGGCTAATCATGATAAAACATAAAATCGCAAAGAAACACGAGGACAATTAACAGCCAGTGAAAAAATTGAAAAATTATGCAAATATTTCGGTCAAGACCTCCTCTTGACCGTCCTCAGTGCAGAATAAAACTGCAGTTTTATTTTTTATCAGTTTTATTTTGCACTAAGGACGGTCAAGTGGAGGTCTTGACCGAAATATTTGCATAATTTTTCAATTTTTTCACTGGCTGTTAATTGTCCTCGTTTTTCTTCGCGATTTTATGTTTTATCAGTTTTAATAATAGATTTTAATTCCCGAACTGCAGTTACAGAAGAACACCATGCGATCCCCGTCCAAGACTTCAAAAAAGCTTATGCAATTCAAAACTGCATTTTAAATTACTGCAACCGAATAGCTCTGAAATACTGTTCCCATTTTCGAGTCTCGTCTTATTAAAGTTTCAAAGACACAGAAGTAGTTATTATAATAGTGAGTAGTAGGTACTAGGGCCTGAGTATCGGCGACACTTGAAATTACCGCAGCATACCCTCACAAGCCTGGCTTTCGGTGTGCCGCAGATCAATTTTTATCAGATTAACGATCCTACACACAAATACAACTAACAAAGAGACTACTACTACAACTACTACTAACAACAACTCACCGCAGCACCAAGCTACCTGAGGCCAACACAGCTACGCACGGTCCTCCTCCCTCCCAATCTATTAAAAGCATCCCTTTTTATACCCTCCCAGGAAGTTCCCATTTCCTACAAATCTTTCTTTATGACGTCCTACCATCCCAGACGAGGACGACCTGCTTTCCGTTCAGCCATAGACGGTTGGCCGAAAAGGACAATCTTCGGCAATCTGTCATCCTTCATCCGCACAACATGCCCTAGCCATCTCAACCATTCTTTCATTACAGCCCGAGAAACCGGGATTGAACCACATTTTTCGTACAGCCTACTGTTTGAAACACGGTCAGTCCACAGGGTACCCAGAACAATCCGTAGACAATTTCTCTGGAAAACATTTAGCAAATCTTTATCCGCTTTCGGAGCGCCGATACTTCAGAACCATATTTGACCACTGTCATCACTGTAGCTTCTAATATTCTAATCTTGGTTTGCAGTCTTATCTTCCTATTCTTTCAAACTTTTTTTTAACTGTGAAAAAACACCCTGGGCCTTGGCTATTCTACTTTTAACATCTTCACTGCTCCAACCGTCGTTACTAATAATACTACCAAGGTAAGTCAAGCTGCAATCTTTTCATTACCCAGCGTCACCTCTTCGTCTTCACTTATTCCTAGCCTTAGTGACTTAGTCTTCTTAATATTAATTTTCAAACCTATTTTAGCATCCTGAACTCGCAAAACCTCTAAAACTTCATTCATTTTGCTCACACTTTCATCTACGATGCTTAAATCATCAGCATAATCTAAGTCCAGGAGAGTTTTTCCTCCGCATTTGATTCCATGGTCTCCCATTGCCTTTCCTATGCTCCTTAAGACTAAGTCCATCAAAATGATCCATATAAAGGGGAATAGAGCACATTCCTACTTAACTCCTGATTTAAAAAACCAGCTGCTAACCTCATTTCCTACCTTAAGCGCAGTAATGTTATTCTCCTACATAGCACTAATCACTTTAATGTATTTGACTGATATACCATACGAGGATAAAAACCTTTGCTAAAGCTCTCCTATCAACAGAATCGAACGCTTGCTCGTAATCTATAAAACTGAGGACCAAAGGTGTTTGACAACTCAGGCATTACTCAATTATTAACCTAAGAGTGAAAATTTGGTCGACACATCCTCTACCTTTTCTAAAACTGCACTGTTCTTCTCTTAAAACTTTGTCAACAGCATCTCTCAGTCCAAAAAGTATTATATTACTAAGTAATTTCTTACCTACAGAGACCAGACTAATGCCTCGATAATTACTAAACCCACTCTTATCACCTTTCTTACAGAGTGGTTTAATAAAGGTTTTCCTAAAATCGTCAGGTACTTCCCCTTTTTCAAAAATCATATTCATAATCTTCAGTAACTTATTTCTAACCTCAGAGCCACCATATTTAAGAAACTCATTTATCACACTATCAGCACCTGGTACCTTATTATTTTTTAATCCTTTTAGTACTGTCGCTAGTTCTTCCTCACAAAACAAATCTTCATTCATATCAAAGGTATCACAAACTTTTTCATTGTCCTCTATTTCTTTTCCTGCAACTCTATCCCGGTTTAGCACTTTCTCAAAACGTTCTGTCCATCCCTCTTTAACTCTTTCCTTACCACTAATTGTGGCCACGTTCGTATCTTTAACTGGGACACGTCCGGTTTGACTACTCCCTCGCAATTTATTAACATGCCAGTATAAAATTCAACTATTATGCCACCTAGCTGCATCTTCCAGATCCTCGGCAATTATATCCATGGCCTCCACTTCACACCTCCTTAGTTCATATTTTAATACTTTCTTCACTTTCTTTACATTCCTTTTGTTTACATATGATCTATCACTCGGATAATTCTTGTACAAGCCCCTTCTCCTCGCTATTAAACATAAAGCTTTTTTTACTGATATTCTTAGCTGCAGTCCTAACTTTCTTCCCTAAGACACGATCAGCAACTTCACGAATTGTTTTTCTAAAATTATTCCAACCATCTTCCACGTTGTCAAATTTTAAACTCTCGAGTTTAGTATTCAACTATTCCTGGAAAGTTTCTCTCAAATTCTTATCCTGGAGTGTACCAACATCATAACTTCTCAGGAGGTAGTTACTCTTCCGAAGTTTCAGCTTTAAATTAACCATAGACCCTACTAGATGGTGATCTTTACTTTTAACATCAATAACAGCACTCCTATATACCCTAGTATCTTGTATTAATCCTGCTAGTCTTCGGTTTACTATAACAGAATCAATGAGGTTTGCTGTCTTACCATCCATCACGTGAATACCATGTTAACTAATTGGCCATTTTATGACCAAACACCGTATTGGTTATAACTAGATTGTTTTACCTACAAAATTGCGAAAGTCTGAAGCCATTACTGCTTTCTTTTCCCACACCAAATTTACCTAGGTTAGGATAACATCTATCCCTATTTCTACCGACCTGGGCGTTAAAATCTCCTAGTAAAAACATCATATTTCTGCCTGGGACACTGTCTATTTGCTCCTGTAACTGTAAATAATATTCATCTGAGTCACTAGTATCCCCGTCAGTCGGTTCTACATGGGCATATACAACTATAACTGATACCCTGAACTTTTTAGTTATAAAAAGAGCAATTAGTATTCTATTATTAATACCTTCCAAAACTAAAAAAGACTTAGCAACTTCCTTATTCATCATGAGCCCTGCTCCCTGTCTATGCACCCCATCTTTCCTGCCTGAGTAAACAAATTCTATGTCACCTAATTTCATGCTTCCTACCCCTCGGATATGAGTTTCTGAAACTCCTAATAAGTCCAGTTCGAATCACCAGAATTCGTCAGTCAAAATGTCGATACGACAGTCGTTTTTTAACGTCGTAACATCCCAAGTTCCAATTTTCATGTTCATTAAATCATTGAAATTATTTTGGCCCCAGGAAAAGCAATGATCCTGGATACCAGTGCAGGATGGGGATCACATATCTTCTCAGGTCTGCACCAAAGCACTTAAGCCGGCTTATAAACGGGCATTAAGAAGTCCCTGGGACCTCCAGTACGAATGGAGGCTTTGTGCAATCCTGGGCCCATCTTGGTCACAACATGGTTTTCAGCAATTGGCGATGCTCTTCTATCAACAAGATTCGAAATTCTGCACAGAGAGTATCAAGCCTGTTACCTTTGACTCATTATATATTCATGCCTACAAATATTATGCTACTACGGGGAGGCAGCCCATAGTAGATAAATTAGATAGGAAGAGGTTTTTCAGCCCGCGACGCCCGTCAAAACAGACAAAGCCCAGAAGAATTATCCATTAATCAGAATCCCGTGCGAATGCTGTGTCGTTTACTAGGCTATAATTTCCTCGAGGGGCGCCACTCCTCAAGTGGGAATAGAGTTGGTCACAAGGTCCCCAGTCTTGCAAGTACCCCGAAAGGGTCGAGGCAGCCCTTTGCAGAGACCGTTGTCCATAGATCTGGATCTTACACCCTGCCGCAGTTGTCCTCCTACAGAAGATCCTCCCGCGATGGTGTTCTGCGTCACCACACAATTTAACCCATCACTGGGAGAAAGTTTGTAACTCACGGGACGTGTGGACATGCCAGCGGGCCCTGTTGAATGTACATTTGAGAGACCATTTGTACATTTGAGCAAAACCAAATCTGAAATGATTGTACGATAAAACAGCTTTGCATTATGTTGTTGAAAAGGCACATGATATATTTGTCAACTGCTGCTGAGCATTAGAGTCAACCCAAATGTGAAATGCTTGGTGTAAAGCAAAACAGCTTTGCATTGCGTTGCTGAAAGGCATAGGGGATCAAATAACTGGTATTGAATATCCTTTACAAAACGGAGCCAACCCAAACGTAAGAAGTGATTGTCCCTGAAGAACAACTTTACATTATGCTACTGTAAGACGCAGATTGGATATTTGTCAGCTACTAGCTTTAAATGGTGCCAAAACTGATTGCTTAGATTCTTACAATGAAATACCTTTACATTTGACTCTGATAACAAAAAATAGCGATAACTATCTGTTTAACTATCTGTTCCTCGTGTCTAAATATCCGTAACTAAAAATGGAGATAACCCAAATCTGAAAGTAGCGATCAAAAAACAGCTTTACATTATGCTGCTAAAAGGTGCATTGGATACAACAGTCTACTAATGGTGAGCAATGCAGCCAACCCCAATTCGAGACATTTTCATCAGAAAAACAGCTTTATATTACATATACATATACGTGTATTTAAAGGCCAGTGGCCATACACACAAAAAAATTGAACAAATCAAACAATAGCACTCAACACTTTGAAATTATAATTGCCGTGCCTCTAAAACATCCTCTTTAACGATTTCCACCGTAATAATTAGCTCACAAGAAGGGTCTTCACGATAATTCGGAGCCGTGGTGCACCCCCTACCCCCCACCCAAAAAAAAAGTTATTCCTTAAATTCTTCAAACTTCGGCAATTACCCAGAAAATGTTCAATGTTATCCCCATACTCCTCACAAAGCGGACAAGCACACCCACCTCATGGGCCATCTTCATCATAAGAATCCCAGTGTCTCTTACGCAATTGCATACAATTTGATCAAACCCCCAATCAGCACTTCATTGCCCTCTACGGTAGGTTCAATCTCAAGTTATGCTGCCGAACTTGACAAACCGAGTGTTTGTCGGCTGCTATTCCTAAATGAAGCGGGTTCAGATTCCTTGACTTCAGATAACGAGATAGCATTAATGACTGCGTTAAAAAAGCCTTATATCAGAAATAGTTCTTTCAAAAAGTACTCTGTTGTATCTAAATATTTTTTTTTTTATAAAATGCGGTTTCTGAGATTTCCGAGGTTTTTTAGATTTTTTTTTTTTTTAGAAAAGGGTGTTTAAATTTAGGTAGTTTATCGTTCCAAGTTACCGGAAGCTGTAGAAGGAAAGCACAGACAAATACTCAAGCAACCAGTAAATAGAAATGGTAATGCTCCAAAACTAGCACCAAAGAAAAAATGGTTTCGGAGACTATGGAAGCTTGCTCTATACGAGTTTGACAGTTCACTGCAATCAATGTGCCGGGATATAATCAGGCACGCTAGGGTCGTTTCTGAACGGGCACAGGCAATTGCGGTATCTTAGAAACTGGCTTAGTTTCTAATCCGGGTTACCACCCCTAGATTTATCACTATTTCTAGTGATTTTTCATATTGCCAAAAGAAAAAATCACTAAATCAGCACATAAATCACTAGATTGTTGAATAAAATCACTAAATCCAGCCACAAAATCAGTAAAATCTAGTGTTTTGTTTACCGAGTGGCAACCCTGAGTGGCTCTCGTGCATCTAAGCTGTCGAAGTTAATTTCTGAAAAATGAATTTTGAAAAAGAGCTGGAAACACTGATAGCTCTCCCTTTGCTACCTACAGTAGCCAGGCTCATGCCTCTATAATTCACACATTTTTTCTTATCACCTTTCTTATACAGGGGTTTAATCGGAAATTTTCTAAAATTGCTAGGTACTTCCGCCTTTTCAAAAATCATATTCATAATCTTCAGTAACTTATTTCTAACCTCATAACCACCATATTTAAGAAATTCATTTAGCACACTATCAGCACCTGGAGCCTTACTTTTTTTAGTATGATGATGCCTTTTAGACTTAGAGATGCTGAACACAAAGTTTTAAGAGAAGAACAGTGTGTTTTTAGGAAGGGTAGAGGATGTGTCGACCAAATTTTCACTCTTAGGTTAATAATTGAGAAGTGCCTGAGTTGTCAAACACCTTTAGTCCTCATTTTATTGATTTTCCAAAAGCGTTGGATCCAGCTTATAGAAGAGCCTTGCCGAAGGTCTTATCCTTGTATGGTATACCAGACAAATACATTAAAGTGAATAGTGCTATGTACAAGACTAGTACTGCTGCGGTTAAGGTAGGAAATGGGGTTAGTAGCTGGTTTCATATTAAATCAGGAGTTAACCAGGGTTGTGTTCTATCTCCACTTACAGGGATCATTTTTATGGACTTTGTCTTATCGAGCACAGGAAAGACAATGGGACAACATGGAACCAAATGGGGAAGTAAAGCTTCCCTGGACTCAGACTATGCTGATGATTTAAGCATCCTAGATGAAAGTGTGAGCAAAATGAATGAAGTTTCAGAGGTTTTGCGAGTTCAGGGTGCTAGAATAGGTTTGAAAATTAATGTTAAGAAGACTAAGTCGCTAAGGCTAGGAATAAATGAAGATGAAAATGTGACGTTGGGTAACGAAAAGATTGATCAGGTGTGCAGCTTCACTTACATTGGTAGTATTATTAGTAAAGACGGTGGGAGCATTGAAGACTTTAAAAGTAGAATAGCCAAGGCTCAGGGTGTTTAAACGCAGTTTAAAAATGTTTGAACGAATAGGAAGATAAGTCAGCAAACCAAGGTTAGAATATTAGAAGGTACAGTGATAACAGTAGTCAAATATGGCTCCAAAGCATGGACGCTCTGAAAAACGGAGGAAGATTTGCTAGATGTTTTCCAGAGAAAATGCCTACGGATTATTTTGGGTACCAGACTTACTGATCGTATTTCAAACAGTAGCCTGTACGAAAAGAATGTTTCAATCCCACTTTCTAGCGCTATAATGACAGAAAGGTTGAGATCGCTAGGGCACGTTCTGCGGATGAAGGATGACAGATTGCCAGTGTAAAGAGGGAAGCTTTGAATAGATTAGGAGGGAGGAGGAGCGTACGTAGCTGTGTTGGCCTCAGGCAACTTGGTGCTGCGGTGAGTTGTTAGTAGTAGTAGCAAATTGATTTTAAAAATAGCAGGTAAAAAAACCTTATTTTAGACCGTGCGACAAAGACCACGGGAAAACCACTCCTTCTTCATTATTTTTGTGATCCTCCCCCCGACTAAAAATCCTTTGGGAGACCCTCCCCTGAATAAAATTCTGGATGCGTCCCTGGGTCGTAGGGTGCCTTCATATCCACCTTAGATTACTAAACACGGCTTGAGCCTCTATAGACTGGGAGTCAAACTGGTTGTGGCAGCATAATTCTTGATGAGCTACGTCTTACATCATCATTATAGGCAGCATTAATTCACCTTTTAAGAAGCATTTAGGTTTTATTTTTTTCAGTTCAGTGTTTTTTCCAAGATTCTTTATTTTTGCAGATTACACAACAAATAATCTATATTAGTATAAAATATTTTAAAAAGTAAATAAAACAATAAATCTTAATCTACCTGTTTAAGTATAATTGCCTTGAATGTATCACTGAGGTCCTTTAAATCTTTTTGTGTTAGCTTGGTAGTAATCCCACAGTCAAGGACGATCAGAAGGGGGGATGGATTTGAATCATAGTCCTTCCGTACCAGCATATTCCCTGGATGGAGGTCCCCATGAACAAAATTGTCTTCGAAGATCTGCATAAAACAAATAAATAAATAAATATAAATACTATTATTCTTTCAAACAAATCTTCCCAAAGTAAAACTGCCAATTACAGGAATTTTATCGAAATTTCCCAGAACGGCTTCTTTTTCACCTTTTTTCCATAATTAAATTTAGCATAGCGGAATCTAGTTACCTGCTCATAGGACATAACCATATCTATTTCTTTATTTTTCCAAACAAATCTGCCCTTGTTACAGTTCTATTACGAGGGCTGATAGAAAAACAAATAAATTTAAAACAAAATTAAATGCAAACATAGTAGTAAATTAATACAAAAACATATAATTAATTAAAAAAATGCTAAAGTATCTGGAGCCAATCGGAGGATTCCGAAAATACGGCCGTTGCTGGGATCGCCAGTGGCTGGAAATGGTGGAGCCTGCCACCCTCGAGCGAAACCTATGGAAGGAGACATGTCGTCATCTATTGGGCGCCACGATGAGTCTGGATGCGGCTTGAACGTGCAACAAATACAAGTACAAGTCTATCTCAACCATCACAGACTAATTTATTTTGGTATTAATAGGCTATCGATTGTTGTTTTAAGGAGAAAAATTATCACTTCTGCAATATTTTTGGCGTTTTTTACCACATGTTTTTAGCATTTCCAAAATATTAAAGAGACTGATATACAATTCTTTTTTTCTAATTTGGAGGTAATAAAAAAGAGAGAGGCAAAAGTTCCCATGAGTTAGTAAGTTTTCATGAAATTTTCCAGAAAAAAAATATTAAAACAATTTTTGTTCTTCAGGGTACTAAATAATATTAAATAGATGAATAATTTCTAGCTCCAAAAATAATCCTTAGGAATAGTCAGACTTAGGTACAAACATTATGTACCGATAGATGTGTCAGACTCCATGAAGAACACGGAATTATTGATTAGAAATCACTTATTTATTTGGAATCAAATTATTGCATCAAAATTATTGCATCTCATCTGAATTCCTAGAACATAATTCCATAACAGTTGAGCTTTTCTGAAAATTAATTAAAAAAACTTTTTCCACAAAATAAGTTTTTCAAAAAAAAGTAAAGAATTCCATTAAACAAAAAATGAGCAAAAATATAATCTAATAATCTACCAAGCGTGAAACTACCGCAAATCAGCATCGATAGATTAATGAAACCCAAAACGAACAGAACTACAATAAAATACCGAGTCAAACTAAAAACGAACAGAAATTAACATAAGTTGGGCTCAAAACCCCTATGCCTTCCCAAGGCCAGAACATAATTTGCACTTTACTGACAAAAATATAAATGTTTTTACTTTTATAACTTTAATAAATCAAATAATATTAACATTTTGATTACTAAATATCAGTATATGTATATTAAACTGACAATGCATATTCAATTGTATTTTTTTTTTTCAGTAAAGTGCAAATTATTTTCTGGTCTTGGGAAAGCATAGGGGTTTTGAGCCCTACTCATTTTAATTTCTGCTCGTTTTGAGTTGGACTCGGTTATTTATTTTAATTTCTGTTCGTTTTGGGTTTCATTTATTTATCGATGCTGATTTGCGGTAGTTTCACGCTTGGTAGATTATTTGATTTAATTTTTGCTTTATTTTTAAGAAACAAAGACTATTAGAAATTTCAAGACTACAAGAATCACATTGAAAATGCTTAGCACAAAGTACGGATGCGGAGTTAATTATAACTAGTGATCATCAATTATCTTTTGCTGCTTCAACTTAAAATGTTTCTCATATTTAGTAGAAGTTGCCTACGGTGCATTCTGCACTTATTGTAATAATAAATATTAATAAATAATTTTTATTTTAATTTTATTAATTCTTGTATTGTAATTTATTCCAATTTATTTGATTAAAACAAGGATCTATTTAATTTAAAATCTAATGTTTTAATTTTATTTGAATGAAGTTAAAAATCGATAACTAATAAAATAATTGATTAAAAAATTAATCAATAATAAAACCACATTTCAATAAATATTGATCAGAATTTAGCGGAGACTACAAGAAACTCATATGACGTAAAAGTCAAGCTGCTCCAGAGACCAATCACAAACAACATGTAGGCACTCTCATCAATTCAGTTGAACAATATCTAGGAAAAAGAACACGAGTCTATAATAAGAGTAGAAGAAATTTTTTCCAAAGCTCAAATCTCACAGGAATTCCCGGTGAATTTCGGAGGAATTCATATCTACAGTCATTGTAGCCTCGTGGTCTTTTTCCCCTGCTAATAAGAAATGAGAGAGGGTATATCCTCTGATGAAGTACCAAAAATCAAGCCCTGTAAGATACAGCTTTTGAGTGCTCTTGAAAAGACAAGTACCCACTTAATATTTCATTATGCTGAACTTCTAACTTATAATGCTTGTAATTTACGTTATTCTGCAGATTCCTTATTAACATGATTTGACTGGCTCGTGTAAATTGTGACTGTCGCAGATTTCGCTTGTTTGTATATCTTAGATAAAGCTATCATAGAATTCATCTCTTGATTGTTGACAACTTCAAAGTTAGCTTTCAATGAAATTAATTTTAAATACAAGGTCAGAAGAAGACACAACTTCACCTTTTCGTAAAATTGAAAGTTCAAAGCTTTTGCAACTTCTGATTTTAAATTTTACTAGCAATGAAACATTATTTACATAAATTAAAATTTAAAGTACTTTAAACGTAAAGCTTTAGCATTAATACTGGAACCCCTAACTTAAAAAAGTTAGGGGGCTAAAAAAAAAAGGGGGGGCTACTCTGGGGAAGTTCCTTATTCTGATGTTCCAACAAATAAAAAAGCGATACTTGTATTACTTTTTTTCAACCCATGGAATTCTTTGACTACAATTTCTATCCTTGAAACAAATAATAAAAAAAAATGTTTTCGAATCAAATCTGTAGAAGATATAAATAATGTTTTTCCTTTGTCGTTCAGGATATTAAGCCTTACTGGTAAGGAATTTTTGAATGAACATGCAAATCTATGAGTCATTTATTCACTGGGAGGGGTAGTGGGTTAACCAAGTTCGACCTATATTTTTGGGGCAGGATGCAGCAAGATTTGCGACCGATTCAATTTTCTGTCTACGCTCAATATGAGCATTTTAGCAAAAGATAAGAGGAATAATGCTTAATACTACTAGCTTAGTAACTGAAAGTTTTAATAATTTTGAAATATATATAGGACACTTCTGATATCGGTGTTACAGTTTTGTAGCGAATTCCTTGTAAAACCTTGGCAATTTTCGGTAGAAAATCGGTAGATGGCTTTCAGCACGAGAACTATCTACCCATTTTCCACCGGAAATAGTTTTGGAATTTTCTTTTTTTGTCCGGAGATGGACCAAGAATCGGGTAGATCTCCAAAGAAATCGGTAGAAGGGGAAAAACTGTCTGATATGTATAAGTATAAAAATCACAATAATCGAGAAATCGATTGATTAAGTACTATATCCTTTTCGAGCTCAACACTTGGCTGAGACAAATATAAAAGTAGATTAAATTAGGCAGCTCTGGGAATGTCTACACTCTTTTAATCAATATTATGAACTAATTTTTCTGCAAATAGCCTAGTCAGACATAAATTGACGTTCTGATAGTTTGATACTTTATGAGGTAGCTTTGGAAATTGACTTTAGTCATGATGAACTTACGTTGCTGCCTTTTGTGTGGCACCCCAATGCCGAGAAGAAGAAATTATGGCACCCCAATTTCTTGGATTTTAATAAAATCCAAATATTTAAAAGGATTAAAAATTACAATTTGACGCTGCATTATGTGTCCTCATCAACGATACGAAGCCTGGGTCTCGATCCCAGTCGACATAGACGACTGGTCGACCCGTCGTCGATGAACAGTCGAAACGTCGACAATTGTCGGTCCCGAGTTGGGCTGAATAGCCTGTACTTCGTATCAAGCACAAGTAGTACGAGTACGAGCAAGTACCGTCATAAAGCAATGTAATCCCCCCCTACGGTTCAAATAGCTAAAATTACCTCCACGTTTAATATTAATTCTCAACAGCAACAAAAATTCATCACTCTGGAGATAATGGGACACCTTCTCTATAGAAACCTTTTTCTATAGTTGGTCGTTCAACTTTAGCAAGGTCACTCAACCAGTGAACTAGCTTTGTTACGGTACTTTGATATCTAAACTGGAAAAAGCTTGCGTTGCTACAATTCTTCAGTGTTTCAGTTCTGTCGAATCTGTTTTGCTGACTTGTCGAAAAGTATTCATCCGTTACGAAGTCAGCTGTGATTTATAATATATTTTTTATAAAGCGACTAAGAAAATGTGTTACGAGGAGTCTCAGTCAATTTTTCGACTTAATAAACTCCAGTTCATAGTCAAATTCCGTCTTAGTCAACCTTCAGGTATCAAAGCCGTACGACCAGCAATCCAATTTCAAGGGTTTAAACACACTGCTGTTATTCAGTGCTTGCAGATAAGTAAGAAGGGGGGGGGGGGAAATGTGTCGAAGTTTTGGTTCTACGGTGGAGATTGGGCATCATCAAGTTGAGTTTGGTACGATTCCAGAATAGAAAGGATTTATATTTATAGGGCGTGTAGAGCTGTTTCAAGCAATTTTGTGGGAACCTCACACCATCAAGGAGTGTTTCAAGGGTGGCAAGCAATAACTTTTGAAGTCATCACCCTCCCCAACAAAAAATCCATCTGGAAATGAACAATTCCGATGACTTCAAGTTTCCCTCTATACTGGTGACAATCCAGGTCTTAAGTTAAGTTTGGTTGCTTTAAGTCAAACGGGTCACTGAATACAGCGTAAAGGAGTTCATTACCAAAATTTATGCACTTTGATTAATTTGTTTACTCTGCTGTAGATTCGTTGAAATTCTTGTCCCTTCTCTTTGCTCCATTGTTATGCCTTTGTAATCTTAGAACTCATTTTAATAACTTTAAGTTTTAATCTTTGATGGATCGACTGTGATCTTTGATTTGGCTGGGGTATGTCTCGGATAAGCCCTGATTGATAACATACTGTCTTTCTATTAATTTTTTTTTTTTTTTTTCGGTGCTATTTCTTTCGTAAGAAATTTGCTTCTTTTTTCATTACCAAACTGCCCCCAACCGCTCTGTAGATATTCCATCGATGTTTTTTTTTTTCCTTGGTGCTAGACAAACATGTAAGGGTATGCTCTCGTTTAGCTACACGTTTTTAGTAGCATGAATAAAAGATGCAGTTCTTGCAATTTTTCTTCTTGTATTAAAATTTGCTTCAATTCTAGTAAAAGATTTTTTGGGGACATTTTTTCACTCTATCCTCTTTGATATATTTTTTAATCTCAACAATTCCTTTCTAATAATTATTTTACTCGGCGATGAAGCAACTCCATAAGGGAGTTAAACCCTTATAGATAATACGAACATTTATTCCTTACTTTGATAAAGTCTGTACACTTATATCCGACGGCTTTTTTTGGAAATACATACATGCATATCTACATCCGCTCAGTTGCTTCAGTTTCTTCTGACTCACTGTCAACCAAAACAATAGGCTATTTTATAAATATAAGCAGAACCAAAATCACGGCCTATGGGTCGATAAATTTCCCGACAAAACCTTTGTCTCTGTGTTTTTAAATTCGTTTCTAACTATAAGTGCGTGGGACTTTATAGAATTGCGATTTCTAGAGGGTTATTTTTTACCTTCATTTTCATTCATTGATATGGACCCTATTACAGACGAAGATTTTTGCATGTTTAAACAGAAAAAAGTGCCCAGTCAAGAAAAATGCAAATCAGTTGTAAAAAATTTATAGGAGTAGATGCGTCAAAAATCAATTAAATTATAATTGACAAAAGCGAATGAACCTGACTAGGCGCATATATTATTTTACAATGAACAGGGGATTTTCCAGAGTCGTCAATACAAGAAGAATATGTAATTTTTTACCCAGAATTTTAGTTTCTAGGAGATAAGGATTCTTCAAATCAATATAAGGGTAACCAGCCCCCTCATGTAGGGCTAAAGTGTCAGCAATCCTTTCCCAGAATAAGGTTTTAAAAAGAAGATTATGCATAGTTTGCCAATAGAAAAGTTTAATGAATATTTCGGTTCCTTTTCCAGTCAATCAGGATCTAGAAGCCGTCCTAGCCGTGTTTAGCGCGCTACACTTGAAACCCTTTACCCGTAAGCACAGGGGGTTCGACTCCTGCTGTCGCTGGTTAATTGTTCTGGGATGAGAATCAGAGGCGTGACTCTGTAAGCTCAGCCAGAGTCCACCCAGCTCTAAATGGACACCTTGAGAAACCTAGGGAAGGTAAATAGGAAGGGTGTTCGAAAGCACAGGATGGCTGGCGCGCCCATCACCATTGCACCTCCTGGCTGAAGCGCTATGAAACGAATATCAGCACCGCTTATAGGGAACGTTAAATCCAATGCCGTATTCTTTGTCTTTTTATACCTTTAGCAAGAATAAGAAAAGGGTTTAATGACAGTGCTCATCTGAGAACAAACCTAAATATAAGCCTGTCTAATTTGGGGACCACGAGTGCATGCAATCGACTACCTCAACTATTACTACTACTAAGAACTCGCTGCAACACCAAGCCGCCTAAAGCCGACACAGCTACGCACGCTTCTTCTCCATCCCAATCTATTCAAAGCCTCCCTCTTTACGCCCTACCAAGAAGTTCCAAAGTCCCTAAAATCATTCATTGTCACCTTCTCCTACACCATTTGGGGACAACCTCCTTTTCGTTTGGCCCTAGATGATTGGCCGAAAAAGACAACCTTTGGCAATCTGTCATTCTTCATCCGCATGAAGTTTCAAAACCATCTTAAACTTTCTGAACAATTAGTCGTGCAAAAACAGGCCTTAAAATCATCCTAGGAGCCAAGTATGTCAATAATGAGTCTGCCCTCGCAGCTCTACGAAAACCTATCTTTAAAGAACGCAGGTGTCACCAGATATGCGAACATGTGCACTCCGTACTTTAAAGTGCGGAACCCTATTCCCTGCCCCCCCCCCACTGCAATCAACATAAGCATACACCAAAAGAACCAGCTTGGGTCAGTGCGCTGCAGGGCAAATCGCTTCAGTGGTTCAATAGTCCCTTTTTTTAAATCGTATCTAACGTTTACGACGTTGTAGAAGATAACGAAAACAAGATGTGGGCTTAACCGCAACTAGAATAGCTATTTTATTATATGAATCTTGAATAACAAATGTACCGTTAGACGTCAGGTTTTCCTCAATAAAACTAAAAACAAGCTGAAGGATGCGGCAAGAGCCTTCATAGTCAAAACCAGCGGTGCCGATCTCCACATATTGTTATTTCAGCCAGGAATTGCAATGAGGGGTGGGAGAGGTTCGGGATCAGCTATCCAGAGCTTTCGTTGGTTACTGAGGTTACTCTAAACCCTAACTAAACCGGTTATTTCTTTTCCCTACCACCAACAAAGATTCCCTATGTTGCTTGAAGCAGGAAAAACCGGACATTGAGGTTATTCTCTTCCCTATTTAAACCGGTTATTTCTCTTCCCTGCTACCAACAAAGGTTTCCTAAGTTGGTTGAAGATGGCAGAACCGATTATTGAGGTTATTCACCTCCCTATTTGAACCGGTTATTTCTCTTCCCTCCCACAAACAAAGGTTTTTTAAGTTGTTTGAAGTAGGCAAAACCGGTTACTGAGGTTATTCACTTCCCTATTTAAACCAGTTATTTCTCTTCCCTGCCATAAACAAAGGTTTCCTATGTTGCTTGAAGTAGGTAAAACCGGTTACTGAGGTTATTCACTTCCCTATTTAAACCGGTTATTTCGCTTCCTTGCCACAAACAAAGGTTTCCTAAGTTGTTTGAAGTAGGCGAAACCGGTTATTGAGGTTAATTTTTTCCCTATTTAAACCGGCCTTTTCTCTTCCCTGCCACCAGCAAAGGCTTATTAAGTTACTTGAAGCAGGCAAAATCGGTTACTTAGGCCCATTTCTCCAAATTAATTTGGACTGATAAATAATGCTTCCGTCCTTTTTATTAGATGCGTGGTGGCTATTTGCTTACTCGCGTGTTGCAATGCTTTTTCTATATTAAATAAAAAACGAGTTTTTTTTAACTGAAAGTAAGGAGCGACATTAAAACTTAAAACGAACAGAAATTATTCCGTATATGAAAGGGGCGGTCCCCTCCTCAACGCCTCGCTCTTTACAAAAAAAATAAAGTCGCTCGTTTTAAATGCCTCGCTCGTTTTAAAAAATAAAGTTGTGAGACAGAGTCAAACTTTAGCGTAAAGAGCGAGGCGTTGAGGAGGAGACCACCCCTTTCATATACGGAATAATTTCTGTTCGTTTTAAGTTTTAATGTCACTCCTTACTTTCAGTTAAAAAAAGCTGTTTTTTTTTTAAATTTAATTTCTGAACGTTTTTGAATTATTGCAGCTTTGATTTTGGCTCACCGTACATGAATAACTAAAACGAAATTTGCCTTAAAACATTTTTTTGGCTAAATGGCTTTCTCAAAATTTTGTTCTGACGTAACTTACAAATACGTTACGTAATGAACTTCTATATTCGTATGTTTTTATTGCGTATATTAAGGTCTTTGGCCCCCTTGTCAAACCTCACTCTTTACGCTAAAGTTCGAACTTTGTTCAAATCACAAATCCCTGAATAACAAAGGCCGATTAATTAGAATAGATAGCTCTTTTGAAAGTACTAAAAATAACTTCAGAGTAAAGAGCGAGGTATTGACTATGGGGCGAGGCCCCTCATACACGTAATAATTTCTGTTGGTTTTAAGTTTTAATGTTGCTCCTTACTTTCAGTTGACAAAAACTTGTCTTTTCATTTAATTTCTGATCGTTTTTTAAATAATGCTGGGAAATCCGGTGCCCCCTTCATAGAAATTTCCCTTCCCCGAAGGAAACATCCTCCTTGGAAAGATCCCCCCTTGACCCCCTCCTCCAGCTCCCTCCCTCACCAAAAAAAATCCCTCCTGAAATCGTCTGCATACTTCCCATTAATTAACCAATACTATATATAAACAATGGGCAAAGTTCATAACTTGCAGCCAGGGTTGCCAACTTTTTGGTAAATGAATATGTCCCTTGAGCATCCAAAAATGTGTTCTTTTCAGTCAAATTATGTCCATATTTTGTCTATAATATGTCCATAAAATGTCCATCTTGAAGTCTCAGAAACTAGTTTTTTTACGACTTGTAAACCTCTTTCAAAGTGGTCAGTTAACAGCAAATATAATGAAAACGAAAAAGATTAATTTAGTTCATCCATTAAAAATGAACTAGTGTGAAAGCGCAAAAGTCATAAAAACATGTAGGCTAAACAGTAAAAAACTAATCGTCGGAGTTCCAAAAACTATGGGGGGTCGGCATGAGAGTCAGCATTTTCACTTCTTCTGGTAGCTTTTTGCCGATCAGAGTATTTCTTAAGCATGTCATAAGGTAGAATCCAGGAGCTGGGTTCCTGGAGTCAAGCGACGTTGCGGAGCACTAGGTAAGTTGGGTTGCCCTTCAATCAGGGGGGTGACATCCCCAAAGGCATAATTACTGGACCTTGGAACAATGCTGAACAAAATAGATGTCTAAAAACTATGATTGGATGCTGGTTTTCGAAACTGATAGGCGGGGGGGGGGGTGCCCTCAAATCACTTTTGACTCTTATAAAGGGCACTAAACTTCAATCAAATGAGCCCCATCTGAAGTTTATACGACTACCCATTCCATAAAACCTTATATGCCACTGGGGTATAACTTACAACCCTTGTCCCAGGGCTTTTAGGGGTTGTATAAACGCTGAGGGCATTGTTATATGTTCTTTGGGCCATTTTCAACAAAATCTCTATCTCAAAATTTCTGTTGGATGCATCTAGGGAAAATAATACGTGTGTGGAGGGGGGGGGGCTTACTCCAAGGGTGGCACGGCCCTTGTGTTTCAAGAATCGTTCTTAAAAAAATAGACAAAAGGTCGAACATTAGCGTAGAGAGGGGGCTATTGAGGAGGGAGTAGCCCCAGTCATATACGGAATAATTTCTGTACGTTTTAAGTTTTAATGTCACTCCTTACTTTCGGTGGAAAAAACTAGTATTTGTGTTTATTTCTGATCGTTTTTCAGATAATCCCAGGAAATCCACCCCCTCTGTGTAAAGTTTCCCCACGAAAAATTCCTCTATATAAAGTTCCTCCCATGTAAAATTCTTCCGCCGGGATATTACCCCCGAACAATTCCATCCCTGCTGCGCATCCTTTCCAGAAAATTTTTTCCTCATGATTCTGCCTTAAAAATACTCCTTACCATACTTTTATTTGAAGAAAGACTTGTATTCATTTAGTTTCTGGGTCTTTTTAAGGTCATTGGGGAATATCCCTGTTTGGAAAATACCCCCCCCCCCCCTGGAAAGTTTATCCCCAGAAATTTTCCATGGAGTATTTCTCCTGGTGATAATCCCCCCATGGGAACTTCTCCCGTGGAAAATACCCCTCCCCCCCCACAAAAAAAAAGATCCCAAGAGAATTCCAACTCCACTGAAAACTTCCCCCTGAGAGTTCCCTCAGAGTGTCTCTACATATACAATGGGATCAACAACGAGAAAAAAGACAAATAATAAACATTCTGTATACAGATTCTGGTAAATTCTCCCCATGTAAAATTTCCCCTGAAAATTTCACCCCCAGAAACTTCAATCCCAATGGGAAATTCTCCCCATAGAAGAGCCATCCCTAGAAGATCCTTGGGATATGTCGATATACTTCCCTATAACAAATACTATATGTAAACAACGGGCAAATTTCATAACTTGCGGCCCTTTTTCTGATGGTTCTGAGGGGTCATGTCATCTCCAAAGACATATCTATTGTACCTTTCAATAATACTGAACAAAATGGCTATCTCAAAATTTTGATCAGACGACTTTCAGGAAAAAAGGGCGTGGGACGGGGGCTAGTTGTCCTCCAATTTTTTGGTCACTTAAAAAGGTTCGATATGATCACCCCTGGAAAAAGCAACAACAACAAATAAACATGAATCTGTGATGCTTCATCTGGCAAACACTATAAAATTTCATTTTTATAGATAGGAGCTTGGAACCTCTACAGTGGGGTTCTCTGATACGGTGAATCTGATGGCGTGATTTCCATTAAAATTCTTTGACTTTTTTCGAGTGTTTTTCACCTTTTCCGAAAATTTGGCAAATTTTCTCAGGCCCACTAATGAGTAACACTATACTTAACAAATATTATATAGTTGGAATCAGCACAATAAGCTAATGTTTTGGTATATCTATTGGTATCAAAATTGATTCCAGATCATCAAGAATCTAATTTTTTTTTTTTTTGCTAACTTTTCATTTTCAGTTAGTAATACTTGATATATAGATAGATATTTTTGCCTGACTATTGGAAGCCGGAAGCGATTGTTAACTAAAAAGGTGCCTGCTTGCCTATTATCTTGACTGTAGCGTAAAAGCAAGGAGAAATAAGATCGTTTATAAATGAAAGAATACAAACTTTTAAAGAATTTCAAGAGTATTTGCAAATAGTTGTCTGCGGGAAAGAGCAAGCAATTCTGAAAAATCATAACGTTTGTAAAAAAAATAACATTTGTAAAAAAAAAAATAGCAGAAAATAGGTTAAGTAAGTTAAGTAAATTTAGTGCTAGACAAGTAGTTTTAATATTGATTTCGTGAAAAATGACATTTTTTTTACAAAAATATGTATCCAGCGGAAAAATATTCTATTTTATGTCATAAATTTGCAAAATATGCCCCTTTTATGTCCCAAATTTCTAAAATATGTCCCTTTTTTGCCCTATTATGTCATTGTGTCCCGGCACACAGGAATATGTCCTTTGGACATAAAATATGTCCAGTTGGCAACCCTGCATGCAACCCTTCCCCCGGGAACTGTGGGGCACTAAGTTATCCTCAAAGACATGTTTATTAGATTTCCGACTATGCTGAACAAAATGGCTATCTCAAAATTTTGATTGGGTGACTTTGGAAGAAAAATGAGCATGGCAGGGGGCCAAGTTGCCCTCCAATTTTTTTGGTCACTTAAAAAGGGCACTAGAACTTTTAATTTCAGTTCGAATGAGCCCTATCACGATATTCTAGACTACTGGATCGATACGATCACCCCTGGGAAAAAAAAAACAACAACAAATAAACACGCATCCGTGATCTTTTTTCTAGCAAAAAATACAAAATTCCACATTTTTGCAGATAGGAGCTTGAAACTTCTATAGTAGGGTTCTCTGATACGCTGAATCTGATGGTGTGATTTTCTTTAAAGTTCTATGGCTTTTAGGGGTTGTTTCTCCCTTTTTTCGAAAATAAGGCAAATTTTCTCAGGCGCGTAGCTCTTGATGGGTAAAATTAACTTGATCAAACTTATATATTTGAAATCAGCATAAAAATCTGATTCTTTTGATGTATCTATTGGTATCAAAACTCCGTTTTTTAGAGTTTCGGTTACTATTGAGCCGGGTCGCTCCTTACTTAGATAGATAGATAGATAGATAGATAGATTTATTTTCCATATACCAGTAAAATAATTACATAACAATCTACAAATCCCCACAAAGGCTCCATGGCCTGTAGGAGGGGGATTATGAAAAGATCAAATAAACATTAAACATTTAAACGCTTAAGACTTAAACAATATAAACATAACATTAATATTTAAACATATAAACATAAGCATTTTAACTTTTAACATGTAAAGCATTTGCTTAATAAAAAAAAAAAAAAAAAAAAAAAAAAAAAAGAAAAAAAAAAAAAAAAAAAAAAAAAAGGAGAGTTCACTAAATAAGCTTTATCAAACTACAGTGAATCACAACATCTATAAAAAAAAAGGAGAGTTCACTAAATAAGCTTTATCAAACTACAGTGAATCACAACATCTATATATATATAAAAAAAAAAAAAAAATTAAATGAAAAAAAAACTATTGGCAGCAGGCAAAAGTAAAGAAAATTAATCACATGAAAACAAATATTTTTTTTACTAGTCTTTTGAAGGTGCCAAACGAGTGGCATTCTCGAGCCGAATCGGGAAGGGTGTTCCATGTCAAATGACACGCAACAAGAGGATTAAAATCGGATCTTATTGTTGGTGTATGGGGAATTTGGATATTTAGAGAACTACGGAGTTGATAATTTGACCGATCAGATACAAAAGAAGACGTAAATCTAAGGGACCTAGGAATATCACCATGGAGCTGAAGAAAAGCGAAAGACGCACAGGAAAGAATATAAAGTTTTTTAATATCAAGTAACGGTTTAGTTGCCGAACGATTTACATCCTGGATAAGATTAATAAAGCTATGATTTGAACATTTGATAACAGTGAAAAGATTTTGACATCAACAAAAATATTTTTAAGGAATAATTGATGATTCATAATAGAATGCAATGCTAATCATAGCATTATTTCAAGCAGTCAAAGGATTATTAAACAAAATTTCAAAAAGTCAAAATAAAATTAAAATTTTTGTTATCTAATTTTTATCTAAATTTTTAAACAAATGAAAAATTAATTAAATTAAATTAATGAAATTAAATTATTAAAAATAAATTAATTGAATTAATTAAATTAATTAAACGATTAATTTAATAAATTATTTATATTAAGTTAAATTAATTAAATTGAATTAATGAAATTAAATTATTAAAAATAAATTAATTTAATTAATTAAATTAATTGTAATTTTGGTACGTACCATTTTTAATAGAGTGTTGGCTCCAATATCGGCAAGTCGTTTTCTCATTGAAGCTTTGCGTTCTTCTGAATAAAATAATTCAATCGAAACTCCCTCTTCGTATGTTTCTACTAGAACTTTTTCGGCAACAAAGGGATAAAGGGGCTTTGCAAATGTTACATTTCCGTTGGACGAGAAATTGTGGTTGAAAATATTGGTGTTTTCTGCCTCTACTCGTAAATCTACCTGGAAGTATCAAGGTGTCAAATATAAAACAAGTAAAAATTCTAGATTATAATAAAATACAATAGAATTATATGGCATTATTTTATATTAATAATAAAAGTAAAATAAAACCATTTGACAAAACATGTTATGATATACATATAATTATATAATATAGCTGCTTAATCTAAAGAATCTGATGATCATAATAATAAGTGTATTGATGTATACTGACTTATTACAATAAGTGTAATAAGTTTTATTGAGGATATACGATGAGATATTAATGCAAAAATATATATATGATGTTCATATGTGCACATAATTTAACCTGGAAGTGTTGAAGTATCAAACTTAAATTGAACTGAATTTATTGAAAAAGACAAAACAAGAAATACGACCATGATAAAAATTTAATAAAGCTAAATTAATAGTCATAAATTATAAGTTCATTATATTGCAATAAAAATAAACTGTAGTCTTACATATAAGCTTTTAATACACTAAATGTATTATGGTCGTTATTAATGCATGAATATTATTAATTATTAATTAATATTATTAATGGTCATTAATTAATGCATGCATATGGATTATGTTCTTTCCCTCAACACAGGATATATATCCTTCATGCACAGGATTATGTTCTTTCCCTCAACTCATCAATCAATCTGGAAGCATGTAGGTACCAAAAAAATAGCTATAATTCGGCAAGAATGATAAAATATAATAGAACAATATGGAGCAAATAAATCATAAGATTATTAAATGATTCGAATAAATTAAATTAAATAATATATACAAAATTATGACATTTAAAATATATTATTATCTTTAGATTATAATATAACACATAATATAATATAATACTATATAGTGTCAAAATACAAATCAGTCATATGTTAAAACCATATTAAAATGTAATGAGACAATATGAGCAATATTGAATCATAAAATTATTATATAAATAGTAACAGAGCACGTCGGATCGGATAAAAATATTTTACTCTCTTCTCCTACACAAAATGAATTACCTTCTCTTACAACCCCTCCCCCGCCCGAGAAAAATCCGGCAAGTTTCAGATCTTCCCCTAGCCGTTATTAAAATCACGCAAGACTCACCACAACTAAGAATAAAATTCGTCACCATTTGATCAAACCAACTGATTGTAAGCATAGTGTAAACTATGGCATCACTCCGTTGGCATCAGGCATGATGTACCCTTTGTATATAACTTCGAGAATTTGTTTTTAAGAGATGAATATTAATGATTAGCACGGAGTTAGGAACACTTGCCAATTATACTGGCTGTTTTTAATAAAAATAAATTATAACCATTCATACAAGTTGATACCACACAATATATATTATATCTATTACAACTTGATATGCAAAAGAGCTATTTAAAATATATATTTTATAATCAAAATAAAAATATAATCAAAATAACTCAAATATTTACTATAATGTGTAAAATCTGGTGATAAACTACGGCAGAAAAACATAAAAGCTGATGTCATTGAAGATAACCGCACATAAATCAATGCAATTTTATCGCTTTTTCTTTAATTTACATTTATCCTCTTTTAAACTCAATCTTCTTTTCATTTTCTAAATTAAAAATAATACTAAGAGTAATAATCACCTGTTCACTTATGCTTGTACATCGACCTGGATCCGTCAATGTGTCAAATATCATAGGCAGCGCATTAGCGTTGCCTAAATAAAGAATGATGTTGGCACAATGTTTTTTTTTTTTTTTTTTTTTTTGTCTTAGACCAGGGCACTTCGTATCAAAGGATTTTTCGTAGAAACTTCAAAAAGGGCTCATTCGATTGAAAATTGAAAGGGCAAGTGCCCTTTTTAATAGTCAAAAGGGATTGGAGGGCAATAAACGCCCCTCCCACGCCCACCATTTCCCGAAAAACATCAAAATTTTGATAGCCATTTTGTTCAACGTAGTGGAAAGGTCCGGAAATTATGTTTTTGAGGCTGACAACCCCCCCCCCCCCCCTACATTCCTCAGGGCAAAGGTTGTAAGTCGTGCCCTGGGGGCATATAAGGTTTTTTATAGAAAAAATTGTCGCAGAAACTTCGAAAAGGGCTAATTTTGATTGGAAATTGAGAGGGCTAGAGCCATTTTTAAAAGTAAAAAGCGATCGGAGGGCGAATGGCCCCAACCCCTCCACCACTACCATCATTTCATACAACACTTCCGATCAAAGTTTTGAGATTGCCATTTTGTTCAGCGTAGTTGAAAGGTCTGAAAATTATGTCTTTGAAGATGACAAATCCCCCCAGCCCTCAGGGCAAGTGTTGCATGTTATGCCCTGGGGGTATATAAGATTTTTTATAGACAGCGTGGTAATATAAACTTCGGACTGGGCTCATTGGATTGGTGATCAGAAGCTCTAGTGACCTTTTTAAGAGAAAGTAATTGGAGGGCAGCGACCCCCCCCCACACACACACACACACGCGCACGTCGTATTGAGCAAAAGAACAATTTGAAGCACACATTTATACATTTCAATTGTGTCTTGAACAACATCAACATATTTTGAAGAAGAAATTTGCATATTTTCATCTTGTTTCGAGCAATAACAAATTTAGAAGGACACATTCACATTTTTTCATCGTGTTCCGAATAGCAACAACATATTTTAAAGCACACATTTACATATTTTCATCTTATTTCAAACTAATCAGCACATTTTTCCTAAACTCTAAATTCCTAAACTCTGGTAAAGATAAGACCCCAGTTACTCGTGAAAGGGGAGAATATAAAATGACATGCGACTGCGAAAATTATTATTTGGGTAGAACCCATCAAAATTTGGAAAAAACACCTGAAGGATGATATAACCTTTAGAAGGCTTTAAGTTCTAACAGTGTTCCTAGTTCTTTGGATTCCTAGTTCCTAGTTCCTAGTTCGCCCGAAGTTGCCGTATTTTCGAAAAACAGCTTGAGCCATGCAATACTTCTTGAAAAGACCTCCTTCGTTATTGACGACTTGGGCATTAAAAATGAGATCATTTTCTCGATGCATTGCTCTGAAAAAGTTAGACTTTATGTAAAGAGCAGGGCTTGAGGGGCGATTATATGAAGGGGGAGGGCTTCCCATTTTCGGATCCAACGCTGTCTAAGCAAAAATTCGATTTTTTGCCCCCAATGCTTTAAGAACAACCGTGCAAACACAACAGCATATTGGAATGGGAAAAAAAGTACTTCACAGTACTTCACAGGTTATGGTTTCGCAATTCCTTTAGATAATGAAATTTACAGTGCAAATATTTTAAAGGGCTATATTTAAATAGAAAACATTGAAAACACTGAATACTTATTAACTACATTGGTTACGCTCATACATGCTTGCAGTCAGCAGTATATACCCTTAGCATGAAGAACGGGAGATTGAAGAGGGGCAGCTCCCCACATATGTTTAATAATTTCTGTTCTATGAAGGTCATATCGTTATTTTTCCAACGAGCTAGTATTTTTACTTCGTGGGAGGTCTCACTCATTTGGGGGTGAAGGCGCAAAACAGCGACTTAAAAGGATAGATCCTTAAAGCCCGACGAATTACCAAACAATTACTTACAGAAATTGGGGCTAAAACACATTTTTACAGTTTGTATCCCCTCTTCTGGAAAAATTCTCTGGGGAAATTCAACTAGATTTTCCTCTACTTGTATATCACCGTGGAAGTGTCCAGGAAGTACGAAAAATAAAACAAAATTTTTGATGAATATGAAACGATAGTATTATTTACTTTTTAGAAACAATTGTTTGTATAGAGGTCTTTCACTAAGGTCCAATCTTTCTCAGTTGGTGATCTACTGTTTCAAAATCAAATTGTGTATGAATGTCGAGATTCTTGTGTTCAATAACATTCGTGCAGAAGCCAAATTAATTAACTTATTAATTGACAGTACCTTAATTATCTAATAAATTTACAGTATCTTAATTAACAAATTAATTATCAACCACCAAAATACTTGGTTGGCTCTTAACTTTAAAATCATTTTGATGTTTCCAAAGAATAGGAAACGGAGTACATGGAGTATAATAAGTCATGGAGTCATATATGGAGTCGTATCATACCCATACCCAATGGTCATACCCAAAAAGGGCACATACAAAACTTTTTTTCAAAAACGACTCAGAATCTCCACCTCAGAAAATAGCCATTTTAATGAAAAAAAAAAAAAGATGAAAAATGGTTGCACAAAATATCTGTGTTCCTTGACTACTTGTAAATCAACATCGAAGTGTCATGGAGATATTGAATATAATAACTAGTCATATTGCCCATTCCCAACCAAACACCTCATCCATACCCAAAGATCAGACCAAAAAAGGGCGCATATACTACACTGATTTCGAACATGGCTCAGAAAGTCCACTGAAGAAAACAAACACTTTACCCCAGAAAATATCTCTATTCCTTGGCTTTAGTCGTAAATCAACATGGAAATGTCAATGGGGTATCGAATAAACTAATTAGTCATAATTCGGAGCTAAGAAGGAAAATGATAATTAATTAGATATGAAAGATACAAGGAATATGTTTTACACTTAAGGTCCATAAATCGCAAAGCAAGTAACAGACAATATAGAATAGAAACTGATCAAATCGTTAAGAGCAGAAAGTTTTATATTTCTAGCTTGAAGTCTCCCAGACTGTAGGCTGTATATATATATATATATATATATATATATATATATATATATATATATATATATATATATATATATATATATATATATATATATATATATATATATATATATATATATATACATAAACGACTGGGAAAATTATATAAAGTCTACCCAGCCTAAATTTAAAGACGTGAACACAATCGAGAAAAAGAACAGAACATTTCTTAATATGTAACCGGTGATGTCTCCAGGTAGAAGCTGGGGGGGGGGGGGCAAATCCCAGTATTTTAGTGCGACAGACGAATTAACAACCCGAATCATAGCATTTCATCATAACACTTAGAATCACAACATTTAGGCCTTGTCAACTTCTCTACTCGCGATGCATGTTTTTTTTCTGATTCAAAAAAGAACAAACGTACACAAACCAAAAGAAATTCATTGTAAAATTGTGAGTTTTTTCAATCTATGGACGTTTTACAAAAAGAAAAAAATAATTAAAAGATAACCGAGAAAACGAGCGCCATTGGACAGAAAAGAAGCGAAAAGGACAAAAAGAGATATATTCGACAAGGACCTATGCCAAGGCGTCGTCAGTGCTAAAAGAAACTAGCCCTTTGAAGTAAACTCTAACAGAGCAGAAGAAACAGTGTTTCTTCTACTCTGTTAAAGACCACTTCAAAAGCTCAGTTTTTTTCTTTTTGCACTGAAGACGCCTTGGCGGAGGTCCTTGCTGAAATATCTGTTTTTGTCCCTTTCACTTCTTTTCGGTTCACTGGCTGATATTACCCTCACTTCCTAGTTATCTTTTAATTAAATTCTTTTTTGTCAAACATGTATAGCCAGTGTGGTCTTGGAATTTTTTATGGACATTCTACTGCATTAATAAGTATTTGATTTTGAAATATCCATGGACTAAGGACAAAATTGAGAATATTTCCCAAAAGGCAATGAGTTTGAATGAGATCGACGATCCCCCTCCCAGAAGATACTTGACAAAAAATAAGTAGGAGCAGATACAGAATTGATGTTCGGAAAGGGGCAAAAAGTTTGGGCTCTCTTATTGTCATTTTTCATCCCTCCTTAACAGCAAGTAGTGCAACTTTAGACCTTCTGGTGGGCAAGTGCCCTTGAAAAAACCTAACGATTCACCCCTAGTCACTTGTCCTCTTACCCCATAAAGGTCAAACTGGTTCCTGACATTAAAAAAAAAACAGATGTAGGCCTAGTACATAAAATATTACCCCTGGATAAGCTTGGTAGAGACCTGACTAATCCTTCTAGTTACTGTTCTGATAAAAGTAATTTGTAAACGTTCGCTACAGAGTTCGGATCATGCCCAATGCCCAGGGTTTGATTCGATTTGAATTCAAATCAGGTGCAGACAAGACAAGGATTAACTATGAGCTTAGCAATTACTTCTCACCCTGTTTGGTTGGGATCTGACGATTCTTTATGGTAGGATTCCTAAAAACAGGAATTTAGGGACGCTTTTCTATCTCTCTCAAAGGGGAAGAATTGATTTTATATTCTGGAAATGCATAAAAAGGACAAACCTCTTTCGGTAGGTGTCTTAATTATTAGATACCGTACTCCAAAGACATACGACTGATATCTGTCACTCCTTTTCAACTGAGCTCAAATTGGTCCCACAGCCCCCCTTAAAGCAACCCTATGACATTGTCTGTTACTTCTCAGAAAGTTTGATCTAGATTGAAGAACGTTTTCTCACACGTGTATTCCTACAGAGCCCTCGCCTCCCCATACAGGTTAACTCGTGGTCGCAGCCCCAGATAGGCACATAAATAAACTCTTACTTTTCGTAAAAGTCTCTCGAAATCTGACAAAAAATTCAGGTTGAAAAAGATGATAAGTCCATCCCGATTGCAAGAAATTCTACCTGGATTCCTGAAAAGCATTAATAGGACACTGATTCTTACTCCCCCGCAGATCTTGGTTGAGACCCAACGGATCTTTCTTAATGGCGATTGGACGAACAAAAATTAGTGTCCCCCTCCTCAATACCCCCAAAGAGACTGAACCATTCCCTGAAATATGGAAGACAGAAATAGAACATAACCTTTTACTTTAGGGTAGGGTTGGTCGAGATCCGACCGTTTGGTTATTGTTCTGACGGCATGATTATAGTCCCTATTCCCTCCCCCACTGATCCCTAAAGGCAGTGGTGTCAACTCACGGAAGTTAATAAGGAGGGCAAACGTACTTTTCAATACCTAAGGGGGGTGGGTAAGGTTTTCGTTTTTTTTAATGGATATATCAAAACAGGTAATGTTTAATGAAAATACTCCCAAAAGAGGGTACCTTTAAAAATCCATGATGTTGTGGAATTTAGGGGACACAGCCCCCATACCCCTCCCTCTAATTGACGCCACTACCAAAAGGCATATCAAGAACGTTGACTCTTATGTCCGACCAATATAGGCTTTGCCGGGTTCAAATTTCCAAAAGGCCAAAACTAGGGTACTTACTCGCACTACCCTCAAGTTCAGTTGAAGTCCGATAACCCATTTTAGTAGATGGCATGATAACAAGAATTTATTGGCCCCTCCCTCCAAAGAGGTTACAACTAATACAAACTCTCAAAGGCACATTTAGGATATTTAAACTTATTTCGGACCTTGTTATGTTCAGACTTAATAATTCTTTCTATTAGATCTCCTGATGACTAGTATTTACGGACTCCTCTTTTAAAAACTACTACTACTACTAACAACTCACCGCAGCACCAGGCCGCCTGAGGCCAACACAGCTACGCACGCTCTTCCTCCACCCCAATCTATTCAAAGCCTCCCTTTTTACACCCGCCCACGAAGTTCCCATTTCCTTTAAATCTTTCTTTATGACGTCCTCCCACCCCAGACGGGGACGACCTGCTTTCCGTTTAGCCCTAGATGGTTGGCCGAAAAGAACAATCTTCGGCAATCTGTCATCCTTCATCCGCACAACGTGCCCTAGCCACCTCAACCTTTCTTTCATTATAGCCCTAGAGAGCGGTATTGAACCACATTTTTCGTATAGCCTATTGTTTGAAATACGGTCAGTCAGCAGGGTACCCAGAACAATCCTTAAGCAATTTCTCTGGAAAACATCTAGCAAATCTTCATCCGCTTTTCGGAGCGTCCATGCTTCAGAGCCATATTTGACAACTGTCATCACTGTAGCTTCTAATATTCTAATCTTGGTTTGCAGACTTATCTTCCTATTCTTCCAGACTTTTTTTTAACTGTGAAAAAAAAAACCTGAGCCTTGGCTATTCTATATTTAACATCTTCACTGCTCCCACCATCTTTACTAATAATACTACCAAGGTAAGTGAAGCTGCCCACCTGATCAATCTTTTCATTACCCAACGTCACCTTTTCATCTTCACTCATTCCTAGCCTTAGTGACTTAGTCTTCCTAACATTAATTTTCAAACCAATTCTAGCACCCTGAACTCGCAAAACTTCTAAAACTTCATTCATTTTGCTCACACTTTCATCTAGGATGCTTAAATCATCAGCATAATCCAAGTCCAGGAAACTTTTTCCTCCCCATTTGATTCCGTGGTCTCCCATTGCCTTTCCTGTGCTCCTTAAAACAAAGTCCATCAAAATAATCCATACAAAGGGGGATAGAACACAACCCTGCTTAACTCCTGATTTAATACAAAACCAGCTGCTAACCTCATTTCCTACCTTAACCGCAGCAGTGTTATTCTCGTACATAGCACTAATCACTTTAATGTATTTGTCTGGTATACCATACAAGGATAAAACCTTTACTAAAGCTCTTCTATCAACAGAATCGAACGCTTGCTCATAATCTATAAAACTGAGGACCAAAGGTGTTTGAAAACTCAGGCACTTCTCAATTATTAGCCTAAGAGTGAAAATTTGGTCGACATATCCTCTACCTTTTCTAAAACCGGACTGCTCTTCTCTTAAAACTTTGTCTACGGCATCTCTCAGTCTAAAAGTATCACATTACTAAGTAATTTACTACCTACAGAGACCAGACTAATGCCTCGATAATTACCACGCTCACTTTTATCACCTTTCTTATAAAGTTTTCTTTCTTATTAAGGTTTTCCTAAAATCGTTAGGTACTTCCCCTTTTTTCAAAAATCATATTCATAATCTTCAGTAACTTATTTCTAACCTCAGAGCCACCATATTTAAGAAACTCATTTACCACCCTATCAGCACCTGGAGCCTTATTATTCTTTAATCCTTTTAGTACTGTTGCTAATTCCTCCTCACAAAACAAATCTTCCTTCACATCCAAGGTATCACAAACTTTTTCATTTTCCTCTATATTTTTTCCTGCAACTCTATCTCGGTTAAGCAAATTCTCAAAATGTTCGGCCCATCTCTCTTTAGTTTTTTTTCCTTATCGCTAATTGCGACCCCATTCCTATCTTTAACTGGGCTAAGTCCGGATTGACTACTCCCTCTCAATTTGTTAACGTGCCAGCACAATATTTTACTATTATGCCGTCTAGCTGCATCTTCCAGATCCTCGGCAATTTTATCCATGGCCTCCACTTCACACCTCTTTAGTTCATATTTTAATGCTTTCTCCACTTTCTTTACATTTCTTTTGTTTTCATACGATCTATCACTCAGATAATTCTTGTACAAGTCCTTTCTCCTTTCTATTAAACACAAAGCTTTTTCACTAATATTCTTAGCTGCAGTTCTAGCTTTCTTCCACTAATACACCTTCAGCAACTTCACAAATTATTTTTTTTTTAAATTATTCCAACCATCTACCACAGTATCAAATTTTAAATTCTCAAGTTTAGTATTCAACTGTTCCTGGAAAGTTTCTCTCAAATTCTCATCCTGGAGTCTACCAACATCATAACTTTCCGGGAGGTAGTTACCCTTCCGATATTTCAGCTTTAAATTAACTCTTGACACTGCTAGATGGTGATCTTTACTTTTAACATCAATAAGAGCACTCCTATATACCCTAGTATCTTGTATTGATCCTGCCAGTCTTCGGTTTACTATAACATAATCAATAAGGTTTGCTGTCTTACCATCACGTGAATACCATGTTAACTTATGAGCCATTTTATGACCATCGCCGTATTGGTTATAACTAGATTGTTATACCTACAAAACTGCAGAAGTCTGTATCCATTACTGTTTTCTTTTCCTACACCAAATTTACCTAGGCTGGGATACCATCTATCCCTATTTCAACCAACCTGGGCGTTAAAATCTCCCAGTAATAACATCATATTTCTACCTGGGACCCTGTCTATTTGCTCCTGTAACTGTAAGTAAAATTCATCTGAGTCACTAGTATCTCCGTCAGTCGGTTCTACAGGGGCGTATACTACTATAACTGATACCCTGAACTTTCTAGTCATAAAATGAGCAATTAGTATTCTATTATTAATACCTTCCCAGCCTAATCAAGACTTAGCAGTTTCCTTATTTATCATGAGCCCTACTCCCTGTCTATGTACCCCATCCTTCCTGCCTGAGTAAACAAATTCTATATCACCTAATTTCATGCTTCCTACCCAGGGATACGAGTTTCTAAAATTCCTAATAAATCCAGTTCGAATCATCTGAATTCTTCAGTCAAAATGTCGATACGATTGTCATTTTTTAATGTCGTAACATTCCAAGTTCCAATTTTCATGTTCTTTAAATCATTGAAATTATTTTCGTCTCAGGAAAAGCAATGATCCCGGATACCAGTGCAGGACGGGGATCACATATCTTCTCAAGTCTACACCGAAGTGCTTAAGCCGGCTTAGAACCGGACAGCAAGAAGTCCCTGGGACCTCCATGAATGGAGGCTTTGTGCAATCCTTGGCCCATCTTGGTCACAACATGGTTTTCAGCACTTGGCGATGCTCTCAAGCCTATTACCTCCGACTCATTATATATTCATGCCTACAAATATTATGCTACTATGGGGAGGCAGCCCATAATAGATAAATTAGCTAGGAAGAGGTTTTTCAGCCCAAAGACGCCCGTCAAAACATACCAAGCCCAGAAAAATTGTCCATTAGTCAGAATCCCGTGCGAATGCTGTGTCGTTTACTAGGCTATAATTTCCTCGAGGGGCGCCACTCCTCAAGTGGGAATAGAGTTGACCGCAAGTTCCCCAGTCTTGCAGGTACCCCGAAAAGGTCGAGTTAGCCCTTTGCAGAGGCCGTTGTCCATAAATCTTGATCTTACGCCCTCCCACAGTTGTCCTCCTATAGAGGATTCTCCCGCGATGGTGTTCTGCATCACCTTGCAATTTAACCCATTACTGGGAGAAGGTTTGCAACTCATGGGACTTGTGGACAAACCAGTGGGCCCTTTTGAGTGTACATTTGAGGGGCCTTCTTCCTCCTCCGTCTGTATTTATGACCCCGGGCGAGGGTGCCCCAGATTCAATTATGGACCCCCACGGACAAGGTCCCCCCTTGGTCCGTGCCTCCTATGGAGGTACCCTAAATATCTGTAGAGCTTTCCCCTATCACCACCTGGGGACACGCTGAATGGCCTGGGGGAGGCCAGGAACATAAAAATGAAATTAATTAAAAATATTATGTTTCCTTTAAACATTGAAAATGGTATAGTCTTCTGTATGAATTTTTAAACTTCGGAAAAACAAGTCAGAAGCTGAATTAGTCCTACTCGCAAATTAACTAAAAAAAAAAAAAAAAAAAAAAAAAAAAAAAAAAAAAAAAAAAAAAAAAAAAAAAAAAAAAAAAAAAAAAAAAAAAAAAAAAAAAAAAAGCCTGAAATAGTGCTAAAATATAACTTTCGTGCTAATTTAGCAATCCTGAGCAGGTTCTACAGTGCTACGCATAACGAAATAAAACTAAAATAGCACTTTTGTCCTACAGGTGGCAACCCTGATGCTGCGTTTCTCAATACGTTCCTTAACTTTTCAAAGGCGCTTCAAGCGCAATCAATATGTGTAGTAATTTCACACCTAAGGCTCCCATCGGATTTCGTAATGCTACCAAGGTATTTAAAGTCTTCACCTCAAGAATATCAGCACCAACTTAAGAGGCGAAGCAGCTTGGATACTGACATTGTTACATTGTGTAACATTGTAACAATGTGTAACATTGTAACAATGTGTAACATTGTTACACATGAATTTCGTTTTCTTCGGGCTTCCCGCCCTAATTGGGAGTCCAGCTCGTTCAGTTGTTCTTGAGTGATATTTCTCAGCAGATCCTCTCTTGTACGTTACAGAAAGGTTAAGTCATCAACGAAATATCCTTCAAAGAGAATACAGCTCTGGTTCAGTTGAATTCACCCGCTAAGTTGCAAATTCGGAGAACATAGTCAATGAGAATAGCAAATTGTAATGGGGGCAAAATATATCCTTGTCTGACACCAGAACTTGCCTATGCGAACTATTAGGGTTACCATCATCAATCTGCAATGCATATCATTAGTCTTCACACAATTTAACGATGAGACTGGAAATTTTATCAGTTGAACCATAATGCCCAAGATGTCTCCACAGCGAATTTCTGGGGACAGAATCCAACGCATTAAAAAAAATGAATAAAAGTAACGATGATCTACGTCTGTTTTATTATCCACAAACTAACTATTAATTAAATTATTATTCAAGAACGTTATTTAAAAATGTATTTTAACGTGTTAAAGGTATAAAACGTATTATGACGCAGAATTAAAACGCAGCTTGATACATGTTCATATATTTCTTATAGCTCAGTGATTATTAACTTAGATAATCCACGTCAGCCATTCGTTTGATTCGTTTGAGTTATACCATATTAATAATTCGAAAGTATTTTTCTTTTGGTCTTTTACATACAAAATAGGCTTTTTTATAAAAAAAAAAAAAAAAAAAAAAAAAAAAAAAAAATACTGGAAGAAGAATTTTAAATAATAATAGAAACATTCTAACTTACAAAACTAACAAAGTAAATTCTCCCAAATTTAGGTACTACAAATACTTATGCCTGATGAAAGTTTTATTTTAGTTTTTAAGAGAAATGTCAAGAGGGATTCGGGTGGATTTTTTTTCTGTGTAATTAAACTGATTTTTCTGAATATTTTAGTGCAGAAAAATTCTGTGACAACTACCCTGAGGGCCAAACCATATTTTTTCCAAATACCATGCACATATGGTTTTTATCACAGGTATTATAGTAAAATATTTATAATCTTATTAATTATAAATTAGCCCTATTGATAATCTAAAATTCAATTTTAGACATTTTCTTTTTACCATACCCTTCAAGAACTGAACACCCCCCTTCACCAGTGGCAAGTAACCTGAAGAAATCAACTTCACAAAGATTAACGAGCCAAAGGTCATCAGATGAGCTAGTTCCTGTTGTAAGTGTCTTAATATCCAATGGCAGGGGTCGTAGAGTCAGCAACGTCCAAAATTAGGGACTTAGGGACTTTCCTAAGACCTAAATAGGGACCAGATCGGGACGGCATTTCAGTAACCAGGTTAGCAAACAAAAGAACAGTACCCGTCGTGACCTTCCGGTTAATATGAACGAAACCATAAGTCAACAATCCTTGGAAGCTCATGGAGAAAGCTAAACACCGCTATACAGACGAAATTGTTTAGTCAAGCGACTGATAAAGACTGCCTTGTCGCTGCTGTCCTGACAGTCTACTGTACTACATTGTTTTTACCATAGCAGCTGCTCGAACAGTCCCATTCTTTTTACCATAGCAGCTTCTCGAGCAGTCCAATAGTGACCAAGTTTTTAAGCTATTGAAAAACCTGGGTTTGTTGTTATCTGTATGGGATACAGAAACAGAATATATAATAATAATAATAATTTATTTATTACCCACTATAAAAAAGAAGTGGAGTACATCAAGAACACAAAAAAAAAAAAGCAAACTTGCACACTTAACAATTATTTACATAAAACGACGTGGGTTCACCCCCTATTCAATACCTCGCTCTTTAAGCCAAAGATTTTTTAGTACTTTCATAAGAGTTATTTATTCTAACTAACGGCCTTTGTGATTAAGGGGTCATTTTTAAAGAATTGGAACAAAATTCGAACTTTAGCTTAAAGAGCAAGGTATTGACTAGGGGGAGAACCCCCTAATATACGCATTAAAAATATATGAATATAGAAGTTCGTTACGTAAGTTAATTCGTAAGTTACGTATATTTATTACCAATAAAAACGTTCGTAAATAAAATTAAACAAGTTTTGAGAAAGCCATTTAACCAAATAAAAGTAAAAATAATATGCAAATTTTGTTTTAATTATTCATGTACGATGAGCCAAAATAAAAACCTGCATTAATTCAAAAACGTTCAAAAAGTAAATAAAAAAAACAAGCTTTTTTAACCGAAAGTAAGGAACGACGCCAAAACTCAAAACGAACAGAAATCACTCCGCATATGAAAAGGCCAGATGAGATCCCAATTACGCATAGACATAGTTAGGACGCGGTATCTTACTCCTTACAAAGTTTAATTAAGGTCTGACCGCCTTTTTTGGTATATGTCATGATCATAGAAATCTAATAATAATAATAATAATTTTTTTCTGACACACTATACAACAACACAAGTGGAATACTATAACAAAAGCAAGAATAGCACAACGAAAATCGCACTTACTAGTAGATCAGACAGGCTAAATCAAATAGTTTGTAGTAACGAACTGTAAATAAGGAGCGATGCGGCTCAATAGTAACCGAAACTCTAAAAAGCGGAACTTTGATATTAATAGATATATCAAAAGAATCCTTATACTGATTCCAAATGTGTAATATTCATTAAGTTTAGTGTAAACCCGTCAAAGGCTACGAGCCTCAGAAAATTTGCCGGATTTTCGAGAAAGGGGGGAAAGGTCCCCTAAAAGAATCAAAGAATCTTAACTAAACTTTCCATTGGGGAGGGGGCTATTGCCAGGAAATATTTTCCCCAATAACCTTAAAAAGGATGAGAAATTAAATAAAAAGAAATCTTTCTTCAAATGAGAGCATGCTAAGGAGCATTTTACAGGCGGAATTGTAAACAATGAATTTTCTAGGGGGATTCGCAGCAAGGATGGAACTGTCTGGGGGTAATTTACAGACGGAAGAATTTTACGTAGGAGGAACTTTCTTTGGAGGAATTTTTTACGGGGAATTTTCCACGGAGGGGTGTGGATTTCCTTGGATTATTTAAAAAACGATCAGAAATTAAATATAAAAAAAAAACAAGTTTTCCTACTGAAAGTAAGGAGCAACGATAAAACTTACAACGAACAGAAATTATTCCGTCTATTAAGGGGCTGCTTCCTCCTCAATACCCCACCCTTTATGCTTCAGTTCAACATTTTGTCTCAATTCTCCAAGAACGATTCCTGAAACACTAGGGCCGTTTGATTAGAATCTGAACCTTTGTGTAGTGTACTTTAAGAGAAATTGTAGAGCCATTTTGAGTCAGACATCTTTTTTTTACAATTGTACTCATGTCCGAAAAAAGAAGGGGTCATGGACGTGAATCCCCATGGACCAAAACTCAAGGGAGCCTAGTACGAGTTTTTTTATATTATTTAATCTGGTTAAAACATAATTTTTACTTACTTTACCCTTTACTTTACTTTACATATTTTGCAAAACATACCGGCTGATTATTAATTTTTTCTACTTAAAGGAAAATTTAATGATGATCTGACCAGACTCGTCAACTTTTTACTATAATTCGCATAAGGTTTTCGTAAAATTACTGTGTTTGCTACTCTGGTGAATATGCCCCCCCCCCACCCACCGAAACTCCAAAAAATACGAACATCATCGTGGATACATATGAACCACTTAAGATATGCTTGGCAAATTTCTCATATCATTTTGCATGTTTTTGTCTTTTCGAAACTACCCCCTCCTCCAAAAAATTTTTGACCTTTCAATCAAGGCTCTGCCTCCCGAAATATCAAGATTTTACTATTGTTCCTAAAATTTCTTATTTTTTCATATAATTGACTATTTTTGGAACTCCTTAATGTTTTCCGTATAATTTTTCCAAGGAAAGGCTATATGCATCTTTGGCTTTGGCTACACCTATGATATTAGAATTAGGTTTTTTGATATTGCAGTTACTAGTCTTAGCTGAAAGTAACGCACGCTATTGTACGACAAAAGACGCCTCAAACACTGATAATCAAAGTGGTCAAACAAAGAAAGTGGAGATGCCTCAGGCACGTGATTTGCATGTCCGACACTCGACTACCAAAGCTCGTTCTCCAGTGTCACCCACGTGTTGGTAGAAGAAGAGAACGTGCCAAAAACACCCTACGATGCAACTATCAATCTAACCTCACAAATCTCAGTGTCTCCCTACAAACCAAAGGGGGGGGGGGTGTTTAAACGGTCACAGCGATGTGAAATGAAAGGCGACTCTTCTTGGATGCCCCAAGCACCTCTGCAGGCGCAGGAGGATCTAAGGTTTAAGGTAAGTCCTTGAAGGTAAGTGAGTTTAAGTCCTCAGGTGAGTGAAGTGAGATGAGTAAAGCGAGTCAAGCCTTTTCATGTTGTTTTTATCTTGTTTTTGCCTTTTTTTTTACAAAACTTAACGGAAGAGTTGTCTAAAAGTCTAGTAAGTCTAGCCTATAACATTAGTCTGATAGTAAGACTGTATAACGGTAAATAAGTCTGGATTATTGGAAAGTAAGAATCCAGTAAGCCTGGATAACGCTAATCCATCTCGTGATACGACAAGACCATGCCTTTGTCTTCTTCTTTAAAAAAAAAGAAAAAAAAAAAAAAAAAAAAAAAAAAAAAAAAAAAAAAAAGAGGCATATCATTGACTGGAAATGGGTAATCAAAGTCAACGCAGTAGAGTGTAAAAACCTAAACAAATAAAGCTTCAATTAAAATTAATGAATCAATTGACTAATATCAGTAGACTCCATCTGATTCTAATTTCTCGTCAAGAATCAATAATAATGCAGAATCTCAGCTCCATCGGACCAGGAGGTGTGTGAAATGTTGACTACAAGATTTGTACAAAATCTGATCTTCGACCTAACCCGTTGACCTAAACAGATGAAGTTAAATAAAAGCGTTTAAAAAGAAATTAGCCTATAAACTAAATGCTTTTACCTGGCTCAACATTATTTTCTCGAATTCATCTACACAATGCGGTAGATTTAACCACTGCAAGGGCCAATATATGGCATTCAAGAAACGCGCTCCCCATCTCATTATAAACAAATCAATCCTGAAACGATTAAAATATATCAAAACAATATTTTCATACGAACAGGATCACTGACAGCTAGGCCGCGATTTCAGACCACATGTTTCCATTAAAAAAAAAAAAAAAAAAAAAAAAAAAAAAAAAAAAAAAAAAAAAAAAAAAAAAAAAAAAAAAAAAAAAAAAAGTCGCTGTGCAAGCACTGTTTATGCTTCTAAAGCTTTGTCTTATTTTCAGGAGACCCAAGCCCTAAAACTCAATTGTTTTTAAACATTAGAGTCCACTTGGCCCACGGACTTGCAGTTTTAAAGTTCAGTGTGATCAGACAAGAAGAGTTTGTTGGCCCTTTTTGGGCAACCAACATTTATTTTTGTTTTTCTGTCAATTGGGGTTTCTTACTTACTTCAAGGAATTTCACGTATATGTTTCAAGCTAATCGAAAAAAAAAAAAATATTTTTGGCCAATTTGTAATGGGCCTGTGGTTCAGGATTTGAGCCCCCCCCCCCAAAAAAAAAAAAAAAAATATCCGACTTATAAAATACATAAGAACAAATTTTTCGATACGTTTTCAACCCTTGACAAATAGTCACTAATAGCTAACAAATAAACTTCGAAGATTTTTCCTTCTTTTACCAAAACAGCATAGCTAAATAAAATCGCTGAATGAAAAAAGGGAGTGCATTATCTTTTAAAATTCAAATCAGGGCCATTAATACACATGTAGCGAAAATAGTTGTTAATATAATAATGCTTTTTAATATTGATTATAGTTCATCAGTTAAAGATCTTTGCTCAACTTGCGGGAATTTTCTTTAGACCAACTGCATATAATTTCTATTTTTAGTAATAGTCATGATTGTTGGGGGGGGGAGTTGCCCTCCCCCAATAATTTAGAAAAATATGATACAGCCCATGCCCATTGACTATCTAGATATGAACCCCTCTTGCCCCCCCCCAATAAAAATGCTGGAGATTCGCCCCTGATTATTTGTAATGGGAATTTTCCCAACTAATTCCCATTATTATCCGCAAATTTATAGATTAATATTTCCGTGTGAAATTCGTCCAACATTGAAGGCGTTTGTATCTAACTAATAATCTAACGAAAATAATCTAAACTAATATGTCATATGTTGATATATTAGTATATTCAAACTACTCAAGGAAATAGAATAGGAAATTTCAACCAAGTCTACTTATAAGTAAATTTATTTAGAATGTCCTCTTAGGTACTTAACTGTTATAGCAACAACACTCAAGTGGGGTTTGGGGGGTTTGAACCCCCCCCCCCAAAAAAAAATGTTTGTTTGACTCGTAAAAACGTAACAAAAATGAATATAAACAAATTCTGTATGCGTTTTTGAGGTTTTTTTGTGTAACCCCTCCCCCCCCCCCCCCCTCCCGAAAACAAATCTTTGAATAAAACCCACTCCGAAAAAAAAATCCTGGGTAAGGCCTTGATACTTGGCTATATTTCATTAGGCTAACTTCACTTCTTGAGTGTTGTTGCTCTAACAGATAAGTACCTGTTTTTATAATATATTTATATAGTATATTCATTATATATTTATGCATATGCAATATATTTATCAATAATGTATTATAAAATATATTTTTGGTCCAACCTGAATTTTCTTTTAATTCCTGGGTGCAGTACTTTTACAGCTACAGATTCTTTGACGTTCCCAGGACTGTCTGCTTTCAAACTTTCAAATGCACTTTCCGTCAGCTTGGCCTTATAAACCTATGAAGAAAAACATTTTTAAGGACAAATACAACACAACCTATCCATCATTAGACAAAAACAGTAATTATAATATAACATATAATATATATATATTATACTATAACATTATAATATAATATATATTATAATAAAACCTTTTCTTACACAGTGACTATAATAAAGCAAATAACATAAGACAAAACAGTGAGGAATTGTTTAAAGACACTGAAATTTTACTAAATGAACAATCAGCATAGCAAATAGATAAATATAGAATTACACTTACAATAAATATTTAAAAATGAAAACTGAACCAAAATTAAATCAGTCCTAACATTATTACTCGAAGGAAGTTCAGATAGGAATGAAAACAAGAAAGAAGCAAGGCAATTCATTCAGATAAAAAAAATGAAAAAACAAATCAGGAGCAAGCTTTTAATGCAAGTCTTGCTAGTGGTTAGCGCACTAGACTTGAAACCCTTTCTTCGTGAGGACACGGGCTCGAGTCCTGGAGCCGCTGATTTGAACGGGGTCAGTGACGTGACTCTGTATGCTCAGCCAGAGCCGACCCTTTTCTGAATGGGCGCCTGGGGAAATTTGGAAAGGAAAACAGGAAGGGTGTCGAAAAACACAGGATGGCTAGCCCCCGACCCCCCATTGCACTTACTGGCTGAAGACCATGAAACGGAGATCAGCACCGCCTGTAGGGACTGTAAAATCCGATACCATATTCTTTACCTTTTCTTCCTTATCTTGCTGTTTCACAGCTAGCCTTAAACGTCATTTTAATACAAGTTCATTGGAATTAATTCTTAGCTTTGCTATGTAACATATTAGATCATTTTAAATTAGATCAGAGGTATAATGTGTTGAGTAAACTGGTATAATGTGCTGAGTAAATATCCTCCTAAATGTCTATCATAGGCAGCGCAATAGTGCTGCCTAAGTAAAGAACGATGTTGGCACAATGGATTATTATTATTTTTTTTTTTTTTTTTTTTCGTTTCCATGCCAGGGCACTTCGTATCGAAAGAGTTGTCGTAGAAACTTCGAAAAGGGCTCATTCGATTGGAAATTGGAGTGGCTTGTGCCCTTTTTAATAGTCGAAAGTGATTGGAAGGCAACTAACACCCCTTCCACGCCCAACGTTTCCCCAAAGACATCCAATCAAAATTTTCAGATAGCCATTTTGTTCAGAGTAGTTGATTTCCAGATGGAAATTATGTATTTGAGGAAAGAACTCCCTCACAGCCCTCAGGGCAAGGGTTGTAAGTTATGCCCTGGGGGCACATAAGATTTTTATAGAAAGTGTTGTCGTAGAAACTTCAAAAAAGGCTAGTTCGATTGGAAATTCAAAGGGCTAGTGCGCTTTTTAATAGTCGAAAGGGATTAGAGGGCAACTAACCCCCCTCTCACACCCACCTATTCCCCAAACACACCCAATCAAAATTTTGAGATTGCCATTTTGTTCAACGTAGTTGAAAGTTTAGTAAATTTGGTCTTTGAGGATGACAACCCTCCCACAGCCCTCAGGGTAAGGGTTATAAGTTATGCCCTTGGGGCATATAAGGTTTTTTATAGAAAGCGTTGCCGTAGAAACTTCAAAAAGGGCTCATTTGATTGGAAATTGAAATGGCTAATACCCTTTTTAATAGTCGAAAGTGATTGGAAGGTAACTAATATCCCTTCCACGCCCACCATTTATCCAAACACATCCAATCAAAATTTTGAGATAGAAATTTTGTTAAAAGTAGTTGAAAGGTCCGGAAATTATATATAAGAGAATGACATTCCCCCTACAGACCTCAGGGTAAGGGTTGTAAGTTAAGCCCTGGGGGTATATAAGGTTTTTTATTGAAAGCTTTGTCGTTGAAACTTGAAAAACATCTCATTCGATTGGAAATTCAAATGGCTAGTGCTCATTTTAATAGTCGAAAGTGATTTGAGGGCAACTAACCCCCGTCTCACGCCCACCTTCTCCCCAAACACATCCAATCAAAATTTTTAGATAGCCATTTCGCTCAACGTAATTAGAAGTTTTAGAAATTAGGTTTTTGAGGATGATAACCCCCCTCAGAGCCCTCGGGGCAAGGGTCGTCAGTTATGCCCTAGGGGCATATAAGGATTTTATAGATAGTGATGTTGTAGAAACTTCAAAAAGGGCTCATTCGATCGGAAATTAGAAGGGT
Organism: Artemia sinica; assembly: GCA_027921565.1. NCBI lineage: Eukaryota > Metazoa > Arthropoda > Branchiopoda > Anostraca > Artemiidae > Artemia > Artemia sinica. The sequence goes on from CM051265.1 coordinate 68,475,050, forward strand.
TTGTGCCCTTTTTAATGGTCGAAAGTAACTGGAGGATACCTAACACCCCTCTCACACCCACCATTTCCCCAAACACATCCAATCAAAATTGTGAGATAGCCATTTTGTTTGACGTAGTTAAAGTCTGGAAATTATATTTTTGATGATGACACTCCCACCACAGCCCTCAGGGCGAGGGTTGTAATTTATGCCCTGGGGGCATGTAAGTTTTTTTTATAGAAAGCGTTGTCGTAAAAACTTTTAAAAGGAATCATTCGATTGGAAATTGAAAGGGCTAGTGCCTTTTTTAATAGTTGAAAGTGATTGGAGAGTAACTAACGCCCCTCTCACGCCCACCAGTTCTCCAAAAACATCCAATCAAAATTTTGAGATAGCCATTTTGTTTAACGTAGTTGAAAGTTCTGGAAATTATGTCTTTGAGGCAGACAACCTCCTCACAGCCCTCAGGGCAAGGGTTGTAATTTATGCTCTTGGGGCATATAAGGTGTTTATAGAAAGCGCTGTCGTAGAAACTCAAAAAGGGCTCATTCGATTGGAAATTCAAAGGCCTAGGGCCCTTTTTAATAGTCAAAAGTGATTGGAAGGCTTGACATTTTTATAGTAAAGATCGATGTGGGTACAATGTATTATAATTTTTTTTCTTTTTTTTTTGTTTAGACCAGGGCACTTCGTATCGTAGGATTTGTCTTAAGAACTTCTAAAAGGGCTCATTCGATTGAAAATAGAAAGGGCTAATGCCGTTTTTAATAGTCGAAAGTGATTGGAGGGCAAATAGTCCCCCTCCCACGCCCACCCTTCCATTTGCCCCTTATGTTTAAAAACTAAATGTTGCCTTAAGATTAAATCAAAATGCACTGTGTTAATGCTAATTCCCAATAAGGCACCTCAGCAGTGTCCCAAGAACAACTGAGGGTATTATGTTCAAACTCTCAGGGCTGCTTCTGCTCTTAAAATTTAACCGAATCAAAATAGCATAAGTGTATCCAAGCTATCAAAGAAAGTAAACAGATTTTTTTGAGAATGGTATCAAGTTTCCCGTTTCAGGTCAACTAGAGGAGGTATTAAACTAAATTAAACGCTACTATTCGTGTACAGATTTTTAAAAAGGTGTATGTTGTTAAAAATTGCTGAAAATTTTTCTCCAGCATACTAAAAGCAGGCCCAACTATAAAGTCTTTAAAAAAACGAAAAGATTTAAAGTATTATTTTCTTTTTCCCTGAAAAGACTGTGTCAATTTAAAACGAACAGAAATTAATTTAAAAAAAAGTTTTTCCACAAAATAAGGTTTTCAAAGAAAAGTAAAGAACTCCGTTAAACAGAAAATGAGCCAACATAAAATCAAATAATATACCAAGCGTGTAACTACCACAAATCAGCATCAATAAATAAATGAAACCCAAAACGAACAGAAATTACAATAAATAACCGAGTCAAACTCAAAACGAGCAGAAATTAACATAAGTTGGGCTTAAAACCCCTACGCCTTCCCTAAGCCAGAACATAATTTGCACTTTACTGAAAAAAATGCAAATGAATGTGCATTGTCAGTTTAATATACATATACTGATATTTAATTATCAAAATGTTAATATTATTTGATTTATTAAATTTATAAAAGTAAAAACATATAAGATCGGTCTTAAGGCCCTGCAAGCCTATGGACAAATCCAAAAATGTTGGCCTGTATGCATGAATTTTGGACAGTCACCCTTCAATGAAAAACCCTCTTGATGTCCCTAAAAAAATTTTGATTTTGTCTACTTTCACATAGCCTATCAGGTTTAAAATTAAGCCTTGTAGGTACTGAACTCTTGATATTAGGTACTGAGGTAGGTAATGTATGTTTTGATGTGTTCCAAAGGGTATCCACTGGGAGGGTTGTTGTTGTGAATGGATTGGTGTCTCCCCTTCAAGGGGAAAAAAAGTCATACAGTTTGTAATTTTGTAGTTGATATAACCTGCAGCAATAAACGTCATAACCTTTTTTCTAATCTCTGCTCCTACCTAAACTATATTTTTGTATGCTCTGATTACAAAAACATGTTTTTTCTCTTTTTCTATAATTAGAGTAAAAACAGAGGATCTTCGTTTGCTTAGAAAAAGCCATTGTATTAGAATTAGGAAATCATACCCCTTCCCTCTTTGTGTCACTTTCTAAGACTCTTGTAATTCTGCTAATTTATTTCTGGGATTCCCAGAAGAGGAAATATAGAAATAAGTTTTTTAGAAGCCAATCTGACTACGTCCTTTTTATTTAATTTACTTATTTTATTAAATTTTTGTTTTTTGGTTTTAGCGTCTAAATACTTGATTGACTCATAGGTCAATCAAGTATTTCACTCAATAAAAATTTAAAGATCTAGTACCCTTTTTAAATAATAAGAGATCACGTCACAGAAAAACATGTTAAACATGGTTTTGTCTTTTCCTTTTTCTTTTCTTATGGCTGAAAAATAATTTCGTTTGGTTTTGCCTATTCCTTTTTTATCTTTTTCGTTTGTCTTTTCCTTTTTTTATTTTATGGCTGAAAATTACTTTCGTTTGGTTTCGTCTTTTCCTTTTTTTTCTTATCCTTACTTTTTTATTTTATGGCTGAAAATTATTTTCGTTTGGTTTTGTCTTTTGATCTTTTTTTTTCATGCTTTGTCGCGCGCAGTGTTCACACAATAAGTTCAACTGAAGCTCTAACCATGTAAAAGTAATTCTGTAGCAACGACCAGCTGAGCATGTCAGCGCTTGCAGTGAAAGGACACTTGTAGTTTGAAAGTAGTATTGTAGTGAAAGGAAATGGGATTTAAACCCATTGGTTTAAATACCTCGCAATGTTAAGAAAAAAAGGACAAAAAAAAAAACATTTAAAAAACAGATTATAAACCAGAAAATCATCTGAAGCTCAAGCTGAAGCTATCAAGCTGAAGCTCAAGCTATCAGCTGAAGCTCAAGCTATCAGCTGAAGCTCAAGAAAGAGTTCAACTGAAGCTCCGATCATGTGAAAGTAATTCCGTACCAACTACATGGTGAGCATGTCAGCGCTTGTAGTGAAAGGACCGCACGCATTGGTTCAAATACCACACAATGCTAAGAAGAAGAAGACAAGGCAATGTCAAGAGATGAAAAAATTCGTGTGAAATATGAAATATTAGTATCTTTTATATTGAGAGCGAATCGAGCGGATTTCTGTGAAGAATTTATTTTATTATACTTATATATTTATATTAATACTTATATTATATACAATATATAATATACTTATAATATATATTATATATAATGCTTATATTTCTGTGAAGAATATTTTTATTATATCTATTATACCAGTTTTAACTTTGGAAGAAAATTCCAAAGTCAGTCATTTGAAATTCTTAATTGAAAGGTAGAACAAAAGATCTAAAGACGAAATATCTATCTAAAATGAAATATCTATTTTTATCCCCGATAATTGCCTTTCAATCAGACATGCCAGTCAGATTTCACACGACAACGTTTCTTGGTCATTTTTGTTCAAAATTTCCTGTTAGAACTTATCTCAACGGGACATTTAGCTGAAAAAAGCCGATGAACTTCCAATTGTTGATATAAGCATTTTTTTTAAATTAAGAAGTATAATTTCCACGTACCTGAGCAACGCATCCTGAGCCAATAGGAACTCTGTCAATCTTGACAAAAATTTCTGAGATTGGTCTGTGGAACATTTCTTCTATGACTGATTGTGTTTTACCCCATCTATGAGGTTTAGTTCTATGTTGTAGGCGGCATAAGATATCACATATATCAGCAGGGAAAAGATCTCGTCTTGTACTTGCCCATTGACCAAGCTTTGTAGCTACAGGTCCAGCAAGTTCAATAGCTACAAAGAGAATGAAACAAAAAACCGATTAAGTTTTTTTTGCACACAACTTTTCTTTTATGAAGCGTTCCCAAAAAATGGGTAAGAAAATTCCAGAGTCAAGAGTCCCTAAGTGCCATACAGATTTTTTTTTTAATTAGTTTGACTAACGGTTGGGCAAACCCCATTGCCTGACGAAAACTTTTTTTCTGGTTTAAAGTCTCTCTTCTTTACTGTTTCGATTTCCTCTAGAAAAAGATCTTGTCTTGGACTGGACCATTGACTGAGTTTTGTAGCAACAGGTCAAGCAAGTTCAATAGCTACCAAGAGATTGAATAACAAATGGATTAAGTTTTATTTTTTTTTTCCCCACAGCTTTTCTTCTACAAAACATTTCCAGAAAAGGAAAAAAAAGTCCCTAGGCCAAGAGAACCCTTATATGTCATAAAATAATGGGTTTGCTTGATAACAGGACCAGACAACGAGTGAACAAACTTTTTTGGCATTCAAAGTATCTCTTTTGTTACTGTTTCAATTTCCTCTAGTAGAAGATTGCGTCTTGTACTTGCCCACCGGCCAAACTTTGTAACTAAGGTCTAGCAAGTTCAGTGGTAATGAGGACAAGGAAATTTTGAAAAAGCAAGTTGTTTTTGCACAACTTTTCTTATACAAAAGAATAATGACACTTACCCAATGTTAGTTCAATGTTATACCCATTAAAAAGGAAGGGTTCCCCTTAGACGGTTAGGAACGAAAACTAGTAACCAAAGAAAGCAAATTTTGCGACAAAATTTACGAAAAAGAGAAAGGAACAACAACAGATAGTCTGAGAACAAGAGGACTCTTAATACTAGTCCAAAACGATGTTAAATTGTGCCGAGGCTACACGTTTTGTGACATTTCAGGTGCTACCACTACCACCTGATGCCCGTGAACAGGAATGGGTATTCCCATCCCCTAACATCGTCCGAAAAAGCGCTCCCCCTCCCCCCTAAAAAAAAGAAATAACAATTTTGAAAACAAATCAGCGATTTGCATTTTAACATCCCATTGCTCCTGACAAACCTCCTGTGCCCATAAAAAGTTATAAAATGCCTACTTTACAATTTTGGAGAATCTTAAACTAAAAAAAATGCAATATCAATAAATTTGACTATATTATTACTAGCAAAGATTATGACAGATTGACCTATTTAGCAATTTGAACAAAAATTTCTATAAATTAAAACTGATTACGCATCAAATGCTTGTTTTGCATTTATGAACAATAAAAATCTACAACAATAACAACAAACTATAGATGCCATAAAGATAAAAGTAATTGAAAAAAAAATGAAAAAGATGATGTGCGGATTTTCTATGGTGCTACATATGTTTATGTATTTGTAATCTTAACTTTCTAATATATTTTGTAGACCATATATTAGCTAGAGAAGTGGCAGTGGCGTAAATTCACGACAGTTTAGGGGGGGGCAAAATATGGGCTATTGGGGTTTTTTTTATCAATGAAAATACAAAAAAAAATAGTTTTTAAATAAAAGTACTCAAAATTGTACTTTTCAAAATCTAGAGAGAAAGAAATATGCTCCACCCCCCTTTGACGTCCCTAAAAAGTGGGTCTTCTTTTTTGAGCTATCTTGTTTTGTCATGGCATTTACCTTCTGTTTATATTAATATAAATGTATGTTATCAAACTATGTAAGAAAGTCTGTATTATATAATATGTACAAATAAGTTGAATTTTATATAATTATATGATGCTATCCTAAATTTGCCAATGTTATACTAAATTACATAATGTAATTTAAATAATAAAGCTTTGGACCATATGGGGCAGAGCATAAAAATTTCGAAATTTTGGGGACAGAATCTCTATTGAAAACCTCCTTCCTCATGCATATGTACCTGTGGGAGTATGCTAGAGTATTGTGCTGAATTAATAAGCTTCATTCTAGTATTTCTTAATTCTTACATATTTTTTTAATGCTTGGTAATGCCAATCTGACAATTCAGACTTCTACTTTTTTAGAGTAGAAACAGATTATAACAACAAGAATGCTTGGTAATTTAATGCTTGGTAATGCTTGGTAATTGGTAATGCTTTAATGCTTGGTAATGCTTGGTAAATAAAAATAAGCATTATTTTTAATGCTTGGTAATGCCAATCTGACAATTCAGACTTCTACTTTTAATTGTATGACTATGAATAATCTTCAGTTGTAATCGAAATTTTTATAGTTTTTTGGGTTTTATAGATTTTTACTCCCAATTTTTTATTAAATGGAAAGCAGTCTCGAATTCAACCACAATCAACTAAGTAAAGAAAAACTTTTATAAAGAGAAAAAATTAGAAGCAAAATTTCTATTAAAAGGGCAAGATATTTACAACCAAAAAGCAAATTCACATTTAGAAAAGTTCCTTTTCTTTTTTTTATATAATAGTTCACCTAGCCTTACTAGTTTTAAGTACAAAATATAAAGTAAAAAAAAAAAAATAATTTCTATTGTGTGAATTCTAAATAATTACAATTTGGTTTCTATGAGTAAATAAACTGAATTTGGACAGTAAAATAAGAAATAAAGATTAGAAAGTTTGGAGTAGTTTGGATTTGGAGTAACATATAGGAGTAACAATTTGGAGTAACAAGTAGCCATCCTTTGGAGTAACAATTTGGTTTCTACAAATAAATGAACTGGATTTGGACAGTAAAAAAAGAAATAAAGATTAGAAAGTTTGGAGTAGCTTGGATTTGGAATAACATATAGGAGTAACAATTTGGAGTAACAAGTAGCCATCCTTTGGAGTAACAATTTGGTTTCTATGAATAAATGAACTGGATTTGGACAGTAAAAAAAGAAATAAAGATTAGAAAGTTTAGACAGTTTGGAGTAGCTTCATGTCCCTTTCCCACAAAAGAAAAACTTAATATAAAAAAAAACTTACATTATAAATGTAAACAAAGAAAACTAAAACTTCAGAAAAAAGAACAACAATAAGCTGTTTTTTTTCCAAAAAGGACCCAGAAATTTCATTGTTCACACACTGTTTGTAATCTATATTTTTTTTTTCTTGTAGATCCTAAATTCATTTAGTTATTTGCAATTTTACTGAAGCAAGCATTTTGACCAAAAAACAATGAATCAATGATCAAGTGTAATCAGAAAAATGTGTGCTGCAACTTGACAAAAAAGAACAAACAGTCTTATTATAATTTACTCCATATTCATTTGAATATCTTCAAAACCCAGGGGGAGGGCAATTTTTTTTTAATTCTTTCAATGAAGATATTCAAAAAAGAGACATTTTTCAATGAAGACAACAACAAAAAATGATTTTTTTAAAATCTAGTAGAGGGGGTGAATGTCATAATTATAGTGCCATTAGACAAGAATAAACCACAGCTGATAGTAACCAAAAATTTTAAAGGCAACATGCCTGATAATTTAAAAAAATGAAGGTACTTAATAATCTACAATTTATTTAGAATATTTCATTTGCAGCTTTTTCCTTTTTTGTGCAGTAAAATTTCTAAAAGAAAAATTGTCAAATAATTCAATCTTTCATATAAACTATCAGATGATGCAAATTTCCTCTAAAACTTTTCCCAATTGAGAGTTAAACTTTATTTGAATAAACAACAGACCAATTAATCATTTAACAAGTAGCCATCCAAGATGATGATAGCCAATCAAAAACCAATCTTCCTCATTAAAAGAAAATAAAAAAAGGCTACACAAACTGTGGTCCCTTATTCAACCTAGCCAAAAAATACTTCTTCAATCTATTCTTGAATTACTTACTATTCTTACACCCATACTGATACTCAACTAATACAGAAAAAAAAAATCAAAACTTACCAAACAGTAATGATTTTGACCAAGCTTCAAACCATTTTCCACTTGCAGATGTCACAAGGTAAAAAACGATCACAGGTGTAAAAATCACAAGGTATCTGACACATCTCATAATCACATGAAATACAAACAAACAATCATTGATAAAGACTTTTATCCGCGAAACAACCAATTTTGGTTCACTGTTATTCACAAACACATCAGACACAGAAGGGTTCTTTTGCACTATGAAGGGCTGGGCTATTGCTGTAGCAAGAGCTGATTGAAACAAAAAAGGTTTCTTTTGCCTTTTTTTAAACAATGTACTTATGTTAATTCTGATCTGCCTCAGAGGCTGTTGAATGGAGCGAATACAAGTCACTAATGCCATCTGTTCATGCAAAATCTGTTTCACATTAGCAAAATCACAAAAAAACAACATTATTTTCATAAATAAAATATACAGAAATATGATACCCCAGTAAATTTTGATAGGGAGGGAGCATACAAAAATATAGTTTAGGTAGGAGCAGAGGTTAGAAAAAAGTTTATGACGTTTATTGCTGCAGGTTATATCAACCAAAAAATTACAAACTGTATGACTTTTCCCCCCTTGAAGGGGAGACACCAACCCATTCACAACAACAACCCTCCCTGTGGATGCCCTTTGCAACACATCAAAACATACATTACCTATCTCACAACCTAATATCAAGAGTTCAGTACCTACAAGCCTTAATTTTAAACATGATATGTGCAAGTAGACAAAATCAATTTTTTTTTCTTTTTTTAGGGACATCAAGAGGATTTTTCATTGAAGGGCAACTGTCCAAAATTCATGCATAAAGGCCTACATTTTTGGATTTGTCCATAGGCTTGCAGGGCCTTAAGACCAATCTTAAGGACAGATTCCCAGCCCCCCACTCCAGTTTGTGGGTCAAACTGGCCCATAATTGTACTTTTCTTTCACAATCTAACCTTTCAGTTGAGGTTTAAATCAACCTGCTAAATTATACATCTGTATGGACAATGAAGAATATTGCCACAAAACTGTTAACTATTTTATAGCATGGATCAAAATTTCAGAAAATGAGGTTAAAAACAGGAAGTATATAGGAGTTTATTTTCTGCAAAAAAAAAAAATAGACTCCACTGGATTAGTCTAAAAAGAAGCTTTAGACCTCAGTGACAATTTCAAAAAAGATAGCAAGGTAGACAGAGGAGCCATGCATGAGAGGGGGGTATGTTCAATCATTCAAGAAAAAAAAATTACAGAACTGTGGCACAAAACACTTCTATTTTAACTGTTTAGCTATAGATTTACTCATTGAATGATACCTTGATCTCTTTTATTAATCTTCATCAATAAAATAGTCGTGAAATAACCATCAAGTTGGCTAGACCAATTAGCCCCCTCCTTCCCCCAAATATTTTAGCTAATGCTGCTACTGATGGCTAAGCCTACAGAGAGTACCATAGTTTTAACTTACCAAAATGTACTTTTCACAGTTTTCAGAAGTTTACATCACATTTAGAGCATCCGCCCTAAATCTCAATTAGTGACTTTTAAGATATCACTAGGAAGCCTTCCCCTCCCAGTTCAAATGCAGAATGTTCTGCCATTTTTCAATTTAAACTGGAAAGTCCAAACAATAATTTCTAAAACTAAAATTCACTCTTAACATAATTCATGTCAGCCAGTCATATATTCTAGTCACATTTCTGCACATTATAAATTTATTAGATTGTTTGAAGTTGCTTAAGTTTTTCAAACTACTAAGCAACATTTGAGAATAAGCATATTCCTTTAAGAAAACTATTAAAAAATGAAAATTCAAATGTAATTACTGGCAATAATTACATATTTTTCACTTAATATATATAAAAATATATATGTATATATATATATATATATATATATATATATATATATATATATATATATATATATATATATATATATATATATATATATATATATATATATATATATATATATATATATATATATATATATATATATATATATATATATGTGTGTGTTTTCATTAATAGTATAAAAAGCATATAAAAATAGTATACAAAATAGTACATGTAATTTCATCCTTCTTGTTCACACACATGGCAGAATAGAGAGGCAGCCCCCTCCACCCTGAGATTGATTGAAAAGATCTCTACCAAAGCTGAAGAATAATTGCTTAATATATATGCTTTTTGTTTTAGCTCAACCTGGAATCCTCCACCCTCCCTCCAATTATACTGGGTGCATTTGCAGAGCTAGGGGGATGGCAAGGATGGTGCCCTTTGCCTCTGAAAAATCATCAAAAGGGATTGTAAAGATAAGTAATGAGGGTATAGTAAATAGGTCTCCCTTCCTCCTCTAAGGAAGATTTACTAGCAAGACACAAGATTGTAAGCACATGTCGTCTTACAGCTATTAAAAGACAGCTGGTCAAATATGTTTAGGTCATATCTAAGATACTATTTAAATATATGTTGAAGAGTAAGCTAATGCATCTCTTTCCAGGTAGTAAGATTTCATTTTATAGGTTTCCCAGAATAAATAAATAAATGAAATACAGCAAAGGTACAATTATCCCCTGGGTTGTGTACTAGTGAAGAGCATCAAATATGAATAGGTTCTCAAGAAATAAGACTTCCAGTAATGCCACAAATGGGAAATTGTGACCAGTTATGCCATATGCACATGTCATCGTTCGGCTATTCAAAGATAGCTATATGATATACATATATGTTTAGAGATCCCATCTAAGATACTATTTAAATATTTTTTGAAGTTTGAGAGTAACCTAACTTATCTCTTTCCAGGCAGCTAGATTTGATTTTATAATTTCCCAGAATATACCTTTCAATGAATGAAAAACATATAGCAAAGGTACAATTATAGTAGCCCTCTTAGCACAAAACTAAAATAAAAAAAAATACATCCATCAATGAATATAATTTATTTTACTCTTCTAATGACATTAAGACACTCAAGGTAATCTGTTTTATATTCCTCATATTTTAATTTTAAAAAAAACATAATTATAGCATAGATAAAGAAAATATAAATACATTTTCTAACTCATATATATATACTGATTTTTTTTACCAGAATACCTTTTTTTCTTAGGGCTTCATAGCAAAACTACAAGTTTTTGGAAGTTTTTTAGGGGTTGGTAAGTGGCTTTCAGGTAAGATCTACTCTTGAGCAATTATAAATTGTTTAACAATTTTGTTTAGGGCATATAATTACTTTTCAGGCATAAACATATTCCAATGCTAAGTGTGACTACTGTTGACTATGGCTAAAAACAATTTTAGAGAACAATTAGCATATGACAGAATCCTACTTCAGACATTAAAATAAGTGAGTTAGACAAAAGTTCATAAGATCTAGACAAGAGTCATAAGGAGCCTTTTGATATGCAAATATGTGTATCATGAACAAAAAAAGAAACAAAACAAAAAAAAATATGTGTCTCATAAACAAAAAAAAGAAATCATAAACAAAAAAAAAGAAACAAAGAAATGTATCATAAACAAAACAAAAAAAATATGTGTATCATAAACCAAAAAAAAAGAAATCATAAACAAAAAAAGAAACAAAGAAATGTATCACTACAATAAGCTGGTTTTTTTTCAAACAGGACCAAGAAATTTCGAGTTTTTCAGTTTTTAGTCACTAATTTTATAACCAAATTTATAGTTTTTAATTTTAACATTAGCTAGGAACTTTTAGAAACTCAAATATAACCAAAAGTTTTTATGTTGAATATTGTTCAAACACTGTTTGTAATCATAAACAAAAAAAAAAAAAATATAAAAAAAAAAAAAAAAAAAAAAAATGTGTATTGTAAACAAAAAAAATCATAAACAAAAAAAAAGAAACAAAGAAATGTATCATAAACAAAACAAAAAAAAATATGTGTATCATAAACAAAAAAAAGAAATCATAAACAAAAAAAGAAACAAAGAAATGTATTATAAACAAAACAAAACAAAATATGTGTATAAAAAAAAAAAAAACTTAAAGCAGTTCATCATGGTTTTTTTTCTTGTTTATAAGTCTCATTGTAAATAATATGCAAACCTAATTATTTTATTCTTTATTTAACAGAATAAAAGAACAATTTAGGGAATTTAACTCTAAGGAAATTGCTTAAAATTAAATTTCCTGTTGTGTGCTTTAAATTATTGCAAGTCTGATTTTATTCAAGCAGTTACAAATAGAGGAGTAGCTAGGGTTTCCAGTGACCATGGACAATTACCTTAATTAATTACCTTAATTTGCACTTCAAAGCAAAATAAGGTCCAATGTTGGATATGTTTGGATCCGCTGTTGAGAAGGCAGTTAAAAAACAAATTACACAGAAATATAAAAAGAACAGGATTGTGACTGTGTTTATGGCCCAGTGACACGCCTTCCGACTAAGAGAGGGCTAGGATAGATGCAATTTAAGCCTGCTTGGTAACAGAGACCACAGATAGGTATAATCAAGGGGATCATTCTTCTGTAGTTTAGAGTAGACACCACCGCACAACGCTCAATTTCTGATAGAGTATGCGAGTTGGTTGGTATGACAAGCAGCATCAGCATCCTAGCACAGCTCTGTTGTATGTACACATATATGAATCACTATTTATGAGAGACCAATAATGCACAGCTCCAGTTGTATCTTGAAGGTTCAACTTCCCATTCTTTGTCAAATCTGCTTTTAAAAACTTCAGCTGATGTTAAGGACACTGTCTCCTTGCTTAAACAGTTCCAATCATTAATGACCCTTTGGCTAAAGAAATGTTGTGTGATTCTACTTTTAACTTGGGGCTTATGAAGCTTCTTAGAATGACCTCGTGTTTGTCTTATGCTGGGTAGCTGGTTAAAGAGCTTATTTTGGGGTTGGTTGACAAATTTATATGCGAGAAGCATGTCACTCCGCTTGCATTGGAAGGTCAAAGATGGGAGTTTTAGGTTAGATAGCCTTTCACCATATGGTTTCTCACCAAGTCCAGAGATGCACTTGATGGTCCTGCTTTGTACACCTTCAATCAACTGTATATCACCCTTTTAAAAAGGACCAGCAATGCAGGTTCCAAAATCAAGAAATGGTCTCACAATTGCCTTGTATAGCTTCAAGAAGATTCTGTGTGATTGGCTAGTAAGTACTCTTTTAATTAGTCCAAGGCTAGAATTTGTTTTGGAGACAGTTTGTGCAGAGTGTTCATGGAACTTCAGAATATTGTGACTCCCAGGTCTTTGCAACTGTTGCAAGTTTGGAGGGAAATGGAGGGGAATGTCTGGATATCATTCATAGTGTATTGGTGCAGAGGATTATTGTTACCAAAATGAATGGTGATGCATGTTGATATATTGAAAGAGAGTAACCACCTATCTGCCAATGCCTGAATGTGGTCAAGGTCAGATTGTATTGATGATTTATCAGGTACACCAAATAGTTTGGAGTCATCAGCATAAAGGGTTAAGAGGTTGTTGACTAGGTTAATCATATCATTCATATAAAGAAAAAACAATGTGGGTCCCAAGACTGTTCCCTGGGGAACACTGCTTAGAACATTACAGGGCTGGGAGTAGATACATTTGCTATCAAGGAGGCACACTTGTGCCTCTATAAAGAGGTGACCCACCACAATGTTAAGCGATTTCAGGTCCTAGAGGTCGCAGAGAGACGGCGGTAATCGCATTTTGTAGCCCAAGCTTAAACTAAGAAACTTGCAAAATTTCATCCTCCTCCGACTTTATCTTCATGGGGTAAACTGGGCCGGAAGTTTGGACCCTCCCACCACAGCCCTCCTTTGACGTTGTCCGATTGGGCTGAAATTTAGAGGTTAAGCTTTCCTAGGGCCCGGGAGCTTATCCTCGAAATTTCAGCTCAATCCGATCACTCCTTCCCTGTTTTCAAAAAACCAAATATAGCCACTTAAAATTCATCATCTCTTTTTTTTTTCTTAGCCACGCCTACAGGCCACAGTTGGCAACGGATCCGGTTGAATGAGGACTCATTCGAAATAGAATTCGACCTGTTAGGGCCTTTTGATATTTTCACACCGAAAAAATTATCCCCCAAATTTACATTTACGAAAAACCTCGTTTTCCTATATTAGCCCATGTTAATTTTTCCCACCACAACCCCCCTTTAACGTTGTCTGATCGGGCTGAAATTTAGAGGATAAGCTTTCCTGGGGCCTGGGAGCTTATCCTCGAAATTTCAGCTCAATCTGATCACTCCTTCCCTGTTTTCCAAAAACCAAATATCAAGTTTTTTGGGAATTTGCTTGCATCGAAAATAGCTTCCATATACTAAAAAACAATTACCATTGTATCTGTATAGTCCAGCGGTTGATACTTCATACTCTCAGGCGGAAAACTCGGGTTCGATTCACCATCAGAGCAAATTTTTATATACTGAATTTAGACTTTGAAAAGAAACTCAGTTTTTTTTTTTAAATTATTTTAAAAAAATTACGTTTTCTAAAGAGTTAAAGAGGCTGAGTTACAAGGTCGACCCTTAAAACGTACAGGGATTAGGAGGCACAGTTGGGGGGCTGTTAAAGAGGCTGAGTCACAAGTTCGAACCTTAAAACGTACAGGGATTAGGAGGCACCCTGTACGACGTGATTTGAGTATTCAGGAATTAAAAGCCTTAACACAAAAATGTTCAAGAGGGGGGGGTTTGGGGGGCGGCAGCCCCCCAACTTTAACTCCTGACACGATCAGCTAACAGTTAGTCAAGCAATAATAAGTAATAAACTGTACAAAAACGTGCAGAAATTATTTGAAAAAAACTATGTTTTCTAAAGAGTTAAAGAGGCTGAGTTACAAGGTCGAACCTTAAAACGTACAGGGATTAGGAGGCACAGTTGGGGGGCTACCGCCCCCCAAACCCCCCGCTTTCGCAGCCTTTAAATATAAAAAAAATTTCTTTAAACTGAAAGTAAGGAGCGACATTAAAACTTAAAACGAACAGAAATTATTCCGTATATGAAAGAGGCTGTGCCCTCCTCAACGCCTCGCTCTTTACGCTAAAGTTTTTATTGTTTAAAAAAAGAGTTGTGAGAAAGTCAAACTTTAGCGTAAAGAGCGAGGCGTTGAGGAGGGCACAGCCTCTTTCATATACGGAATAATTTCTGTTCGTTTTAAGTTTTAATGTTGCTCCTTACTTTCAGTTTAAAGAAAATTTTTTTATATTTAAAGGCTGCGAAAGCGGGAGGTACAGTTGGGGGGCGGTAGCCCCCCAACTGTGCCTCCTAATCCCTGTACGTTTTAAGGTTCGACCTTGTAACTCAGCCTCTTTAACTCTTTAGAAAACGTAGTTTTTTTCAAATAATCTGTTGTGAAGAGCCGTACAGTCTGACAATGTCATTTTTTATCTAAGAAATTATTATTATTTTGTATGTAGAACTTTTTCTATAATTTATGTCTATGACCTCTGATTAAAACTGATAGAGGTAGGGGAACACAGAGGACAATAAGTTACTTTCAATGAACTTATAATCATAACTGTGTCACCCATTTCCTTATCTATACTAATGAAGATGGTTATAAGAATTTCAAATGTTCTTCATAAGAGCTTATAATTTTGTTACTTGCCTTTTGATAGACTCTAAAGCAGCAATACTATACTTAAAGTGTGGGCAAGTAATTACAGTACCAGAACAGTGTAATGTGGTCCAATCAAAAAAGTGCAACACTTATTTATGGTGAGCCTAAATAAAAAAAAAGGTTTGGTAAATGAGTAAAAGATTACATAACTGGCATAGGGACAAGGTGAACACACCACTTTATTTTGTTTTTTATTTCCTTTCTAAATTTAATAGTCAATTTACTTGCTAATGCCCCCCCCCCATGATGATCTCATATATAGCCCAAAGAATATACAAAAACTAAAAGAATTATGTGTAGGATGTAGTTAGTAATCAGGTTCTCATGTTTCCTTACATTTTTATACATTTTTTTTAATTATTTCAAATAATTTTTATTGGCCATTCAGTTTACCTACTGCTGCCAGACTTTACTAAGGCCTTTGACAAAGTGTCCCATAGTCAACTGAGCTCAAAATTATCTGCTGCTGGTATCAACTCATCCCTGGCAGATTGGCTGATGAATTTCCTCACTAACTGCAAGCAGAAAGTCCATTTATTTGAGACAAGTGGCCAGCCAATCTACTCTGATGAAGCCACAGTAATGCATGGGGTACTGGAGGGAACTGTATTAGGCCCAACCCTTTTCCTGATGTATATCAATGATATTTCTAACCATGTGGATAACAGTATGCATTTGTTTGCTGATGATACCAAACTTTTTGGCATTGCTAACCTGCATAAAATCCAACACAATCTAGACAACCTACAAAATTGGACTCAAGACTGGCTTCAACAAATCAATACAAGCAAATGCTGTATTTTGCACCTTGGACCTAATAACCCAATGGCTACCTATTCAGTATTAAATCCAGTCACTAATATATGGGACCATCCAGTAAAAAGAGAAGAAGAAATGGACCATGGTGGGATCATTGGTGAGGGGTTGAGGTTCCACAGCCATGTCCAACATGTTGTCTCCTAAACAAACTCCATCCTTGGCCTATTAAAAAGGACCATCAGTACCTGAGAGGCACCAATATTCATAAAACTTTTTAAGGCTCTTGTTAGACCCCATCTTGATTTTGGCATGTGCCTGGCTGGTCCTTCTTACCAGGAAGATGTTAGGCTTATCAAAAATGTCCAGAGGCAAGCAACAAAGTGCATGAAAAGCCTAAAATCAGCTTCATATGAGGAACACCTCAAGCAGCTCAAGCAACCTACCCTTGTCTATAGATGTATATGATGCTGGAGCTTTTCCTTTTGGAGCATATGATGCTCCAAAAAAAAACTCCACCATTGGGCAACCACAGTGCCAGCCATCATCTCACAAGAGGACATTCCCAGAAGCTACCAAAATTAAGCTCCAGATCAAGTATCTGTCAAATGTATTTTTCAAGAAGAGTAGTTTACCATAGGAATGAATTGAAGGACTCTACTGTCAGCTCTCTTTCCATCTGGTCATTCAAACATCAACTTGACAAGGAGTGGGAGAAGAAGCAGTGGAGGTTTGACTGGAAGTCATCAACTCAAGAGCACTACAGGTCTGGAGGACCTTAAAGCTCTCAAATCAATTAAGGTGAATATATTGGTAAATTATATACTTAGCCACACAAAGAAATACCAACCAGAACTAGTCTAATCCTACATACTGGCCAACAGGGGTGTAGCTCCAGCATTTTTCATTGAGGGGGCAAAAAAGTTCCACATCCAGAGAGTTAAGGGGCATGGACTATATAATAGGTTTTTTCCAATTTATTGGGGGGCAACTGCCCCCCCCCTCCCCCATGCCACCCCCAAATGATGCCACTGCTAGCCAATCCCAACTATCTAAATCTATATTTATAATTATTTGAAAAAAACTACGTTTTCTAAAGAGTTAAAGAGGCTGAGTTACAAGGTCGAACCTTAAAACGTACAGGGATTAGGAGGCACAGTTGGGGGCTACCGCCCCCCAAACCCCCCGCTTTCGCAGCCTTTAAATATAAAAAAATTTCTTTAAACTGAAAGTAAGGAGCAACATTAAAACTTAAAACGAACAGAAATTATTCCATATATGAAAGAGGCTGTGCCCTCCTCAACGCCTCGCTCTTTACGCTAAAGTTTGACTTTCTCACAACTCTTTTTTAAACAATAAAAACTTTAGCATAAAGATCGAGGCGTTGAGGAGGGCACAGCCTCTTTCATATATGGAATAATTTCTGTTTGTTTTAAGTTTTAATGTCGCTCCTTACTTTCAGTTTAAAGAAATTTTTTTTATATTTAAAGGCTGCAAAAGCGGGGGGTTTGGGGGGCGGTAGCCCCCCAACTGTGCCTCCTAATCCCTGTACGTTTTAAGGTTCGACCTTGTAACTCAGCCTCTTTAACTCTTTAGAAAACGTAGTTTTTTTCAAATAATTTCTGCACGTTTTTGTACAGTTTATTACTTATTATTGCTTGACTAACTGTTAGCTGATCGTGTCAGGAGTTAAAGATGGGGGGCTGCCGCCCCCCAAACCCCCCGCTCTTGAACATTCTTGTGTTAAGGCTTTTAATTCCTGAATACTCAAATCACATTGTACAGGGTGCCTCCTAATCCCTGTACGTTTTAAGGTTCGAACTTGTGACTCAGCCTCTTTAACAGTCCCCCAACTGTGCCTCCTAATCCCTGTACGTTTTAAGGGTCGACCTTGTAACTCAGCCTCTTTAACTCTTTAGAAAACGTAATTTTTTTTAAATAATTTAAAAAAAAACTGAGTTTCTTTTCAGTCTAAATTCAGTATATAAAAATTTGCTCTGATGGTGAATCGAACCCGAGTTTTCCGCCTGAGAGTCTGAAGTATCAACCGCTGGACTATACAGATACAATGGTAATTGTTTTTTAGTATATGGAAGCTATTTTCAACGCAAGCAAATTCCCAAAAAACTTGATATTTGGTTTTTGGAAAACAGGGAAGGAGTGATCAGATTGAGCTGAAATTTCAAGGATAAGCTCCCAGGCCCCAGGAAAGCTTATCCTCTAAATTTCAGCCCAATCAGACAACGTTAAAGGGGGGTTGTGGTGGGAAAAATTAACATGGGCTAATATAGGAAAACGAGGTTTTTTGTAAATGTAAATTCGGGGGATAATTTTTTCGGTCTGAAAATATCAAAAGGCCCTAACAGGTCGAATTCTGCTTCAAATGAGTCCTCATTCAACCGGATCCGTTGCCAACTGTGGTCTGTAGGCGTGGCTAAGAAAAAAAAAGAGATGATGAATTTTAAGTGGCTATATTTGGTTTTTTGAAAACAGGGAAGGAGTGATCAGATTGAGCTGAAATTTCAAGGATAAGCTCCCGGGCCCTAGGAAAGCTTAACCTCTAAATTTCAGCCCAATCGGACAATGTTAAAGGGGGGCTGTGGTGGGAGGGTCCAAACTTCCGGCCCAGTTTACCCCATGAAGATAAAGTTGGAGGAGGATGAAATTTTGCAAGTTTCTTAGTTTGAGCTTGGGCTACAAAATGTGATTACTGCTGTCTCTCTGCAACCTCTAGGACCTGAAATCGCTTAACATTGTGGTGGGTCGCCTCTTTATAGAGGCACAAGTGTGCCTCCTTGATGTCCAAGATTAGGAGCCTGTTGTCTATACATAGGAAAGACAGTTTTAGCCAGGATATATGTCTAAAATTTGGCAAATGCCAAGTACAGGGGTCTTACCCTATATTTACCAAAGTTTTTTTTTTAACATGGGGAAAAATATGGGGAAACTTTTTAACATGGGGAAACTTTAACATGGGGAGAAAATATCATGCAGGCCTTTTAAAACATCTAAACCAGAATTTTATTTTTCAAACCAAATACATGTCAATAAAGCCCTTTTGTGGCATTATGAAAAAGTTTATAAATGGTAAATATACAGTTTTTTACATAATTTAGCTAGGATGAAAGTGAATAAGTTATTAGCTGCCTCCTATTTTATGCTTTTTCTTAATCAAATAATTGTTTCTGATGGAAATTACATTTTCAGTTTTTAAAAGAGCTAAAACCTAACTTAAAAAAATCACTGATATTTTCAAAAAGAACATGAAACCCCCTAAAAATGACATCAAACCAAAGCTAATGTTACTTTTAAGGCATTTTTAGCTCTTCTTATCAAAGTTCTCTAAATTTGTTTTCAAAATAACAATTTAACTAGCCTATTAAGAAATAACTAAATATAATAACAAATATAAATTCAAAATAACTAGCCTATTAAGACTAAGGAAAATCATAATTACTATTTCTGAACCACTGCAAATGTCAATTCTATTTCTGCAAGCTGTTTTTTCTAGAAATAAGTTTTTAAAATTTTAGTTACTATGGGCTGTTTTGAGCCCTTTAAGGGCTCTCAATGTAACTTACCCCAGAAGCAATTATTGAATTATGAAAAAACATATAAAAGGCATCAAGTAACATATTCACTTTTATCCTTACCTAGCCTATATAAATTATGTTATAAACTGCAAATTTATTAAATTTTCCATGTTAATCAAATACACTTCTGTTAGAGCATTCATTCATGAACTATTGGAAAAATTAAGAGCAAGCTTTAACATTAAGAGCAAACAGTGAACTTTTAAACTAGCCTAGCCTATATGCTAAAACTTCTCTAAACCTGATAAACTGCTTTATCCTGAACTAAACTTATATCTGAATTCTTATTTGATGTATTTGTTCAAAACGTTAGTATTTTTTATTTTAAACCAACTTAGTGTCAAAATTCTTGGTAAATTTTTACCAAATCATATTATTGACTTAAATATAAAGTAAACATGCCACTTGATGCCTTTTTTTATGCTCTTCCCAAACATAATAATGATTTTTGTTGGAAATGAATTTTACCCTCACCCCTATTTATACTGAATCAGGGTATATATTTGCACATTAGGGCTTGGGGGTAAATTTTATTTCTGATGTAAATGAGAGGTAATATCAAACTCTCCCCACCCACCTAATGTGCAAATATATACCCTGAATTGGTATATATGGAGTTGGGGGCTAAAATTTATTTCCGACAAAAATGGTTATTATAGCCTGTTTGTAAAGAGCATAAACAAAGGCATCAAGTGGTATATTCACTTTATTCGTAAGTCAATAATATGATTTGGTAAAAATTTACCAAATTCTTACCTTCAATCTTTGATTGTAAGCTACAGTTTGATGACGGTTGATTAAATGTCCTCTCTTGACAAGTAACCTTAGGATATGCCTAGTTTATAGCTTTTATTCTCGTTTTTGCAGTTCGTATTATTTTGCCAATTTATTCTACGATTTCTCCGAACCAGAAATAGAGACTTATCTGCCAGAAACACAAAAGCAGTCGAATAGCTCTTGGCTTATTTTAGCTTATATGAGCTTATCAAAACCAAGTTTTAAATACTGAGTTTGTATCTCCTAGATACAAAATATAATTATGATTGAATACCTGGGATCTGAAATTCTCATTTTCCAAAAGTTTAAATTCACCAACACACCTAGTAAGTTAAAAAATCTCTCACCTGTCTTATCCGGCTAGGGTGATCTTCTCTGGATGCAATCTATAAAAGGTAACAAATACTTGTTCTTTCACGTGCTAGCTGCAATGCTTATGAGTAACTAGGAGAATAGCATCAATTTTCATTTTTACTTCAATTTAAACATAGTATATTACATTTCCCTGTAGGTATGTCACTTGTTTGCTATTACTGCTCTTATTTGTACTCTGCCTTCAATATTTTTTTGCTATGGATATTTTTAAATTATTTGGTTACATATGACGTTACTTATCCTGTATTCTCTGAGTTTAGCAGATGTAACTTATCTGACAACTAACCTAGACCTTTTAAAGAAGTTCCTAGACTCTGAGGTCATTTACGCCTTGTGAAAAGCAATTTCAGGGGCGTAGCTACGGTATTTTCATTGATAGGGGGAGGGGCGCTATTAGATTAGGTGCTATTTAAACAGTAGTAAAGAAAAATTACTATTTAACGAAAATGCTACTTGAGGAATGTAAAAACATTACGCAATACATTATGAACAATAAACACATGTTAAAGAATCATAGATATTGAGTGCTGATGCTTGGCTTTTACTAAAATTGTCAGCAATAAGTTGCTGCATACGACAGTAGTATAGCGTAAACAAGCTATAGGGTGGGCGGAGGTGAATTTCGTACAAAATGGTTTTTTTCAGCCAGATTCATCACTAATACTGCAGCACATATCCCCCTCCAGTTTCACCAACCCTTAAGCCCAGCACATGATGCTCAATCTCATAATTGAATTAAGTTTTATTCTAATAGCCAAGGGTAACGCGCTATTTATTTGCTCGTAATTTTGAATAAATTTTGACTGTATAAGAATTAATTTGTTGCGCTAAACTTTTAATATACGTGATTTATTGAAATGTCATTTATGATTTTTTTATTAAATTTATTTGTTTGTGGGTTCGTCAATTTATTATAACAAATAACATTGATGCTAGCAGGTCACATAAAGCCGAAAAAATAATCATGGGCAGCGCAATAGCGCTGTCAAAGTAAAGATAAAAAAATAAGTCAAAATATTATAACAGATAGTGTAACATTTTCTTGTGACATATTTTTCTGATTTTAATTAGCGACCGTATTTCAAATTTGCGAGTATTCGACAATAAGGTTAGAATTATTAACTTATCCATGGGGCATTGTTTGACAAAGAATATCTGGAAAATCTGAACAATTCTTTGCATCATTGCTGCAAAGACCTTAAATTAATTAAAATTGACGAAAAAAGTAAAAGTGTTATGTTAAAAGTGTTATCGATGTTAAAAGTAAAGATCCCCATCTAGTAGTGTCTAGGGTTAATTTAAAGCTAAAATTTTGGAAGGGTAACTACCTTCCGGAAAGTTATAATGTTGGTAGACTCCAGGGTGAGACTTTGAGAGAAACTTTCCAGGAACGGTTGAATACTAAACTTAAGAATTTATAACTTGACAATGTGGAAGATGGTTGGAATAATCTTAGAAAAACAATTTGTGAAGTTGCTGATGGTGTCTTAGGGAAGAAAGTTAAGACTGCAGCTATGAATACTAGTGAAAAAGCTGTATGTTTAATAAATAGGATAAGGGATTTGTACAAGAATTATCTTAGTGACAGATCGCATGAAACAAAAGGAATGTCAAGAAAGTAGAGAAAGCATTAAAATATGAACTAAGGAGGTATGATGTGAAGGCCATGGATAAAATTACCGAGGATCTGGAAGATGCAGCTAGACGGCATAATAGTAAAATATTGTGCTGGAATGTTAATAAATTGAGAGGGAGTAGTCCATCCGGACTTGTCCCAGTTAAAGGTAAGAACAGTGCCATAGTTAGTGATAAGGAAAGAGTTAAAGAGAGATGGGCGGAACATATTGAAGATGTGTTAAACCGAGACACAGTTGCAGGAAAAGGTATAGAGGAAAATGAAACAGTTTGTAATACGTTGGATATGAATTGATATCCCAAAAAAATTATTCCTATTTGGGCAAATCAAACCACACAAGGAATACAAACCTAAGCCTATTCAGTGTCAGAAGTGTTTCAAACTGGGACACACAACAAACAAATGCAATGAAATTCTCCAAGAGTGTAGTAATTGTAAATCTTTCCATCCTAAAGAGCTGACAACTTGCAAAAACACCCAGCCTACATGCATCAATTGCAAAGGTCCACATGAATCTACAAATAAATCATTATGCCCTGCATACAAGAAAAGAGCTCTAACACTCCAAATATCAACAGAGAAGGCCATCCCATACCCCTTTGCAGCAATGGAAGCAAATGCTGCCCAACAATACCAAATAAAGCCTGTAATGAAACCAACGAAAACCCCCAAGTCAAATGCCCCAAATGCATCAAGCACCCCATATAAAACAACATCTTCTAAGCCCCCTAGCTCAAATCCCTATCAGAAGGAATCACCAAGCCAGCAAGCCTTGTTTTCCGGTGAGATGAGGCCAGCCTGGCCCTCCCTCCCAAGAAGAAACAAACCAGAAACACTACCAGGAATCAATCCCTTAACCAACAAACAGGATGCACTACCAAAAATGCAATCCCCAAATATATGCTTATTCATTCTAAACTGTAATGCAGTTCAGGCCATGAACATACATCAACTACAGAAAACAAAAATTATTGCAGAATTGGCAAAAATTTACATCCCAGATGATATGCTCATTCAAGCAAAAAAAGATCTTGCTTTACTTTTAACAAAGCTGAACATTGATACACAGTCATATGAAGAATAAATCAACAACACAACATTTATCAATACTCCAATGGAATGTAAGATCACTCACAGAAAATAAGCTAAATGAACTAATATCATTTATGAATAATAATTCCATTAATATTGCTTGCCTCCAGGAAACTCATTTAACCCAAAATCAACAAATTAAGTCTCTGGGATACACTATCCTGAGAAAGGATAGATCTTCAGAGAGAAAAGGAGGTGGTGTAGCTTTATTAGTTAATAATAATATAAAATTTTGTGGCATCAATTTTCCAGATTTTGAAAATGATGTTGATGTAATTGGTATAAGTGTTTGGCTGAATAATTTAAAAACCTACATAATAAGCTTTTATAACCCTAATGGCCAAACTTCAGATGCCAAGGATTTCTTTAATTATATAAATAATTCTAATATGTTAAAAAACATCATTATTTGTGGTGATTTCAATGCCCACAGCCTTTTGTGGGGGAATAAACCAGCAAATAAAGCTGGTAAATTTATTGAGCATATGATTTCAAATAATAATGAATTAGCTGTTGCTACCCCTCCAAACCTAAATACATATTTTAACCCCAAAAGTGCCAAATTC
Organism: Artemia sinica; assembly: GCA_027921565.1. NCBI lineage: Eukaryota > Metazoa > Arthropoda > Branchiopoda > Anostraca > Artemiidae > Artemia > Artemia sinica. The sequence goes on from CM051265.1 coordinate 68,499,130, forward strand.
TCCACAATTGACCTACAAATTGTGTCTTTAAATTTTTTGAACAAAATTTACATAAATAAAATTGATAGTCTGTGTACAGACCACTTTGCTATAGTTTGCTCCCTAAATGAACCTGCTGAAACTTCTTCTCATACTTCCAAATATATCAACACTAAAGCAAATTGGTCTATTTTCCAAAATAAGCTAAATGATGAAATTACAAGTTTCACCCAAAGTTCATGCATTTCTAACACAACAGTTGACACACATGCTGAAGCCTTGACATCTTTACTAATAAATACAGCTAATCATGCTATCCCCAGGACAACACCTAAGAAAACATTCCCTAAACAAATTCCTAAAGCATGGTGGACAAATGAGTGCCTAAATAAATGGAAGATAAAAAAGGCAGCTAGGACAGAATTCATAAAAAAACCAACACCTACTACATATTTAAAAAATTACAAGCAGAATCTAATCTAAAAAGGACTATAATAGATGCTAAATATAAATACTGGAATAATTTTGCAAATAATCTCTCCAGAGAAACGCATGAGCCAATTATACATAAAGTCATAAGCCACATATGTGGGAAAAAGACTTCTCCCAACCCACTCCTGTATGAGCTTATACATAATAATACCCATTATGACAATGATATTGAAAAGGCTAACCTATTTGCAACTCTTTTTGTTAATAAGCTAACATCAAACAATCAAAGCAATCTGTCCACAATTCCTATGAACCCTAGTTACCAACCACGCCCAGGATCCGAGTACATAACTAATCCATTTACAATCCAGGAATTGAATAATGCAATACATCATATTAGGTCCAAAACTAGCAGCAGCTATGACAATATACACCCTACATGGATAAAGAATCTCACACCTTCATACAAACAAGAACTGCTAAATTGTTATAATCACGCTTGGGCATCCTCTAGGTTCCCCAATATATGGAAATGTTCGTCCCTCCTACCAATCCTAAAGAAAAATAAACCAAAAGATAACCCTGAGTCCTATAGGCCCATAATGATTACACCTGTGATGGGGAAAATAATGGAGAAAATGATTTATCACAGACTCCTCTGGTTTGTTGAGAAAAATAACATGATCCCACACACTCAAACTGGATTCAGGAAATACCACTCCTCAACAGATGCTTTCATTTTGCTAACAAATGCAATAAATGAATCTTTCTCAAAAAATAATATCCTAGTGGCAGCTTTCCTTGATTTTGAAGGAGCATATGACAATGTGAACCACCAAATCCTTTTAAATAAACTTGCAAACCTTGGAGTACCTCCCAAGCTAGTATCTTTTATTAAATCCTTCATAGAAGTGCGAAGTTTCATTGTTTGTGTTGGTTCAGCCTCTTCACCCCAAAAGACAATATCCAAAGGCCTACCTCAGGGAGCAGTCCTCAGTTGCCTCCTATTTGCCCTATATCTCTGGGACATGAACCTACCCCACACAAATCTTCAATATGCTGATGATCTGGTGCTATGGTCATCTGGCAACACCTTTCAGATAGCACAGTCAAATCTGCAAAAGTCACTTTTCCAGTTTGAAAAATTCTCTCAACATTCAGATTTACCCATTGCACCCACCAAGTCAAAAATAATCCAATTTCACAGGAAGCGAATCCATGTTAATGCAAAACTAACTCTAAATAAAACAACTATTCCAGAAGATAATAATATTAATTACCTAGGTCTCATGCTTGACCAAAAACTTAATTTCCACCTCCACATTTCAAACACAATAAAAAAATGTTATAGAAAAGCAAATATACTAAAAAGACTTCTTTCCACACCCTGGGGTTGTAAGGAGAAAACCTTACTCCAGTTTTATAAATCACATATAAGACCCCATATTGACTATGGGCTCATTGTCTATGGTGCATGTGCAAAGACCCAGATGCAAAAAATTGAAACAACACAAAATGATATAATACGTCTCATATTTGGTCTTAGGAAACCCACAAGCACCAAGTTTCTGCTTATGGAGAGTGGATTAACAACAATAAGGGAGAGACGTAGCTTTCTCTTGATAAAACATCTTACAAAAATTGAATCAAATAGCTCACACACATTACATAATTGGTTAAGAAATCCAGCCATGTATAGAGGTATTGCAGATGAGTATGCCAATATTCAAAAGAAGTTCCCTGTACCAGCAAAGTCTATTGCACCTACTTTCCCCCAATCCCCTCCATGGAATTGGTCATTTCCCATAACAAATACTGATTTTTCAAAATGGAATAAAGATTTAACCCCCATTGCTTTTGTTCAGAAAAAATTTGCAGAACTTAATACAATTACCTATAAAAATCACTTCCAAATATTTGTTGATGGGTCAAAAATGAATGAGAAGGTTGCAAGTGGTGTTTTCCTTCCTCACCTGAAAATTGCAATGGGCGAGAGATTATTTAATAATTTATCTATAATGTCTGCTGAGTTAAATGCCATAATCATGGCATTAGAACACCTTAAGCAAAACCAATCTTTGATTGAAAATTCGAATAATATTATCATCTATTCCGACTCTTTATCAAGCCTTGAGTTGCTGGCCTCAGCTCCTCAATATAAGTTGGACATTGACACTTATCATTGTCTCAGTATTATTGATAATCTTGCTTCAAGTGGCATAAAAACTTACTTTCAGTACATTCCTAGCCACTCTGGCATAAGTGGTAATCATCAGGTTGATGAAATAGCAAAAAATGCTATAAATATTGACCAGCCAAGTGGGAGACCAATCCCAATTAGAGATATTTACCGATGGAGGCTATCAGATATTAATTTTAATAAGATTAATCCTATCCTTTCCCCCTTTCCCAATAAGTATCTTTCTAAAATTTATCATAGAATTCGTTCTGGAACAAATGGACTAAATTTCCTTGCATTCTCATATAAGCTTTCTAATTCAAGTCGTTCAATTCCCCTGTCCCCTCTTTGCAGGCATTGTAATATGAATATTGAAACAATTGACCATTGCCTATTTGAATGTAATATGCTGACGTCTGCACAACATACCTTGCTTTCTAAACTGTTAAAATACTTCAAACACCACAAAATCCCACTATCAGCCAAGAGCCTAGCCAACTATACCTGCACACAGAGTATAGAAATCGACATCTATCATCTTATATTTGAACTCCTAGAGTCGAAAGATCTGCTGAAAGATATCTGAATATATCTAATAAATATGAGGCAATCAAGCCAGTAGCTCTGTAGCCCACAGAGTGAAGCAAAAGGAAAAGGGCTAAATAGTGTTACTGAAAAGCCCGCCTGCTGTTAAATAGAAGAAGAAGAAGAAAGAAAGAAGATTTGTTTTTGCGAGGAAGAATTGGCGACAGAACTAAAAGGATTAAAAAAAAAATAAAACTCCAGGTGCTGATAGAGTGGTAAATGAGTTTCTTAAATACGGTGGCTCTGAAGTTAGAAATAAATTGCTGAAGATTATGAATATGACTTTTGAAAAAGGGGAAGTACCTAACGATTTTAGGAAAACTTTATCAAACCGCTGTATAAGAAAGGGGATAAGAGTGATTGTCGTAATTATCGAGGCATTATCCTGTTCTCTCTGGGTAGCAAATTACTTAGTAAGATGATACTTTGTAGACTGAGAGATGCTGTAGACAAAGTTGTAAGAGATAAACAGTGCGGTTTTAGAAAAGGTAGAGGATGTGTCGACCAAATTTTCACTCTAAGGTTAATAATTGAGAAGTGTCTTAGTTGTCAAACACCTTTCGTCCTCAGTCTTATAGATTTTGAGCAAACGTTCGATTATGCCGATAGAAGACCTTTAGCAAAGGTCTTATTTTTGTACGGTATACCAGAAAAATACATTAAAGTGATTAGTGTTATGTACCAGAATAACACTGCTACTGCTAAGTTAGGAAATAAGGTTAGCAGCTGGTTTTGTATTAAATCAGGAGTTAAGCAAAGTTGTGTTCTATCTCCCTTTATATGAATCATTTTGATGGACTCCAGGGTGAGACTTTGAGAGAAACTTTCCAGGAACAGTTGAATGCTAAACTTAAGAATTCATAACTTGACAATGTGGAAGATGGTTGGAATAATCTTAAAAAAACAATTTGTAAAGTTGCTAATGATGTCTTAGGGAAGAAAGTTAAGACTGCAGCTATGAATACTAGTGAAAAAGCTTTATGTTTAATAAAGAGGAGAAGGGATTTGTACAAGAATTATCTTAGTGACAGATCACATGAAACAAAAGGAATGTAAAGAAAGTAGAGAAAGCATTAAAATATGAACTAAAGAGGTATGATGTGAAGGCCATGGACAAAATTACCGAGGATCTGGAAGATGCAGCTAGACGGCATAATAGTAAAATATGATCATTTTGATGGACTTTGCACAGGAAAGGCAATGGGAGACCACGGAATCAAATGGAGAGGAAACACTCTCCTGGACTTAGATTATCCTGATGATTTAAGCATCCTAGATGAAAGTGTGAGTAAAATAAATGAACTTTTAGAGGTTTTGCGAGGTCAGGGTGCTAGAATAGGTTTGATAATTAATGTTAAGAAGACTAAGTCACTAAGGCTAGGGATAATTGAAGATAAAAAGGTGACGTTGGGTAATGAAAAGATTGATCAGGTGAGTTCATGGGTGTAGGGAAGGGGAGTAGGGGAGGGCAGCCGCCCCCCCCCTAGAACTTCAAATTTACGCTAGACATTAACGAGAATTTTTCGTATGTTGGAATTTTTTTCGGATTTTACCTGGTAGATGGCTAAAAAAGCTGGAAACAAACAGAAATTTCCAAAGATCGTTTGCGATATCAACATTTACGTTTCGATCTTCAATATTGATTTTCGGTCCAATATATAGATAGGAGACTGGCCCACGATCGGCTGATTTTGACTTGTTTAATTCTCTATGAGTTGATTCAAGCGATAAGAAGTTGCTGAGCATGCCAAAGCAAAAGTAACTCATTCAATACCATCCTTGAAAAAGACAATTAGAAATACTCCGCCATTTTTCCACCTGGATGCCTCTCTATCCAAGTGGTCAAGAGTGCCAAACCTGGGCCACCCCGGCACTGGTTCGGCAGTCTCTGGCTTATGTTTGGCCACCGGACAAAAGAAAAAGAAAAGTGACCAGGGGAAGATTAAAGCTTGTTTTTCGACTATAAAATTAAGAAAGAATATGGTCAGCATAAAAAATTACAAAATGAATTTCATTAAGGTTTAAAAAAAAACTAAAGAATATTAATTTCTAATTATACATTGACTGATCAACACCAAAAGTAGGCCGCTCCGCTAATCTTGACGTTCTACCTGTCAGTGGTTGCAGTTTTATTTCAACTTCTGTCTTTAAGACAATATCCATCTCATCAGTTAGCGCAAAGTCTCTTGCTCCAGTCTCCTTCCAAAAGTGGACCTTAAGTTCTTCAGTTGCTACTTTTTCAAATGTCTTGTTTCAAATGTCTTGTGGTCTGAACATGTGTTTATATAGGCCTCGCTCCAAGTGGTTAAAGAAAGCTCCTACACTGTGACGGATGAAAGCAGTTGTCCGTCATAGGCTTGTACTTTCTGGCGTTTTTACTGATAGAGTTTTAAGGCAATCCATAAAACCACGGTTCCAATCTTTACCTGTAATTCCTGCACTGTCTCCACTGCCTTTGGAGTTCCGTTATCCGGTACTTTTGTACTCTTAGTAATGGCATAAGTGTATGCAAATTTACACGCTTCTATGGGAATACAGTCGAAAGTATATCAGCTATCGTTTTCAAGTAAGTTTTTAGTCCTTTTTCTTGTTCCTCTGTAAACATTTATCATGTGTTGTAACAGGATGTAAGGAAACTTAGGTCCAGACTTTTTAGAGGGATATTCAGCTTCTCAACTCTTTTTTATGTAGTCTTGCAGCGTTCCTCTAGGAACAGCCATGGCACTTTTAGAGAATCCAACTGACTCCTTGTAGAATAAGACAGAAAAAACTGCTGTTTTATTTTCTTCTTGAGCCACCTTTCTTTCTTTTCTTTTGTTTTACTTTTAAGCATTTTATCTTGAATGAAATTTAACAGGAAAAAATGTAATTTAAGTTTACCTACTGTTCTGACAGGATTAAACAACGCCAGAATTAACACAGTTTTGGGTTTTAAGCTTGCCTTCAACCTTTAAATATGCTGTTTACACAGCCTTTACAAGCATAGCCCACTTTTGGACACCTTGGTACGGCATGCGGAATTTACCCCAGGTATTGTGGCCGAACATGGGAGTTCGCTATCCCGCAGGATGAAAAAATACTAACAGCAAACTGGTGAAGATGGCACGTCTCGGAAGCTGCCAAAAACAGGCAAATAATAAGAGAATACAATGTGAGTTTACAACGCGAGTTTTCTTGTATTCGTAATTAGGCGTAGGCTTTCAGACAAAATTGAACAAAATTCCAGTGGCCCCTCTTTGGCGAGTAACTGGGGTTTCATCTTTACCATAATTTAGAAAATTTATGATTTTAAAATTATTTGTGAATACTACATACAGATTATTTTTTGTGCAATCTTTTTAAAGATTTGTAGTGATTTTTGGGATGTAGGGGAGGTAAATTACGTTTAAGGGCTTGTCAGAAATCTCACATGGTAAAATATCATTAATTTTATGGGAATTTCTTTTCAGTCTACAGTTAATTACACTATTAATAAATAAAATAGAATACCCATTTCCAAAAAGTATGTCCTTGATAAATGTTAATTCTGCTGTGATGTTTATATATTTGACATATTTTGTTTGTGTATTTGTGATCTTATATATATTTTTGTCTTGCTGAGGACGGCCCTTGGACATATTGCCGAAATATTCATTCAAATTATCTCCACTGTCTTGCAAAAAATTTTGCTATTGTTCTTCGTGCTCTTGTTGTTTTTATGGAAAGGCAGTGTGGTCTTCGTCACTATTTTTGGTCTGAATGACCGTATTTCAAACTGTATGCTGTACAAAAAATGTGGTTCAGTCCCGGTTTCTAGGGCTATAATGAAAGAAAGGTTGAGGGGGCTAGGGCACGTTCTGCGGATGAAGGATGACAGATTGCCAAAGAGTGTCCTTTTCGGCCAACCATCTAGAGCTAAACGGAAAGCAGGTCGTCCTCGTCTGGGGTGGGAGGATGTCATAAAGAAAGATTTAAAGGAAATGGGAACTTCGTGGGAGGGTGTAAAAAGGGAGGCTTTGAATAGGTTGGGATGGAGGAGGAGCATCCGTAGCTGTGTTGGCCTCAGGTGGCTTTGTGCTGCGGTGAGTTGTTAGTAGTAGTAGTTAAAAATTGCTAGGGATGCTAATTGGAAGGGAAAATTGACTCCTAGAGTTTGAGAATTTCCTTCCTTTTTGTATCTTTGTTAAAAACAACGAATTCTATAAAAATTACACTAAAGTCCTTCTTGTGTAAATCAGGATATGGGGAGGGAAGTATACATTTCCGGAGGAGGGTCACACTGAATATCATTCTTATGTTTATAATTCCCTTCACAAGCAGGACTAATTTCAGTCATAATTCTTAACACATTTATGTGAATTCTTTTGTTTGGAGCTGGTTAAAAGAAACATTTAGAAAAGCGAAAATAGCAAGAAGTCAGCATGGTATTATTCATAGAAGCAGTTTTACATTTATGCGTTAATATGCTAATCCATAACCTAAGGGATAGGAAGTTATCAACAGTTATTGGGCATGTCAATGACAAAGAAGGGAATCGGGGTTTCAATCAAATACTGTAACTTAAAGTAACTAAATGATTCCTAGAGTGGATCCCCCTCTGCCAAATTTTATGACCGAACTACAACCGATTTGGCCTGTCTAGCTATAGTACGAATATCATAAATAAATCTTATTTCCTTTTTCAATGATTTCTTTTTCATTCAGGGAATTATATTTACTGCAAACCTTCTTATTCTCCAATGATTCTATTTCTGCTCTATTTGCAGATGTAGAGGGTGTATTCATTCCTACTTTTGAATTTTTTTAAACTAGAGAATATAATCTTGATTTTCCAAACTGGTTTTCCAGACTGCAAGTCCTTACCAATTAATGTCTTTGTATTTTGATTAAGCTGTATCGATCCTTATGATCTGTAACCCTAATTTTGATCAAGTTACTCGCTTCTTGCGTCACTCCTTGCATATGGAATATCCTTCTTTTCCATTTCTTATTTCTCATTAAGAATTCTCTTAATGGTACTTTGTGCATTCGACGATGGAAAAATCCCCACATTCCAGAACAATAGATTATTTTGTTTTTGTTTTTTTTCATTGGCTGCGACAAGAGAGACTGAGTAGCTTTGGCAAATAGAGCATTCACAAGTTTCTTGATTTTTGATCTTAGACTTCAGACAGTGACGTCGTTGAGTGGGGGGAGGGGGCAGTTACCCGTCCAATAAATTTGAAAAAACAATAATTTATAAAGTAGCTTTAAAACTGTTGCTCGTTTTAAATGTCAAATTTGCAATTTACTTTGAACAGATATTTTTTTTAAATTAATCTTTGCTCGTTTTTAACATAAGGAAGACGAGAAAATAGGGGTTCATTACTCTTCATAATATGTTCCACGTTAATATTTTTTTTTTCAAATATACTGCCTTTGAAACCTTATCATCAAATAAAAATGTGAGCCTAGTTAATGGCAAAACTGAAAAATGTTTAAGATGCTTTTACTTCCTAAAATCTATCAGTTCAAGATTAGATTCTCTTGTTTTAAAACTTTCAAAAGTAGAAATGAATACACCCTCTACATCTGTGAATGGAGCATAAATGGAATCATTGAAGAATAAGAAGGTTTACAGTGAATATAATTCCCCGAATGAAAAATTTAATTAAAATCCCGATTCTCTTCTTTGTCATTGAAATGCCTAATAAGTGCTGTTAACATCCTATCCCTTACGTTTTGGATTCACATACTAACCCATAAATGCAGAACTGCCTCTATGAATAATACCATGCTGACTTCTTGCTATTTTCGCTTTTCTAAATATTTCTTTTAACTAGCTCCAAAAAAAGAACTGACATAAATGAGCTAAGAGTTATGACTGAAATTAGTCGTGCTTTCCACAACCCCAGTGCTTCTTGCGGGACATTTATCTCTGTATCAGCATGCTGTACGAAAGTATATTTTTCTCACAATTTTGAAATTTTGCGTGCTCTTTTAAATGATACCAACCCATTCTCTTTTTCTATTGTTATCAGATGTCATGCAGCAATAGGAGACCGAGCTTTGCTTGTGAAGGGACTTATAAACATAAGAACGATATTCAGTGTAACCCTCCTCAAGAAATGTATACCCCCCCCATATCCTAATTTACACAAGAAAGACTTTAATGTAATTTTTACAGAATTCGTTGTTTGTAACAAAAATACAAAAAGGAAGGAAATTTTCAAACTCTAGGAGTCAATTTCCCCTTCCAGTTAGCATCCCTAGCAATTTTTTATTACTACTACTAACAACTTACTTACTGTGCTGCTTCGTCAATAGCTATTCCACATATAATATTTATCTACAAGGTCTTTATTTCTCAGGGGAAAATTTTTGGCAAAAAAGCCTGGTCGGGAGAGATTAACGATTCTACAGAAGCATATTTAACTTTGGTACCAATAATTTCAACTTCCGAATCCAGACAGACTCTACCAGAACGTTTTTAAAGGCTGTTTTGATGTCTTGACAAGTCGGATATCAAAATCGTATGTTCTTAACACTGTATATAAATATTATAACAATATCACGCCTCAGTGATTTTTGGCTACTACATCTAATGTGCATGCAAACAGTCCCTGTCATTTAATCTGTCATCTGCAGTCCAGTGTATATTATCCTGGAACGCGTATTTTCGCAGAAACTTTCTCAAAATGCCTTTAAAACCAACTCGAGACTTCGAAACCTACTTGTAATTCTTAAAATCATCTAATAATAACATTGCACTACTAATTATTGATTTTTATATATGTATCGAAATAAATTAATTTAAAATTAGACTCTTTAAAATTCAGTGTTACAAAGGTGAAGCCGAGTTTCACGTTCAAGAGAAATCTTACTTGTCTACTCGTGAAAAAATCGAATGTCGCTTATGTTTATACTTGTCTAAATGTTCTTTGGAGAACTTGCATCTCGGTCCGGCTTTGTATAATGGTTGAGGTAGAGAATGATCATACTATATTACACTTCCGTACAGTGAGTCTTAATATACTTTAAAAGTGATCCTACGTCTATTTAGTTCTCTTCTTCTCTCCGTGCCACCCCCAAAAAGTGCCACCTAGGTTGGTACGTACCTTCCAGTTGCAGCACTGCTGTAAGCCCCTGAATCTTCTGCTACATACGCTAAAGCTTGACTAATTTTCTTGATGTTACAAGAATGAAGGTTGTATCACAAAAATATCACAAGGTTATGTGATGTTCCCTGCATTCCCGGCCATAGACCCTGTTGAGGGGTACCTGATGTTGATTATTACTGTTGATTGCTAATATTGTATGGGTATTTGTTGTACGTTTCTTTTTTGGAATAAATCTATTTATCTATCCGTCTACATATCTTTAAACAGTTTCATTTTTTTTTTAGCAAAATGGTTAAGAGAATGGAACACCTTATTTGTTTAGTGCTTATTATTTTAAACAAGAAAATTTCCAAAGCAATTACTTGAAATCTAATTTTTAAATAAAAGCTTAACAATGGACAACTTGCGTTATTTTTTGCACTGTAAAGTACTGCCATGAACGTATTTGTCGAACCTTAAAGCAAAGAGGAAGGAGCTCGCGAAATGCCCCTCATTCATACAATAATTACCGTCTGCTTAAGTTTTATCGTCAGTCTTTACTTTCATTGGAAAAACTTTAATAATTAAAGGCTGGGCACACGTAGCTGAATTCGGGAACTGATTTCCAAATCAGCGCCGATTTAAAAAAAATCGGCGTCGATTTGAGCTTGAAAAATTTTCTGGTTTTTGACGCCGATTTTCATCATGATCATCATAAAAGAAATAGAGATACAAATAAATAGCCAGCCAGAGACGTCTGTGGTGAAAAACCTACTGAGCTGAGATCAATCATACAACTATTAATAAACTTTAGTTCATTATTTGTGTTCATGATGTTTTGTTTTGAAAATCTCGCGCAATAAATTTTTCTTACCGCTATCGCTTGTCCACTGATGCTCAAATCAGTCCCCGAAATCAGCTACTTGTGCCCAGCCCTTTAATGCATAAACCATCGATAATAGCGGTTTATTTTGTCTCGATTACAGACATTTTTAGGGACCAGAACTTCAATATGCGGATCAATGGCCGCTATGACTGGAAAGTGTCAAGAACCGGTTTTGATGTTTTCAAATCGAAAAGTTTTGTCAAAATTTCCCATGATAAAATTTTGTCAAAAATTGTTCTTTTGTAGGATCAGCTAAGTTGTTTGTTAAGAAGCCTCTAATCAGCTACTCGAAAGTGTGAACTTTCTAGCCTAGTTCTTTTTCAGTTCTGAAGGACTGCGTTGTTTTCTTTACACTAAAAACACTGTCATTAAATTGGCAAAGAATATAAGTCACAAAAACGAGAGTTGGCTAACACCACATATCTCAAAAGTTTAAAGGTTTGAAATAAGAAGTTTTAATGGGCAGATTTACACAAGATTCCCTAACTAACAAGGTCATACACTGCTCAATTCCTTTTTAATGCTCTTTCCAAATATGCAACCAATTGTCTCAAATGCACCCCTCCCTGCTGGTCTTATATGTAACCAAAAGAATATACAAAACTAAAGAAAGCAATAAAATTTCTGCTTTATAGTAGGCCCGTGTTGAATCTTTCGGTAAATATATACCAAATCATATTATTGAGTTAGGAATAAAGTGAATAGGCCTACACCATTTGATGCCTTTTTTTATGCTGATTACAAATATAATAATCATTTCTATTGGTAATGAGTTCTAGCCCCCCCCCCCCCCCCTATATATATGCCAATTTAGGGTATATATTTCTACATTAGGGGGGGGGGGGTAAAGTTTAAACTTACCTCCCATTTAAATCAGAAACAAAATTTGCCCTCACCCCCCCCCCCCCCCCCCCCCCCCTAATGTAGAAATATATACCCTGAATTGGCATATATAGAGGAGGGCTGAAATTAATTTCCAATAGAAATGATTATTAGGTATTTGTAATCAGCATACAAAAAAGGCATCAAATAGTGTATTCACTTTATTCCTAACTCAATAATATGATTTGGTATATATTTACCAATCTTTCTATCAAGCAAACCTACTCACATTATCTATTTTTGTTCAATTAATTTTTAAGAATTGCTTCAAATTATTTTTCATAAATTACACAGCCAATCATCTATGAAGATAAAGTCCAGACTTGGGGAGAGGAGGTGCAGGTAAAAATTTAGAATTGTGGCTTCTGATAAGGAGACATGTTAAGAAAAAAATTCTTACTTTAAAATATGTAGGCTATAATGATCCTAGCTTACATATTATCCAAGGGGAGAACCTTTATCATCAAGTCTATTGTAACGTATTCTATCTTTGGAGTCAAGAGTTGAATTCAATTATTTAATGGAGATCCAACACCTAGGCTATAAATAAAGTGCATAAGCATAAGCAAACAACACAAAAGCAAAGCAATCAAATCAATGTGTTTCATCTTCTTTCTCATGTAGAAATGGCTTCCATCACTGCCAGACTGGACTGAGGTGGATATCAATGTTACAATCAATGCTCAGGTTCATATGTGCAGGTGGTTTGGAAAGTCTACCTGAGCAAGTGACTCTTCCTGCATCTGGTGCGGCTTCAGTGCTGGTCACAGGGGGTATGACTGTATCAGTAGTTGACTGACATTGTAGACTTAATGCTCTTTCCTCCTCCCCCCTGATGTTTGGCCTTTTGGCTACTGTGAAATCATCATCTTTGACTACTGATGGGGTTTCCTTGTCAGTACTGCTGTTCAATTTGGCACTGGATCAATCTGCAACAGGTGTCGTACTAGCTCCAACTGTTGCTGTTCCATCCGGGTAAGTATGTAGTTTGGGGCACTGGGTAACACAGCCTGCATGTAATGGGTGGGATGGTATAGGCGCCGGCTTGGCTATAACTGGTTCTGATCTGTGATGTAGGTGGCGCCTGTTTCTCCGAAGAGTACTGTCATCTTGCAGCCACACCAGGTAAGAGCGCTCTTGTTGTCTCAACTTCTTCTTGACTACGCCCTTGCGCCATCTACTACTTTCATCAAATTTCACCCATACTTTCTCTCCTATGCTCAATTCTTTCAGATCTTTGGCGTTCTTGTTGTGAGCTCTCTGCTGTCTAGACTGAGCTTTCTCTCTTGCTTTCTTGAAAACTGGCTTTGCAATTATTTTCAGCTGCAGATGGGATGGCAGTGCTGGGACCATCAACCGGGTTTTCCTGCTCATGAGCAGCTGAACCAGTGTATATGCTCCATCAACCGGGGTGTTTTGGTATTCCAGCAATGCAATGTATGGATCTGTTCGGCTTTCTGTTGCTTTTGTCATGATCTGTTTTGCTGTCTGGACCACCTTGCTCATCCCATTGGACTGTGGGTATCGGGGACTTGATGTGACATGGTTGATATCCCAGGATGCTGCAAACGTTTGAAACTGCTCTGAGCTGAATTGTGGCCCATTGTCTGAAGTAATCTTCTCTGGTATACCATATCTGGCGAAATGCATTTTTAATTTCAAGATCACTTGCTGTGAGTTTGAAATGGCAAGTTTATCCACCTTGCAAAAATCTACTATAATAGTCTATGATGATTAGGTATTCCATACCACTGAATGTAAAGATGTCCAGGCTTACGTGTTGGAATGGATACTGGGGAACCTCTGAGGATATCAATGGCTCTTTCTGTTGATCCATTTGATGCATGGTGCATATTTTGCAACCAGATACTAGTTGCGTGATATCTTTTGTGATGTTAGGCCAAAATACAGAGCTACAAGCTCTTTCTTTTGTTTTCACAATGCCAACATATGACAAATGAAGCTGTTGCAGTATGTCTCCATGCAGTGCCTTAGGCACAACAATGCATTCGCCTTTCAGTATAATACCATTGTTGATAACCAGCTCGTCTCTGTAGTTCCAGAATGGAAGAACAATAGATGGTACATCTCTTTGGTTGTTAGGCCAGCCAGATTTGATGATGTCTGACAGTGTTTTCAGCTCAACATCTCTTAGGGTTTCCTCACAGACTTGCTCTAGTTTGTTTCTGCTTACTGGAATATCTCTAAAGAATGCATGGATGGCTACTTCTCCTTCAATTTGAATTTCTGGGTCTTGGTCAGGTAGGTGCATTTGTGATAAGGCATCAGCTACCGGGATTTCTTTGCCAGGATGATACTGGAATGACAGTTCATACTGCTGGAGCACTAGCATCATTCTTTGCAATCGGGGTGGTGCCCTACTGGTTTGGACAATATTGCCTCTAAAGGTGTCCTTAGTTTCCTATCATGATCTGTTGTACTTTCAGCCATTCCAGCAACATCATCTACAATCAGACCAATGTCAATACCTTTGAATGCCTCTTCCATTTGTTTTTGGTACTCATCCTGGGCTGATATGAGCCCAAAAGGATATCTCTTGAAGTGGTATCTTCCGAATGTTGTGCTGAATGTAGTGAGGTCAGCAGATTCCTTGTCTAAAACCATTGACCAGTAACCATTTCTAGCGTCGGTTTTGAAAAATCTTTCTGCTCCAGCACATCTCACTGCTACATCATCAAAGCTAGGAATGGGGTGGTAAGGACGCTTGATACATTTGTTTAAGTCCACTGGATCTAGACAAATTTGGATTTTTCCGTCTGGTTTCTTTACAAGGACAATCGAATTCACCAAGTCTGTCGGTTTTTGTACCTTCTCTATGATGCCAATATTTTCTAATCTGTCTAGCTCTTCTTTTAGCTTTGGCTGAAGGGCATACAGGACTCTTTTTGGTGGCTGGACTGTTGGAACAGATCCTTCCTTCAGGTAAATGTGACATTTTCTGGGCAACGTCCCAATACCTTGGAAGACATCATCATATTCTTTGAGGATCTGTCATACTTCTGGTCTGTTTGAAACCGTGGCTGGGTCTTCAGTCATGCTACATGACATGCTAAGCACAAACTTGATCAAGTTCATCTGTTTGCTCGTCTGTCTACTAAGGATTGGTCCTTTGTGGGTTTCAACAACATTGAAACACATGAACCTGCTGTTCTCGGTCCTTATACTGAATCACAATCTGTGCACATTTCCAAGTACTTCAAGGCTGCATCCACTGTAGCTTGTCAGGATATCTTTGTTGGGAAGCAAGGTAGGTCTTGGTTTTAGGGATCTAAATTCACTTGCTGGGAGAACGTTTGCATCAGCCCCTGTATCAATTTTGAAGGTTATTTCTCGTTGGTATTCAGGTAGGTTAACTTTAATCATCGGCTTTTGGACTGAATCGGTTCTGCTGTCAACAGACTCAATGAAGTATTCATTGTTTCCTTCGTTCTCGGCTGGCAGGGCTTCAATTTCGTTGACAGACCTGCTTTTGCAAACCTTTGCAAAATGATTTGGCTTCCAACACTTGGAACAGATCTTCCCTTTTGTGGGGTATTTGTGTTCGCAGGAGTACTGGTTCCCACAGAAGTAACAGTTTGGCGTCATTGTCTTTGGCAACACTTTTTGTTTGTGTATGGCTTCCACTTCTTGCTTTACGGCACTAGTACTTTGTTCATTTCTCATCTGTGCATGGGTCTCCACAACTGTTTCAATTGCATGGCTAATATCAATAGCTTTTGCTAGTGTAAGCATTCCACCTTCACTCAATAGACTTTCTCTTATCTGGTCACTCTGTACTCCAAACACCAGTCTGTCTCTCACCATTTCATCTGAACTATCTCCGAAACTACAATCGAGGGCCAGTAACTTCAGAGATGTCACATATGATTCAATTGTCTCTCCTTCTTTCTGATTTCGTTTGTGAAAAACGAATCGGGAAAATATGGGATTGGAACTGGGTTCAATATGCTCACTGAATTTTCTCAGATATACATCCACTTTATTTTTGTCTACTTCTGGAATCTGGAATGTGTTGAATATATCTCGTCCTTTTTCTCCAACCCATATCAGCAAGTAGGAGCACTTCACAGCATTGGCTTTTCCGGACAAGGGTCCAAGTTGAATTCAATTATTTAATGGAGACCCAACACCTATAAATAAAGTGCATAAGTATAAGCAAACAACACAAAAGCAAAGCAAGCAAAGCAATCAAATCAATATGTTTCACTATAGTCCAGACTTGGATAAAGTCCAGACTTGGGGAGAGGAGGTGCAGGTATAAATTTAGAATTGTGGCTTCTGATAAGGAGACATGTTAAGAAAAAAATTCTTACTTTAAAATATGTAGGCTATAATGATCCTAGCTAACATATTATCCAAGGGGAGAACCTTTATCATCAAGTCTATCCTCTTTTTTCCTTCTTTTTCCAACTTAAAATAAAAAAACCACTGGTTGAAGACTAAGAGCAATTGTAGCTATAGTTTAGATGTTTTATTTACACTTTCAGGAAGTCATTCAGGTTTTTCAGTAATTATAACAAATAATGGTTTCTCAAATGGCCAAGAACTACAGATACACTACTAATACTACTGCTAACAGCTCACTGCAGCACCCAGTTATCTGAGTCCAACACAGCTGTGCATGCTCTTGCTCAACCCCAATCATTTCAAAGGTTCACTCTTTGCACCACCCCTTGAAGTTCCAATTTCCTTTAAATCCATCCTTATGGCCTATTTCCATCCAATTTAAGGACCGCCTGCGTTTTGTTTGGCCCAGATAGATAGCCAAAAAGGACAATCTTTGGCAATCTGTTATCTTTCAGGCATGAAATGTGGCCTAGTCATCTTAGCCTTTCTTTCACTATGACCCTAGAAAGTGTGATCAAAACATTATTTTTTACAGCTTATTGTTTAATATATGGTCAGTCAAACAAAAACCCAAAAATATCATTAGACAGTTTCTTTGGAAAATATTTACCCAGCCTTTCAAAACCTGACAATTCAGAGCCATACTTGCCCACTGTTTTTAGCATGGCTTCTAATATTCTATTGTTTGCTGTCAGACTTATCTTCTTATTCTTCCAAACTATTTTCAGTTGCAAAAAAGCACCCTCCATCTTGACTCTCCTTTTTGTATCTTCACTGCGTTGATCATCTTTACCAATTATACTACCCATGTAAGTGAAGCTATCCACTTGATCAATTTTATCATTACATAACATCATGTCTCACCCTTATTTATTCCTAGTTTAAGCAACTGAGCCTTCTTAATATTAATCTTCAGCCTATTTTTATGCCTTAAAGACTCAAAACCTCCATAAATTGTTTATTTGCCAACATTTTATCTAGAAGACTGACCTACATAGGAGAGTTAGGAAAGTAGTTCAAGTTGGAACATGGTTTTCTAGAGTGATAAATTTGACTGGAGGAGTTAAGCAAGGATGTAGTTTGTCACCTGGGCTATTTTTTTTTAATTTATTAATGAAGTAGAGGATTACTGTAGGAATACTGGATTACTGTAGCACCTGTTGTGGAATTATCAGATAAATCTTTGTTTGAAAAAATGACATTGTACTGGTAGCCAAAAGGGGCATTGATTTGCAAAGACTTTTAGATTTGATTCATGAGCATTAAGCAATGAAGAAGCTAATATTAAATGCTAATAAGTCAGCTGTAATAGCATTTGGAAAAATTCTAAAATGGTATTGTGATATATTAACACCCCCCCCCCCCTCTCTCTCTCTCTCTTTCTCGCTCTATCTCTCTCTCTCTCTTTTTCTTTCTCTCTCTTTTTCTCTCTCTCTCTCTTTCTCTGTATGCTAGTATTAAGGAAGCATGAGGAAATGAACTTTATTTTAAGGCAGTGCTTAATAAGGAAGAACTAAAGTGGGCAATATCATGAAGGGGAAACTTTTTACTGTTTGGTAATAGGAGAAAGTATCTGGGAAATGCAAAGTCGGAGTTAGGTCCTTGCTATTGCCCAATGTACAGGAATAGGGAGGATGACTTAATGTTTTGGGGGGTTTTGTGAAGAATTAAATGGTCTGAAAGAGAAAATTTTTCTGGGGTGGAATATAAGGGAGGAATGGGTGGATAAAATATTAAGTGATAGAACTATTATGGGGATTAAGAAATTGGGTAAGTTTGTGGGTACAGGTTTGATGTAAAGGGACCTTTTCCTGTAATTTATTTGTAATTTAGTCTGGATTTATGGGTTCGTAGGTGTTTATGACTTGTAAAGTGTTAAATTTTTTTGTATTAACCATTGCCTGTAAAGGCTTTTAGTGTTAACAAGTATCATATCATAATCTATATCTAGGACAGTTTACATTCCCATTTGATACTATCTTCTAACATAGCCTTTTCAATGTTTCTTAAGACAAAATCAATCAAAATGGTCCTTAAAAATAGGATAGGATATAGGGTATAATAGGATCGGGATAGGGTAGGGTATCCCTATAATAGGATAGGGTATAACTAATCTTTACTCTTGATTCAAAACTAAACTAACTACTAACCTCACTTCCTACTTCAACTTCAAAAATATTATTGTTACACATATCACTATCCACTTAAATGTTTCTATCTGGTATAACATACAAGGGTATGACCTTGATTAAAGCCTTTCTATGAGCTGAATCAATTGCCTGTTCATAATCCATAAGACTGAGGACCAAAGTAGTCTGATGATTTAGATTATTGATCTAAGAGCAAAAACAAAAATGCTCAGTGCATCCTCTTCCCATCCTAAAACCACACTGACACACACTCTTTACAACTTAAAACTTTTTCTACAATCTTTGGGGATGAAAACCCTCCCCTTTTTGAGAGCACTTCAGCAAATTGTCAAAGATTTTTTCCTTCTTATCCCTGTCTTTCCCTTTTAATTCATTTTAATAGTTTTACTGTTATACCGTCTGGCTCTATTTCCCAGGTCCTTTGCAGTTTTACTAATAGCCTCCATTTTGCACCTCCATTTTGAAGTTCTCATCATGGAGTGCATCAACATCCTAATTACCCAAAGGATTGTTACCATTCTTGAATTTTAGCTTTATGTCAAATTGAGAGATTGCTATATGGTGCTCTTTACTTTTAACATCAATAGCATCACTCCTTTATACCCTAAGTCCTGTATCAATCCTGCCAATCTTAGATTTGCAATAACATTATCAACAAGGTGTTTTGTCTTACAGTCATTTTAATACTAACTGAAATTGTCGCCATTTTATGACCAAATATTGTATTGGTTGTAAGTATATTATTTTACCTAGATAATCATAGCTGTCTATTACCATTGCTATTTCCCTTCCCTGCACTAAATGTACCTAAACTAGGATATTGTCTATAGTTGTACCAAGCTAGTTATGAAATTGTATACCACTACCACTATACCACTATGACTATGCTATACCACTATGACTGATGCCTTTCATTTTTTAGTTATAAAATGAGTTTGATTATACCTTCCCAACTTAAGCAAAACTGAGAAGCTTCCTTATTCATCTTAAGCCCTACCCCTGCGTACGTAGCCAGGTTGTCACTTGTTGCACAAAAGTGCTATTCTAGCACTATTTCATTACGTTTAGCACTGTAGAATGTTCTCAGGGTTGCCACTTGTAGTACGAAAGGGCGTATTTAACACTATTACAGTCAATTTGTTGACTGTTGTACTAAATACCAAAAATTGCTCTTTAGCATGCAATTGTAGCACTTTTTGAACTGACTTGATGAATTGTCAATTGTAGCACTTTATGAACTGACCATGGTGACAACCCTGTATGTAGCTTAAGTTACAAAAAAAAATGGTGGTAATAATATATTCTTCTTTATTTTAAAGGTATGACCAGACACGGAAGAAACAATACTGCCAGTGCAGTGTACTCGTACCACGAAAGAAAAAGTGATGAAAAAGCATCAGGATATGGAACCCTTCACCTAAGACTAGGAAAAGATTCTATTCGTCCTTTTGACTGCTGCTGTTTAACCCTTCAACCCTGCCGAGATCCTGTCATAACGTGCGTTTTATTTGCAGAATAGTGCCCAGGTCATACTATAGTCACACTTGTTGATCAAAATTATGAATGCCTACATTGCCGATCATGTATGCAGTCCATAATTCTACCAGTTGAACATTGTTCAGCTTCCAAACGTAAAATTCGCAATTGACCTATCAAAGTCAAGAGTTAAGCTATTATTTTTGAAACTAGAAAAGATGGAAGCTTGGAACACCAGTTTTTTTTTATCCATAGCAGGAATCTGTCAAATATTAAAAAGACATATTATTATTAGAGAATAGCTGGGAGCAAGCTTGAGTTTTAAATTGATTTCCTACCCTGTCAGTTTTCAAGAACTCAAATCAAGAGCAAACACATATCATTTATAAAACTTAGTTTTATTTGTCAACAGGTGTAAGTATGGTATGGCTTGGGTATAAGTAGTTTTTCAGTTCAGTTTTACCACTACCTTGGTCTTGTGCATCTGTCGTATGAACAAAGAAGAGAAAATAATAAAGGAATAATAAAATCAAATAGCCGAGAAAAAGAGGGTAAGGTCAACCAGTAGAATGAAATGAAGTGAAAATAAGCAGATATTTCGACAAGGACCTCCACCAAGTCGTCTTCAGTGCTAAAAAAAAAATTAACCTTTTGAAGTAAACTCAACAAGAGCAGAATACACAATGAATCTAACAAACCAAGCAACAACAAGCCAGAATAAATGAAGGACTATTCACCAATTGGATTGGTCAAGAATTCTCTGTTTAGCAATTGACTTAGCTTGTCTACAGACCCGATTTTCATTTAAGATGTGATCAGATGGAATCAATTTTGATTTTGCTTTGGCCCTCCACATTTTTGAAAATTCAGATCAGTTAGTTCTTTTTGGGGTGGCGACTTTAATATCTACTGTAAATGGCTTACCACACTCTTTTAGGGAGGCAATTGAGATTTAAAAATATATAAATAGAGACCTTGCTATAAATACAGATACTGTAGATATTGCTATAAGCCCAATTTATAATAATTTAATATTAAAAGACTGAAGTAACATTTTTCATCAGTTTAAATTAAGACCATAAGCAAATATTTCTTTCATTTATTCAGGCTTATTTTTGCTTGGCTTGTTTGATTTAGTGTGTATTATGCTCTTTTTGAGTTTACTTCAAAGGTTAGTTTTTTGTTTTGTTTTTTTCTCTTAGCACTGAATCACGGTATATATAATTAGCAGTATGATCTTTCCCTATCTCACCCATTATAAAAACCCGGACCGAGGTGCGAGTGCTCCAGAGAACGTATAGACATAAGCGACATTAGATCTTTTCACGGGTAGACAACTCAGATCTCTCTTGAACGCGAAACTTGGCTTCGCGTTCATGAATAAGTGGGTTCATGAATACATCCACATGAATAAGTGGATTCGGCTAATGCATGAGTAAGTGGGAGGAGCTTTTTGTTCGCACCGAGAATGAAGAGCCAGAAATAATCTGCGGTAAACTTACTGCCTAATTATATAAACTGTGCACTGAATACAATTGGCGGAGATCCTTGTCAAAATGTCTGCTTATTTTTGTTTCATTTCTTTCTGCTGGCTGACATTACCCTCGTTTTTCTTAGCTATTTGATTTTATTCTTCATTTATTATTTCTCTTCTTTGTTCTTCCGACATGTATAGCCAGCGTGGTCTCAAAATGTATTGAATATCTGTATTACTTTTTTTTAAGCTCTTATGACTTTTTAGTAGTGTATTACATCTAATTATATTCTTTATGTTACCTTTTTTTGTCACCCGACATAAAAAAGTTTGATATTTAAAATCAATTTGGAATTGGGGCAATTTCCAAATGTTCAGGTAATATTTCTGCGATCTTTCTTTCCTTTTTGCTTTTAGAAGTACATACCTGTTGTTGTTCTGCACAATTTTCTATTGCTTTTTATTTACTTTTTCTTTATTTTTTTCCTTTTTGCTTTCAGAACCACATAGCCTACCTGTTGTTGTTCTGTACAAATTATTTTTGCTCAAACTAAAGAACAGTTTGTATTTATTTTCGCACTGAATTTGGTCAGAGTTTCCTTGGACTTCTTTCTATGGGGTATCTACCCCTCGTAGTGTATACAATTTCAAATGCATAGAAAAAGGGAAGGTATTCTAGATTAACTCTATTTAGACCAATGTATGAATATAACCAGAGGGCTGCTTTTGCAACCCGATTCATGGCTAAATCCAGATTTATTGGCTAAAAAATTCATCAATGGATATTATTCTCATGCAATCGTTTGCAAAACATAACTTACCAAAATAGCGCAGCCATTTAGACGGTTTTCAGAACGCTAATTGTAAGACAATGTTTAAAAAAAAAAGTTTGAGGAAAGACAGGGCATTTCAACATTACCTCTTAGTAATGATAAGTAATAATACAGAAAGACTAAACAGCTAAAATCTATAGGAACATAATTATGCAAATTATGAAAAAGACTATGCAAATTATGCATATATGTAAATTATGCAAAAAAGCTTGATTTTTGGCAGACTGAGGCGAATTCAAATATTTATAGGTAGTTGAGGGACATAAAGTCCCTACTAAATACCAAGGACAATTAATGGGATTATGAATGTTTGAACTGATTAAGTCAAAACTTATGCAACTGGATACACCTTAAATTAAAAGGAGTCAGGAATTCAATTTTGAATGAAAAAGTCCTTTATATGAAGTTATGCAGTTTTTTGTACTAGTAGGCAGAGTCGTTCAAAGAGGGGGGCAATAGGGTAATTTGCCCCGGGTCTTGCTGCTCGGGGGCTCCGCCTCTGGGGGGCTGCCAGCTTCAATCAATTTTTTCACTTAGATTTGGCTTTTTTAGTTATATTTGAGTCAGGAGGGAGGCACTGTAATTAATTTTTTCCCAGGCACCATCAGCCCTAAGAATGGCTCTTATCGCAGGTGTCTGATTAAAGAGAATAATACAAATAAAAATGGACAAAAATAAGCTAAAAACTTTTGGCACTAAACAGCTTAAGAAGATCAGGTATTTTTTGAAAATTTTATTTGTTTTAGGAATCAACAGATTAATAGTGTTTGCATTTTTAAGGACAAAAAGTGTTATCAAATTTATCTAATTGGTTCTTAGCTGGCAACACTGATGAAAGTGTGGTACTGCCCTAAAAACTTGATTTTTTTTTGTCTCACAACCAAAAGAAAAATCTTAGAAAATCTCGTGTTCATATAAGAATAGACCTACTTCCTATTTTGATACCCTTTGCACTTTCAGTTTTTACTAAAATTGTGTGGCTATGGAACAGAATTGTAAGGTGCATAGCTTAAGCAGGTTTCTTCTCAAAATGTGCGCTGCTAACCGTTTGTACTATTGACCAATTGGCAAACCTATTACCAGGGTGATAGTTTTGAGCTTATATTATTTTCCTTATTTTTTTACCAGGCTTCCTAAATAGAATCATTAAATTGCTTAGAGCTAGAAATTTAATAAGCAAAATAATTGTAAGTGAATTGTATTGTAAATGATTGTAAGGGGATTTGTAAGGTACATAGCTTAAGCACGTTTCTACAGAAAATTTGCGCTGCTAGCCGTCTGTGCTATTGACCAATTGGTAAGGTTGTTAAAACTAGTATAATGTCAAACTTGAATGACGCATTGGAGCTAAAAGGATGTTAAGTATCTAAGTCTTCATGGTGATTGGTTGGTTTTGAACTAAGATGAATTTAGTTATTTGTGTTTATTAATTTTAGGCCTGATGGATATTTATATGATAAAGAAGCTATACTTGAGTATATTGTGACTAAGAAAGCGGAAATTGCTAAACAAGAAAAGGAACATGCAAAACAATTGAAGAAAGAAAAAGTAAGTATCCTTAAAGTAATATTTGAAGTAACTAATAAGCATAATTTAAAAAACAGTATCCGTTTTTCCATCTTTTTTTACACTTTAGATCTTTAATTATTTTATTTTGACAAAAATATGCGTTGACAAGCGCTGAAGATCTAGGTTGAAGATGATCAATGCAGAATTTCATCTTGCATGAAATATTGAACAAACATTTATTACTTCGAAACAAGGTGTATGGACAATGGAGTCCACTGAAAAAAACTATAACGAGGAAGTTTCCCCAGTGTAATCTATATAATTTTATATAATCTATATATATAAATCCATATCTAATTTATATATGGGTGCATAGCCAATGGAGTCCACTGAAAAAAACTATATGAGGAAGTTTCCCCAGTGTAATCTATATAATTTTATATAATCTATATATATAAATCCATATCTAATTTATATATGGGTGCATAGCCAATGGAGTCCACTGAAAAAAACTATAACGAGGAAGTTTCCCCAGTGTAATCTATATAATTTTATATAATCTATATATATATATATAAGTCCATATCTAATTTATATATGGGTGCATAGCCAATGGAGTCAACTGAAAAAAACTATAACATGGAAGTTTCCTTGGAATAATCTATATCACCTATATATCTAAATCTATATATATAATCTACGCAAGGGTACATAGCCAATGGAGTCCAGAACAAATAATAACTTCTGGTTCATTCACTAGATTTGTTTGAGACAGTTCGATAACTGAGTTCATCCAAAGTTTTTGCCGCCTTTTTTCTTTGCTGTTGGGGTGTTGTAGCAGCATTCATGCTCTTCTATAGATTCTCATTTGTCCCCAGACGAAGGTTATATCCAGAATTTTTGTTCAGGGAGAGGGGGTTACCAAAAAAAAATGTTATAAAACACATAAAATTTACCTGTAAGCATTTTTGTTAAATTTTTATGGGTTCGGACTCAAATGTGGGGGGGGGGGGGGGGTCAAGCCCGGTATCCTCCTCCCCCCATGGATATAGTCTTGCCCCAGACTAAGATGTAAAAATTCCCACCTCCTTCAATTGGTGTAACACTTTAACAAAATAGTCGTACCATTCACCTCCCCAAATAACATCATTTTCAAATATAATGGTCTCTACCATGAAAATGTGCCCCCTCCCCTATTTGGGCCATATAAACTTACAGCCTTTGGCAAAAGTACAAGAAAACACAATAATGGTAAAATTATTTTTACTGTATAATTCGCATAAAGTTTCTATTGACATGATTTTCATTCCATTCTTATCCATGCTCTTATATCATTTTTAAATAATATATATATCCAATTTTCTCATTCTTTTACAATTTCACGAAGTTACTGATCCGGTTAAGAATGAAATGCTTGTTCAAATGAAAAGCAACGGCTAAAGGAAATTCGAATCAATCATCAAGATAAGCTTAGAAACAACTGAAATTTATAGGACTTAGGACTTATTTTTCCGCCCTTCTAAAATACATCTCTTCTGTCCCCTTGCGCATTAGTTTTAAGCAGATCGAAACAATTCATTAAAAAGGTCGAAGAAGGCACATATTCTCTGTAGATTATCATTATTATGTCCAATTGGTCCAAGATACTTGCCACGTCATTTCAAGCCGAATGCAGCAGTGGGGTAGCAGTGGGCATTTGACAGGCCCATTTTTGTTCTCAAATTACACGGATTGAAAGCTTTTGACTGATTCCAGTCCAAAAAAGGTGCCAACTGCCTCTATTACTTCTAGAGATCTAATGTTTGGGGCGTTTTTTGCTGGTGTCGATTTTCAGGTGTTTAGACTGATTTTCTTTTCAATGAAATTTTTGTTTCAAGTTTCACATTTGTATAACTTTCACTGGCATGGGTTCTTGGACATGGGTCTAGCTTTATTGCCACCCGTTAGATATATAGCACTTGTATGGCTTTTCACCGTATTGCGTCCTTTGGTGTTTAATAAGATTAAATTCCCTTCTAATCTTCAATAGGATTCCCCTTCATTCTTTCAGTTTATCATACATTTCATATTCCTTTCATGTTTCGCGAGATAACCATTCAGTGAAAACATTTTTTTTTTTGCATTTGTCATACTAAAATGGCTTTTCACCGGTGTGGATTCTCATGTGTCTAATGAGGTCGCTATCATAGGCAGCGCAATAGCGCTGCCTAAGTAAAGAACGATGTTGGCACAATGTATTATTTATTTTTGGTCTTAGACCAGGGCACTTCGTATCAAAGGAGTTATCATAGAAACTTTGAAAATGGCTCATTCGATTGGAAATTCGAGTGGCTTGTGGTCTTTTAAATAGTCGAAAGTGATTGGAAGGCAACTAACACCCCTTCCACGCCCACCGTTTCCCCAAGCACATCCAATCAAAATTTTCAGAATGCCATTTTGTTCACGGTAGTTAATTCTCAGATAGAAATTATGTTTTTGAGGAGGGAACTCCCCCACAGCCCTCAGGGCAAGTGTTGTAAGTTATGCCCTTGGGGCATATAAGGTTTTTTATAGAAAGTGTTGTCTTACAAACATCAAAAAAGGCTCTTTCGATTGGAAATTCAAAGGGCTAGTACTCTTTTTAATAGTCGAAAGCGATTGGAGGGCAACTAACCCCCCTCTCACGCCCACCTTTCCCCCAAACCATCCAATCAAAATTTTGAGATAGCCATTTTGTTCAAAGTAGTTGAAAGTTCTGGAAATTAGGTCTTTGAGGATGACAACCCCCCCCCCCCCACAGCTCACAGGGCAAGGATTGTAAGTTATGCCCTGGGGGCATTTAAGGTTTTTTATAGAAAGCATTGTCGTAGAAACTTCAAAAAGGGCTCATTTGATTGGAAAATGAAATGGCTAGTGCCCTTTTTAATAGTCGAAAGTGCTTGGAAGGCAACTAATACCCCTTCCACGCCCACCATTTCTCCAAACACATTCAATCAAAATTTTGAGATAGCTGTTTTGTTCAAAGTAGTTGAAAGGTCCGGAAATTACATCTTTGTGGATGACACCCCCCCCCCCCCCACAGCCCTCAGGGCAAGGGTTGTAAGTTATGCCCTGGGGACATATCAGTTTTTTTTTATAGAAAATGTTGTCGTAGAAACTTCAAACAGGAATCATTCGATTGGAAATTGAAACGGTGAGTCCCCTTTTTAATAGTCGAAAGTGATTGGATGGCAAGTAACCCCCCTCTCACGCCCACCATTTCCCCAAACACATCCAATCAAAATTTTGAGATAGCCATTTTGTTCAACGTAGTTGAAAGGTCCGGAAATTATGTTTTTGAGGATGACAACCCCCTCACAGCCCTCAGGTCAAAGGTTGTAAGTTATTCCCTGGGGCATAGAAGGTTTTTATAGAAAGCGTTGTCGTAGAAACTTCAAAAAGGGCTCATTCGATTGGAAATTGAAAGGGCTAGTGCCCTTTTTAATAGTCGGAAGTGATTGGAGGGCAACTAACCCCCCTCTCACGCCTACCATTCCCCCAAAAACATCCAATCAAAATTTTGAGATAGCAATTTTCATCAACGTAGTTGAAAGTTCTGAAAATTAGGTCTGAGGATGACAACTTCCCCCCCCCCCCTCAGCGCTCTGGGCAAGGGTTATAAGTTATGCCCTGGGGCATATTAGGTTTTTATTGAAAGCGTTGTCGTAGAAACTTCAAAAGGGCTCCTTTGATTGGAAATTGAAAGGGCTAGTGCCTTTTTTAATAGTTGAAAGTGATTGGAAAGCAACTAACGCCCCTCTCACGCCCACCATTTCCCCAAACACATTCAATCAAAATTTTGAGATAGCCATTTTGTTTAACGTAGTTGAAAGTTCTGGAAATTAGGTCTTTAAGGATGACAACCCCCTCACAGCCCTCAGGGCAAGGGTTGTAATTTATGCCCTTGGGACATATAAGGTGTTTACAGAAAGCGTTGTCGTAGAAACTCAAAAACGGCTCATTCGATTGGAAATTGAAAGGGCTAGTGCCCTTTTTAATAGTCGAAAGTGATTGGAAGGCTTGACATTTTTATAGTACTTCGTATCGAAGGAGTTGTCTTAGGAACTTCGAAAAGGGCTCATTCGATTGAAAATAGAAAGGGCTAATGCCCTTTTTAATAGTCGAAAGTGATTGGAGGACAACAAGTCCCCCTCCCACGCTCACCCTCCCATTTGCCCATTATGTTTAAAAACTAAATGTTGCCTTAAGATTAAATCAAAATGCACTGTGTTAATGCTAATTCCCGATAAGGTATCTCAGCAGTATCCCAAGAACGACTGAGGGTATTATGTTCAAACTTTCGGGGCTACTTATGCTCTTAATATTTAACCAAATCAAAATAGCGTAAGTGTATCCAAGCTATCAAAGAAAGTAAATAGATTTTTTTTGTGAATGGTATCAAGTTTTCTATTTCAGGTCAACTAGAGGAGGTATGAAACTAAATTAAACACTACTATTTGTGTCCTTATTTTTAAAAGGGTGTATATTCTTAAAAATTGCTGAAAATATTTTTCCAGCACACAAATAGGCGGCCAAACTGTAAAGGCTTAAAAAAATAAAAAGATTTAAATAATTATTTTCTTTTTCCCTGAAAAAACTATGTCAATATAAAACGAACAGAAATTAATTTAAAAAACTTGTTCCACAAAATAAGTTTTTCAAAGAAAAGTGAAGAACTTCATTAAACCAAAAATGAGCAAAAATAATACCAAATAATCTACCAAGCGTGGAACTACCACAAATCAGCATCGATAAATAAATAAAACCCAAAACGAACAGAAATTACAATAAATAGCTGAGTCGAACTCAAAACGAGTAGAAATTAACCTGAGTAGGGCTCAAAACCCCTATGCCTTCCCAAGGCCAGAACATAATTTGCACTTTGCTGAAAAAAATACAAATGAATGTGCATTGTCAGTTTAATATACATGTACTGATATTTAGTAATCAAAATCTTAATATTATTTGATTTAATAAAGTTATAAAAGTAAAAACATTTATATTTTTTCAGTAAAGCGCAAATTATGTTCTGACCGGTGTGGGTCCTTATGTGTTTAGTGAGGCTGTAATTCTGACTAAAACCTCGCTTACATATGTCACAGTGGAACTGCCTTTCACCGGTGTGGATTCTATTGTGTCTACTGAGGTCGCTATTTTGAATGAAACCTCGT
Organism: Artemia sinica; assembly: GCA_027921565.1. Classification (NCBI taxonomy): domain Eukaryota; kingdom Metazoa; phylum Arthropoda; class Branchiopoda; order Anostraca; family Artemiidae; genus Artemia; species Artemia sinica. The sequence continues at coordinate 68,528,130 of CM051265.1, forward strand.
TTACATATACTACACTTGTATGGTTTTTCATCGGTGTGGATCCTTATGTGTTTAGTAAGGCTGTAATTCTGACTAAAACCTCGTTTACATATGACAGACTTGAATGGCTTTTCACTGGTGTGGATCCTCATATGTCTAGTGAGGTTGCCTTTCTGACTTAAACCTCGCTTACAGATGTCACACTTGAATGGCTTCTCACTGGCGTGGATCCTCATGTATTTAGTGAAGTCGCTATTCTCACTAAAACCTCGCTTGCATGCGTCACACTTAAATTGCTTTTTACAAGTACGAATTCTAAGATGTGTAGCAAGAACACTATTTTGAAAGCCTATTTCTCTCATACTTTAACTTTTTTGCATCTCTCAGGTTGTTCTCTTTATCTTGTCTCATTTGATGGTCCAGGTTGTTCATTTTGAGCTTACGCTTTTGTCCTCATTTTGAATTTACGTTTATTCACATTTTTGTCCTCTAGATGTTATGAAACTGCTGAAAATGCCATTTGAAATTTACATCCCCGAATATGAATGAATGAATTTACGTGCTTCTAAGTTTTGTTCTATAAATTCTTCTCAAACTCTGAAAATCTAATTTCTTTGCATTCTCAATTTCAATCGACATAATTGCTAAACTGTTTAATCTTTCCTGATTCATTGTTGGCATCAGATAGTTTTTATTGGTTTTTAGCCTGGAAAATGATCTCTCTGCACTGGAATTGTTAAGAATATTTCACAAATTTGAAAAAAAAAATTAATTTTGACGGCAGCGCGGGGCCCATTCAAACGCGAGGCCTGATTGGGCTCAATCGTTCTAATCACCCTTTATCCGGCCCTGGTCAGCCCTTCTCATGTTAATTTCTGATAATTTCTCAGAAGTAAACTATAGCTTAAATATAAATAAAATTGTCAGTCCTAGAGTTAAAGGGTTGTTTAATTTTTTTTTGCTGGTCGGCCGCGTACCTCCTAAAATTTCTGTGTACCCCCAAGAGGTACGCGTACGATAGTTTGAGAACCACTGTCTTATGGTATTAACTACAGTACAAAAATTTGTGAAGTTTATTTTGTTAGGTTAGGGGTGTATCAAACGAGATATCTTTTTAATGTTTTGCAGCTAAATTTTTAAAGCATGAAACTTGAAATTATCCGCAAATAACCTAAATCTTCAATAATCGTGGAGTCGTCTTTATTGTTTGCACTTTGGAAGATTTCAGTGAAGAAAAAACAGACATAGTAAGCTACTCAGGCTTGTATGTCTGAAAAGGGGGAGGGATGGGCTTTGAGCTCTACCGGCTTGAAATATACTTATGGAAACGCTCACATAGTTCATCGAGACCTCTCTCTCTCTCTCTCTCTATCATTCACTCGTTCCGTCTATTTTTTCCTCTCTTTCTTCTCCCATATTTTTCCTTCTCTCTCTTTGTGTCCCCTTTCTATCCTTATCACTTTCAACATATCTCCTTTTCTCTTTCCCTCTTTCTCCTTCCTTTTTGTTTACTTATCTTTCTAAGGTTCAAGTTGTTTATTAAACTTTTTGTTTAGCAATTGAAACTTCGTGGAAGGCTATAATGTAAAAATAATAATAATAAGATAGTCAAATGCTTGGCTTTCGTTCATTGTTTACTAGTTAGGAATTTATCAAAGGTGAAAACTTTATCAGCATTAAATATCTCCCTGAGCAGTGCTAAGACAAATGGGAAAAAAATCATAGGCAAAGCTGAAAATAATACTTCAGGCTTCCTCTCAGGCTTTCATTTCATATAACTTTTACATTTGGGACTCACGTATATTCACTACAAAAATAAGAAAATTTGGCCGAGTACTACTACTACTAAAAACTCACCGCAACACCAAGCACCAGGCCAACACAGCTACGGACGCTCCTCTTCCATCCAAATCTATTCAAAGCCTCCCTCTTTATACCCTCCCAGGAAGTTCCCATTTCGCTTAAATCTTTCTTTGTGAAATCCTCCCACCCCAGACGAGGACGACCTGCTTTCCGTTTAGCCCTAGATGGTTGGCCGAAAAGGACAATCTTCGGCAATCTGTCATCCTTCATCCGCAGAACGTGCCCTAGCCATCTCAACATTTCTTTCATTATAGCCCTTGAAAGCGGGATTGAACCACATTTTTCGTACAGCCTACTGTTTGAAATGCGGTCAGTCAGCCGGGTACCCAGAACAATCCTAGGCAATTTCTCTGGAAAACATCTAGCAAATCTTCATCCGCCTTTCGGAGCGCCCATGCTTCAAATCCATATTTGACCACTGTCATCACTGTAGCTTCGAATATTCTAATCTTGGTTGTCAGACTTATCTTCCTATTCCTCCAAACTTTTTTTTAACGGTGAAAAAACACCCTAGGCCTTGGCTTTTCTACTTTTAACATCTTCACTGCTCCCACCGTCTTTACTATTAATACTATGAAGGTAATTGAAGCTGCCCATCTGATCAATCTTTTCGCTACCCAACGCACCTTTTCATCTTCGCTTATTCCTAGCCTTAGTGACTTAATCTTCTTAACATTAATTTTCAAACCTATTCTTGTACCCTGAACTCTCAAAACCTCTTGAAGTTCATTCATTTTGCTCACATTTTCATCTAGGATGCTTAAATCATCAGCATAATCTAAGTCCAGGAGAGTTTTCCTCCCCATGTGATTCCTTGGTCTCCCATTGCCTTTCCTGTGCTCTTCAGTCTATAATCAAAATGTATTGCTTCCCGGCAATATCTTTTTCGCATGTTGTGACTTTTTCCAAATGATGAAAAATTCAAAAGTGTAAAAAAAATTAAATTGGATTTTTCTTAAAGATATAGGTTAAGTTCGTCAAATATTCATAGGAAACGAAAAGCCTTTGAGAGCAAGTAACCACTATAGTTAGCAGAACGTATCTTTTTTGGATTTTTTCGAAAGTATTGAAGTCGATTTGTTAATTACTCATCTTTTTCAGGAAGAGGCTGCCAATTATTCACAAATGGAGGAACTAGATAAGGTCCAGAAGTTCCTTGCACAAGAGAGAGGTGGCAATTTCAAAAATAGTAAGCGTCTTACAAAAAAAAAAAACAACGGGCAATGCTTCTACCAAAATAATAACAATAATTAAAAAGTAAATGAGCTTCTTGCACATAAAATGGCGTTGATGTTTTTGCCGACATGGTTCGACATGTTTTTGGCTCGGTAATGAGAGGGATCAGGGCCGTTCGTTGACATTTCTATGCAATAGCGAATACCACAACGCAGTGGACATTCATTATTTTCCTGTGCATTCCGGCAATAAGTTTTAATTTTTTTTAAGTATATACAAAAGTATAAAGTATACAAAAATGTTTAGTATACAAGAGCACTGTAGAACATCAACTTCCACTCTGTTAATTTACCCATGCGCTTTGGTTTGAGCTTAACTGTAGCAAGTAAAAACTAGCGTTTGAGCTTTGTCTTTTGGAGACTCAGCGCTGTATATTTGTCTTTTCGGGTACTTTAAAATATAGGGAGGGGGGGGGGGTAAAGAAAGCAGAATTCTTCTTCAATAGGCCTACCATATGAAAGCCAACATGGGCGTAGTCAGCATTAGGCAACATATTGTCTGGGGGGGGGGGCAGTCGATAGTGTGGTGGAGTTTTATCAACTGCTTTTTCCAAACCATCTGCTTTTTCAGCCATATCTAATGTAAATTTGAAGGTCTAGGGGGGGGCGCAGCTTCCCCCCCCCCTCCCTACGCCCATGAAAGCCAAATAATCTGATTAACTTACAAGGGCTTTTAAAAGACGGAGGATGATGTGTTAGATGTTTTCCAGAGGAATTGAATACGTATTTTTTGGGTACCCGTCTCACTTACTGTATTTCAAATAGTAAGCTGTACGAAAAATGTGGTTCCATCCCGCGTTCTAAAGCTATAATATGAGAAAGGTTTAGATGACTAGGATGCGTTCTGCAGATGAAGAATGACAGATTGCCAAAGATTGTCTTTTTCGGCCAGCGATCTAGGGCCAAACGAAAAATAGGTCGTCCCCGAATGTGGTGGGAGAAGGCTGAAAAAAAGTATTTAAGGAAAATTAGAACTTCTTGGAAGGGTATAAAGAGGGAGGCTTAGAATAGAGGAGGAGTTGTTGCCCGTGCCCCTTATTATTAGATACATGTTTCTTTTCTCTTACGCATAGATTTACCTATAATGTAATTTTTATTTACTCGTAAACTCTCGTAGAGGTTAGCCTGTTTTCAGTGGTAGTTTAAGGGCAATAATCGCTAAAGGGAATAAATTACTTGTACTGAAGATCTATTTTAGTCTTCTCACAGGCTGGCTAAATTTTGCCGTTGATTTATAATTTATGGTTGAAGGTACTTTGGGGTTCCATTGGCTTCATGGCCCACGTCATCACCTGTTGGCAAAGGAGGAGAGCTGACCTCTTTTTTGTATGTACGTTTTTTTGTTAGTTCCTCTTTAGATTTCATCGAGATAGTGTTGGATTTGAGACATTGGTAATAAAAGTGAGGTGTATTTCTACGGTTGTTATTGATTATTTTCCTGGAATCCTGGTAGGGTTAAGAAGATTGCTTGGAGTTACCGTGATTGGTAATACATATTGGAGGGCCCGATACCCTACAAGGAGATATTTACACACAAATTATTGGTGGGCCAAATAGTGTGGCACGTACTCCCCCACAGGTAGTATACTTGTTGTACCCATACTGGTTATAGCTGTGGCAAGCTCATCGCACGTATCACCAAGGGAAGAACTCGTTGAAATCTACCGTGGCACCGTGGGCCGCGTCACTTACACTAGTAGCATTAGGACTGACTCTGGTACCGCTAGATTACGAATACCGGTGGTGAAATAGTCCACGAGAGACCGTAGGCCAAGATACTATACGCTAGTAACGTCAGTAGTGATACTGCTGGTGCTGTGCCACATAAACTGGTGGCGCTAGAGTATTAATAGGAGTGTGCCCAGCTATATCGGCCTCAGTTGGCTTGGTGCTTCAATGAGTTGTTAGTAGTAGTAGCAATAAACTAGGTCTATTGTGCTGGATTTTGACTACAAATAGTTTGAAAGTAAAGAATGTCGTTTAATTTGTACTTACAGATAAATTTCAGGTTTAATTCTATTGCGATACTGATCAATATTATCAAATATTTAATCTTCTTTGAAATTTTCTCATTTTGTATGAAGTCGCCAGGTGCTGCGTACACTATCATATGAGCTAGTATATTGCAGCTTCTTATGCCTTATCTTCCTATGTTTAATCTCCAAAGATCCAGTTCTTATTAATATCCCGTTCTATTTGAACTAGTCTGCAATGCCTTACAATTTTCAAGCTGATTGGTACTTACCTTATGGAACTTCTTCAGGTGCGTAACCTGGCATCTACACTGGCTAAAAAACCTACCTGGCTATTCTAAAACACTGGCTAAAAATTGTATTACCTAACATCTAAACTCAAATGTTACATGGGAATTGATTTAACCATTAGCTCCCCAGACTCCCAGCAGCTGAGTTTGTGGAGTCACACCACTATCCCTATCCCAAGGCAAAGGATTGGGGACATAAGAATTTGAGCCCCTGTCCCAAAAGACATTAAATTGCAAGTACAATCATTCACATATGATGTAGCTGCCTAATTTGAAGTTGCCTACGTGTAGCTGCAGTAACCGTCGTAATATTCAATATCAGTCACACTTATCGATCAGTCTTCATCATATCTCCCACAAACAAAGATAAAAAGATTAAAGAAGATTGATGGTGTGTAGGGCATCGAAAATCGTCGACGTTTCAGTTACCGGGTCTTTTTTACAGGGTTAGGTAGCAACCCCGTTATCAACCTTGTTCTAGCTGGTATTGAACCTTGGACCTCGTAGCGCCAAGCAGGAATAAATCCATCATAGGCAGCGCGCTAGCGCTGCCTAAATAAAGAACGATGTGGGCACAATGTGTTTTTTTTTTCTCTCTCTCCATACCCGGGCACTTCGTATTGAAGGAGTTGTCGTAGAAACTTCGAAAAGGGCTCATTCGATTTGAAATTGGAGTGGCTAGTGCCCTTTTTAATAGTCGAAAGTGATTTGAGTGAAACTAAACCCCCCCCCCCCACGCCCTTCATTCCCCCAAACACATCCAATCAAAATTTTGAGATAGCCATTTTGTTCAGCGTAGTTGATTTCCAGATAGAAAATATGTTTTTGAGGAGGACACTCCCCCACATCCCTCAGGGTAAGGGTTTTAAGTTATGCCCTAGGGGGTAAATAAGGTTTTTAAAGAAGGCGTTGTCGTAGAAACTTCAATAAAAGTGTATTCGACTGGAAATTCAAAGGGCTAGTGCCCTTTTTAATAGTCGAAAGTGATTGGAGGGCAACTAGCCCCCCCCCACCACACCCATCATTCCCCCAAACACATCCAATCAAAATTTTGAGATAGCCATTTTGTTCAGCGTAGTTGATTTCCAGATAGAAAATATGTTTTTGAGAAGGACACTCCCCCACAACCCTCAGGGCGAGGGTTTTAAGTTATGCCCTGGGGGCTTATAAGGTTTTTATAGAAGGCGTTGTCGTAGAAACTTCAAAACAGGCTCATTCGATTGGACATTCAAAGGGCTAGTACCCTTTTTAATAGTCGAAAGTGATTTGAGTGCAACTACCCCCCCCCCCGCGCCCTTCATTCCCCCAAACACATCCAATCAAAATTTTGAGATAACCATTTTGTTCAGCGTAGTTGATTTCCAGATAGAAAATATGTTTTTGAGGAGGACACTCCCCCACATCCCTCAGGGCAAAAGTTTTAAGTTATGCCCTGGGGGTATATAAGGTTTTTAAAGAAGGCGTTGTCGTAGAAACTTCAATAAAAGCTCATTCGACTGGAAATTCAAAGGGCTAGTTCCCTTTTTAATAGTCGAAAGTGATTGGAGGGCAACTAGCCCCCCCCCACACCCATCATTCCCCCAAACACATCCAATCAAAATTTTGAGATAGCCACATTATTCAACGTAGTTTTAAGTTCTGTAAATTAGGTCTTTGAGGGCAAACCCCTCACAGCCCTCTGGTCAAGGGTTGTAAGTTATGCCCTGGGGGCATATAAAGTTTTTATAGAACGCGTTGTCGTAGAAACTTCAAAAAGGGCTCTGTCGATTATAAATTGAGATGACTTGTGCCAAAAGTAATTGGAAGGCAACTAACACCCCTCCCACGCCCACCATTTCCCCAAACACATCCAATCAAAATTTTGAGATAGCCATTTTCTTCCACGCAGTTAACCCAATCAGAGCTTTCAGTGCAAGGGTTGTAAGTTATGCCCTGGGGGCATATAAGGTTTATATAGAAAGTTGTTGTAGAAATTTCAAAAGGGGCTCATTTGATTGGAAATTGAAATCGCCCTTTTTAATAGTCGAAAGTGAGTGGAGAGTAATCAACCCCCCTCTCACGCCCACCATTTTCCCAAACATGTTCAATCAAAGTTTAGAGATAGTGATTTTGTTCAACGTAGTTGAAAGCTCTGGATATTATGTATTTAAGTATGACAAACTCCCCAGAGTCCCTAGGGCAAAGGTTGTAAGTTATGCCCTGGGGGCATATAAGGTTTTTAATGATAGAGTTGTCGTAAAAACTTCAAAAGGGGCTCATTCAATTGGAAATTGAGAGGGCTAGTGCCCTTTTTAATAGTTGAAAGTGATTGGACGGTAACTAATCCCCCTCTCACGCCCATCATTGCCCCAAACACATCCAATCAAAATTTTCAGATAGCTGTTTTGTTCAACGTAGTAGAAAGTTCTGAAAATTAGGTCCGTGAGGATGACAACCCCCTCACAGCCCTCAGGACAGGGGTTGTAAGTCATCAATAAATAAATGAAACCCAAAATGAACAGAAATTACAATAAATAACCAAGTCAAACTCAAAACGAGCAAAAATTAACATGAGTAGGGCTCAAAACCCCTATGCCTTCCCAAGGCCAGAATATAATTTGCACTGAAAAACACAAATGGAATGTGCATTGTCAGTTTAATATACATATGCTGATATTTGTTAATAAAAATGTTAATAGTATTTTATTTATCAAAGTTATAAAAGTAAAAACATATATATTTTTTTCAGTAAAGTGCAAATTATGTTCTGCCCTTGGGAAGGCATAGGGGTTTTGAGCCCTACTCATGTTAATTTCTGCTCGTCTTGAGTTTGACTCGGTTATTTATTGTAATTTCTGTTCGTTTTGGGTTTCATTTACTTATTGATGCTGATTTGTGGTAGTTTCACGCTTGGTAGATTATTTGATCTTATTTTTGCTCATTTTTGGTTTAATGGAGTTCTTTACTTTTCTTTGAAAAACTTATTTTGTGGAAAGTTTTTTTAATTAATTGCACTAACAGAGGTTACGCCCAAAGAGTCAGTTATTACTACCTGAGGCAGCTGCAGTAGCCATCATAACATTCACTAGTCACACTTATCGACCAGTCTGCACCATATTTCACACAAACAAAGATAAAAGGATTAAATAAGATTGATGGTGTGTAGGGTATCGACAATCGTTGACGTTTGAGTTGCCGGGTATTTTTTAAAGGGGCGTGTAGCGAGCCCGTTCTCAACCTTGTGCTAGCTGGTATTGAACCTTGGCCCCAATACCGCCAAGTAGGGATAAATCCACTGCACTACCAAAGGTTACGCCCAAAGATGCTATCTTTTAATGCCGTAATCGTTTCACAATCACACATCAAATGATTACAAGTACATTAGCATCCCCACACCCATGAATAGGGGTCTTGCCAATTATTTCGGACCCTTGTTTTATCTGCCACTCCTAATGTATTTTCTTTCTTCTTTCTGAGAGAAAAAGAGCCCTTAATTCAAAAGCCCACCTCACAACAGCCCTTTTTAAACTTACCTTAAAATTCCCAAGTTTCTTTGACCTGATGATATGTTTCTAAAGTGGCTGTTGTTTCTCTGTTTGCTTAGCATTGGATTGCCATATGCCTGTAGCCAGAAAAGGGGGAGTGATAAATTCAATACCCTCTGAAAAGCTATATACGCCCTCCCTTTAGGACTCTATGACCTACCCCCCCCCCCAAATGGCTTATCCAGTATCGTCATCCATCGTTCATCGTGTTATCGAGGCTTAAGGTTTCGTCGACTTCGCGCTCATGGCGCCATTCAATATGTCCACCGTTTTGGGCAAGGCTGTACCCAGGGTTTTTTTCGGAGGGGGTTTATTAAAAAAAAATTTGGGGGGGGGGTACACAAAAAAACTAAAAAAACGCATACAAAATTTGTTTATATCCATTTTTGTTACGTTTTTACGAGTCAGACAAACATTTCGGGGGCTAGGAAACCTTCCTAGCCCCCCCTCTGGGTACGGCCTTAGTTTTGGGGAAAATTGTAGATAAAGTTTTTCGATAAGTTTGGCCACTTTTCTCTTAACCGACAAACTTTTAATCGCATTGTAAAATTAGGTCTAAGGACCGTTATTCCCAACGTGGGGCACAGGCCCCACCATTTGGGCATGGCAATATGTTGGTGGGTCATGGGAAGTACATGAAACCTTCGGCTGACTGTACATTGGAGCCTTAATTTTGAACAAAAAAAAATCGTGTGAATGACGTAGATTTACAGAGAGATGCAGTGTCGTTAATTTCTTTTAATAAATTAAAATTAAAGAAATTATTACATAAATTAAAAGAAATTATTAATTTCTTTTGATTATTAGTAAATTAAAAGCATCAACCCATAACTTGGTTGTATTGTTAATGTTGGATAACTAAAGAGGATCTCAAAAGGAGAGACCTTTTTCTCCTTCGGTTTAATGCGTTTTGAACTCGCTAAGCTTCTAAAATGAATTTTCGGGCTAGTTGAATTTGGAAAACATATTGAAAAAAGTCGGAGCAATTTTTTCCGAAACGGAAGACTAGTAATTGTAAGGGATTCAGGGCCTGGACTCGATTAAAACTCAGGCAGCGATTTTGCCTGGGTTGCCTGGCCTTTAACCCCTGTCTTGACCTTTTGGAGACAACGAGGTGGAAGAAATAGTTGCTTCCAAAGACATTTGAGAAAGATATTTTGAACAATATTGGCAAGTTTTTGTCTTGAAATATGTTTGTGTGCCGATTTTTTGTTGTAATCAAAGCATCAGAAAATTATACTCCATTATCGTGTTTCTAATGTTTTTTTCTTTCTTTTTTCGAAATATTTATTGAACTTTCAAAATTAATAAAGCTTTGGAATTGAGTTGTGTAGCTACCCATTTTCCCCCCTACTGCCTCTTTCTTAATATTAAAATCAAAATCAGTAAAAATCAAAGATTCGTTCGGATCAGAATACTTTTTGTATTGTATGTTACTGTATTGTGACATTCACATTCGATTTTTGTCTCAAGCAACCCTGCCATTATTATTTCACAGACATGTACACAAGAAATAAATTCGGTGTGGGACGGGGAGGGATTGGTGACGGCGAAATATGGCGACGAGGAGGGATGATAGCGAAATTTGTTTTAGATCGATATTTACGGTGCTTTCTCAGCGCACCCAAAAAATTGATAAGGTAAAAAAAAACGGAAAATCGCTGAAATATCTTAATTAATAAACAACAACATTATCACTACAAATAGCATGAATACACAATACAGAATGTCTCTGGTATAATCTTAATTTGGTAAATGAGAACATCATCACGGATCTCATTACCAAATTGAAATTATACCAGAGACAATATGTATGTCATATTGTGTTGCGCATTCATGCTATTCACAGATCCGGTTTAAGGTCATGTTGCTCAACAACAAGATCAGAAGGACACTGTCAATCAATAATCGCGTTCCAGCAACCGACAAAGGTTTTGTCGATCAACATTTTGGATGAAAACGACCCGCGTTTGAAATCGTTGTTTGTCAATCTTGGTGGCCAAATTAAGCTGGATATTTCAAAAGAACAAGCGTGGAGAGAATTTGTTTTTACAATTTAAGTAGAGAAACAGAATTTACTTTGCAATGGAGGTTTTTATATTTATTATTAGCTTTATCTTCTGCCTAAATTAAGACAGAAGGGGATATAATTTATTTTAAATTATCTACCACTTTCCCCTTCAAAGGTACTGAACTTTGGCAAACTTGACAAATTTTGTTGCATGGAACTGAAACTTTCAGAGTTCGATCTAATAGTAAAAACAACTCTATAAATAGTGGAAATTACCAGAGTAAACATGAGTTTAATAAAAAAAAAAACTAAGGCAATGTTCAATTAATTTTGAAAATATTACCTTTTATTTCCAACAATAATAGGTACAAATAAAACGAAAGGAGAATATTGAAAAACGGATATAATATTTCAAAAAAGACAGTGGAAAATAAGAAAAGAATATTTTTTCACTAAAAATAATAAAAGTTTGAATATTTTGGCTTCACGCCTAGAAGCCTTTATGAACGAAAAAAAAAATAAACTGAATTATATAAAACATAAAAAAAAACAATAACATGAACGATAAAAAATAAAACCTTAATAATGTCCAATATGACGTGTATAATGATTTTAAATATTATTATTACTACCACTAACAACTCACCGCCGACCAAGCCGCATGAGGCCAACACAGCTACGCACGCTCCTCCTCCATCTCAATCTATTTAAAGCTTCTCTCTTTACACCCTCCTAGGAAGTTCTATTTTCATTAAACCTTTCTTTATGACATCCTGCCACCCCAACCGCGGACGACCTGGTTTCCGTTTAGCTGTAGACTGTTGGCCGAAAAGGACAATCTTCGGTTATCTGTCATCCTTCATCCGCAAAACTTGCCCTAGACATCTCAACCTTTTTCTCATTATAGCCATAGAAAGCATTGAACCACACTTTTCCCATTTTTCTATATTTTCATTTCTTTTTATATATAAATGGAAAGGCAGTGTGGTCTAAGAAATTATTTAATCACTGACAATGATAAATATTTGTGTTCTCGCGGAAGTTAGTGTGATCAACAAATCTGTTGCCGCGATTGCTGATCAAAAGTGTGTTTGCCAGAAAAGCACTTTGGTTTTGTAACGTCTTGTGCACTGAATTGGCAGTGTTCGTAACGTCTTGTGCAGTGGAAAACGTTTATACAGTATAATGCTACATAAGAGTCTTCTTTTTTTAGGTGACAGCGCTTCAGGCAGTGGTCTTTCCAATATGTCAGGGGAGAAAGCAAAGGAACTGCCTGCATTTTGGGCTCCATCTCAGACGCCTGATAGTAAACCAAGAAAAATTCCAAAACCTGTAAGTTTAGGCTACTCCTAAACCTAAGCCAGTGTGCATTTGTGCAGAAAAAACATTGAACAAAACAAAATGCACTACATAGCACCAATGTGGTTCTACACAGAGCAATACATGATTAAAGTTATATAAAAAGAATAAGTAAAAGATAAAAATAAATTACTTAAAGAAAAGATTGTAGTCCAATTGAATGTTGCTCCATGGGACTTCATACTGTCTTTATTTAAACCAAACAGTTCCAGTGATTGATACTAATCTGTTTTTGATATTAGTCATGTCGATTGCCTGAAACCTTTTGGAGTTAGAATACGTGACCTGAGTCTCAAAGCGCTATAACTAGAAGAGCGTATTTTGATTCTCTGCATAAATTTATTATCTCTATGGTTAAAAAGGTCAGTTATTTCTGAGAGACGTATTTAAAATACAATGTAACTCATTGAGGTGCTTGAGGTAACCGATCCTTGTCGGAGGGACTCAAATTGCTTATGGTCTTGGATCTTTTCCTAGATGTGTCTATTCTTGTCCTGGATACTGGAATTCCGTTTTCTGCGGCCATCTCGCGTTTTTGCTATCAGATATAACCTTCTATTTGTTGTTCTGCTTCTAATTTAGAGTTTTACTAACGCTTGGTGAAAATAAAATTTGATTTCCAGTTAAATGTCTGGTTTGCTCCAAAAGGTGCTCTGGATTTTTTGAAGGGGCAACAACCTGAGAACAACCAATTCGTTCATCCACTGCCACTTCTGATGGCATCTTCTGCCACTTCTAATTTTGAATTTTGCTAGTGGTTGAAGAGAACGAAATTCCACTTCCAATTCACTCTGCTTTGCTCAAAAGTCGTTCTTGAGGAACCAAAAAAAAATTCAAAAAGAAGCCAAAAACTAGTGACTTAGAAGGACACAATGAATAATTCGAAAAAATTAAGGTAGTTAAGGTAGGAAAGGAGGTTAGTTTCTGGTTTCGTATCAAATTAGGAGCTAAGCAGGGTCGCGTCCTATCTCCATATATCCCCCTATCAGGGGCGTCCCGAGGGGGAGGGAGGTTGTGCCCCCCCCCCCCCAACTTTTTTTACATTCGGTAAAATTTGCAGAATTGGCCGAAATTTAGCAAAATTCTTGATTTCTGCAGAAAATTTGGCATAAATAAGGTTGCAATTCGGTAAAATTTACGAAGATCGACCCCCAATAAAATGAGTCTCGGGACGCCCCTGCCCCCTATCCCTCTTTATATGGATCATTTTGATGGACTTTGTCCTAAAGAGCACTTCAAAGGCACATCAAAAGTACATAAGGGAAATAGGAACTTCTTGGGGGGGGGGGGTGTAAAGAGGAAAGTTTTAAATAGAGTGAGATGTAGGAGGAGCGTGCGTAGCCTCCGACGGCTTGGTGCTGCATTGAGTTGTTCATAGTAGTAGATATTTCCACTAGGAGGAATATCATTATTAGAGAGAAAAATTGTCATTTTTGGAGATTCATCCTCCACTGCCTGGTATTCCACAGTTTTGGATTGGAAATATGCTGAGCTTATTCCTGCTCATTTTATAACCATAGTCATTTCAGGGTGTGTGTAACCGTGTGGCTACAGTAATTTGTTGTATTTTATTCTAAAGGGTAAAAATAACGTTAGAAAGTCGTACGACAGCAGAAAATAGTCTATAAGGTGATTTTCATCAACTTGACGACCTGTCGATTGCCTAAGGGACTCAAACTGTTTTCTTTAGCGATTCAGAGAGGGTAAATCACCGCTTTGTGGACTAATACTAGTACTAGTACCCATCCTACTAGTACGTTCGATGGGTACTTGTTAATTATTCAGAACACACTCAAGAATTCTGATTTGAATGTAAGATCTGATGAAACCGATTTCATAGCCACAAGAGAAGTGATAGGGGACAGAATGCATTGGACTTATATAATTTGGATTATATGTTTGAACATTAGGGGGGAGGGGGGTAAAGCATAGCGGGTCTGCATGCAAAATGTGTTAGCTACAATTATTCTGCACATATGAAGTAAGAATTGTTTTCTAACTTCACGCTGTCCAAATACTTTACCCCCTCCCTTAATGTACAAATATATAGCCCAAATTATAAGCCCAATGCATTTTGTCAAACTAAATAAGTCTTGTGGCTATGAAATTTGAAACCGGTTTTTACAGATCAAAATTCTTGAATGTGTTCTGAATAATTAACAAACCTGTCGATTGCCTAAAGGATGCAACTTTTTTTAGTGATTCACGTGGAACCACCGCTTTGCGGACAAGTTTGAAATTTGTTATTTGATATTTTCTAGAAAGTAGTGTATCCAGTTGAATTAAACTTGAAGAGTCCGCTCAAATGTCAAATCCTGAAAATCTCTGAAAGTTTTATTAATCTATATCTAAGTACTTATCTTTAAAATAATAATTTGTAATAATAATAAAGTAAAAAATAAACAATAAATATTAATAAATAATAGTAAAAAAACAATAATAACAAGTTAAAAAAGCTTATCTTTTAAAATAATGAAAAAAACAATTTGTCCAGAAAGCGATTTTACCCTTTAATTGACATTAAAAAAGGTAAAGAATACGGCATTGGACTTTTATATGTCCCTACCGGCGGTACTGATCTCCGTTTCTTGGCCCTTCAGCCAGGAAGTACAATGGGGGGTTGGGGGCCAACCATCCTGTGGGGTCAACCAATTGACATTAGAGCAACAATATCCGCTCTAGGACGACAATATCCTCTCTCCTCTCTAGGACTAACGAGATTGGAGTACCGCCCGAAATTGGTTGCTACTACTACTAACACCTTATCGCAGCAGCAAACAACCTGAGGTCAATACAGCTTTGCACAATCCTCCTCCAACCTCAGTCAGTTCAAAACTTCATCCTTTTCTCCCTCCTACGACATTTCTGTTTCCTTTAAAAATCCTATAGGAACGTGAAAATATTTGAACAGACAAACTCACTGTCTTCAAACCAGTAGCTTGGTCATACAAAAACGGCCCTGAGAGGATCTTTATCCTTGTTTATATTTTTTTTTTTATTTAAATATTTTTTTATATCTATTTTTTAATATTCTTTATGTTTACATTTTTGTCGTTTGATGATCTGAGTGATGAATTTTAGCCAAAATTTCCTCAGATGGAATTTATGGTGCAACAGATTTTCTTCTCTCTGTTTTTCTTTTTGTATGTTTGACAACTTTTTTAGGTTTTTCATTTTATTTTTCCACGAAGTGATTAAATTGGAACAGGCTTATCAAAATGTTCTTACTATCAAAAGCCAAATCTTTCTTACTATCAAAGTCTTATTTTTCTTTTTTTGACTAAGTAACTTAAATCTAGCTTGTACTTGTTGGTGTTTAGAAATAATGATATAGATTGAGTTAGTTTATATGTTTCGGGGACAGGTAGCATTGTGGCAACTTGTATGCTTGGGGAAATTTAAAAGTAACAACAATTATTGGGTGCCAGGAAATAGAAATTAAAGTTGTTTTTAAGTAGAAATTACATAAATTGAGCGCGTTTATGTCATCATTTTTCTTGAAGCAATATTTTTCTTCGGGCAAACGAAGGGTTAAAAACTACATACGAAAATAAATTGGTAGCAAAGAAACAAAATCAGTGTTGCGCCCGCAACACTTTTGCCGGTGATGACGGCCAAAGGTTGATGCAACACGTGCTGCCAAGGACACCTAAATTTAATTATTTTTAGCATCTAAGACGTATGCTGTATGTATTACAAACACTTTGCGATAGTATTAATAAATTAAGGGATAAAAATTGGAATCGGGGAAATTGGAGATTTTACTAGGATTGGAGTCATCAAAGTTTGCCCGATTCTCAAACCAGTTCCTTCTTCAGGCTATATTTTCAAAATGATAGCGAGGTGTATCTTAGATTCCCATCTATTTTGCATTTGAAGCTAAAGTATGTATATGATTGAACATAAGCTAATGTTCCTACTACACTAAAATTGTTTTTTTTTTTTTTGTAATCACATTGTAATCTCATTGTATAAGAGGCCATGAGGCCTCTTATACAATGTGTAAGAGGCCTGATGGTTACATGTATTCAGGAAAAATCAAGGCCAGTGCTGTTTAGTTTAACTAATTAGTCAGAATGTCCGAATTTTACGGACCCAATAACATTTAACCCTAATAAGAGCTCTAAACTATAGTGTGCACTTTAACTTAAAACTGTGCATTATAACTTACTTGATTGGTTCATGACATTCCAAACACCGCTAAGTGTCGATAACTGTTCCAGGTTCAACTCCAGTTACTATTTCTAGATTGAAGCCCATTCAATATCAATATTGAATGGGCTTCCCCTTCCACCATTTACCCTTACCCTTCCCTACCCTTACCATCCCGTACCATAACCCTTCTACCATTTCGCTCTCACCCCTTAATTTTTAAATTTGAAGCTATGATGGGTTTCTGTCTCCAATTGATAGGAGATAGAATAATAGTGTTTTAAATACGGTAAATCATTTAAATATTTAATAGGATGAAAAAGGGAAATTCAAACTGTAACCAAATACAAGGGGTAAATGCAAAATATGATTATATTGTTATGGTAAAAAAGGTGTCTTTCCCTGGTGTATAAATCAGAAAAAGAATCACAGACTAAATGATAGATATTAGGTTTAAAAATAATTGTAAATAGTAATTAACTTAAAACAACGGTAAGTTAATATTCGACAGGGGCGGGGGCGGAGGCAGAATTTAGGTTTGGGGGGAGGGGTACACCAAAGAAGTTTGGGCTTCCCCATCGGTATTATACCCTCTCTGCCCCTGTAATTTGTGCAACTTTCGACCTTCTCAGGGGACAGTTTCCTCCCTGGATCCGCCCCTGGAAAGGTGGCTTTCACACCCTCAGCCCTCTAGCAACTGTACATGTGATAAACTGATACTAGATACTGATACTGACACTCAATTTGGCTAAGAATTGGAAATAAGAAATGAGATTTGAATTGTGAGATGAATCGGTAATAACAATGAATACTTTGGGAAATATTTGCTTTTCTTTTGCAGGATAAGAATGTCTACTGTCCTATGTCAGGGAACCCGTTGAAGATGAAGGACCTCATACCTGTTAAATTTACCCCTATCAAAGATGGCGATAGCAAAACGAGTCTAATATCAAAAACGAACCGTTACGTGTGTCCTGTTACTAACGATATTTTAAGTAATTCTCTACCTTGTGCTGTACTAAAACCAACGTAAGTTCACTTTCTCTTTCTACTGAGCTCTTATTATATTCTTATCATACTATATATTATTATTATTATTATTATTATATTATATTAAATATTTTTATTATATTGTATCTTATTAGCAGACCCGAGCCTGCTGTTTATCAACTCCATTTCCTTGGTTTCACATTGAGTGTATTTTTAGTTATTGATAGAAACTAAAGTTATGATAGTTATGATAGAAAAAGAATGTGGAAAATGACCTAATTCAGGGATGCAGAAATAACACGAGGGATGCATAGCTTTAGTTATGAGTCGAAGCTATTATGTCAACTATGGTACCATCTGTTTCATTAGCGCTTTTATGTCATCCCTAAATAACGCATGATTTTTGTGTTTTTCTTTTGACATAGAAAAATAAAACAGAGGATGCATCTGACGGTTAGAAGCGGTCGCGTAGGGTGCCGAGTGACAGGGGGCGCCTTGAATAAAGGGCACCCTCTGTGGCAAAGGGTGTCAGAGGCGCACTCTGTGTCAGAGGGAGAGACCGCCATCGGGTGCCATGTGACTTAATCAAGACAATAAGATAAAGATAATCAAGTGAGTTAATCAAGACAAAGATAAGGTAATTGCAGAGCTTCCAAAAACCAATTTACATAACCTAAAGAACGGTGTGATTTAAAAAATCACAACTTGAACAATCCCTCTTAATGCAACGTACTTTAGTTGCTAATGATTTTATGGCACTAATTTCAAATTTCTCAAGGAGAGTTGTGGTGTTTACGTAGGACAAGAAAGTGTAATGATAAATCGAATGAAGCACTTCGATAATGCCGGTGACTAAATTTACATTAAGCCCCTCTTATCGTGTATTGGTTCTGGTTTGAACCCCATTCTGATTCGCACAATCTCACACAAAATTGACAAGATATTGTATCCCAGACACAAAATTGATCGGTGACTACATTGCACTCAAGCGGGCGGGGGGGGGGGGACTAGTATAGATACATATTCTTGTAAAGCAGGTTTTTATTGTAATTTAACTGTTAGAAAATTGTTTAATCCTACAAGACTTGTATTAAAAGTGTTTAATCATAGAGTAAAGAATGCTTTACTTTTTAAATATGAAATAATTACGCGAGCGCAGAGGTCACAGCCGAATTGTTTAGTTATGATTTCTCTGGAAGTGGGAGGAATACGCTGTGGCAGTGTGACGTCACACAATCCGCCTGGACCCAAACAAATCTCTAACCTATAATGTCATTTAATACTTATCAACTTAAATGAGTTTTTGACGGTTAATTTAACAGTTAAATATGCCTCATACCTTTATATACGCGTTAAGACATCGATACATACACATATTGTGCAGATTATTTCCTTTCTGAACGAAATATACCACACGCAGTTTACAGTGTGTAAACAAATATGCGGATGTTAAAAATAATGAGTTTAGAAGCGACTTAAACAGCTTTTGCATTTGAAAAGAAGTATTTTAGTTTATGGAAAAGTGATGGAGTGCGTAAGGTAAATGCATGTTCATTCATTTATGGTAAGATCCAAGACCACATTTTAGAGCAGCTGCGGTATGCAAAATATTATTCTATAATATTAAGCTGCACTGCCGATGTCAGCCACACAGCAAAAGACATTGGTGGTAATATTCGTCAAAATTGTAGCGGATAAGGATATGATCATTAGAGAACATTTTTTAGGCTTTGTTCCTGTTGCCAATTCTTCTGGTGAAGGCCTCACAGAAGTATTAGTAAAAGAGTTGCAAATACGAGGCATTCCTTTACATAACATGAGAGGCCAGGGGTATAATAATGGATCTGCAATGAAAGGAAAGCATGTGGGAGTTCAGAAGAGGATCTGTGATTTAAATTCTCCTGCTTTTTATTTACCATGTGGAAACCACTCACTGAACCTTGTAATTAACGATGCTGCTCTCTCTTGCAATGCTGCAGTTCAATGCTTGCAAGACTGTCAGCACAATTCAAGAAATCTTCAATTTTTTTTCAAGTTCTACTCACAGATGGACCACTTTGCTTAATAACGTATCAAATCTTACAGTAAAACCACTCTGTAACACACTGGGAGAGTAGAATTGAGGCCTTGTTGCCTTTGAGGTACTATATTGAAGAAGTATATGATGCCTTATATGAAGTTTCTCAAGACCAGAAACTCGATGCATTTGGTAGGAACTCCGCCTTGGGACTTGCTAAGAAACTGCGAAGCTTTAAGTTTATGCGTTGTTTAGTAACATGGCATGAGATCCTGCACAAAACAGATATGGTGAATAAGTCGTTGCAAAAAGTCGCGAATGATTTGTAAAGTTCGATGGGTCTAATAAAAAGTGTGCAATTATTTCTTACCAAGATGAGATCTGATGAAGGAGTAAACAACGTGATCACCGATGCTAAGGAACTTGCGGAAAAATTGGTATTGTTCTTGAGTTTGAACAAGAAACCAAAGTCCGCCGAAGGACAATAAAAAAAACAATTTTCTTATGAGGGGGAAGATGAAACTGAAAGTTCTGGAGAACATTCATTGAAGGTTAATTTCTTCTTTGTCGTGCTAGACTCTGCAATATCCTCACTGAAGGAGAGATTTGAGCTAATGGAAAACCATAGTGAAAGTTTTAAATTCTCTACGACATTCAAAGCTTGCTGAATTTTGCGGATAAAAAGAATTGAAGATAGCCTGTAAACATCTTCAAATCGTTTTGAGTGAAGAAGACTGCGATGTGAACGGCGACGATTTGTTTGAGGAGTTACAAATTTTCGCAGAAATGCTGCCTTCTAAGAGTCCCCCAGCTCAAGCTTTGTCGTATATAACAAAACAGGGTTAAATGGACACATTCCCAAACGTTTTTATTGCACTGAGAATTCTAATGACGCTTCCAGTACCAGTTGCCAGTGGCGAAAGAAGTTCCTCCAAGTTAAAGTTAATAAAAACTTACTTAAAATCTACGTTGAGTCAAGATCGACTGAGCGGGCTTGCATCCATGGCCAATGAAATGACGTTCTAAGTGAATTCAATACGGACAGACTGCTCAATGAGTTTTCAAACATTAAAGCTAGAAAAATTTGTCTTTCATTATAAAAAGTTGTATTTTGAATTGTTTTATAAGTAGTATGTTCAACCGATAACTTGTGAATCATGTTTTTAAGTGCTGACGAAGCACTTAAAAACAGACTATGCCCTTGACGATGTACCTAAAAATAACACGCATTTAAGAAAGATGATGCACCTGGCAGTGCAAGTAAATCGAAATGCGCCTAACGCTTCACCTAAAATATACAATGCATTAAAAAAAGAGGATGCACCTGAAAATGGTGCATAGTGCTCCTGAAGATGCAGTTAAAAAGACGATCCGCCTATCAAAAAAGGTGATGTATTTAAAAAAGACGATATGCCTGACGGTGCACTTAAATAGAAATGTACCTAACGATTCATCTAAAAAAGACAATGCACGCAACGATGCATCTGAAAATATACCTGAAAAAGCTGCATCTTGAAAAATGCGCTTAAAAAGAAGATGCATAAAGAAAAGTGATGCACTTAAAAAAGACGATGCACCTTACGGTGCACGTAAAAGCACAATACACCTGACGAATCAGTTAAAAAAGAGAAAGTACTTAAAAAAATGATGCACCTGAAGATGCATTGATTACCCTAATCTTAAAAATATATTTTAAGAATTTAGCTTTTGGTAAAATTTAGTTTAGTTTTTCATGGCAGTAGATATCTCCGATCTATTAAGTCACTATGTAATATTAAGAGACGACGTCTTCCTTTCCCTCAAAAGAACCAACAGCCATGTCATTGACAATAAAAGAGTAACCAGAGTCAACGTAGTAGCTTGCAAAGCTAATATAAATAGGGTGTTACAGTTATCGAATTGGCTACAATTGACTCATATTTTGTCATCAGAAATGTAACCATTCAAAGACTTTTAACTGTTGAAAACCAACATTTCTAATCCAATTAGTTGTTTTGTAATATCACAAAGTCAAACCTTCCACTTCTTCAAAAGAAAATTAACAGCAATGCCATTAGATGTAAATGAGCAATCAGAATATATGCATTAGCTTGCAAAAGCTTAAATAAACAGGGTATTAATTACAGTTCATAAATCTTCAATTGAGATTTGGAAATAAAAATGACGACTTTGATTCTGCTTTGGCCCTCCATATTTTTGAAAACACTAATCATTTAGTTCTTTCTGAAGAGTCAATTTTAATATCTACTGTAAATGGCCTACAGCAATATTTTAGAGAGGCAATTGAGATAAAAAAACATATAAACAGAAATTTTGCTATAAATACAGATACAGGAGATATTTCCTTAAGCCCAATTTATAATAATATTAAAAGAATCAATCAATATTTACGCCCAGTTAACTTTAAGACAACCTGTCTGCATATCTGATGAAAATCGAGGTCGCAGACAGACAAAATCAATTGCAAAGCAAAAATACTGTCCAATCCAATTGGTGAATTGTCTTTTATTTATTTCTGGTTGGTTCTTTGATTCAGTATATTTTCTCTTTTTGCAGAGTTCATTTCAAAAGGTTAGATTTTATTTTTATTTTTTTCTGAGCACTGAGGACGGCTTGGCGGAGATCCTTGTCGAAACATTTGCTTGTTTTTTCGTTTTCATATTTTGCTACTGGCTGACAAAATCCTCGTTCTTCTCACCTATTTGATTTTATTTTTCATTTATTATCCTTTTTTTCTTTGTTTTCATACGTGATTGTAATCAATTCATGTATTGTCTTTAGAAATCGGTACACATGAAAAATTTCTGTTCAGTTGGACCACGATAATTGGACGGTATATTGTTTCCAAGATTTAGATTTTAACCTACCCAGACTAAGTTAAATAAAAGCGTTTTAGAAAAGAGAAATGAGCCCTGCTCTAACTAATGCGGCGAAACAGGGTATTTCTGAAAAAATTTGGGGTTTTAGTATGATCAATTATTGATGCTGGAAATTTAGCACGATGATTCTTGAAGACCCGGAAAGGAACAAAAAGATCAACCCTAAAATCTGCTATTGACCATTTTCCAGTTCGAGTTAATTGCTCCAGATTTCCTACTATTCCCCGTTGTCATCACAATTATTGCTGGTTACACAATCTCATATTTAGTTCGTGCGATCGAGAATAAATTTTGCGTCTAAAGCCTTAATCATTAGTGTTACTTTACTGAAAGATGATCTTCGTTTTTTTTAAGTAAAGTAGAGAATTTTACTCTGAAATATTTTGTAATTTCTAAAGATGTTGAAGAACTGGGGAGTTTAAGCCAAAACTAATCTGCTAGTTGTACTGATCTGTCACAGGTCATACAAAGGGGCACACAAAGGGGCAGCAACATTTTTTTCCCTTTTTAGTCTCAGTGAGTTCTTTTGACTTCAATGAACCCTTGAAGAATGACTATTGTTGTGATTTTCTTTTTCTTTATTTTTATTTGATAAAGTATTGTTTCTTCATTGCTATTGTGTTTGAATGAGGGAATGAAATGATGCATCTTTTCCTTATTTTTTCACTTTGTTCTTTTTTTTCTTGTTTTTTTGCTAGAAATCATGTGTTGCTGTTACAAATGAAGTACATTGTGGAGAAAAAAACGAGGATATTTCTAGTCAGTAAAAAATTAATTAAAAAAAGGCTGAAATATCCTTGATTTTTTCTTCTTCACAATTTGCTTCATTTTGTCATGCATAGCCAGTGTGGTCTTAGGAAACATTGTCGTTGTTACGTAATCTTTTCGTGTCACCCATCATTTTTACCACATGCCGCTGATATCCGTATTGCGGCTGTATCTTTTTAATAACACTAATGATTTGCTCCCCCAATGTAGAGGAGATGTTGTCACAATGGATTGTGTTGAGAAAATCATAAAGAAGGACATGATGCATCCCCTCACCTCCGAGAAGTTGACAGATAAAGATATAATCCCTCTGCAAAGGGTAAGTCACATTTTAGAGTATTTATTAGTTTCGTATATGACTCAGCTGCCAAATTGAAAAACTATAGAACAGACATCGGACAAAATGGACAAAGATGCTTAATTGGGCTCGATTAACCCTATATCTGCTGGAAATCTCTGTTTTTTGACTATGTGTCTGATTGTGGAGTATGTTTAAATACAGGATTACAAAAATAGGTCTCAAAAAGGGCGTCTAAACTGAAAAATAACGGCTAAAATTAGTGTTTTATTTTGTATGTAAAAATTAAAAATTTGAATGGGTGTTGGCCATTCGAAAGTAGTGACTAAGGTTAGTTTCTTTTTTAATTTATCATGTACATTTAGGTGCCCGAATCATTTGAAACGCTGTTGGCGATTTAAAAGCAGCGACTGAAGTTAACTTTTAATTTTATTTATTATATTGTTTATACTTATTTTCATTTTTATTTACAATGCTATTGAGGTTTTTCTTCTTTTGTTCAGTCCACTTTTTTTTTTCTTTTTTTGTGATATAGAAACATTTTTGGTACTTAATGGTGATTCCAGTTTTGATGCATGACTTTTGCATTGAACAGTCCAGTGACATAAATTCACAAAGAAGAGGGGACAAAAAGTATTTTCCCAAAATTATAATATAGGTTACATATACAGGGAAAATACAGGTTAGGGATAGGTTAGGGAAAATACTTTGTCCCCTCTCCCTAAATCTTTGTGCCCCCCCCCCCAATTTTTGTGAATTGACGCCATTAGATTTTTCAAACAGAAAGATTGTGCTTAAAAGTTGAAGACTGTTCAACTTTTTGAACAGAAAAATACATTTTTACCCCCCCCCCCCTAAATTTCCGTGACCTGACGTCAAGGCCGTATCCAGGGGGAGGGGGGTTTGGCCCCCCCCCCCCCTCACCGAAATGTTTGGCCGACTCGTAAAAACGTAACAAAAATGAATGGATTTTTAAATTGGAAAGATTATGCTGAAAAGTTATACACTGTTCAATTCAACAAATTTTCAAATGGGAGACATTATTGGCGCTCTAGTCGTTCGTAACTTTGAATTATCCACAAGTGTGACTATAATGTGCTGGGCATTATCCCGTTGGTATAGAAAAATATGCTACCATTTTGAATCATTTCTGGCATTATGCAGTTTATAACTGGTTCACCTATCTATCATTTTTTTTACACCAATTTCGCACAGAAAATAAACTATGTAATTCTTTCACTAAAAGTACCTGTTCCAAATTTGCAATTGCAATTCCATTTAGAAATTTTTTTTGTGTGCGTTTGAATATGTCTTTAGGTACATTTTAATATAAAGACATTTTGAGTACATATCGTTACAATTTATTACAGTTGGCTTCTAAAACTGACGTACGAATTAATAGCCTTTTTTCATTTGAAAAGAATCTTCTGTTCTGTTTTAGCAATTTGGGGCATGAGCCCTTCTTTCTGGACACATTTGTCGGTAATCTTGTTAAGTGAAATATACATTGGACTACCCAGTCTCTTGACCAATGCGGTTCGGGTCACTGCGGTAGTGGGATAGAGCCAACAAAATAAAGAAACTATTGATAAAAGGCTCAATATTCCGTCTGGCCAAATACAAAACAATTTGCTAAATTCTTGCAACTTGTAAAGCTAGCTAGAGAAATTCAGTAACAAAAACGAATTTCTGTTATCCAAATCGGTGGTGTCAAATTTAATCTGTAAAAAGGCCCAATTTTCTTTCAAAATCTATATGAGGGCCAACAAATAGAGACAATTTCAATTGGAATAACACTTACCAAAACTAGATTGCAATAATGGATTGATGAGACAGATACTTGGTGCCTTTAAAGCTTTAATTATTTCAGTTTAATTATTTAAAAAATTTTTATTATTTATTTGATATTAATTATTTAATTATTACGCTTTAATTATTTAAAGCTTTTATATTTGAATTGACAGCAGTCATGCTAATTGAAGCAATTATCTTAAGTCACTCGTCTTTAGGTCTAGAGTGATATTTACATCCTAGAGATACTACAGATACAACTGGAATCGTTCTATTTTTCTCAATACCCTGATTTTTGTTCTATTTTTTATTAAAAGGTATAAAAAATAAATTCTATTTGCGAAATCTAAGTACTTTGGGGTATGCTGATAGCCCGCGGGCTGTATCTAACATTTTTTCTGAGCCGTGTGTTTGAATTAGCATTTTTGTCGATACAGGGATTTTGCCATTTTATTTGATCCCCTGTCGACGCGGCGGCTGTTTGATTTGTAAAACGTTGATGTTATGTCAATATTTTGTCAGTTTTGACGACAGAAAAAGTCCGTTGCTTTCCTTGTCGACATAGAAATTATAAATCCAAGCAGAAAATTAAAAGAAAAGTGGAATGCATAACATCCTTTAAAAAAAGAGAATTATTTTTGTCCAAGAATGTGTAATACTCGCAGTGTTCTAGCGTGAGTTTGTCAAGAATGGTTCAATATTGATTCAGTTCATCGGGGTTTTCTTAGATGGAAAATTATTAAGAAACAAAAAAAAAGTATTCCCGAGAATTGAAGTTATCAAGTATTTTGCAGTAGGTTGTATATGGTTGCATCAAGACGTGGCTAATTGTAGACAGAGAAAAGGCAAGACAGATAGTTCAAGTAATTGAGAGGCAAATGTTTAAATGGCTGGGGCTGCACGGGTAAATGGCGGGAGTATGCATGACTCTTTTATTGGACACATACTTGTCAAACAGGTCAAATTCAGCAATGAATTTTCTGAAAATCCAAGAATATTAAGGAGCTTTAGATCAATTTTTTAACTGAATAAAAGCTGAATAGTTGGTAAATTTAAATAGTATTAAAATGTTATATTTGAAACTGCCGCCAAAAAAGTGTTTGATGTGCTGTTCTAAGCTATATAAAAGGCAAAATTCAAACGCTAGAGAGCAAAATGTCGACTGTCTGTCCACTTTCAAATTCTAGCTGAAACGCAGTTTTAATACAAACTGTCTTTTCCAAGTCTTGATTTTAATTTGTTCAATCCATTTAAACGTTGGCTTATTGCTTCGATTCATGTCAGAGCTTCAAGCTGAAAACCATCAATGATTTATACATCACATTCTTAAGATATTAAACGAGCAATAATTATATATTTGTAATTTTTTTCTCGAAAATACAGCATTATAATTTATTATCAAAATTGGTACACTACCATTTTCCAGTGGGAAAAACGATCCAGATAGTTCACAATTTTGTGAAAATCTGTCTCCCCCTCCAAGCCTCCTTACGTTTTTTCATATATCGTCTGTTTGCTGAAAATAGAGACTCCTGAAGGCTGAATTGCAAATTGATGTCTGAAGGGCAAATTGATGTCTCCTGTTAAACACTTCGTCTTTATTCTTGATTGGCTCCTTAACTGAGACCGACTATTATGCTTAGAGTTTGTATACCTAGCAGGTTTCAATTAGGAACCACTGGGTGTTACTCCACCAACTTCAATAAATGGTTTAAAAGTTTAAACATTTTTTTTAAATTTCAAATTAATATCCAATCAGTATTTAATTTATTAATGCATTCACCTTTTTGTAAAAAAAAAGTTCGTATGATAAAATTTAGCTCTGCGTCCAGTCAAGCTATCAGCATCAAGTCATAAAACATAAAATCGCGAAGAAAACGAGGACAATTAACAGCCAGTGAAAAAAATTGAAAAATTATGCAAATATTTCGGTCAAGACCTCCGCTTGACCATCCTCAGTGCAGAATAAAACTAATAAAAATGTAAAAAAACAAACCTTAAATAAAAACACAAAACTAAAATTGGACTATTTCTAAATAATCAGAAATTATCCAGCATCAAGTCATCGTGAGACCAGATTTATGCAAAGCAGAAAGCAGTATTTATGCAAAATTTGAATTTCGTTCTGGCAGCCAATTTTACGTCTCCCAATGAAAGAAAATAACCATTTTTCGTCAAATTTCAAGCTTTTTTGGTTTTGTTTTGGATGAAGAAAAAAAAAAAAAAAAAAAACTTTGCGTCTGGCAAAATTGAGTTTTAAATAAACGAGAGCCTCTGTTTATTCGCTTGTCTCAATGTACTATTGGATGTTCAGAACTTATTTTTTGCCATTTTTTGGCAAAAAGTCTATTTGGCACTTTTATACTTTACCTTTTGCCACTAAAGAATGAACTATTTTTAAAAGTTGCTGTTGTGTTTCAAGCCTTCATTTTAACTAATTTTAAATACTTTTCTAGGGTGGTACTGGATTTGCAAGCACCAATGAGAAGCTAAAAGCAGCAGAACCTAGGCCTGTAATGACCTAGTATACCCGTTTATCTCTTTTTTTTTTATTTCTAATATAAATATATACCTTACTTTTCAAAAAATTTTTTTTTTTTTTAGTTTCTAGGAAGTTTTATTGTAAATAAAAATTTTAACGCTTAAACTTCCTCTTCATTTGCATAGGCCTATGGGAATTCTGCAGTCTCTTCACTCCCTTTTCTTCTCGATTTCCAGTTGGGTTTCTCTCTTTCCTTTTCCCCTTTTTCTTTCTAACCTCAAGAACGTTACCTTCACGGACGCCCTTCATTTTTTGGCGCGGGTTTCGTCGGTTGGCAGTCAAATTAGTCACACCTCTAGAATTTTCGATTCCACTTTCCTCGTCATCATTAGTTTCTCTTTTGTCTATTTGGGTATTCTTCTTCCATCTTTCGTACCTATTCGTCTTGTATGAAGATTTGATCCATGCGCCGGATTCAGTTTTAATTTTTCTACACTTCTCTTCTTCACCAACATATTTCTTTTTCTGTCTGTCCCATTTCATAATAGCTTTCTTCTTTCTTCTATCAGTATCATCATCTACTTCCAATTCGAGGATAGATCTTTGTACTTCTTTTCCAAAACTATTTTTTAAGGATAATTCATTTTCCATATAGTAATTTTTGGGAGCATATGGGATAAAATACTCATCATCTTTACCCGAACCCTGTTTTTTTTTCTGATACTTAGGCATTATGACGGTAGCATTTTCTTCATTGTCAGATAACTCTTCTGCCAGAAATGTGTCTGATTCTGCCATCTCTTTGGTAATTTGATGTTTTGAAATAATTCTACCATGTGCGTTCCTTTTTTCCCTCATAACAATAGCCTTTTTTGAATTAGAATTGGCACCGATTTCAAACACAGTTGCTGGTGGTCGGAATGATCGGATTTCGAGTAGCATTTTATTCTTGTTTTCTTCTGTAGGCGTGGTACTGGAACTGAAACATGGATGATTTCCTAGTGACTCAAGATTAATAGCCTTAGCTCGGCGTACACTTTCGTGTGATGCAGCTGTACATGATTTTTTATACAATTTATACGCACTTTTGGTGACTTTGATCATGCTAAATAGATCAATACTCTCATTATGCCACAAATTCAAAGCAGAGACTTCGTCTTCAATGGTTGACAATGGCACTTTTCCAAGGTAGCCATTCCAAACAGGTTTCTTTTTATCTAAACTCTCTGGTAAACCGCTCACAGGAATTGTATTAATGGGCCTTGCTAAAAATAGATGAAAATCAACATAATATCCCATTTCTTCGAGGGAAATCAAAGAAAAGGCAGTTCCAAATCTACCCGCACGAGCAACTCTGCCAGCTCTGTGAACAAACAACTTAGCAAGAGCTGGGAAATTGAAATTGATGACGTAATCAAGTAAAGGTATATCAATACCTCTAGCTGCAATATCTGTTGTAATTAAAACATTAACTAAACGATTTTGGAATTTGGCTGCGTTAATTTTTCGCGCAGTTGGATCTAAATTAGAATATAAATAAGTGCATGGTATTCCAGCATGATTCAAAACCATTTGTAAGTATTCGACATGGTGCATAGTAGGAACAAAAACTAAAGTCAAATCACTTGGTCTCACCACATTTTTGAGTAAATACAACAGTGCAGGGATTTTCGCTTCAGAGGGGCAAAATGCAAACCCAAGGGCAAGTGTGTCTGGAAGCCGTGTATCAACATCTAGTCTTATAAAAGTGGGGTCATTCAAGCCGGCTTGAGTGAAGTCCACCAACAATTTAGGTAAAGTGGCAGAAAATAAAAGGGTTTGTCTATTTTCAGGAAGGCGTTTCAGGATCTGATGCAGCTGCTCTCCAAAACCCATTTCAAATAATCGATCTGCCTCGTCAAATACAACATACTCAATTTCTCTAAGCTTCAGCTCCATTTCTATACACAAATGGGCAAATCGGCCAGGTGTTGCTATGACGATATCTGGTGATTCATGAATAGCTGCGAATTGCGCTTCCATTGAATCACCTCCTAATATAGTTGCTATTTTCAATCCTGTAAACTTGCCAAGTTCTTTTGTAAATTTTAGTGTTTGCAGTGCCAACTCTCTTGTTGGGGATAAAATCAAAGCTCTTGCCCCTTTTGTGGATTTAGTATGCAATTTTTCGAACATAGGAATTAGAAAACAAGCAGTTTTTCCACTGCCAGTCCTTGCCATTGCTACTAAATCTCTCCTCTCTAAAATAACTGGTATACATTTTCGTTGAATTGGAGTAGGGACCTTATAGCCTTTTTTAATAATTCCTTTCAGAACTGGATAATTAAGTCCCATGGATTGAAACCCACCAGATTTTTTCTTTTTTCCAACAACTGGATTAGTTTTTTCTACCTCGTAAGTCTCTTCGGCCATTTTCTATGCAGTTTCTTTCAGTTTTGGCTGTACTCCAATGACTTCTTCACTTACAAGGAAATCGTCCTAGAAAATAAATAAAGTCAGAATTTAAGTCTACTAGGTACTAGCGTCGGATTAATGGTGTTTCCGCCCGGTTAAAAACTGGGGAACATTTAAGCCCCACTCCCTTCTTTGCACTGGCCAATCTGGTTACCCCTGAGAAAAGGTGAACAAAAGACTGTTTACATTTTGCAAATAGTGTTGTCCACAAATTCACTTTTCCTAGTCACCCCAGCCTTTAGACCCTCGCCTTCCTCTTGCCACAGAATAGACCTCCATTGCTACCCAAATAAAATTTCGCAAGGAAAGATATAGAAAAATTTTTCCCTTAAATAATTGAAATGTCGAATAATTGAATCTTTTCCCTCGATTTTTTTGTTTTTACTATTTATTGTGGCAAATTTATCTTATTAAATTTCAAACTAAATTTTTTTTAAGGTTGTATTTTACCAATTTCTTTTAATTTTAAAATTGTTTCCAAGAAACAAGGACTCAGTGGCGCCTATTCACGAAAATGTTGAAGGGGAAAGAATATTTTTACGAAGACAAACAAAAATGTTTTTTTCAAAATCTAGGTGGATAATGTTGAACTAAAAATGGTTTAAGGTTGTATTCTACCGATTTCTTTTAATTTTTGAATTGGTTAGTTTATGCACGACATATTTCGTTTTTAAGTTGTTTTTCTTTTTCTTCATAAAAGCAAGGAATCCCTTAGAGCTTGTGGTTGATATTTTGATATCAATTTTATCTTATCTTATGGCAATGACTTCTTCTCTAAGGAAGTTGTACTAAAAAAGTATTGAAGAAAATAAAAAAAAGACAGGTGGGGGGATAACTTCTTCGGCAAAATAAACGAATAAAGTACCAAGCACAGCAAAACGAGGGACACTTGTCCCAGGCATGTAAACTTTAGGGGCGCAATATTTCAAATAAATAATCTCTCGGTTATAATCGTTTTCTAATTTGAAAATTGTATTTTTATTCAAATAATTTTGAGGGTGCAGTTAATCAATGAAAATAATCAGTAAATTGTTAATTAATTAATGTTGTTAATAAATTAAATGGTTAATTAAGAATCTGATTGTTTGAATTGGTCAAGTGGAACTTTTCATCACCTTGTATATCTTAAAAATTGGGGAACACCCAAAAATTGGTGATTCCCCAATTTTTGGGGAAAACCAAAATTGGAGATTCAATGTTTAGTGAAAAAGACTTCTATTTAGTTATGCAGTTTCTAGCAGAAGTAGGCACTAAATTAAAAAAAAAAGAAACGTGGGTGAAAAATCAGCAAAATAAAACAGGTAGAACCCAATAGCATTAGAAGGTGTAGTTGTCTTTGGGGGTCAACAAATTGTTAACGTTTGAATGTTTATGAACGAAAAGCACTGTCAAATATAGCTGTTTAGTTTTGCTTATATATTTTAGTTTTTAGTTTTGCTTATATATTTAGGCCCCAAAGGTATTTTAAGAGCATAAGAAAGCATCACATGATGTTTTCAGTTTCATCCTAGCTAAATTAATTTACCCTGAACTTTGGATATTGGGGTAAAAGTATCCACGTAAGAATTTATTTCACGGGGTAAATAAAAAAAAAAAGTAAATTGTCCAAGTTTTCCTTGTTTGTTACAAAATCATGAAGTTTAAAGGGTAGTATCATCTTTTCCTTAATTTTTTATTTACTTCTTTTTTTTATTTTACAATTTTGACGTACCCCCGTGAAATAAATTCTTACGTGGATATTTGTACTCCAATATCCAAATTTCATGGTAAAATGCTTTTCATACATAAAAATTCAAACGTTGACAATCTGTTGATCCCCAAATACAACTACACCTTCTAATGCTATTGGGTTCCACCTGTTTTATTTTGCTGACTTTTCACCCACATTTCATAATTAATTTTGTTTATATATCTTCCCGGTTCAACGCGGCAAAACTAACGAAAAGATGATACTACCCTTTAAACTTCATAATTTTGTAACAAACAAAAGAAAAACTTGGAAAATCGCAATTTCAGGTATGAATAGACCTAACACAAGTCAAGGGGGAGGGGTCTTTATTTTGATGTCCTTGGTACATTAGGGTTTCTTTGTGGAACTCCATTCCTGGGCTAGATTCAATATATATACAAAAACTTTTGTTCAAATGAAGTTAAAGAGCATAGTCAAAACTTTACAATCCAAAGTGTTCAGCTTAGGGAGTGCCTTTCGTAACATCTGAGCTGAAATCGGTCTTACTTCAGAAACATTTAACTAATTTGAGCATAATAAGAATAAATGATTGAGCATACTGAAAATGAAATTTCATTCTCAAGGCAGTGATAAAAAAAAAACTTGATTCAATTATTTCATTTCTGGTTGCATGAAATACCATATTCAGGGCCAGGGCTGTCGTAAATACAAGGGAAAAGTTTAACTTTCATACAACAATGCTAAGAAATGAGAGGACTTGTTCAAATATATTTAGTTATTCAACAAATATTATTATTTTCAATATGAGAGTGGCTGCTGTCCCCTAAACCACCCACTATTTATGTTTAGGTTTAATTCTATTTTATAAAAATATTTTTATTCCTGTCTTGGAATAAAATTTTATTACTGTATAGCTGCGTTGACTTCAGGAACCTCGGTACTGTAGTGAGTTTTTAGTAGTACTAATAATACTAATGTTGGTGCCTGGACATTCTCATATCTCCTATAAGATGGAAGTGATGGGTCTCTCATGGATATATTGAATACTTGGCCCAAAAAAGGTTTGATTTTGAAATAGGGAATTTTGAAAAACTTGAAACTTTGGCAATCAAAAATGAACAGAAATTAATAAAAAAAAAAACTTTCCGAAAAAGCCTAAAACCTACTGCGTCATTGCCGTTTTACTGAAAACGAATTATATTACAAATATTTTCTTTTGCACTTATTACAACATTAGAAATACATATAAAAATTACAGTAAAATTAAATTTTGAAGTGACGAGCTTTCAGCAATTAATATCATTTTATATCAAATATATAGTTTAATGTTATTAGTTCTATCCAAGACTGTTCAAGACAAATATAGCTTCACTACAAACAAGAGTTTGGATACTGCCCCGTTCTCTAACTGTAAAAGTCTAAAGCCTGCTACGTCATTGGTGCTTCACTGAAAATGATTTAATATTACAAATATTTTCTTTTCCAGTTATTGCACCATTGAAAATGAATATGAAATT
The DNA here is from genome assembly GCA_027921565.1 of Artemia sinica. Classification (NCBI taxonomy): domain Eukaryota; kingdom Metazoa; phylum Arthropoda; class Branchiopoda; order Anostraca; family Artemiidae; genus Artemia; species Artemia sinica. The sequence continues at coordinate 68,561,402 of CM051265.1, forward strand.
ACATTGAAATAAAATCTTGAACTGATGATCTTTCAAAAATCGCTAACATTATATATCAAACATTCAGTTCGATTTTATTTGTACTTTTCAAGACACATATAGTTTTCAGTAAAGCGCCAGTGACGCATTAGATTTTAGACTCTTACAGTGAAAGAAGGAGACAAAACCCAAACTCTTCTTTGTAGAGATTTTTGTTCGTTTCAAGCTGGATTTGCATATTCAATTCAAGTTTTACTCGTTTTAAGATTTATTTACTCATTTATATTAGTAACTATTGTTTGTTTGATTGTTATGATTGTTTATTTAATTTATGTTCGTTTTGGATTTCATTTATGCCTCAATAGCAGAATACTTTTGTTCGTTTTAAGCTTGATTTGCGTATTTAGTTTAAGCTTTACTCGTTTTGAGATTTATTTATTCATTTATATTAGTACCTGTTGTATGTTTTTTTTGTTATGATTGTTTATTTAATTTATGTTCGTTTTGGGTTTCATTTATTCTTTAATAATAATTTCCGGTTGTTTTGAGTTTGAGTTATTGTGGGTTTCTATTTCTTCTGATCTTAAGTTTAATATGGCCTTTACTTTTCTTTAGAAAAATTCTTTTTCGGAAAGTTTTTTTTTAATTATGACACAAAATAGCAGTTACTGTAGACCAATAGACAATCCTCCTTGAGATTTTGTCTTGATTTCAAATCAGTTTCCTTGTTGACAATCATTTTCAATTATTTGTGCATTAGCCATTGATTGTTTTAGAATGGTTAATTTATAATTTTTTATTTCATAAACTAATTAAAGTGGGTACAATTTGGCATTATTAAGAAAGCTAGGGGGAGGGGTATGAAATAGAATGTATTTCTTCGCCAAAGTGATTTTAAGATAATGCAAGCATGAAAAAAATAATTAAGTAATATGCAAGGAGCTGCTAAAACAGCAACAACAAAAAATCCTGCTTCAATAAAACACAAATTATTATAATTATTATTTACTATAATAATGATAATTATTTCGGAGACAAGGGTAACATATGCTTTTAAATTAAGTTAGAGCTCTTTTTCAATTTTTTTTTTTACTTGAATAATCCCTATTAAAATCTAGTTTTTAATTCTTGTTGCTATATTAAAAAGAAAAAAGAGGTATAAAATTAACATACAGGGTTAATTGATCAGAAACTGTGGCAACATAGTACAAATAAGAATATAAAAAGAATAAACCCTTTGCCTCTATTTCCAAAGAAAGGAATCTGTGCTATATAGAGTGAGCCCTAGAATGTGTAAACCTCTCTAGAATGTGTAAACCTCTCTAGAATATGTAAACCTCACCAATTAAAACGAAGAAAACAAAAAATAAGAGCTGTATTCACTAAATTAAAATAAAGGATGTCTTATGAATTGCTAATTCCTTGTCAAAACCAGTAAGAGTTAAAATAAGCTTCCAATGAATCATACAAGCCAGGAGACTGCTCCATACATATAGAAGTAGGCTATTATTATCTTAATCAGGAAACAAAGTAAACCACCTGATTAAATCAATTCTTGCAGGCCAATTTTACTCCTGCCAATTATTAGGAAATTGTTTGAAAAGATGTTTAATAGGAGATTAGAAAAGTTAATTTGAATAATAAAACCCTGTATGTATTAAAAAATATAAATAAACCCTCAAAAAGGGTTTCTCACAACCCTAGCAAGTTTCTATCCTCCAAAAAAAGCAAAATTTTGCATTTTTCCTCAGAAGAATGGTTGCTGAGTGTTTTTTTTTTTTTTTTTTTTTTTTTTTTTTTTTTTTTTTTTTTTTTTTTTTTTTTTTTTTTTTTTTTTTTTTTTTTTTTTTTTTTTTTTGAGTGACATAGAATATTGCAACAGATCTGACTCAAACAAAATTTAAACTTCTGGTATGCTTTTTGAATAACAAAAGAGATCACGCAACAGCTAAGAGCCAATTTCTGCCACAATCATTTCAGCCCAAATAAGGCCAATTTGCTCAAAACTGATGAAACTAATGGGCCACAAACTACCAAAAGCCTATTTATGTAGCGTCCCAGTTTTTATAGATTATAATGCCATGCAGTAGCGCATTCACGCCAAAACATGTATTTGTTTCAGAGGCAATGCTATATTGTTGCCTATAGTAAAGGCCATACAGTTCCAATGCTTTATTATTATTTATCTATTTTTTTTTCCCAGAGGCACTTCACATGGAAGGGGTCGTCGCATAGCCTTCAGAGGGGGCTCATTGGATTGGAAATTAGAAGTTCTAATGCCCTTTCTAAAAGTCAAAAGTGATCGGAGGACAACTAGCCCCCCCCCCCCTCAATGCCCTTTTTTCCCAAATGCATCAAATAAAAATTTTGAGACAGCCATATTGTTAAAAATAGTTCAAAGATCATGTAACAAAAACTCCAGTGTCAAAATAACCCTCCCAGGGCCCGGAGGCAAGCGTTGTAAGTTATGCCTTGAGGGCATATATGGTTCTTATGGAAGGAATGCTCATAAAAGCTTCAGAGAGGGCTCATTTGATTGGAAATTGAAAGTTCTAGCTCACTTTTTAAGAGTCAAAAGAGATCAAGGGAAACTAGCCCCCCCCCCCCCCACGTCCTTTTTCCCCAAATGCATCTAATAAAAATTTTAAGATAGTCATTTTGTTAAAAATAGTTCAAAGATCATATAATAAAAACTCTGACATCAATAGAACCCCCCAGAGCCCTAGGGCAGGCGTTATAAGTTATGCCCTGGGGCATATATGGTTCTTATGGAAGAGATGCTTGTATAAACTTCAGAGGGCTCATTTGATCGGAAATTGAAAGTTCTAGTTCACTTTTTAAGAGTAAAAACAGATTGGAGGGCAACTAGTCCCCCCCCCTCTATACCCTTTTTTCTTCAAAGCCATCCGATAAGAACTTCAAGGTAGTCATTTTGTTAAAAATGGTTCAAAGACCATACAGCAAAAGCTCCAGGGTCAACACAACCCCCCAGGGCCTGAGGGCAGGCGTTGTAAGATATGCTTTGGGGGCATATATCGTTCTTATGAACGCGATGCTCGTATAAACTTCAGAGAGGGCTTATTTGATTTTAAATTGAAAGTTCTAGTTCACTTTTTAAGAGTCAAAAGAGATCAGAGGGCAACTAGCCCCCCCCCCACATGCCCTTTTTTCCTCAAACCCATCCAATACAAATTTCGAGATAGTCATTTTTTTAAAAAAATAGTTCAAAGATCATATAAAAAAAACTCCAGGGTCAACACAACCTTCCAGGGTCCAGGGGGCAGGCGTCGTAAGTTATACCATGGGGGCATATATGGTTCTTATGGAAGGGATGCTTGTACAAACTTCAGAGAGGGCTCATTTGAATGGAAATTGAAAGTTCTAGTTCAATTTTTTAGAGTCAAGAGATCGGAGGTCAACTAGCCCCCCCCCCCCGTGCCTTTTTTCTCCACACCAATCCGATACAAATTTTGAGATAGTCATTTTTGTAAAATAGTTCAAAGGTCAGATAACAAAAACTCCATTGTCGATAACCCCCCAGGGCCCGGATGTAGGCGCTGTAAGTTATGTCCATGGGGCATATATGGTTCTTATGAAAAGGATGCTTGTATAAACTTTGGAGAGGGCTCATTTGATTGGAAATTGAAAGTTCTAGTTCACTTTTTAAGAGTCAAAAGAGATCCGAGGGCGACTAGTCACCCCCCCCTAGCCATTTTTTCCTCAAACTCATCCAATGCAAATTTTGCGATAGCTATTTTTTTATAGTTCAAACATCAGACAACAAAAGTCCGGGGATCAACACAACCCCCCAGAGCCCAGGGGCAAGTGTTTTATGTTATGCCCTGGTAAGGTTTTTATGTAAGGGGTGGTCGTATAATCTTTGACAGTGGCTCATTTGATTAAACATTGAAAGTTCTAGTTACCTTTTTATGAGTCAAAAGTTAACGGAGGGCATCTATCCCTCCCTGACACAAACACCCTCTTTTCCCCAATTGCGTCAACTGAAGATTTTGAGATAGTCAGTTTGTTTGAAATAGTCCAACGATAAGATTACAAAACTTCGTTGTCAACATACACCCCCCCCCCAGAGCCATGGGAAGGGTTGTAAATTATGCCGCGGGGGCATATAAGCTTTTTATGGAAGAGGTGATTGTATAAACTTTAGAGGGGACTCAAATGATTAGAAATTGTAAGTTACAATTCACCTTTTAAGAGTCAAAAGTGATCCAATGGGGACTAGCCCACCTCCCTCCCAACCTTCTTTCCCCTAAATCTGTCCAATCGAATTTTTTATGTAGCCGTTTTGTTCAAAATAAACCGAAGATAATATAACAGAAACTCCAGGGATAAAACAGCCCCCCCCCCTGCCAGAATCCGGGAGCAAATGTTGTAAAATGTGGCCAGAGGGTATATAAGGTTTTTATAGAAGGGATGGTCGTATAAACTTCGGAGGGGCTTTTACGATTGTAAACCTGAATTTTTAGTGCCCTTCTCAAGAGTCAGAAGGAATTAGAGGGAACTAGCCCCCCCCCCAAGGCCTTTTCCCCCAAATGTATCCAATCAAAATTTGGAGATAGCCATACTTTTCAAAATAGTTCAAAGGCCAAATAACTACGCTTCTGGGGTTGACCCCCCCCCTCCCCAGGGAAATGGCTCTGAGTTACGGAACCTAATTGATGTTGCGTTGATCCTTTGTTTAGTTAGATACTTGGATTTACTGATTTACGTGGTAACTTCGATTTATGGTGCAAGGGCTGTAAGTTTTTTTTTTTTTTTTTTTTTTTTAATGTAGCAACAAGAATTAAAAACTAGATTTTAATAGGAATTACTCAAGTAAAAAAAACTTGGAAAAGAGCTCTAACTTAATTTAAAAGCATATGTTACCTTTGTCCCCAAAATAATTATCATTATTATAGTAAATTATAATTGTAATAAATAATTAGACATCAATTAACAACCAATGATTAATTTTTAAAGCAAGTAAACTTTTATTAAATTTACATCACCAAGAATGAGTCATGCATAAAAGAAATCAGATATGTACAGCCTTCCTGATGCTGAAAAGTGTTTCTTTTGGTTTTTCCATCTTAAGAGACTTTGATAAATACATCAATTTTATTTCATAGTAGAAAAACCATGCCTCACTAAATAATAAAAACTACCAAAAAAGCAGCATTTATAAGCAAGTTGGTAATACATGGCATCATTTTTTGTTTTGTTTTTGTTGGATGTTTTAGGATATTTTCTGTTGCTGGTTGTGTTTTGTTAAAGCAGGATTTTTTTGTTGTTACTGTTTTAGCAGCTCCTTGCATTACTTAATTATTTGTTCATGCTTGCATTAGCTTAGAACCACTTTGGTGAAGAAATGCATTCTATTTCATACCCCCCCCCCTCTCAACTTTCTTAATAGTGCCAAATTGTACCAATCAATGGCTGATGAACAAATAACTGATGTTGAAAATGATTGTCAACAAGGAAACTGAATTGAAATCAAGACAAAATCTCCCGGAGGATTGTCTATTTTACTTCTTTTAGTAGAAATATTTTATGTTTTATTGATTATAGTAATTTTTCAGGCAAAGCATAAGTACTTGTGGAACATTCAACACAACATTTCAGTTTCAAGTGAAATAATCAGTTTCAAGTTTCAAGTTTCACAACATTCAGTTTCAGGTGAAATGCAGCTTCATTCCATTTTCCAGTCAAATTCTTTTTGAAACATAAAATTTATAATTCATAAAACCTATTGTTTTAAACTGATAATCACCTGTTTAAAACGTTTCAAAACGCAAACGAAGGCAACATTTGAGAGGGCAGAAGGACCAGCTCTGGTTAATTGCAATAAACAAAGGCTCAAACCCATTTGCAAGGGTGCTGTGCCTGAGCTGTCAATCATAGCAAGCAGAGGGGGGGGGCAACAAACAGCCTGTAAAACAGGTTTTTTGCAAGCTAAAAAGCCAGCTCAGTCAGCTCTATTGTCAGTATATTTATTAGTACTAAAGTAATGATAATAATTTTTATATAAAATTCATTGTTTAACTATTCATTTTATAATTCTGTAAACTGATGGTCATGGTAGCTTTCAGCAAAGTGAAAGTAATGACTTCCAGTCTCTCTCTTTCTCTTTGCATAGTCAAATTTAATTTCATAAAAAATCAAGTAAAAGATTAACAATAAACAGACAAAATTAATAATTTATTGTTTTATAATTAACAATCCCCCCCAAAAAAATACAATAAAACAAGATACAAAAAAGTACCTGTAGCAAGGTGGTTACAATTCACTTGATTATTATAGCTAGCAACAAAACAACAACCAAAGCAAGACAACCATCCTCACTAAATCAGCTTATAAAAAAACAATTGTCCATAAAGAACTTCTATAATCTACTTTTAAATATTCCCGGGATTCCAGCTATCCTAATGCTAAAATGCTAAGAATAGAATTTTAGGAAAGCAGGCACTCTATTTTTGAATCAGGCCCTCAAAAATCAGGCAGGGAAGCTGGCTCTGGTTCAACTTCTACATAGAATGACGAGTTCCACAATTAAGGACAGGTCAATCAATAGGATAGCCCTGGAAAACCTCAGGACTTAAACAATTCCAAATTTGACATGCACAAATTTCTAGCTGGCAATCGCGTTCCTGTCCCATATTCAGAATTTGTGATTCGTCAAAGCAAGGTAAAGTGTTGTGAACATTTTCTAGATATCTTCCTGTAAGAGACAGTATTTGTTCTGGATATTCTGAACTTACTTAAAATTTATGAGAAAATTAATTACCCATAACAGAGATCTATATGACAAACAGGTGAATCAATACTGTTGTAATGACAAGGGGGAAAAGAGAATAATCTCTTGCCATTAGCTCAATAAGCAGGATAGTTTATTATCGAGGTTTAATATTTGAAAAAAATGGTTTTACTGAGGTAAACTTGTTTATTTGAATCTTGTAAATGACAATCTTGCTCATTCTCTGAAGACACATCAACTCAAAATTATTCTTTATTCTTTCTCGTTTTACTTTTATTTTAATCATCTAAAACTACACTGAGACAGCTGTGAGCATCCAAAACACCATATAAGCAGATAAATAAATATAAAAATATCTATTGAAATACATACCAAATTATAAATAACTCTGACAATTAATGAGCAGCTTGGACAAGTTGCAGTATCTTCACCTGATTCAAGTTGTTCCTGGAATGTAAATAAACATTAAAATTATCCCGAAATTCATACCAGTGCATAGGAGAGGACAGGGAGAAGTGCTGGAGGATTTTCCTTCATAAAGTGTCAAAGAAAAGGTTGAGAAGAACATGTCAATACTCTAGGCTGAAGCTTATTGTTGCTGCTACAGTTTTTATGTGTGCTTTTGTGCAATTGAAAAGACCTTCATATGGGGGATCAGATGGATCCCCTACCAAGATTAGCTAGAAGGGCCTCCTTCTCCAGAAAGAAAATCCATATTTCTCCTGGGAACATAGTTCTAATCCATCCTCAAATATCGGATTTGGTGAACCTATGCTTATTGTGATCACTAGAAACAAAAATAGAAGCAAGTCTCTTTAATTACAATTAGAAGCAATAAAAGTTTAAGTGGTACTTTACCCAGAAGGCTTGGCAGTTTTGGAGCCCCCCCCCCAAAAAAAAGGAATTGAATTAAATGTAATGACAATAGTCTTGGAATCCCCCAAACCTAATCTGAAAGACCCCTTACCCCCATCCATCTAGAAAATTGAAAATGATGGCAAAAGATAGCAGTCTTTAGTGTTTTCAACCCCAAGAGAAAAAATTTATGGTGCCCAATCTCCCTACAAGGCAGGCCTATGTCATATTGGATACCAGATGTGCAGGCTATAAGCAAACATTTTAGGAGGTAAGAAATTCTCCAGAAGGAAGGACAGGTCCATTTTTGCAAAAAGTGCAAGATGATGGCTTCTGGTGTTCTATTTGTCAAAAACATAACTGTTAGCTAAAGCTGATTTACACAGTTGGATGCACCCATGTCCTTCATTGGGAGGTGGATCTTGTCTGAAAGCAAAAGGTACATTCCATGCCAACAACTTAAAATCATTATGATCTTTATTGCACTTTTCTTTTCCTAAGAATTGGTCCTTCCGGCAAAACTTATGGGGAAAGTCTTCCTCCTTTCTGAGCCTACTAAAAGTTTTGCATTCCCACATAAGCATGTCAAAAATCTCAAAATGTCTATCAAGAGTAACCTAGCAATATATGTATTTCAGAGTATATGTTCCTGAATATATTTCAATATACATATTTATAGTCAATGGTCATATCCAGTCCCGTTGGGGGGGGGGGGGGCAAATGGGGGAGAACATATATAAAACTTTGCTGACTCTATTTGTTTGCACTAACTTAAAATGAATATGCAAATCATGTTAAAACAAACAAAAGGGCTACTGCCCCCTTCCCTAACTATAAAGTCTAAAGCCTACTGCATAATTTGCACTTTAAAGAAAACAAATTATAGTATAAATATTTTCTTTTATACTTATTACAACATTGAAGATTAAATGAAAATTACAGTGAAGTAAAATCTTGGGCTGACCAGCTTTCAGCAATTAATATCATTATATATCAAATATTCAGTTTAATTTTATTAGTTCTTTCCAAGACTGTTATATATAGTTTTCTTTCCAAGAATGTGTATATAGTTTTCAGTAAAGCATCAATGATGCAGTAGGCTAGATATAATTTAGTAGGCTAGAAGTAGATATAATATGCCTCCAGGAAACTAACCTTCATAATAGAAGAAAAATCAAGGAAAGATAGATCAACTGGATGAAAGGGAGGAGTTGTAGCCCTGATGATAAGAAAAGGAATCCCACACTCTCTGGTGGTCTCAAAGGTATAACCTAACAAATTTAATACAATTGCAATTGAAATTCTAGAACATCACAGAAAACTGTTTAAAGTAGTCTTATTTTATAACCCAAATGGAAGGAATAATACATTTGAAGTGATAAAAAAAGTAACAAGGATCATAAAACCATGGCTCTGGGAGATTTTAAAACCCACAGCTATCAATGGGAAAATACTACTCAATCAAATTCAGTAGAGAAAGCAATTCTAGAACTGAATTTGATGGTTATTACTCCATGAGGTCTAAAAAGTCACTACAACCTAAAAGAAAAAAGATTTGGAACAATAGACCTTCAAATACCCCTGCCTGAATTTTTGCAAAAATATATATTAAGCCAAAAGCAGAGTTGAAAAAAGACCACTGTGCCATTGTCACTTCCACTGAAGATATTTCATATAATCCAACCCCAGAAACATATAAATTACAAAATTGCAGAGCACACTGGACAGTTATCAAACAATTTCTGGAGGAAGAAGACTACTCAAAATTAGGGAGGCTACCTAGCCCCTCTGATAGGGCCCAAGCATCAACTTACAAAATCTGAGATGCAGCAGAGAAAGCAATACCCAGAAAGATATCTCAACCCCCTTTAAGATCTTACTTTAGAAATCAAAAGATATGGTGGAATAGTACCACAGAAGTTGCAGTTAAGGAAAAGAAAAAAGCAAGAAACTTTTTCAGCAGAACTAGGGTTCTGGAAGATTTTATAGAGATGAAAAGAACAGAGGCAAAAGTCCACAGTCATAGAAATGGCAAATAAACAATCAAGATCCACCTTTTTTGGAAAATTAGATGCAAATAACCCCATAGCCCAAGTACATAATTTTATTAATAGAATGGTTGGCAAGGAGGATCAAAGGGAAAAAAATTCCACAATTGAAATAGATTGTTCCTCAATTCAAGGTGACAAGCATAAGGCAGAAGTCCTTGCTGACATGTACCAAAAACACAAAGTCAAAGTACTAATCAGCCATCCATCCTTTAATTCAATGAATGAATTAAAGATGACTCTTGATACTGTAAATACAAAATCAGCACTTGCTGAAGATGAAATAGCATACACTTGGGCAAAGGAAGCAGGGGAAAATTTTCATCGGAACTTGTTATTGCTGCATGATGAACTATGGCAGAAAGGGGATTTCCCAAGGGTTTGGAAGGAAGCTACTATTAAGCAAATTAGGAAAAAAATGTAAACCTCCTGAAAAAACCTCTTTTTACAGATCTATATCTCTACTCCCAGTTCTTGGGAAAATAATGGAAAAGAAAATCCAGAGAGACTGGAATTGTTTGCAGAGAAAAAATGACTTCTTCCTGCAATCTCAATCAGGTTTTAGAAAGGGACTGTCAGCACTTGATGGAATCATGTGTCTCAAAGAAGCCATCTGAACAGCCTTGGAACAAGGCCAAATCCTACTAGTCTTATTGGTCAACTTTGAAGACATATAAGGAAATTTAACCAAAGAGAAGTTACATGCAATCCTTTTTTCAATGAACTTCCCTGAGCCATTTATTCATTTCATTTAGAATTACCTAACTGACCACTCTCTCAGGGTTTGGGTAAATCAGTCAAAAGGCTTGACATAAGACTATCTCGGGGATGTCCTCTTAGCCCTGTGTTTCCTGTTTATGATATCAGAATTTGAACTTTCAAGTTCAACAGTATCCAAAAGGGAATTTTTTGATGAGGTCACTGTTTGGAAATGTGGATGCACAACTGAAGAATTGGAAACTAATCAACAGAAAGCCAAATTTGAACTAGAAGCTTTCTTGGAAAAAGATGTCCCTTCCAATATCAGCCATTAAAACAAAAGCAGCAATCTTCCATAATAAACAAAATCTCCAAATACCACAGTTTTACATGAAAGGCACATTATTTCAGCTCAAAGCTAACCCTGTCATTTTAAGATTAACCTTGGATCAACAGCTCACATGGAATGCTCAAGTTGAAGACGTAAAGCATTCTTGCTTGAAAAGAATACCAGTCCATAGATGACTTACTTCCTTCTTGTAGGCAAATTCTCCTAAAGTTCTGAGAATTGAGGTATGGGATACTTTTATTTCCAATTGTCCAAATTGGTAAAATGACTGATAATCTTTCCCTCATCTGCCATTTCCTCCAGCCCAACTAATTGCTGAAAAGAAACTAAATATCCCTCCAGCAATAACTTGAGCAGAATTCCAAAAGGTTAGAGTGACAAAGTTCCATGATTTCCTAGAAATTTATAAAGATGGCTCAGTACAAGCAGGTAAAGCAACTGCTGCTGCAGTCATCCCCATGCTAAACCTCCACATCTAAAAACTGCTCCCTAATGGTTCCTCTGTTTTCATGGCTGACATATACAAGGCTCTGAAGGTAGTCCATGCAAACCCTCCTCCCAGAAAAAAAGATAGTTGTATTCTCTGACTCCTAATCATCTCTACAAATTATAAAGAAAGGTCATTTTGCAGTCACAGACAGACACATCCATTGGTTGCAAGAATTGATATTAGCCCATGTTAAAGAGGGGATAGAACTAACCTTCCAACATGTCCCCAGCCACCTGGGAATATGTTTTAATGAGAAGGTTGACTAAGTGGCCAGCAATGCAATTCAGAGGTCATTTGGAATCAGCCAAAACTCTTTATCTACCACCTATAGGGATGCACTGAGACATAGAAATTCAAAATTACTTCACTGTAGGCCATTGAAACTCATATTCAAAGAACTCAGAGTTAACTTGGCTTTTCTGAAGATTAAGAGCCAAGCAATGATTCTCTCAGGGAAGAACACTTGTGGGCTGGGGTGTCGTTTGGGGTTGCCCCCCCCCCCAATAATGTGAAGAAAAAAATTATTATACATCCCATGCCCTTTGACTATCCAGATATGGACCCCTCTTGCCCCTTCCCCCCAATAAAAATGCTGGAGATTTAACCCTGCTTGTGGGAAAAACGCCTGAGCCCTCTCTGTCACCAGTATGCATCAACAGTTGAGACTATTCAGCATCTCCTCTATAAATTCTCAAAGTCAAAAACAATCAACTCCAAGCTTAAAAGAACCACCAGGAAATTGGGATTTCAGGAAATCAGGCTATAGCTAGAGGCACACCTTCCAGCACAGGAAGAGAGAGAGATCTTTAATAGAATCATTGACTTCTTCCAAAATCTCTACATTTTATAAAGATATCCTTAAAACTGTAAGATGAAGGGTTGACATGCGGAAGAAGGGGAGGATGCTGTTGCAAGAGCCATAGGTGTTGCAAGAGCAAAAGATTACAATTCTGTAAGACAGGCTAGAAAATAAATAATACAAAAATTATCCTTTTTACTACCATTTTGAGGAGGATTACAATTATTATCCTTTTTTTTGGTCAAGTATCTTAGCTGATTTATTTATTGTATTGATTTACCTGTTATCAATATTTTTGCCATTTTCCTTGACTGAATGTCAAAACCAGATCCACCTGGCCCCCACTTGGAAGGGGGCCAGTCTTGGGGAGATGCAGTACTCTCCCCAAATCAAGTCCCCAATCCTGCATTGGAAATTGAAACTGAAACATCTGATGATAGCCACACAGTTCAGGAAAGACCAGAAACCAGCACAGTAGAAACTGAGTTCATCACTGTACAGAGGAAGCCATCTAATAGTCCTCTACAGGCTACAAACCATAGAGGCCATTACCAAACCACCCAACCATTCCTAATTCATAGTCCAACCCAACAAACTAAAATAATAATAGCAGGAGACTTCAATGCTCATAGCCCTACTTGGGGAGAAAAGAAAACCAACAAGGCAGGCCAATTTTTAGAAAACCTATTAAATGAATTCCCAGAAATGTCAATAGCTACATCCACATGGTATGAATACCTATTACGACTGCAAAACTAACCTTTTCTCCGCCATTGACCTACAACTAATGCCAAATAAACTATCTAGATACTCAAAAATAAGTACAATCCCTCACCTACTAACAGACCACAATGCCATACTGGTAGAAATTGGTAGAACTGTTTATGAAGAAGAAGAGCACACACCAAAATTTAACAATAACAGGGCAAACTGGACTAAATTTAAAGAAATTCTAAAAAATATTGTTTACATGCCAATTCAAGAAAGCCAAGACACAGAATTCTGTAACAAAAGACTAACTACTCATCTCAAAGAAGCTGCAATATCATCAATACCTAGAACTACCAACAAACAATACATAAACAAATCATCAAGGAAGACATCAAAACCATGGTGGAATGACTAGTGTCAAGCCTCATTTACAGCAAAAAGAGATGCAGAAAAGAATTTTAGAAAAACCCAAACCCCAAAACATACATCCAATTTAAACAAGCCTGCGCAGGACTCAGAAGAGACACAAGAAAGGCCAAAGCCCTGACATGGGCTTCCTACTTGGAAAGGATTGACAGATACACACCTGAATCAAAAATACACCAATTTTTAGACAGAATCATGGGAGCAGGAAAAAAAGAAGAATAACATTAAGCATCCCCTACTTGTATCTGGTATCCAACTTGAAGATGATAGCAAAAAAGCTGAAGCATTTGCTGACATCTACCAACAGAAGTTTGCCCACAAAGAAGAGTTAAATAAGCAAAGGCACGATGAAAGATTAAATACAGTTTATGAGCTAACACAGCTAACACAACCCTTGAAAACAAATGAATTCCTGCAAGCAGTTAATAAAATGAATCAAAAAGCAAGCCCAGGTGAAGATGAAATCCATATCTCTTGGATATCAAATGCCCCAAGAAATTTCCAAGAAGCTCTTATACATACATTTAACCTCTGCTACACACAAGGAATATTTCTCCAGCAATGGAAACAAGCAATTATAACACCAGTGGCCAAACAAGGGAAACCCAAAGATGACCCACATTCATACAGACCAATTGTATGTTTACCAACCCTTGGTAAGTTGTTTGAGAGAATGCTGTACAACTGTGTTGAGAGGTATACAGAGACAAATAACATCCTCCCAAAATATCAAGCTGGAATCAGAGCTTACCATTCAACTATAGACATCATTTTGAAACTTGTGACAGATGCACAGAAAACTATGAATGAGGGATTAATACTGGGTGCTGTACTGATTGATTTAGAAGGAGCATATGATAATCACAAAAAGACATACTAGGGGAAAGACTCCATGCATTAGGTTTCCCCAGCCAATCAGAAAACTGATTGATAGCTTTCTAGATAATAGAACCTTTAAAGTTAAAGTAAATGGGAAACTATCATCCTCAAGACCTATTGAAAAGGGTCTCCCACAGGGAGCTGTACTCAGCTGCTTATTATTCATATTGTATATGAGAGCATTAAAGATTGACTCACCACATGGAATTTTTGCAGATGACATTGGAGCATGAGCAACAGGGAAAACATTTGCTGAAGTTGCAAGTACACTCCAAATTATTTCTAATAACCTCCAGGAGTTTTCTACCAGCATGAAACTACCCATATCAGTCCCCAAATCAGTGATCATATATTTCCATAATAGACGAAAAGTAGAATTACAACCAGTTACCCTAGGAAATTCTACAATCCCAACTACCAGTGCAACTAAATACCTTGGAATAATTCTGGACAACAGGCTTACCTTCAAACCTCACATTGACCATATCATACAATCATGCATGAAAAAGATGAGAATTATTCAAAGACTATGTGGTACAACCTGGGGTAGTATGGATAGATCCCTCCTCAAACTCTACACACACTACATCAGACCAGTAATTGAGTATGGCCTGATTATCTATGGAACTTGCTCAAAACAGCTCTTCAACAAATTAGAATGTGTGCAAAATACAGCAATCTGCCTTGCCACAGGATGTAGGAAAACAACAAAGATTCAAAACCTTCTACAAGAAGGAGGGCTTCCACCTATTGAAAATAGATACAAACTTTTAACCATAAGATGCCTGACAAAATTGGAAACAACCCCTCACCATTTCTTATTTCCAGAAGCCAGAGCTAGCCGACTAGAGCCAAAAAAACACCCACTGATGTCAGCAATTATGGCCAGGACACAATACCCCATCAAACTAGAGCATGTTAAAACTAAAATAGTAAAAGATCCACCATGGATATCAATCACCCCAGAGGTTAAACTAGAATTCCTGCCCCAAAAAAAGGAACAAATTGAATCCCAAACTGCAATCCAACATTTTGGACAGCTCTTAAAAAAGGAATATGATGGATATAACCAACTATATGTTGATGGATCATTAAGTGAAGATGGATGTGGAAGTGGGTGCTTTCTAAGAGAGCACAGCCTATGCATTATGGAAAAACATAAGGCAGGGACCAGCATACTAACAGCTGAAGTAGCTGCAATCAATTTGGGCTTAGAGACGCTAATGAAACTGAAACAGAGCAATAAACATACAGTAGTATTCTCTGACTCCAAATCTGCTTACATCATAGACTTACATGAAACTAAAGAAAACCTTAGCAGCCTTGGAAGATTAGGCTGTGTTATTAAATTTCAATATATACCTAGTCACCTGGGTATAGAAGGAAATGAAAAAGCAGACAATATAGCAAAGCAAGGAGCAAAAAGCCAAATGGAACCAGTGAAACCTCTAACTATAAGGGACACAACTAGATTGCGACTGAAAACACTACCCAAATTAAAGCCATCAAATCTATCCCCCTTTCCAAACCAGGATGCAATCAGTCTGGTTTCATTGCCTGAGTACAAATACAGCTAACTTCAACCACCATTCTTTCTCATATAAAATTAAGCAGCCAAATGGAGAAGTTGCCAGTAGCCCATTTTGCAGGTACTGTAAGATCAAAGAAGAAACCCCTGAGCACATACTACTGAAATGTAAAATGCTGGAAAGAAAACAAGTGAATCTCCTCAATTTGAAAGTTCAACTAGGACTGAATTCAAACCCTCTGACAGATGTAAAGACTTTGACCCAATCTTCAAAAAGAGATTTTTTCATACATGCTTTCAAACTGTTAATGGATCTAAACCTACAACACCATATATAGCAATCAATTTATGCTGACTTATTGAGTAAACCCTAATAAGATTATGCCACATTTTTACCTAATTAGCTAATCTACATGTTTACATATTCATCCATATTTCAAATATTTATAAGCAGTGTTTACAATTATGTTGTTTATTTTGATAGTAATGTAATTTTTGGGACTAGTGAATTTACATAAAAAGGCAACATCCTGTTCAGCCTCAAGTGAATTGTCCCAAGAAGAAGGATATGAATTTATCCTGAGAATAAAGAAATAAAGAGTCTATTCAGACTCTTTATCAAGCCTTGAGTTGCTGGCCTCAGTCCTCAGTATAAGTTGGACATTGACACTTATCATTGTCTTAGTATTATAGATAATCTTGCTTCAAGTGGCATAAGAACTTATCTTCAGTATATTCCTAGCCACTCTGGTATAAGTGGTAATCATCAGGTTGATGAAATAGCAAAAAATGCTATAAATATTGACCAGCCAAGTGGGAGACCAATCCCCATTAGAGATATTTACCAATGGAGACCATCTGATATTACATTTAATAAGAATAATCCTATCCTTTCCCCCTTTCCCAATAAGTATTTTTCTAAAATTTATCATAAAATTCATTCTGGAACAAATGGACTAAACTTTCTTGCATTCTCATACCAGTTTCCTAATTCAAGTGGTTCAGTTCCCCTGTCCCCTCTTTGCAGGTATTGTAATATGAATAATAAAACAATTGACCACTGCCTATTTGAATGTAATATGCTGATGTCTGCAAAACATACCCTGCTTTGTAAACTGTTAAAATGCTTCAAACACCACAAAATCTCACTATCAGCCAAGAGCCTAGCCAACTATACCTGCACAAAGAGCATAGAAATCGAAATCTATCATCTTATATTTGAACTCCTTGAGTCAAAAGATCTACTGAAAGATATCTGAAAATATCTAATAAATAAGAGGCAATCAAGCCAGTAGCTCTGTAGCCCACAGAGTGAAGCAAAAGGAAAAGAGCTAAATAGTATTACTGAAAATCCCACCTGCTGTGAAATAGAAGAAGAAGAAATATTCAAAGATTGGGATACATTGTCAACCCAACAAGAAAGAAGAGGGGCAAATGATCTGATGTTCAGGATGCACGCCTTGCTTCACTACAGTTGACTGTGTACCTGACAAGTTTTTATCTTAAATTATGGGGAAAAGGTAGCAGGACCCTATGCTTCCCTTATTTTGCCCCTTTGAAAAAGCCAAAGTAGTTTTCTCTCCCCCCCCCCTCCTTGGAGAAATAAAGACCAATGCCATAGAGGAGCATCAGCCAAATTCAAAGCCACAATGATCCCAAAGGATGGAGTCAAAGTGTTTTCTGCTGAAGAAGAAGAAAAAAAAAAACAAAAAAAATGTTCAACTGGTCTTCTAGCTACAGGGCATTTTTAAAACTGCAATTTTACCCTATATTTCTGAGGGTATACCTTATTTTACCAATTTTACAGACTAGTTTTTATTTTACCATAGTTTTACAACAGTCCACCAAATCAGGTGATATTCTTCACTGATATCTTTTGACTCACTTCTGACTAGGCACATTTTGATAAGTCCAGTCACAACTATATTAAAGCATTTAAGAGAAGGCATTAATTTTGCTCTGGAGAAGTTGAGTGTAAGAATGTTCCAGATGGCAACACAAAGTCTATCTTGGTCAAGAACTTTCATTTGTTGGTCCTAAATTTGTCCAAGGACATGCTGAGGTCATGGAAGGTAAAGGTCATCAGAGGCAGAATCATTGTTTTTGTTACATGAAGATTTCAGGTGGAGGGTTGCAGGACCAACCAACCTTAGGCTTAGGATCTCATTAAGGATAGGACTTTCCTAGATACTGAGAATCTCTGGAGTGAGGTTTTCTAAAAAAAAGTCAAAGCAAATTGACTTTTTTTAGGGGTCTCTGGGAAATACAGGACTCTACCCTTTGACTGTTGAAAGAAATTACTTTATAAGCTTATATAGAATGGTACTATCCAATCTCCTTATAATTAAAAGCATTTTAGTCATCTAGTTGGAAAATTTGGCCCATCTGTATAGGATAAATCTATATTTGCCAACTAGTTGACAATAAATATTGCACCAGCAAAACTTTCATTTTCCAAATAGTTGACTAATAACTTCTTCCCAGCAAAACTTAATTTTGTTAACTAGTTGACTAATAACTTCTCCCCAGCAACACTTAAATTTGCCAACTAGTTGACAATAAATGTTTCCCCAGCAAAACTTTCATTTTCCAACTAGTTGACTAATAACTTCTTCCCAGCAAAACTTAATTTTTCCAACTAGTTGACTAATAACTTCTCTCCAGCAAAACTTAATTTTGCCAACTAGATGGAAACAAACATTGCCCCAGAAAACAAGTCATTTTCCAACTAGTTGACTAATAACTTCTCCCCAGCAAAACTTTATTTTTCCAACTAGTTGCCTAATAACTTGTCCCCAGCAACACTTAATTTTGCCAAGTAGCTGAAAACAAACATTGCCCCAGACAACAATTCATTTTCTAACTAGTAACTTCTCCCCTCCAAGGAAGTTCCAATTTCCTTTAAATCTTTTTTGATAACATCCTCTCACCTCAGACAAGGACAACCTACTTTCCTTTTAGCCCTAGACAGTTGGCCAAAAAGGAAAATCTTTGGCAATTTGTCATCCTTCATCTGCAGAATGTGTCCTAGCCATCTTAACCTTTCTTTCATTATAGCCCTAGAAAGAAGGATTGAACAACATTTTTTGTAGAGCCTACTGTTTGAAATATGGTCAGTCAGCCAGGTACCCAGAACAATCTGTAGGCAATTTTATGGAAAACATCTAGCAAATTGTCATCCTCTTTTTGTAATTTTCTTTTAATTTTGGGATCATCAGGGAGGGAGGGTTGCTTTGTTGTCAGGATAACAACTAATATATTGAAAAAGAGCATGAAATAAGACCATTGTTATTTTATTAGCCTACCATGTTTTTTAAGAAGTCTAAAATTGCCAACTAGTTGACAATAAATGTTGCCCCAGCAAAACTTTCCTTTTCTAAGTAGTTGACTAATAGCTTCTTCCCAGCAAAACTTAAATTTGCAAACTAGTTGACAATAAATGTTGCCCTAGCAAAACTTTTATTTTCCAACTAGTTG
The DNA here is from genome assembly GCA_027921565.1 of Artemia sinica. Lineage (NCBI taxonomy): Eukaryota > Metazoa > Arthropoda > Branchiopoda > Anostraca > Artemiidae > Artemia > Artemia sinica. The sequence goes on from CM051265.1 coordinate 68,580,393, forward strand.
ACTAATAACTTCTCCTAAGCAACATGTAATTTTTTCCAACTAGTTGACTAATAACTTCTCCCCAGCAAAACTTAATTTTGCCAACTAGCTGGAAACAAACATTGCCCCATAAAACAATTAATTTTCCAACTAGTTGACTAGTAACTTCTCCCCAGCAACACTTTATTTTTCCAACTAGAAGAACTCACAGAAAAAAAACTAAAACTTATGACATAACAGTACATTTTCTGATAAATCTTCCTTTCCCCAAAAAAAGTAAAATTCTAAGTTAACTAAGTCAAAACTCTACTATTGCCCATTGTTTGGAGGAATACACCATAATTGGAGACCACACCAAAAATTAAAAAACTTTCAAAAGAGTTTAAAATAGGTACTTGTTTTTGTTACACAATATCAAAATGGATCTTGTTTAGTTGACCCCTTGCCTATCTGAAATGAGCTGTAAATTTTTCTGAAGAAAATTCCAGATTTTCTCTTTGGAAAATAAAAGTTTGGTAAAATTCTACTTTAGCTACTTTTGGCTATCTTTGAAAGGGGTTAAGTTTGGAAAATGAAACTTTCAGGGATGGGTCTACAGGCTAAAGTATGTCCTGGGAAGATATTTTGAAGTACAGATCTCCCCCTTTCTCCCTCTAGAGGGTCCTAAAATTGGCCTACATGAAAGGTCTACACCTATTGAAAATTTGACAAAATAATATTTTACCTTAATTTTCAGTTATCAGTTTCCTTTTCTCTGGCTTTAGTTCTGAAAATGCAATTCCTGTTATTTGAGTAGAATTTTAAGCCATATTAATGTTTTTGTTTTCAAAATTTAGGAAATGTATTTGCTTATCTTTAAAGCCTTATAAATTGGGATTGAGCAAAGTTGTGAAGCTGAAAACAATTTTGTTGTACTTCATTTAAGCAGAAGATCTATTTTGCAAGGTTTCAGTTTTATAACACATAGATTTTTAAAGGTCACCAAAAGTCAGGACTCTAGAGGAAGAAGGAGTGAACATAGGTTCTTCAAGATACCTTCCCAGCACATACTTTAGTTTGTAGACCCATTCCTGAAAGTTTCATTTTCCTAACCTAACCTCTTTCTGAGATAGCAAAAAGTAGCTAAATTAGAATTTTACCAAACTGCCTGTTTTGACCTTCTAAAACAGGCACAGTGGCATGCTACTCACATATAAATATGTTGACCAACCCCAAAATAAGCCCTACTCAGTTACCTTAAGAAAGACAGATAGAAGGTCATTCTAAGAAGCTTTGTAGGTAAGTTCTACAAAATCATATTATTGAGTTAGGAATAAAGTGAATACACCATTTGATGCCTTTTTTTATGCTGATTACGAATATAATAAGCATTTCTATTGGAAATGAATTTCAGCCCCCCCCCCCTATATAGGCTATACCTAACCTAACGCTGAATTGGCCTATATAGGGGGGGGGCTGAAATTCATTTCTGATAGAAATGCTTATTATATTTGCAATTAGCATAAAAAAGGCATTGAATGGTGGATTCACTTTTGTTGTAACTCAATAAAATGATTTCGTAGAACTTTACCACTTTGTAAGCAAAAGAATTTAACTACAGAATCAGACAAGACTTTTTTTAGCCCAAGGGTCATCAATGATTTGAACTTTCTAAGTAAGGAGGCCATGTCTTCAACATCAACAAAGAATGGGAGGCCAAACCTTCAAGATATGGCTAGAGCTGCCTATCATTTGTGTCTCATAGATAGTCAGCATGTATATAAAGGAGTTGGGCTAGGATGCTGATACTGCTTGTCATATCCATAGGCTACTCTATCAGAAATTGATGTTGTTCAGTGGTGTCTAGTCTACATCACAGAAGAATGGTCCCCTGGATCATATTTATCTGTGGTTACCATTACCATTTTTAAAGGTCATCAAAGGTCAAGACCCTCTAGAGAGAGAAGGAGTGGATGTAGGTAGGCCTATGCTAGCCTACTTCAAAATACCTTCTCAGGACATACTTTAGCCTGTAGACCCATCCCTGAAAGTTTCATTTTCATAATTTTTAATTATAAGGAGATTGGATAGTACCATTTTATATAAGCTTATAAACTAATTTTTTCCAATAATAAAACAGCGGATATCCAGGAAATGCTGATTATAAAATCAAATATATTCTTTTTCATTCACAGGAGGTCTCCTTCACAGGAGGAATCCTAGCACATATCAAATATTTTAGGCATGAAAATATTTCTGATGCTGGGAGGAACAACTCATGGGCAAATCTATTAGGCTAGGCCTATTTGGTTAGGCTATAATATTACCTTGGTTATTTCAAAACGATCCCCACATGGACAAGGATAATAATAAGTCTCAGTATCAGAATCGTATTCAAAATCTTCAATTTCAACTTCGTCGTGGTATACTGACATTAATTTAGCTATTAAAATGGTAATTCTAGCTTTTACAAAAATGTTAACCCATGCGTTTATGTTGTGAAAGTGAAATAGGTTTGCTACAAAGAATGAAAACGTTATTAGCCACAGTTGACGCAAGGTTGAGACACTACGCAATTGGCCAGCAACGGCACCACAAAAGGAATATTTTATACTGTGCTACTGGTTGTGCTGGTCTTCACTGCTATCTTCTCCAAAGTGATATTGGTAAACATGGAGATAATTTCATTACTGAGCTACAAATTTGGTGAGCATAATGCTCGATGCCTTTTTTATGTTCCTTCCGAATAGAATAATCGTTTTACTCGGAAATTCAATTTTAAGCCCTTTACGAACCCTTGAAGACAATACATTTTTCTCTTATTTTTGGCTGTAGAAAAGGATTTAAAACAACTAATCTTACTTCATAATATGCAGAATAATTGTAGTTTACATATTTCAACTGCAGCTCCACTATACTTTGAACCCCCCCCCCTATTGTTCGAACACATTGCCCAAACTTTATATTTCCGATGTGTTTTGTCGCTCTTGATTTCGACACAGTCGATTCAATTGACTGGTACACGCGTTGAAACAAGAGAAACGCTAATGACTTAAAATAAACGCGGCATTTGTTAAAAGATTTATAAATTGAATGTTCAATTGGATTATGATTAATCAATGCCTGTGGGTTACATAACTTTAACAAAATGGAACTATAATCATAAAATAAGCTTTCAACCGATATTTGAACCGTTTTCTATAGCAACAAAAACGAAAAAGGCTACCGTCGTTATAGTTCTACGAAGAGCTCAAATATTTAATTTTCGAACAATCTACTACTACTGTTAGTAACTCACTGCAGCACCAGGTCACTTGAGGCCAACACAGGTACGCACGCTCCTCCTCCGTCCCAATTTATTCAAAGTCGCCCTCCCAGGAAGTTCCCATTTCCCTGAAATATTTCTTTACAATATCCTCCCATCCCCACCGCGGAAGACTTGCTTTCCGTTTAGCCCTGCACGGTTGGTCAAAAAGGACAATCTTTGGCAGTCTGTCGTCCTTCATCCGCAGAACGTGTCCTAGCCGCCTCAAACTTTCTCTCATTATAGCCCAAGAAAGTGGGATTGAACCACACCTTTTTATACAGCTTACTGTTCAAATGAGGTCAGTCACTCAGGTACCCAAAACAATCCGTATGTAATTTCTCTGGAAAACATCTAGCAAATCTTCTTACGTTTTTTGGAGCGCTCATGCTTTAGAAGCATATTTGACCATTATCATCACTGTAAGTTCCAATGTTGAAATTTTGCTCCACAGACTTATCTTCCAAATCTTACAAACTTTTTTCAACTGTGAAAAAAAACTGGGCCTTGACTATTTTAATTTTAACATCTTCACAGCTCCAACCGTCTTTACTAAAAATACTACAACGGTAAGTAAAGTTGTCCATTTGTTCGATCTTTTCGTTACCCAAAGTCACCCATTTCATCTTCTCTTATCCCTAGCATTAGTGACTTAGTCTTATTAACAATAATTTTCAAGCTTATTCGCAAAACCTCTAAGAGTTCATTAATTTTACTCGAATTTTTATCTAGGATGCTTAAATCACCAGCATAATCTAAGTCCAGGAAAGTTTTTCTTTCCCATTTGACTATGTGTTCTCCCATAGCCTTTCCTGTGCTCCTTAAGACAAAGTCCATCAAATTGATCCATATAATTGTTGATAGAACACAACCCTGCTTAACTCTTGATTTAATACAAAATCAGCTACTAACCTCATTTTCTACTTTAACTGCAGCAGTGTTGTTCTTATACATAGCACTAGTCACTTTGATAAATTTGTCTGGCATACAATAAAAGGATAAGACCTTTACTAAATCTCTCCTATCATCTGAATCGAACACTTCCTCATAATTTATAAAACTGAGGACTAAAGATTGTTAATGACTCAGGTACTTCTCGATTATTAACCTAAGAGTGAAAATTTGGTCAACACATCCTCTATCCTTTCTAAAACCGCACGGTTCTTCTCTTAAAACTTTGTCTACAGCATCTCTAAGTGTAAAAAGTATAATCATACTATTTAATTTTCAACCTTCAGGAACCAGGCTAATAATTCTAAAATTATCACACTCACTCTTATCATCTTTCTTATACAGGGGTTTAATCAGGGTTTTCCTAAAATCTCTAGGTAATCTCCCTTTTTCAAAAATCATATTCATGATCTTCAGTAGCTTATTTCTAACCTCATAGCCAGTATAGTTAAGAAGTTCATCAACCAAACTATCAGCACCAGAGGCCTTACTTTTTTTCAATCCTTTTAGTACTCTCACTAATTCTTCCTTCAAATAAAAGAAGTAAAAAACTTTTTTTATTTTTCTCTAAACTTATTCAGTAGCTCTATCCCCGTTTAGCACATTCTCAAAATGTTTTGCCCATCACTCTTTAACTCTTTCCTTGTCACTAAATTGTGGTACGATTATTGTATTCGGAAAGAGCATAAAAAGGCTTCGAGTGGTATATTTGCGTAATTTACCGCTCAATGATGGAAATATCTCGAAATTTACCGTAATATTGACGCCCCATGTCAAATAAAAATTTAGTTTTCCGTTCTAGGTGAGAGCGAATTAATGCTGGAATGATTAAATATTAATTTTTTATTATTTTTTTCGAATATATTTAACTAGCATCTTTATTGTATTAACTTTAGTATTGAGGCATTGACACTTATATTTTGATGTTTTACTCATCAGCCATTAAATTTACTCATATTTTAATAACAATTATAATGCGTATTAAGGTATTAGTTAATAAACCGTTCGCTGCTGGCAGTTAATTCGTTTTAAATTTGAAGTAAATACATATTAAGTCAAAATTTCTACCAGGAACCTGCAATCTTATTATGCCGGTTTCACATTGGCTAAGTAGGGCTTCCGCACTGGTTCACGTAATGTCATCAAGCCCCATAAGCAAGGCCGTACCCACCCGAAATGGGAGGGGGTAGGGGGGTTCGGACCCTACCTGAAATTTTGTTTTGACTCGTAAAAACGTAACAAAAATGGATATAAAAAAATTAAGCGTTTTTTGAGGTTTTTTCGTGTAACCCCCCCCCCCCCAAAAAAAAAATCTTTGAGTAAAACCCCCTCCAAACAAATCTTGGGTACAGCCTTGCCCATAAGCTCATTAGCGTAAGTCACTTGAGTTTCGTAACGTCAGCCAAGCACAAAAATAAAAAAAAATATTTCAACTTAAGATGTGTTACGTAAGCAACATAGAAATGAAAATATTTTTGTATAATCTGAATTGAACAAAGATGGTATAGATAATTTAATAATAGAGTTCGTGAGGACAATGCTCATCTAGCCTAGCCTATCTAGGCTCTTACCAGCGTAGATTACTCCATTTTCTCAAGTTTTGTTCCTCTTCATCCTGAAAAATAGCCGACAAAACCAAGTCTTCATCACAGCTTGAGTTAGAACAAAAAAGTCGGACTCCATTTCTTTCTCCAGAGTCTTCCTGTGTTTTAGATTACAATATGCTATAGAAAATGTTTCTTCATTCTTGTTTTGTATATATTGCCATATATCGAATAACATGCATGTGAAAGAAAGCATGCGATACTTTCTTTCGTTTTAGCACTTCGAGAGAAATAATGTACTATCAGTAATTTTTTTTTACAGGAATCCGAAATTGGTGGCGGTAATTGGGGTGAGCAGGGCAAGTTATCCCCCCCCCCCAGGCGATAAAATGTCTAAGCGAAACTGGCATTAGATATCAAACTCGTTCTTTTCAAAGTTGCAGACAACATGGAGAGCTAATTAATAGATTTTAGAGCTATTGAAAGTGTCAATAACGTTAATAGTGGTCTGAGAGTCACACAGCTTTGATCTTTTCTCTTTAACTACACTTTAGTTTCACTCAAAGTACCAAATCGTGATATTTCACGAGAAAATGTTTTCGAGCTTACACCAAGTGTTTTTTATTTAACTTCTGACGGCAGCGTGAAATTGATTGCTAATCTTATTTCAAAAACGGTTTTACTCCTTATTTGGCTTTCTTGAGAAGGGGTTGAGGTAAAGTTTTCCTGGGATTGCTAGGTACTTCTGCTTTTTCAAAAATCATATTTATAATCTAAAATGTTCTGACTTCGTAACCGCTATATTTCAAAAACTCATTTACGTACTACCTGCTTCCGAGGTTTTATTTTTTTAATCTTTCTAGTATTTGTTTTAACTTTTCTTCGCAAAAAAAAATCTTCCTTCACTTCCAAATTGTCACAAGCTTTTTCATTCTTTTCTGTTTCATTTCCTGTAACTTTATCACGGTTTTACGCATTCAAAAAATGTTCTGTTCATATCTCTTTAACACTTTCCTTATCACTAAATGAAATATCATTTCCATCTTTAACTGGGACATGTCCAGGTTGATTACTACCTCTCAATTTCTTAAATGCTAATATCGTATTTTATTATTAAATCGTCTGGTAACATCTTCCAGATCTTCAGGCGGAACCAAGAAGCATTTCTCGGGCAGTCCGAAAATGAAAAAGAACAGGAAGGCTTCTCAGATCCCTTCCCAAGTCATCAACTTCTGTGAAGCATGCTGTAATCCGTAAAAATCAAACAGCTGAAAAAGAAAAAACAATCCAAGCTACTATGCAACAAAAACGAAAATTTTCAGATAGTATCTAAACCTACACCAAGAAAAAGATCAAAATGTTCACCAAACACATAGCAAAGTATTGAAGAAAACGTAAAAACAGATCCTCTCTCAGTTTTGACAAGGAAAACTAATGGAGAGCCGTTTAAACAAGAAGAGATCCTAAATTTAAGGAAATTAATATTTTCGGCTGCAAAAGCTAATTTCGATGTGTGTCTTCTTAGATCATGTATGGCTGGAATTTATTTTCAAAATGAAAATTTTGCAAAATTTTTGAATCAACATGTTATCTTTTACAGGTACCACAGTCGAATGTAAAATTGTAATAAAAAAGGTCCTCCACAAATATGTGGTATATGGACTTGACCTGAATCTTTCTAATGAAGAAACTCCGCTTGAGCTAGTAGATGCATTAGGACGGCTAGTAGAACCAGCAACTGTAACTAGACAGTGACAAAAGAAGGATGGTGATTTAGTGGCCAGTAAATCTATCCTGATAAGCAGCCAAAATGAGATAAAAGTTGCTTTGTTTCTGTACGGCCAAAAAGTTTTGTTCAAACAATACAAACCAAAACCGTTCCAGTGCAATATTTGTCTGATGTACGGCCATACCAAATATAACTGCAAGCAAACGATTCCTGCAGCACGAGACCCATACTGCAAAAATTGTAAAACATATGGATTCAGTTACCTGAATTACCTAATGCATTCAGTTACCTGAATGCATTCAACGGAGTAAGAGCTCTTCGCGCCAGGACCTATTACAAGTGAATGAATTGGTCTAGTTGAACAGTTAATATTAACCGTGATAAATTAGTCTGCTCTGAGCTGAACTTATGAACTTTGATATTTGAATTTGAATAAGTTTCTAAAGGATGGGAAAGAGAAAGAAGAAAATGGAAGAATCTCTAAACTTGTCTGCGTCTACGGCAACGAGTCAAGGTGATGAAGTTTCTATAAAGTCTTTAGCGGAAAGTATCAGTTTGATTTTAGAAACAGTTAAAGGAAATACTGCCACCTTAGAATCATTAAAATCTAACATCAAAGCAATTGAAGATAATGCAAAAAAAAATTGAAAGAAATTGTTTCTGAATCGAGTAAAGAAGTGGTGCAGCTGATACCGCGTGTTCAGAATGTTGAATTAGAGACGGCAAGCTTTAAAAATCAAATATCTGTGTTGGCGGAGGAAAATATAGCGCTTAAATCACATATCGACAATATGTCGCTTACTCTGATGAAATTGGAAAGTAATGAAAAGGATAAACATTTAGTGATGTGGAATGTGAAAGTTCAATATCAAATAAGAGCACAGGAATTACTGTTTAAAGTTGTTACTGAAGGCCTTGATCTCCCAGCCCCAAGCCCAGTTAAGTTGGTGGATTTCAGGGAAAATGCCAAATTCTTGAAATTTGAATTGCCATCGAGGTTAATCAGGAATGAGATTTTGAAGAACGCTAAAAAACTGAAAAACAAAAAAAAATTGGAGGATTCGAGAAAATATATCTGACGGATGATGCGCCGAAGTCTGTTCGTGAAGTTCTAAAGAGGTTGCTTCATGTGAAATTAAAATTGCACGATTTTGGAATTGACTCTTGGTTGTCGAAAGGTGTACCCCCCTGCCTAGTTATCAAGCGGCGAGATGGAACGAATGAACGACTAACAGTTAGTGAAGGTTTCGCTCTAATTACTGACCTTGAAAGGAAACATGGTGGTCGAATCGCAAATATGGATACATGATTTTTTTTTTAAGATTAATTGTCTTGATATGATAGCGGATTAGTTTTGTTAAATAATGTGAGTATAAGTGTTCGATATTTATTTGGGTTGAAATAAAAAATGTGGTGGGTTCTGTGCGGTTTGATGTATTTGGGTGATGTTATTATGATTAAGAATCTATTTAGTGTGAGTTTTAGTGTTTGTAATTTTTGTGGGAGAGGCATGGGGTTTACTCTTTGGCGTCAGATCAGTACATGATAATGGTTAGTCAAGTTCACGAGATCCCTACATCTAGGCTGGAGGAATTGGAAAGAAATTCAGCCCTTTTCAGTAATGTATTCCAAACGCCCCTAGCCCATGATAATAATGAAATTTTAAATTCTTTTTTAGTCCCCCCAAATAAATATTTGTTTTCTCATGAAATAGTTCATAAAAACCCAAATATGAGGAGAATATCTTTTTGGAACTGTCGTGGATGGAGGAGCGGGCATGATGCAATTAAAAAATTTTTATTTGAATCTGGTACGGATATTTTTGGAGTTTGTGAAACATTTTTCGATGAAATTTCGGCAAAAAAAATTAATATTAGTAATTTCCATTTTTTTTCACGTAAGTAGAACTCAGCAAAAGCAAGGTGCTTTAGTAATACTGATTAAAAATTATATTCCGGCACGACTGAAAGAAGAATTTTTATATTTGAATACGGAGATGATTTTCGAGATGATGACCAAATAATGATAATCTTTTAATTGCTGTAATTTATCGTCCTCCTTCATCAAATAAGGCAGATTTTATTGATAAATTTGAAAATATGTTAAGTGTGATATCAAATCTTCGAATGCCATTTTTAATCCTTGGGGACTTCAATATTGATTTAATGGGATGTGTCCCATCTAGGCAGCAAGGAATCGACCAACATGTCCTTCAGTTTTTGGAATGTAACCTTTCTCATGGTATGAACCCAGTATGTTTTATTCCGACACGCATAACAAATTCTTCTTTTTCTCTGATTGATAATATTTTTGCACCTTATCCATGTGAGGCTACATTCGTGGTTATGGAGGATACATCTGACCATTGTATTTTAATGTCTGACTTCAAAGCGCAAAAGATAGTCAATAATGAAAATCATATGAAGAGTAGAAACTTTTCACAAGTAAATATGAATGAATTGAAATCTAATCTTAGCGATGTAGGATGGAGTTAAGTTATTAATGAGAATGACCCCAACATATCTTTAGATATATTTTATCGAATTTTGAATGAAAAACTAGACCTTCATTGCCCATTTAAAACTACGCACCGGAAAAGAACCTCACCCAAACAACCTTGGATAAGTCCATCACTTCTAAAATCTATCAAGGAAAAAAATAGACTGTATAAGATAAAAATGAAATACCCCTCAGCTCATAATGTCCAGCGATTCAAAAATTATAAAAATTTGCAAGTTAAAACTCTCAGAACAAGTGAAAAAATGTATTATGAAAATGGATTTAAAAAATCTGATTCACCTCGGACTACATGGAAATTAATTAAGGAAAAAATTGGAAACAATATTAAAAATCCACACCCTGAAGTGATCATAAATTAAAATGGTGTTGAGTTGAAGGGGAAGGATGTTCTTGCAGAATATTTTTGTCATTATTTTTCTCATATTAGTTCTACCGTTGAACTGGAATCCCCTGAATCTCCATCTCATTCATATAAAGAATATCTCCCGCCATCCAAAAATTCCAGTATGTTCCTGGCCCCTGTCACTCTCGGTGAGTTCCAGAAAGTAATTATGAATCTAAAGAGTGGTAATTCTCTAGGTCTAGATGGGCTCTCCACAAATATTCTGAAAGAACTTGCATGTGTAATTCACGTCCCGTTGCTTCATATTTTAAATGCATCTATGTCATCAGGGATCTTTCCGGAAGTATGGAAATCTGCACGAGTTATTCCAATTCATAAGAAAGGTGATAAGACAGATATAGGTAACTATCGCCCAATAGCTATTCTTTCCCCTATATCTAAGGTTATTGAAAAAATTATTCAAAAAAGAATTGTCTCGTATTTTGATAAAAGGAATTTATTTACTAAAAATCAGTTTGGATTCAGGGCGGGTCGTTCTACTGAACAAGCTATTGCAGCGCTAATTTTGGAGATTAATGATTCATTAAATGATGAAAATCATGTATCTACTCTTTTCTATGATATAAAAAAGGCATTTGATACGCTAAACCATGAAATTTTATTGGAGAAAATTAATAATGCAGGTATTAGAGGTAAAGGCTTAGATCTAATAAAATCTTACTGGCATGGTCGAAAAATTCAGGTAGAAGTAAATGGGCACCTGTCAAGCCATTTTGTTATTGATGATGTTGGAGTCCCCAGGGATCAGTATTAGGGCGATTACAATTTTTGATTTATATAAATGACCTTTCGAGGTGTTTACCCCAAGACAGTAGTTTAGCAGTAATTTTTGCAGATGATACGGCGGTGACAGTAAAAGCTAAAACCCCATCTTTGTTGGCTGAGAAAATGGTGACAGCAATGAATTCTTTGAATAAATGGTTTGCATGTAACTACCTGGCTCCGAACTTTTCTAAAACTGAATTCATGATTTTTGGGCGGTCACAGCGGGCAGTAGATAAAATTACCATAGAAGAGTTAATTGTAAATCAAAGTAGGATAAAAAGAGAATTCATTTCGTTACCTTGGGATTATTCTTGATGAACTTTTATCTTTTCGTAAGCATTCTGATTATTTGAGATAGAAACTTGCCCATAACTTAGGTTGTCTTCATAGAATGAAACATGTACTTCCTTTTTCCATCCTTAAAATTTTATATCATTCTCTAATTGGATCATATTTTAAATATTGCCCTGTAATATACCTCTACACATTTATGGTTCATCTCCAACCTCTTCATATAATTCAAAATAAGGCGGTTAGAATCCTGGGTACTTTTGTTCATCGCCCAGTGAGGCTTCAAAATCTTTCAGAAACCCAAACTTTATATCTTTTTCTCAATATACTTAATCTCAAACAACTGAAAGACCTGCATACAGCAATGTGGTATTATGATATCCAATCTTCGGCAAATTATTTCCATGATCTGGGCATAATTGAGACTCCCATTTCTCCTGCCCACCACGTCCGCTCCAAGAAGTATCGCCTTCCCCCAATTAAATCTGAAAGAGCTAGATTCTCAATCAGATACCAGATCCCTCATATTGCAAATAAATTTAATTTAATAGATGTGTCCCCAAGATTCAAGAGCCGATTTTCTTTGAAAAAACATATTTCAAAAATTATTCTTTGCCTGGATGTTGGGATTCGTGAATTCGGATTTTAGTATGAAATTTGTTGTGGTGTTCTCGCGCTGGGGTGGCCTCCTCTGTTATCTCCTACCATGTGTCTGTTTTTTTTTTTGATTATTGATATGCTTTATTTGTTATTTCGGCAAATTTTTTTTATGTTTTTGGCCGACACATCGAGCCCTGCTCCCCGTCGGTCAGTTTAGAAAACTATTTATTCATGTAATTTGTTTGTTAAATAAACTTATTATTATGGACAATCTTCCCTGCAAAAGCAAATGTGTCCTTCGTATCAGAAAAGAGCTGTTGTACGAAGCATGTTTTTTAAGCAAGTACCGTTTTGGAATTAAAAAAAGACGTGCAAAGATATCGCAATAATTTTATTTTTACATGAAAGCTTGTACCTTAATCTACTTTTCTACATAATTTCCGTGAATATTGAGGCACTTGTCGTAACGTGGCACTGGTTTTTGAATACCTCCTCATAAAATTCTGCCGCCTGACTTGTTAACCACTGTATCACAACTGTTTTGACTTCGTTATCGTCTTGAATACGCAATGCAACACAATGCAATACAAGACACTACGAGAATATTGAGGAAACCTGTCGCATATTGATGAAATTGTAAAGCGTCTGTTTTCTCTCACATTTTCTTCCACTTTCTGCACCAAATCTTCATTAAAGAGACTCTTCATTAAAGACCGAAGGACTTCCACTCGGTTCTTCATCATGCACATTTGTGCGGCCATCTTTAAATGCTCTCACCCATTTCCTTACCATTCCATCACTCATAATGTTTTGTCCGTAAACTTGACAGATCTCACGACGAATATGGATCGATTTTACGCCTTTAGCACTAAGAAATCGAATAACAGCCCGTACTTCAGATTCGGCGGGAATCACGATTATTGGAGGCATCTTAAACACTCAGTAAACAACGTATACAATGAAGAATCAGACTGTAATGGCGTCAGTGCGTAGACAAGAGATGTAGATAACCAACGCGCATGCACAGAACGCCAACCGTAGCGCTGCGGCTGTGGAATCGCAAAACGGTACTTACTTAAAAAACATGCCTCGTAGTAAGGCTATCAGACCAAATGAGACTTCTGTGCTCTGTGGTAGCACCAAGAATTCCCAATTCAGAATTAGCTCAAAGATTGACAACAACACCAGGTCACTACACAAAGAGAGTGTGAGTCAACCTCACAATAGAGATTTGGAAAGCAGCAGAGGCGCTCACCAAAAACAGCAAATATATGGCATTACACCTCTACCATCAACACAACAAACACAAAGAAACTACACACAATCTTCTTAGCACCGACCACAGGCAGCCTCAGAATCAAGCGAGTTGGAAAAAATAGCAACTTATTTAACAGTTAGCCATCTGATTCCATCCAGTGGAGAAACGCAGCAAGTGAAGGCAATTATGACTAGGAAATATCACAAAATTTCTTGGCTCAACCACTTGGGCTTCTGCAACTGCTGAATTTCAGCTCCTGAAAAGTGCAATAGCCATCCCCGTTTTGTCCCAAAGAAGTGAAAACGAAGAGGCAGATGGAAAAGATTTGGGGAACCTAAAGAAAGTTAGCAAAGAGAAAAAAGCACCTCGCACCCAAACTAGTCGAAAACAGCAAGCAGATAGAGAAAGGGAAGACGATATCCTCTCCTTTGCAAGCGACAGTGATTCAATTGATATGGCAAATCTAGAAGGAAGTGATGGACTATAATACATTGAAAATCCTCCAATAGAATGTGATTTCCTTAAACTTGACTAAGCTTCTAGACTTAACAAATTGGCTAAGCACAAATATTGCTGACATTGTATGTCTGCAAGAAACAAATCTACATGAGCTAAAAGAGATAATCATTCTTGGTTTTAAAATGTATAGAAAAGATAGGTCTTCCAACCGCAAGGGTGGAGGTCTCGCTGTACTTGTCAAAAATGATCTCACTTTGCAGTGCCAATTAAACCGTATAATCACGATGTAGATGTGGTTGGGTCATTCTTCACCTAAAAAATGGTGACCACCTTAAATTCTGTTCCTTTTAGAATCCCAATGAAAGAAATCCAATTTTCGATATCTTACGCGAACAGCTAACCGAGCAAAAAAACAATTTTGTGTGGTGATTTTAATCCCCATAGTCCCCTGTGGGAAAATGTAAATCAGTGAAACACTGCAGGAAAGTGGATTGAAAAAGTAATTCTACAAGTCCCAGATGCTTTGGTCCTTACACCGTTTGGGTCTAAACACCTATTACAATATTAGGAATGGAAGCTTTTCAACAATTGACCCACAGATAAGACCATCATATCTACTTCCACATTTAACAATCCAAAGTGTATAACACCTACAGACAGACCATTCTGCAATTCTGACCACAATAAATGACACGAGCTATGAAACTGTGCCATCTACCTTTAAATTTAATTATAAGAAAGCTGACTGGCAAAAGTTCAAATATATCTTAAGTAATACAAGTTATGAAGCAGCTCTTCAAGCTCCTGGGGTTGACCAAAAAGCCAAAATCCTAACACGAGTTAAAAAAAAAATACTGCTTTAGAATACATTCCAAGATCTTCCAACCAGCCTACAATACGCCAACCTAAAAAGGCAAACAAAGTATGGTGGAATGATGATTGTAAAAAGGCCGTTGATGAATAACGCAAACTTACAAATAGATTTCAGAAACTCCCTAGCATAGAAAATCTTATACATCTCCGTAGAGCAGAAACTAAAGTGAAAAAATTAGTCCTAAATGCCAAGAGATGAATATGGAAGAATTTTTCAAATAAACTACATATGAATAGCCCACTGTCAAATGTCCATAGCTTCATCAATCGAATGGCGGGGAAAAATCCAAAAGATGGTGTTATACCGACATTTCAGCATAACAGCATTCCCCTTACCAGTAACCAACAAAAAGCGGAGATCTTTTCCAAATATTTCGAACATTCAGCCCCCAGTACATTTCCTCACCTCACCACGCGTGTTTTTCAAACTCCACAACAAAACAAAGGCCAGGGAGGAGCTTCTGGAACTATTTATAGAACGAGAGCTTCTCGAAGCTCTGGAGGAAGTGAATGCGGACTCAGCATCTGGAGAGGATGAAATAAGTTACTTCATGCTGACTAATTCAGAGCCGAGATTTAGAAGACCTCTAATTGATGTATACAACGAATCCTGGAAGCAAAGTACATTTCCCAAATTTGGAAGAAATCAATAATTACTCCAGTGAATGAACCGAATAAACCACCAGAAAGACTATCTTCTTACAGGTCTATATCACTCTTACCCATCCTGGGAAAAATTATGGAAAAGATGATAAAGAAAAGGCTTGAATAGTTTTGAGAATATAATGGCCTCTTTCCGCAAAAGCGGTGGGGTCTTAAGAAAGGTTTCAACACAATTAATTGTATACTCATGCTGGATGAGGCTATAAAAAATGCTAAAAGTAAAAAGAAGGTCCTCGTAGCAGCATTTGTTGACTTCGAATCTGCTTTTGGCAAAATATTAGAAAAGAAGCTATGTCACATTTTAAAAACAATTGACTTCCCAGACAAATTCATCTCTTTTACTTCTGATTTCCTTAATAATAGAACATTCAAAGTGAAGATCAATCAAGCTACATCCTCTATTTGTAGAATCTATCAGGGTTTACCACAATGATCGCCTCTTAGCCCACTTCTTTTCCTCCTCTTTCTAGCCGAGCTCGAATTTTAAGTGAGAGTTTAGGGCTAGCAGCCTTTGTAGATGACCTCCCCATTTGGGAAGCAGGAGACAGCAATAATGAAGCAATTGGAATGTTAAACACTGCTCAAAAGAATTAGTTCGATTCTCCAAGGCATTTGGAATGAGTTTATCAGTCCAAAAAACAAAAGCAATGATGTTCAATAACAAAAATATTTCCACTCCCACGGCACAAATACGTATTGGAGGAGAGAAACTTGATTTAGTCAAAGAATGCAGATAACTTGGATTGAAAATAGACCATCGATGGACTTGGAATAAACAAGTAGAGGTGACGAAAGAGGTCTGCCGGAAAGGATTGTAATTCCAAAAGACTTGCCTCTACAAAATGGGAAAACTCACCAACTGTATTGGGAACTTTTTACAAAAACTATATAAGACCAAAAATGGAGTATGGGATAGTTGCCTACGGCCATACCAACAAAAAAAACTTTTTGAAATTGGAAACTATCCAGAACTTGGCACTCCGACTGGCTCTTGGCTTGTACTCATACACTTCTAGTGATCGTACCAGGAAACTAGCAGGTGTTGTCCCTATATACATTGAAAATCCTCCAATGGAATGTGATTTCCTTAAACTTGACTAAGCTTCTAGACTTAACAAATTGGCTAAGCACAAATATTGCTGACATTGTATGTCTGCAAGAAACAAATCTACATGAGCTAAAAGAGATAATCATTCTTGGTTTTAAAATATATAGAAAAGATAGGTCTTCCAACCGCAAGGGTGGAGGTCTCGCTGTACTTGTCAAAAATGATCTCACTTTGCAGTGCCAATTAAACCGTATAATCACGATGTAGATGTGGTTGGGTCATTCTTCACCTAAAAAATGGTGACCACCTTAAATTCTGTTCCTTTTAGAATCCCAATGAAAGAAATCCAATTTTCGATATCTTACGCGAACAGCTAACCGAGCAAAAAAACAATTTTGTGTGGTGATTTTAATCCCCATAGTCCCCTGTGGGAAAATGTAAATCAGTGAAACACTGCAGGAAAGTGGATTGAAAAAGTAATTCTAGAAGTCCCAGATGCTTTGGTCCTTACACCGTTTGGGTCTAAACACCTATTACAATATTAGGAATGGAAGCTTTTCAACAATTGACCCACAGATAAGACCATCATATCTACTTCCACATTTAACAATCCAAAGTGTATAACACCTACAGACAGACCATTCTGCAATTCTGACCACAATAAATGACACGAGCTATGAAACTGTGCCATCTACCTTTAAATTTAATTATAAGAAAGCTGACTGGCAAAAGTTCAAATATATCTTAAGTAATACAAGTTATGAAGCAGCTCTTCAAGCTCCTGGGGTTGACCAAAAAGCCAAAATCCTAACACGAGTTAAAAAAAAATACTGCTTTAGAATACATTCCAAGATCTTCCAACCAGCCTACAATACGCCAACCTAAAAAGGCAAACAAAGTATGGTGGAATGATGATTGTAAAAAGGCCGTTGATGAATAACGCAAACTTACAAATAGATTTCAGAAACTCCCTAGCATAGAAAATCTTATACATCTCCGTAGAGCAGAAACTAAAGTGAAAAAATTAGTCCTAAATGCCAAGAGATGAATATGGAAGAATTTTTCAAATAAACTACATATGAATAGCCCACTGTCAAATGTCCATAGCTTCATCAATCGAATGGCGGGGAAAAATCCAAAAGATGGTGTTATACCGACATTTCAGCATAACAGCATTCCCCTTACCAGTAACCAACAAAAAGCGGAGATCTTTTCCAAATATTTCGAACATTCAGCCCCCAGTACATTTCCTCACCTCACCACGCGTGTTTTTCAAACTCCACAACAAAACAAAGGCCAGGGAGGAGCTTCTGGAACTATTTATAGAACGAGAGCTTCTCGAAGCTCTGGAGGAAGTGAATGCGGACTCAGCATCTGGAGAGGATGAAATAAGTTACTTCATGCTGACTAATTCAGAGCCGAGATTTAGAAGACCTCTAATTGATGTATACAACGAATCCTGGAAGCAAAGTACTTTTCCCAAATTTGGAAGAAATCAATAATTACTCCAGTGAATGAACCGAATAAACCACCAGAAAGACTATCTTCTTACAGGTCTATATCACTCTTACCCATCCTGGGAAAAATTATGGAAAAGATGATAAAGAAAAGGCTTGAATAGTTTTGAGAATATAATGGCCTCTTTCCGCAAAAGCGGTGGGGTCTTAAGAAATTTTTCAACACAATTAATTGTATACTCATGCTGGATGAGGCTATAAAAAATGCTAAAAGTAAAAAGAAGGTCCTCGTAGCAGCATTTGTTGACTTCGAATCTGCTTTTGGCAAAATATTAGAAAAGAAGCTATGTCACATTTTCAAAGCAATTGACTTCCCAGACAAATTCATCTCTTTTACTTCTGATTTCCTTAATAATAGAACATTCAAAGTGAAGATCAATCAAGCTACATCCTCTATTTGTAGAATCTATCAGGGTTTACCACAATGATCGCCTCTTAGCCCACTTCTTTTCCTCCTCTTTCTAGCCGAGCTCGAATTTTAAGTGAGAGTTTAGGGCTAGCAACCTTTGTAGATGACCTCCCCATTTGGGAAGCAGGAGACAGCAATAATGAAGCAATTGGAATGTTAAACACTGCTCAAAAGAATTAGTTCGATTCTCCAAGGCATTTGGAATGAGTTTATCAGTCCAAAAAACAAAAGCAATGATGTTCAATAACAAAAATATTTCCACTCCCACGGCACAAATACGTATTGGAGGAGAGAAACTTGATTTAGTCAAAGAATGCAGATAACTTGGATTGAAAATAGACCATCGATGGACTTGGAATAAACAAGTAGAGGTGACGAAAGAGGTCTGCCGGAAAGGATTGTAATTCCAAAAGACTTGCCTCTACAAAATGGGAAAACTCACCAACTGTATTGGGAACTTTTTACAAAAACTATATAAGACCAAAAATGGAGTATGGGATAGTTGCCTACGGCCATACCAACAAAAAAAACTTTTTGAAATTGGAAACTATCCAGAACTTGGCACTCCGACTGGCTCTTGGCTTGTACTCATACACTTCTAGTGATCGTACCAGGAAACTAGCAGGTGTTGTCCCTATAAGCGAGAGAATACGCAAAGCCACTGCTTGAATATTATAACAAGATCCAAGCCTATGGGGAGCGGCACTCAATTTTCACTCTTTGTCATGGGAGCACTAGGCAGCAAAATAAAATAAAGATTGCATCTTGGCAAGCTTTTTCAGTACTCTACCCAAACTGGTCATTGGATAAAATTTAGGTTGATTGTTTTAAGTTCCCTCCTCCATAGAAGTTTTTACAACCATATGTCAGCCTAAGGCTGATACAAGACAAAAAGGAGAATATCCCACATCAACTAATTATGGCTGAATTTTAAGAAAAAAGGCTACAGAGTTGAAAGATCATCTGCACATTGATACTGATGGATCCCTAGTAGGGAATAAATCTGTCGCAGCAGAGATAATTCCACACACCTCTCTATCAATTCAAAAGCCTTTCCCACTGGACTCCTCAGTTTTGACGCCTGAACTGGCAGCAATAGTTGAATCACAAAGGCAAAATAAAATCAAGATTGCATCTTGGCAAGCTATTTCAGTACTCTATCCAAACTGGTCATTGGATAAAATTTAGGTTGATTGTTTTAAGTTCCCTCCTCCATGGAAGTTTTTCCAACCAAATGTCAGCCTAAGGCTGATACAAGACAAAAAGGAGAATATCTCGCATCAACTAATTATGGCTGTATTTTTAGAAAAAAGGCTACAGAGTTTAAAGATCATCTGCACATTGATACTGATGGATCCCTAGTAGGGAATAAATCTGTCGCAGCAGAGATAATTCCACACACCTCTCTGTCAATTCAAAAGCCTTTCCCACTGGACTCCTCAGTTTTGACGCCTGAACTGGCAGCAATAGTTGAACCACAAACGCGGTCAAAAATACACCTCCCCATTTCACCAAAGTAGCAATCTTCTCGGATTCTCAGACTGCACTTAAACTAATGAAAACCTTAACCTGGAACGCAAAAGACACTGAACATGAGAGATTGAACATGGACACTGGACACCGAGAGATAAGAGAACAGCTTGATTCTCTATATAAGATTGACATAGCAGTGGCTTTCCAGGATATTCCTAGCCATGTAGGCATCGACTACAATGAAAAAGGTGACATTCTTGCCGCAGAGACTGCAAAGTCTATCAACCCACAGCTTCCTCAAAACTATACAATCGCACTTAGATATGAAATTAGAAACCGCCATCTTTATAGAAAACCTCCTCCTGCTTTGGTTCCAATTTTCAAAGAGCCTGAAATAAATCGGACCTACTTCAAAATAAAAATCTTAGCACTAATACTGAAACGGGAAGAATTCAGATGGAAGAAGTCTAATGACCCAAATTGTAGACTCTACAACTTGACTGAAGAAACTTTGCTGTACCTTCTCTTCGAATGCATTGCAAGTACTCCTGGAATTTATAAACTGCATAACTTATCCCACAATTTTGTATTTCCGCTAGATATTAACTCGATTGTGGATGTTCATTTACCAGCTTCCATTGAAAATAAGTTTTACACAAAGGCAATTGATGTATTGATGAATTTAGATGTTCTTTGAGTGAGTGACTTCTTCCGAAGTATCATAAATTTAAAGAAGTGGGGTCGACAAGCAGAAGAAGGAAAGGGTCCTGTCGCAAGAGCCATAGGGGTACCTGCCGATTTTACTCCTAAATTGCGGGGAAATGGTAACAGGACCCTACGCTTCCCTTTTTTGGCCCTTATGAAAAATCCAAATTAGTTTTCTCCCCTGTCCCTTGGAAGAACTTAAATTCAATGCCATGGAGGAGAATACACCAACTTTGAAGCCAGAAAGACACCAAATGGAGGAGAATCCACCAACTAAAGTGCAGTTGGAAACTAAAAGGAGCCCGTTTAGGATTCCAGGTGATTTTTTTAATAATAAGAAGAAGATGATCTTTGGCAATTCTATCAATTTTAAGACTAACTCTAAATGGAACAACTATCCCAGAAGATAATCATATTAATTACCTAGGTCTCATGCTTAACCAAAAAACTTAATTTCCACCTCCACATTTCAAACACAATAAAAAAATGCTATAGAAAAACAATTATACTAAAAAGACTTCTTTCCATACCCTGGGGCTGTAAGGAGAAAACCTTACTCCAGTTTTATAAATCACATATAAGACCCTGTATTGACTATGGGCTCATCGTCTATGGTGCATGTGCAAAGACCCAGATGCAAAAATTGAAACAATACAAAACGATATAATACGTCTCAAATTTGGTCTCAGGAAACCCACAAGCACCAAGTTTCTGCTTATGGAGAGTGGATTAACAACAATAAGGGAGAGACTTAGCTTTCTCTTGATAAAACATCTTACAAAAATTGAATCAAATAGCTCACACACCCTACATAATCAGTTAAGAAATCCAACCATGTATAGAGGCATTGCAGATGAGTATGCCAATATTCAGAAGAAGTTCCCTGTACCCGCAAAGTCTATTGCACCTACTTTCCCCCAATCCCCTCCATGGAATTGGTCAATCCCCATAATAAATACTGATTTCTCAAAATGGACTAAAGATTTAACCCCCATCGCTTTTGTCCAGAAAAAAATTGCTGAACTTAATACAATTGCTTATAAAAACCATTTCCAAATCTTTGTTGATGGGTCCAAAATGAATGAGAAGGTAGCAAGTGGTGCCTTCCTTCCTCACCTGAAAATTGCAATGGGTGAGAGATTGTATAATAATGTATCTATAATGTCTGCAGAGTTAAATGCCATAATCATGGCATTATAACACCTTATGGAAAATAAACTCTTGATTGCTAATTCAAATAATATTATAGTCTATTCTGACTCTTTATCAAGCCTTGAGTTGCTGTCTTCAGCTCCTCAGTATAAGCTGGATATTGACACTTATCATTGTCTTAGTATTATAGATAATCTTGCTTCAAGTGGCATAAGAACTTATCTTCAGTATATTCCTAGCTACTCTGGTATAAGTGGTAATCATCAGGTTGATGAAATAGCAAAAAATGTTATAAATATTGACCAGCCAAGTGGGAGACCAATCCCCATTAGAGAAATTTACCGATAGAGACTATCAGATATTATGTTTAATAAGAATAACCCTACTCTTTCCCCCTTTCCCAATAAGTACTTTTCTAAAATTTATCATAGAATTCGTTCTGGAACAAATGGACTAAACTTTCTTGCATTCTCGTATCAGTTTTCTAAAACAACAACAACACTTTAAGAAATTTTAAAAATAAGTTTCTGGTGAATTATTGTCTCGATTAATCAGTAGCTGTACTGAACCCCTCATGCTCAAAATCCTCCTCAGGGCCATACTGTGGTGTTTCTTTTGTGGAAGTTTTCCCCACTGTAGAGTGCAGACGGTCTGGTATCATACTATTATCCTTTCCTTTTTAGCTTAAAGCTTATTCAAAAAGGCACTGCAAAGAACTCCCCTAAAAAAAAGGTCCCTCCGGATCCCACCCCAAATACTAATGAAATTGATCCATTTTTGCCCCATCCTGGCTGGTCAAGCTCCCTATCACAAAGCTCACATGAAAGCTCAAATTCTGAGAATAGGACAATGATCAGTGTTGGAGCAAATGTCACTATAGATGATAATGGCTTTCAAGAGGTTTTTTCTAGGAGCTCCAAGAAAAGGAAAAAAACATCCCCAGTCAAAAGTATTTCCCCTCCTGCTTTCCAAGATTATCCTTCCCAAAACTTAGAAATTTACCTCAAAATTTCTCCAAATACCCCCTTTGAAATAACAAAGATTACTACAATAAGGGTTGCAATTTTCAAAATGTTAAAATCAATGTTTTCTATTAAAATTCATCGTAATGGATCTTTGCTAATAGCTGTCCAAGATCAGAAATCAGCTGATATAATACTTAATCTGAAATCTCTTCTGAATACCCCAATTAACTCATTAAAATGAACCCAAAACAATCCCGAACAAAAATAGTAGTATATAATGTTTCCCTTAGAAATACCAATTCTGGAGTTAAAAGAAGGGCTCTCAGATAGGGCTGGTAACACAATCCCTGTAGAAGATGTCACTCAACTGGGTAAACCCAACTTTTAATGGATTAAAAACAAGTAGATCTTTCCTATTTACACTGAAGGAAAAAATGAATATCCCAGAAAAGTTATTCCTATTTGGGCAAATCAAACCGCACAAGGAATACAAGCCAAAGCCTATCCAGTGTCAGAAGTGTCTGAAACTGGGACACACAACAAATAAATGCAATGAAATTCTCCTAGCCTGTAGTAATTGTAAAGGCTCTCATCCTAAAGAGTTGACAACTTGCAACAACACTCAGCCTACATGTATCAATTGTAAAGGCCCACATGAATCTACCAATAAATCACAATGCCCTGCATACAAGTAAAGAGCACTAACACTCCAAATACCAACAGAGAAGGCCATTCCATACCCTTTTGCAGCTATGGAAGCAAATGCTGCCCATCACACCAAATAAAACCTATATTGAAATCAAATAAAACTCCCAGATCAAACACTCCCAATGCATCAAGTACTCCTTACAAAACACCATTTTTTAAGCCCCCCAGATCACATCTCTATCAGAAAGAATCACCAAGCCAACAAGCCTCCTTGCCTAGTCAGATGAGGTCGGTCTGGCACTCCCTCCCAACAAGAAACAAACCAGAAACACTACCAGGAGTTAATCCCTTAACTGACAAACTGGAAGCACAGCCAAACATGCAAACCCCAAATATATGCTTATTCATTCTAAACTGAAATGCAGTTCAGGCCATGAATATACAACAACAACAGAAAACAAAAATTATTGCTGAATTGGCAAAAATCTACATCCCTAATCATATGCTCATTCAAGCAAAAAAAGATCTTGCTCTACTATTAACAAAGCTGAACATTGATACACAGTCATATGAAAAATAAAACAACAACACAACACATATCAATGCTCCAGTGGAACGTAAGATCACTTACAGAAAATAAGTTAAATGAACTAATATCTTTTATGAATAATAATTCCATCAATATTGCTTGCCTCCAGGAAACTCATTTAACCCAAAATCAACAAAGTAAGTCTCTGGGATACATTATCCTGAGAAAGGATAGATCATCAGATAGAAAAGGAGGTGGAGTAGCTTTAATAGTTAATAATAATATAAAATTTTGTGGCATCAACTTTCCAGATTTTGTAAATGATGTTGATGCAATTGGTATCAGTGTTTGGCTGAATAATACAAAAACTTACATAATAAGCTTTTATAACCCTAATGGCCAAACTACAGATGCCATGGATTTCTTCAGCTATATAAATAATTCTAATATGTTGAAAAATATTATTATTTGTGGAGACTTTAATGCCCACAGCCTTTTTTGGGGGAATAAACCAGCAAATAAAGCTGGTAAGTTCATTGAGCGTATGGCTTCAAATAATAATGAATTAGCTATTACTACCCCTCCAAACCTGAATACATATTTCAACCCCAAAAGTGACAGTTTCTCTACAATTGACCTACAAATTGTGTCTTTAAATATTCTGAATAAAATTTATATAAATAAAATTGATATTCTATATACTGACCACTTTGCCATAGTTTGCTCCCTAAACGAACCTGCTGAAACCCTATCACATACCTCCAAATATATCAACACTAAAGCAAATTGGCCTATGTTCCAAAATAAGCTAAATGATGAAATAACAAGTTTCACCAAAAATTCATGCATTTCAAACGCAACAGCTGAAACACATGCTGAAATTTTGGCATGTTTACTAATAAATACAGCTAATCATGCTATCCCCAGGTCAACACCCAGGAAAACCTTCCCTAAACATATTCCCAAAGCATGGTGGACAAATGAGTGCCAAAATAAATGGAGAACAAAAAATGCAGCTAGGAGAACATTCTTAAAAAAACCATCACCTACTACATATTTAAAAAAATTACAAGCAGAATCTAATCTAAAAAGGACCATAATAAATGCTAAATATAACTACTGGAATAATTTTGCAAATAATCTCTCCAGAGAAACACATGAGCCAATTATACTTAAAGTCATAAGCCACACCTGTGGGAAAAAAGCTTCCCCCAACCCATTCCTGTATGAGCTTATACATAATAATACCCATTATGACAATGATAATGAAAAAGCTAAGCTATTTGCCACTCTTTTTGTTAATAAGCTAACATCAAACAATTGTAGCAAAATACCCCCAATTCCTAGGAGCCCAAGTTACCAACCTTGCCCAGGATCCGAGTATATAACCAGCCCATTTTCAGTCCAGGAAATGAACAATGCAATACATCATATTAGGACCAAGACTAGCGGCAGCTATGACAATATACACCCTACATGGATAAAGAATCTCACCCCTTCATACAAACAGGAACTTCTAAATTGTTATAATCATGCTTGGGCTTATTCTATGTTCCCCAATATCTGGAAATGTTCGTCCCTCTTACCAATCCTAAAGAAAAATAAACCCAAAAATAACCCTGAGTCCTATAGGACCATAATGATTACTCCTGTGATGGGGAAAATAATGGAGAAAATTATCTATTACCGACTCCTCTGGTTTGTTGAAAAAAATAATATGATCCCTCACACTCAAACTGGCTTCAGGAAACACCATTCCTCAACAGATGCTTTCATATTGTTAACAAATGCAAAAAATGAATCATTCTCAAAAAATAAAGTCCTAGTTGCAGCTTTCATAGATTTCGAAGGGGCATATGGCAATGTGAACCACCAAATCCTTTTAGTTAAACTTGCAAACCTTCGACTATCCCCCAAGCTAGTATCTTTTATAAAATCTTTCATAGAATTGCGAAGTTTCATTGTTTGTGTAGGTTCAGCCTCTTCACCCCAAAAGACAATAACAAAAGGCCTTCCTCAGGGAGCAGTCCTCAGCTGCCTCCTTTTTGCCCTGTATCTCTAGGACATGAATCTCCCCCACACGAATTTACAATATGCTGATTATCTGGTACTATGGTCATCTGGCAATACCTTTGGGATTGCACAGTCAAAGCTGCAAAAGTCACTTTTCCAATTTGAAAATTCTCTCAACATTCAGATTTACCCATTGCACCTACCAAGTCAAAAATAATCCAATTTCACCGAAAGCGAAATCATGTTAATGCAAGACTAACTCTAAATGGAACAACTATTCCAGAAGATAATCATATTAATTACCTAGGTCTCATGCTTGACCAAAAACTTAATTTCCACCTCCACTTTTCAAACACAATAAAAAAATGCTATAGAAAAACAATTACACTAAAAAGACTTCTTTCTACACCCCGGGGCTGTAAGGAGAAAACCTTACTCCAGTTTTATAAATCACATATAAGACCCCATATTGACTACGGGCTCATCGTCTATGGTGCATGTGCAAAGACCCAGATGCAAAAACTAAAACAATACAAAACGATATAATACGTCTCATATTTGGTCTTAGGAAACCCACAAGCACCAAGTTTCTGCTTATGGGGAGTGGATTAACAACAATAAGGGAGAGACGTAGCTTTCTCTTGATAAAAAATCTTACAAAAATTGAATCAAATAGCTCACACACCCTACATAATTGGTTAAGAAATCCAGCCATGTATAGAGGCATTGCAGATGAGTATGCCAATATTCAGAAGAAGTTCCCTGTACCCGCAAAGTCTATTGCACCTACTTTCCCCCAATCCCCTCCATGGAATTGGTCAATCCCCATAATAAATACTGATTTCTCAAAGTGGACTAAAGATTTAACCCCCATTGCTTTTGTCCAGAAAAAATTTGCTGAACTTAATACAATTACTTATAAAAACCATTTGCAAATATTTGTTGATGGGTCTAAAATGAATGAGAAGGTAGCAAGTGGTGCCTTCCTTCCTCACCTGAAAATTACAAAGGGTGAGAGATTGCATAATAATGTATCTATAATATCTGCAGAGTTAAATGCCATAATCATGGCATTAGAATACCTTATGGAAAATAAACCCTTGATTGTTAATTCAAATAATATTGTAGTTTATTCTGACTGTTTATCAAGCCTTGAGTTGCTGTCTTCAGCTCCTCAGTATAAGCTGGATATTGACACTTATCATTGTTTTAGTATTTTAGATAATCTTGCTTCAAGTGGCATAAGAACTTATCTTCAGTATATTCCTAGCCACTCTGGTATAAGTGGTAATCATCAGGTTGATGAAATAGCAAAAAATGCTATAAATATTGACCAGCCAAGTGGGAGACCAATCCCCATTAGAGATATTTACCGATGGAGACTATCTAATATTATGTTTAATAAGAAAAATCCTACTTTTTCCCCCTTTCCCAATAAGTACTTTTCTAAAATTTATCACAGAATTCGTTCTGGAACAAATGGACTAAACTTTCTTGCATTCTCATATCAGTTTCCTAATTCAAGTGGTTCAGTTCCCCTGTCCCTTCTTTGCAGGTATTGTATTATGATAATGAAACAATTGACCACTGCCTATTTGAATGTAATATGCTGACGTCTGCATAGCATACCTTGCGTTGTAAACTGTTAAACTGCTTCAAACACCACAAAATCTCACTATCAGCCAAGAGCCTAGCCGACTATTCCTGCACACAGAGCACAGAAATCGATATCTATCATCTTATATTTGAAATCCTTGAGTCAAAAGATCTACTGAAAGATATTTGAGAATATCTAATAAATAGGAGACAACCAAGCCAGTAGCTCTGTTGCCCACAGAGTGAAGCAAAAGGAAAAGGGCTAAATAATATCAACTGAAAAGCCCGCCTGCTGTGAAATATAAGAAGAAGAAACTTAAATTATACTTTAATGCTTTCTGTGCTTCTCCTAGGCTCCTCTTTCTGACTGGGCTTGCAGTATGAAGAAAAGTTTCAGACTTTGTCTAAGATAGAGTCCACCGTTTGAATGCCAACTTTTATTCTCACATGATTTATCACTCGGCGTCTTATTCCTCTTTCTGCTCGTAATTTCCAAAATACATTTGTTGAAGAAAGGCGCGTAAAATTGTTTTACTAATAACTGATATTACTGATAAGCCTTTCAGAAGGGCTTGTATAAAAATGAGCAAAAAGCTTCTAAAATCCTCACTTAAGGCAAGTTTGTTTTTACTCGATTCTATGTTAGTGTCATGAGAATAGGAAACTATTATTTCCTAGCAGAAAATGGTTACCACCAATCATTAAAAGGATTTACCAAATCATCTTAAAAGAATCATAAATACTTATCTCATTCTGAAAGTGCATTACTTCACTCTCACCTTGATAATATATATACCACTCACCTCAATGTCATACCCAGGATGTTTTGTTTGTGTGTGTGTGTGTGTGGGGGGGGGGGGGTCTTGCTCAAAGGTTTTTTTTTTTGGGGGGGGGGTCTTGCTCAAAGGCTTTTTTTTGGGGGGGGCAGGGGGTTGAACAAAAAAAGCATAAAAAATTTGTTTATATCCATTTTTGGGTAATTTTTTACCAAATCATATTATTGACTTACAAATAGGCCTAGGCTAGGCCTAAAGTGAATATGCCACTCAATGCCTTTTTTTATGCTCTTTCCAAATATAATAATTATTTTTGTCAGAAATGAATTTTACCCCCACCCCTATAGCCTATATACCAATTCAGGGTATATATTTGCACATTAGGGAGAGTGGGGGCAAATTTTATTTCTGATGTAAATGGGAGGTAAGTTTAAACTTTAACCCCACCCACCTGATGTGCAAATATAGGCCTATACCCTGAATTGGTATATAGGGGTGGGGGTAAAATTCATTTCTGGCAAAAATGATTGGTAAATTTGGAAAGAGCATAAAAAGGCATCAAGTAGTATATTCACTTTATGGTAAAGTTCTATGAAATCATATTATTGAGTTAGGACTAAAGTGAATACATCATTTGATGCCTTTTTTATGCTGATTACAAATATAATAAGCATTTCTATTGGAAATGAGTTTCAGCCCCCCCCCCCCCTATATAGCCTAGGCTATATCTAACCTAACCTAACCCTGAATTGGCATATATAGGGGGGGGGGGCTGAAATTCATTTCTGATAGAAATGCTTATTCTATTTGTAATCAGCATAAAAAAAGGCATTGAATGGTGTATTCACTTTAGTCCTAACTCAATAATATGATTTTGTAGAACTTTACCCACTTTATTTGTAAGCCAATAATATGATTTGGCACATTTTTACCCATTTTTTTATGTATTTATGAATCAATTGAAACATTTTTTTTTTGGAGAGAGGGGAGGGGATATCCACCCCTGGGACTCCACCCTTTGACTGTTGGAAAAAATTAGTTTATAAGCTTATATAGAATGGTACTATCCAATCTCCTTATAATTAAAAACATTTTAGTCATCTAGCCTAGTTGGAAAATTTGGCCCATCTGTATAGGAAAAATCTAAAATATTAGTCAACTAGTTGGAAAAGGAAAGTTTTGCTGGGGCAACATTTATTGTCAACTAGTTGGCAAATTTAAGTGCTGCTGGGGAGAAATTATTAGTCAACTAGTTGGAAAATGAAAGTTTTGCTGGAGAGAAGTTATTAGTGAACTAGTTGGCAAATTTATATTTTTCCTATACAGATAGGCCAAATTTTCCAACTAGATGACTAAAATGTTTTTAATTATAAGGAGATTGGATAGTACCATTCTATATAAGCTTATAAACTAATTTTTTCCAATAGTCAAAGGGTGGAGTCCTGGGGGGATGGGGTTCAAGCTACCTAAATTAAGATAACTAGATAAAGCTGAGACAAAAAATAAGGTGAACTATGTTAGTTATTCTGTGTTGGCAATTATATTGGTAATCCTGGAATCAAAATGGGTGTAATTTTGTTTTAAGATAAAAATGTGCAGATAATTTATTCATTTTGTCATAACTTGCCTCTTTTTTGACATATTTGTGTAAATGTAAGCAAAAACCAAACTCAAGCCAAGGGGTTGAGTGAGTGAATGCTGAAAACTGTATTTTTGTAGGAAAAGAAATGCCATGATATAAGTTAAAATTTGAAAAAAGTTTTCTTCAACCAGAACCACATTTTGCAAATGTAAATGCAAACTTGCCAAGATGGTGTGCCAACTCTAATTTTTCCTTATGAAAGAATTCCTGAGTGGAAGCTCATTTCCATTTAGAAGATTTGTAGTAGGCTAGATGCTATTCTAAGTGATAGTTGGCTGCTTAATGATTTCAAGTGAAAACTATCCTTTCTCTTCAAATTTTTCTACCTTGATCTCTTGATTGCAGTGTAGTAATCAATATAGTAATAATAATAATTTATTTTGTCCTCTTTTGATACATTACAAAAATGCACTAGAGGAGAACAAACAAGGAAAAAGAAAAAAAAACACCAATAATTAATGGTTATACAGTAAAGTGACCAACATGTCTAATAAAGAAAGACAAACAACTAGAAACTTAAATCAACACTAAGACATGTGGACCTATCAGTCTACCCAGCCATATATAAGAGATGGTTAAGCAGAAAGTTGGATATTTTCTTACACCAATCTTCAAAATAGACAGATGATCCTCCATCTTATCACATATATTGAAAACATGGTATTTTTACTAATGTACATGTTCTGAAACCACAGAGGGATACCAATAAAATACCTAGCATACCCATAAAATTGGACCCTAACTTGTTTTTATTTATCAGTTATAGAGAACAGATTCCAAAATCAAAGTGTAAAAACACATGTAGTGCAAACATGGAGTTGAGAGAGATAGATTTATTCTAAACAAACAAACAACTTAACATCAGTTTTAATGGCCACCCCAAGAAGTTAAATGTTCCTAATGTATGTTTGGCAAATTGCCCTTTAGTTTTTGCCAGCATATCATATGTTTTATAGAGTTTATTTTTTAGCTCATTAATGACAAGAGCATATGGTGCTCTTATTGATAAACCAAAAGGGGTACCTAAATACCTTCTAGAGTCAGATCTAGGAGCAGAGATTAAGGATATTTCAAGGGAGTTTTGATTGTGCCTTTTCACATGGGTTTACAATCATGAACTCAGTTTTTGATTGTTCAATAGCAAGGCCAATCTTGGATAGACTAGCCTTAACAGTTCTTTGCATTGAGGACATGTTTTCAGTGAGAAGAAGTATGTCTAATACAGGTGACAAATATCAATATGACTGAACATTAATGGACTCAAGACTGAGCCTTGCTTTACCCCATGCTTCACCAGAATAGGATTTGTCAACCCATTACAAGAATGGGTCTGGACTGTTGAATTCTGGTACCAATTCCAAAGGCATGTGCAAATAAAACTGATAGTTCCACAATTTAATAAAGCAACTAATGATTGGAATGTACAATGAAGTCAAATGGCTTTAGGTTTGTCAACTGTGCATATGTACAGAGTCTTTTTCATCATCTTATGTTGTTTCATTATAGACAAAAACACTTAATGGGCATTTTGTACTCCTGATCCTTGGCTGAAACTTGCTGAAATTATTTTTTCAAATTTTGACAGTGTGATGGATGAAACTGTGGCTGCAAAATAATAAAACTCTTCCATGCATGGAAAATCTGGTGGCTATAGTTAAAACCTGCAATTGTTGCAAGGTTGCTAGGCTGAAAAGTGGCTATCCTTAAAGTTAAATAGTATCAAGAAACTGACATAGCTCTGGTGTGTTTGTGTCAGGCAGCTTTGTGTTGCAACAAGCTGTTAGTAGCAGTGCCTTGCCCTTGGCTTCTCCTCAACTATTTTTTTTATCTTGGCTTGACTTACTTGACTTAATAGTGTTGCTCAGCAGGGTTGCCATTGTAGAGGAATTATGTTGACAGTGCTGTTATTCTTCTCCAAGTGGTTCTTACCATGGCTAGGAATAGGCTCTATTGCAGGCTCACATTGCAGCTGAGGAGGTATTAATTTATTATTACTGTGCAACATAGTTTTTATAATAGCAAAATATAGATAGAGAGTGGCTACATCAAGAGTTCCTGTACAACTGGGAGGCAGCCAAATCTTCAACAAGAATGTAACAAGCAATTAGACAACATGCAGAAGTTATCACAAAGCATAACAAGAATGGAAATCCTTATTTTGCTCCAAGTTGTGATTTAAGGTGTGTATCTGGTGATTAAAATCCATGGTGACCCTTATGGAACTACTTTCTTATTGATGGTGTTATAGTGCTTTCTTTGACAACAATAATGTCAAAGAAAATGTTTAGTTTTCTCTTGAGTCCTGCCATAAATTTATTTGGTTTCTATGTTCTATGTTCTTCAATGTTGTATTTTTCTATGTTTCTATGTTCCAGGTTTTATGCCAGCAAATTAGAAAATTAAATCTATTAGAATATCAGAGTAAAGTTCTACTAGCTAACCATAATGTCAATGTACAAAAATTTGAAGTTGTCTCAAATGCCTCAAAAGCAAAAGATGTATCAAAGCACTTAAGTAAGTTGTATTTAAATTTTTGTTGTATTTTTTAATTTAAAATGGTTAGTAGGCTATCAGATTTTTTGTATAAATTTTTTTAGTAGATTTTTTTTTTCACTGGTATGATATTTTAATTACTTGTGCTCTAGCATTCACTAACATTTTATTTCAATGTCTTGAGTAAATTTATCATGGAAATCTATGTTTTTTGAATAGATAGCAGTACTTTTAAGCTAAAAAGACATGTTGCAAAAATGTTGAGTTTTTACTAGAACATGATAAATGAACCTTTTCTAACAAAATATTACTTTTAAAAGATGTTCAGTGAATAATGTCAGCTAGAGAATGTCAGCTTTATAGTCTCTTTTAAAATTAATTCAGTTTTTTTTGCTAAATACAGGTTATTAATCATGGCAGATGATTAGTGCCAAGGTCAAAGCTTTTATAGGAATAAGATGTTTTTCTTGTATGTTTGTTTTTTCTAGTCCAATGCCATAAAGCTGTTTCTGAAAATTGCTCCTGTTAAATTTGAATGCATTTTCTCAAGATACATATAGTTTATATTCTTGGCCTTCCTGTGTAGTAATTCTATCCTCCTATTCCCCCTCCTCTGTCTAGCATATTTATAATCTGTGTAAAACTAAATTCCATTATCAGTGCATTATTTTACTTAAATTAGAAGGAAGGAGTAATGTTACTCCTGTAATGTTAAATTAGAAGGAAGGAGTTATTGTTCTAATTATATAAATTAGAAGGAAGGAGTTAATGTTATTGTTCTAATTATATAAATAAGAAGGAAGGAGTTAATGTTATTGTTCTAATTACATAAATTAGAAGGAAGGAGTTAATGTTACTCCTGTAATGTTAAATTAGAAGGAAGGAGTAATGTTACTTCAATTGACAAATTTAAAATGGGGCCTCCTCTTTTTAATAAAAAGATCTACACAGTGTTATTTCCCTGAATTCCCTCAATAGGCTGCAATTTTCCCCTTTTAAATTATGTCTCGATTGCTCTAGATATTACACTCAACCACAGTATATATAATAGCAGTATGATCTTTCCCTATCTCACCCATTATAAAAACCCGGACCAAGGTGCAATTGCTCCAGAGAATGTATAAACCGGTATAAACATAAGCAACAATTAGATCTTTTCATGGGTAGACAAGTCAGATCTCTCTTGAATGCGAAACTTGGCTTCAACATTGGAACACTAATTTTGAAGAAACTAATTTTAAATTAATTTATTCCAATACATACATGAAAATCGGTAATTAGTAGTGCAATGTTATTATTAGATGTTTTTAGGAATTAAAAATAGGTTTCAAAGTCTCAAGTTGGTTTCAAAGGCATTTTGAGAAAGTTTCTGCCAAAATACGTGTTCCAGGGTAATTGGACTGCTGATGGCAGATCAAATGAGAGGAGCTGTTTGAATGTGCTGATATATATATATATATATATATATATATATATATATATATAATATATATATATATATATATATATATATATATATATATATATATATATATATATATATATATATATATATATATATATATATAATATATATATATATATATATATATATATATATATATATATATATATATATATATATATATATATATATATATATATACATATATATATATATATATATATATATATATATATATATATATATATATATATATATATATATATATATATATATATATATATATATATATATATATACATATGTATGTATATGTATATATATATATATATATATATATATATATATATATATATATATATATATATATATATATATATATATATACATATGTATGTATATGTATATACATATATATATATATATATATATATATATATATATATATATATATATATATATATATATATATATATATATATATATATATATATATATATATATATATATATATACTACGAAAACTTTAGGAAAAAGAACGTTTTTTTTTAAAGAAAAGTGAAGGCCATATTAAACTTAAGATCAGTAGAAATAGAAGCCTACAATAACTCAAACTCAAAACGACCAGAAATTATTATTAAAGAATAAAAAAGGAAAGGAGAATAATTGGTATGGCTGTAACACTGCATATAAATTTATAAAAATGTATATAGTGGGCTGTAATAATGCAAAAGGTAAATATAACATTGGTTTAAGAATGGAAAGAAAGACAAAGAATGAATTTACAATGATAATCAAGTTAAAAATAAGTTTTATTTGAACAGTGCCATAAAGCAATGACATTTGATTTTGATATTTGGTGCTTCGCATTGATATTTCAGTTTTAAAAGCTTTATCAATTTTTTCTCAAAGGGAAATTACATGGTGGGCATGAATGTAGACTTGCAGCTAAATTAAATATAGTCACTTCCACTTTTCACATATGTTTATTGATATTGGTTTGATTTTTATTGTCTGTATTACTGTGGTGACTTTTACCACAGCAACCAATAATTAGAACCCAAGTCCTAAAATTGGTCTCAATCAGGAACCCTTATCGCTATCTAAATTCACAAAGTGCAAAGATTTTCAAACAGAGGTGTTTATTGTTTAAAGTTCAGGAAAGGTCTGCCCATTTCATATGAAAACATTGATTGAAAACAAAACTAGTCTTCTTACCTAGAAAATAAATATCATAGAAAATAAATATCACGACGTGAAAAAAAATGATAAACCATCCAGTGGCGGATCCAGAGGGGGGGGGGCGAGGGGTGCCCCCCATAAAGTAGTCTAAAGTAGTGTAATTTACCTAATTAACGCAAGTTTACATTAATTAAATTTGCTCCTAATGTAAGTTTATCGAATCAACCTATTTTGCGCCCCCGCCCCCTAAAAAATCCTGGATCCGCCCCTGAAACCATCACACTATTCCACCAGTTATTAGAAGAAAAAAAAATTTCCTTATTTTCACAAATTTCATCAACCCCCCGCCCCCTTTTTTATAAAACCCTACATAGGCCAATCAGTTGAGTCCATTGTATATAAATAATAGATTAAGTCATAATTTGTATATAAATTAAGTCATACCTGTGAGATGGGACACTTGCAAACCACTTGGCCAGCTCACCAAGTTTTTTTCTGCTTTCGTAATTATGAATAATGCACTTTGTAACCATTTCTCATTGATTGATGTATACACACTAACCCCTAAGTGCAGAAATAAGTGGGAGGAGCTTTTTGTTTGCCCTGAGAATGAAGAGCCAGAAATCATCTGCGGTAAACTTACTGCCTAATTATATAAACTGTGCACTCAACAGACTGATCACTAAAGTGTACATTCATAATGAGGTTTTGCTAATACCAAGATTTAACTAGTGCTAACTTGAGCCAATCAGATTCGTCATAGATATTTCTCATTGGCTGGACAATTCAGATTGGCTTAAGTTAATGCTAGCTAAATCTCAGTATTAATAAAATGTCATTGTGAGTGGGCTATGAGCAAATCAATAAAAGAGAAAAATCAAATAATCACCTTAATCCTTTTGAGAGCTTTAAGGCCCTCTGGACCTGTAGTGCTCTTGAGTTGACGACTCCCAATTGAACTTCCACTGCCTCTTCTCCCACTCCTTGTCAAGGTGGCATTTGAAAGACTGGATGGAGGGAGTGCTGACAGTTGAGTCCTTCAATTGATTCCAATGGTTTATGACTCTTCTTGAGAAGTACATTTGACGGGTTCTGTAAACCCGTCTTACGAGAGTTGTTGTTTATTAAAACTCAAATAAAATTTTGTTTATTAAAACTCAAAACTAAAGTTGTTTATTAAAACTCAAATAAAATTTTGTTGTAATTATTAAATTCTTTAACTTTGCACTGAGCTAGTGGCAAAAAAAAACTCGCCAAGAGGTCACAATAGGCAGATTTGCATGTGTCTTTTAAACGTCAGTCTATGTTCTGTCTGCTAATTACTATTTTATAGGGTTCATTGTCCAATCAGGATTAATTAATAAAAAATAAATAAATAAACTTAAATTACACTGGTCTGGGACAAAATGCACAGTGAGACCCATAAACATAAAAAGATTCTTCAGTAACATGCAGTTCAGCTGTATGGCATGTTAGTTCAAAATAAATGGAAATCTTAAAAAAAAAGTGACTGCTTACAGTAAATTCTAAGTTGAATTGAAATGAACCTAGGTCTTTAATTAAAACCCAAATTCTCCATGAATTCAAATTGAACTCAATATGAGCTATTTTGAATTTTCATAGTTCTGCTAGAAAACACTGCACTGTTTGTGGTGTTAGTAGTTTGTAATTCTGATTTAGTCTTGAGTTGAGGGACTAACAATTCCCTTCTATTAGATTTTTTTCCTGATGCTTAAAAAACCCATTCTAATAAATTATAACTGTAAAATTCTTTGATTTATAGTTTATTTATAACCCAATCACCTAGAACAAAAGTATAATGTAAGCACACACAAGCAAATAGAAAGCATAATATAAGCTCGAGTATATAAGCACAAGCAAGCGGATTACTTCACAATGCTGCATTAACTAAGAGTCAAACAAAGCATAGAGTTCTTCTTCCACAATTTTGTATTAAAAAACGCAGTATTGCACGAACATTACAGTATTTAGAATATAAGTTCACAAATAAGGAGATTCTGGAGATACATTCTGGACCCAATAAAGGTTTTCATTGTGTATGTCTGGTTGTGCTTTTTCTTCAAAAGCCGGTTGTCACTGATTATGGTGTAAAGATTCAATTCAGTAGTTGTAAAAAATCAACGAGATTTACTTTAACTGTTATACATTGTATTACTAAATCTTGATTGACTTGATTTTTTCTTATAAAATCTTTTATTTCTTCAATAAATAATTTTTTTGATTTATGATCTACATTACCTCACCTAAATTAGTATCTGATATAATAATCATAATTTATTTGAACCCTTTATGCATACAAAATGCACAAGAAGTGTATGGAGTACCATACATAATAAACAAATTTGTCATTGCAAATGCTTAACAATAGCTCACAAATGGGTAATACAATCCAATGGAAAATCTACAACTAATTCAAATCACTCTCTGAATCTGTCTACTAATACATCCATCTTATTGTATATTTCAAAAACTCTGTAATGTTTGGAGATATAACTATTACAAGACCAGATAGGAACATGGAGAAAATATGTGTCCTCACCTTACATATCCAAACAAAAACACATTTTGAAAGTAGTATCTTTTAATTTAGATTACTATGTTTGTTTTAGTGTTTGTATAATAAATGAGTTGAATAAAACATGGGTAGAGATCTTCCAGAGGCAATGATGGCACATAGGGTGTCATATTGACGTTTCAGTTGGTGGGTCTCTTTTTACTGGGACGTCATAGAAATTTCTGATTGGCTGGAAAATTCAGATTGGCCTAAGTTAATGCTAGCTACAACATATTTTGGAACAAACATATTTTTCCCCTTCTTCTAAAATATGGTACTTCCATATTTTGGAAGTAGTACCTTTAACTTTAAACTGTTACGTTTGTTTTAGTCTTTGTATAATAAATGGGTTGAATTATAAAACAAGTGTAAAGATCCTCCAGAGGCAATGATGGCACATCAAGGGTGTCAAATTAACATTTCAGTTGGTGGGTCTCTTTTTACTGGGACAGGTAACAAGCCTGGCAGCTAAGTTTGCAGCAGTTGGAATCAAACCTCCAGTCCATATTGCCAAGTGATTGCCAGTATAAGGGATTGTCAGTAAAATATATATTTAGATATCTAACATTACTTTCACCCTGAATCACTAGTATCGTTATGTATCCTTAAATTTGTTTCTTATTGTTTGCCCCCTGAATTACTTATTTTATGTTTAGATGCAAAAGAATACGTGGTAAAAGCTCAAGTTTTGGCTGGTGGTAGAGGATTGGGCCACTTCAATACTGGATTTAAAGGAGGCGTACACCTTACAAAAGAGTAAGTCTGACATGGTAAATATGCCAAAATGAACTAAGATCAACTAATAAATCAGTCGATTTTTTATAAAATATATAGATAATTAGAAAATATCACACATTGAACTTGTGTACAGTACCAAGGCCATACCCAGGAGAGCTAGGGGGTTTGACCCCCCCCCCCCCCCCGAAATGTTTGTCTGACTCATACAAGCGTCACAAAAATGAATATAAACGAATTTTTGATGTGTTTTTATGTGTTTGTTTAAATTCCTTTTTTGTAACCCACCCCCAGAAAAAACGTTTTGTAACCCCCCCCCCCCCCCCTCTCCCCGAAAATAAATCCTAGATACGGCCCTGACACTAACCTAGTACATATTTAATTAATTATTTGTTGTTAGATTTGTTTCACATTGGGCCAAAGGTAAAAGCACCACTTTGTTACAATATAGGCATATTCATGTAAATGAGGTAATTACTTTTTGATTTTTTTTTACAACGGAAATTGAGTCAAATTACGTCTTCAATCCTGTTTCCAACTATAATTATCATTGCAGTGCACAGAGGAGGGAGGGGATTCAGGGAGCTCATTTGTAAAAGGTGAAGTTTTTGGGTGGTGGGAAGGATTGTTTTCTTTTTTGGGAGGGGGCAAAGGAATTATATAGCAAAGAAATATCTTGAGATTTTGAAGGAAGGTGGCAAGGGACTGAGGCCTCTCTCCTGAACTCACGCTTGGTGCCACCAATCCACCACATAAAAAAAAAGGAGAAAAAAGAATAACTTAACCTACTTCACTAGAATCTATCTTCAGGTCAGTGTATCTTAGAATATTTAAAGGGTATTCTCCCGTTATAGTTTCAGAAGATGCCTGTATGATCTGAATTCCAAAAGTGCACAGAGGAGGGAGGGGATTCAGGGAGCTCATTTGTAAAGGGTGAAGAAGTTTTCAGGTGGTGGGACCCTTCATGACTGAATTTGAGTTTGTACACTGTGGAGAAGCAAGAGATTTACTTGTTAAAATATGTTTTAACTCAAAATATATATATTTTTTTTACTGGCGTTATATTTTTGCTCAGCATTTGCCAAAGTATTTGTTAGGCCTAACCTGGTTTTTAAATGGTGGGGCTATTTTTCTCTTTAAAAGTAATGAATAATGGGTCTGGTTTGCAAGAATACAACACATAAGTAAACAGTTGAAATTAAAACGCATTTATAAAAGAAGAAGAATAGTAATCTCTTTGTTGTTTTTGTACACCTTACAAAAGAGTGAGTATCACAAACTAACTCAGCTTGCTTCCAGGTAATATTTGAAACAATTTTAAAGGTTTGTAAAAAAATCTACAAAGGCAAAGGCAGGTTTTGATGGAAAGAACTGTAAAGAATTTTTCTTCTTTGAATCTGAAATACTAGTACAATCATACATATCAGAGTACACGAGTCTCACCCTTACCTGGGGTTCACACAGTTGTTATTTTACGCAAAAAAGAGTGACGTTCGTTATTTTTGGCGATTGTCGAGTTTTCACTAAATTTTGTGGTTAATTTTGATGATTTTTCAAAGGGTAGGCTATGTCTTTTTAATGGAACACTCCAGTTTCGCTATTTTGAACCGCGAGTCCCAAAAAAAATGATGCTATTTTTACTTGAACTATTTTTCTATTATTTTTGCTTGAAAAATTACCCAGATATTTTTAGTTGTTTCTTCACGGGCTCTTTATGGGTAATACTAAGTTAAATTAATTTTAGGTATTTGGAGTCAGCATAAAAAGCTAATCCTTTTAGTGTATTTATTGTTGTCAAAATTCAGTTTTTCAGAGTTGCAGTTACTATTTGGGCCAGCTGCTATTTGTTACCATGAACTGTTAGATAGAAGTATTCAGTAGCCAAAACATATTATTTTTTATTGGAAAAAAAAAAATCATCCAGAATTTCGCGTCTTCGTGTATATTTTTTGGATAGGAAATGGGTTCAAGGATGTGCAGAAACAAACTCAGTCGAATTGGCTTCTTAATGAAAGAGAGGAATTGGTAGCCATAAAACTTTTTAAATTTTGGGATCTGTCCTTATTTTTCGAGAATATCTGAATGAATGTATAGAGTTAGTTAAGTAAGGGCATTTTTTTTCTTTTTAGTCTGATTCTTAGATTCTCAAAAATCGTTGGAGGTTTTTTTTGCAAAAATATATTTTGCAAAATTATATTTTTTGCAGGTTTTTAGCTTTTGCAAAAATATATTTTTCCGTATTGTTCTACCTGTGCACAGGGGAAGGGCGATTCCGACTCCCTCTTTTTATAGGTATAGACAATCCCCTCAAGTCATTTTGAAAATAGTGGGTTAAAATGCAGTTTTGTCATGTTTTACCTTCCCATGCCTCTACACCTCCCAAAAGTTTGACTTTGATCCACAGACTATTCCACGGACGTTGGACTTTCGTCCTTATGATTAAATTCCTCATATTCAAACATATCCAGAAAATCCCATGTTTGTGGGTATTTCATCAAGCAGCAATGAAGATTTGCACAAAAAATTGAACTGTCGGCCTTTAAAAAATGTCGACCGTTCTTTTTGATTACGAAGCCAATTTTACGCCAAAAATTGCGAAATATTTTTCCAACAACGTTTATATGCTAGTCATTCTTTTTCAAAAAGTGATCAATCCTGGAATAAATCACATCACAAGGGTCCACTTGTGATGAGTCCTTTTATGAGTCCAGGCATCGCACATAACTTTGTGTTTTCTTTCAAAGCCTAACTGTGTGAGCCTTAGGCTAAATAATTTATATTTGACTAAATCAGAGCACATTACAGTCCAGAGCAAGTGGCATATTATGTGGAGCAAATGCTTGGAAATCGATTGATAACAAAACAAACTCCTAAAGAAGGCATTCCAGTGCATCATGTAATGGTAGCCGAATCAGTGGACATTCACAGAGAAACATATCTTTGCATCCTTATGGACAGGTTGGTCACATATTTTTTGTATTTTATGCTTTGGTATTAAAGTAGACCAAGTTGGCTTTTATTTATTTTCAAGTTACCAATATCCTATTGGGAGGGGTCCTCACCTCGGGACTGTCAGCCACTTAGCAATAAAAATAGTCTGGGAAATTGTTTTTTTGCAGCACTGTGCTTTTTCTTGTTTATTTAAAATTCCAAGGACGTCAAAATTATAAGATCTTTTCCTCCCAAGGTCCATCTTATGTCTATTCATACCTTAAAATCGAAATTTTCTAAGATTTTTTCTTTTTGTTATTTTGAAATTAGGGCCGTTCTTTTACTCATCTTTGTGCTAAGATCTTACATCTTTTGGCAAAGAACGCTTAAAAGTGAAATCTTAGCACAAAGATCTTACGTCTTATAGCGTTCTTTTGCAAACGTCTTTCATCATTCTGCTCTGATCAGCGGTCTAAGAACGATGGTGAGTATATCATCAAAGTTCTCTCATCATTATTCTATATGGCACAAAGATGGCGTCCTTCGCACTTTTTGCTAACATCAGTGAGCTGTAAGATCTTAGAACAAAGATGAGTTAAAAGAACGGAAATCTTTGCAGAAAGTTGTGAGATCTTAGATGTAAGATCTTAGTGCAAAAGAACGGGCCTATTATAAGCTCTTAGGGCAATGTCACAATTTTACCAGTGTTGCCGTGGTGAACCGTGAAAATAGGTAAACAAAATTAATTAGTTGAATTGACAACGCTCTGTGTCTCGATAATCTGTTGATTCGTAAAGACAACTTCGAATTCAAAGGAAAGCTATACCTTCTTAAGTTGCTTTGGTGCTGTATGTTTTTTCGCCTATCTTTCGTGGATTTTTGACCACATTTTTTTTTTTTTTTTTTACACTGGCTTTTACCAAGTACTATCAAGGTGCTTACTATCAAGTACTTTTCAGTACTATCTATTTTCCTGTACTTACTATCACTTACCATGTTCCATGACCATGGTAAATTATAGTTGACTATGGTAAGGGGGGTTGAAACGAAAATAGCAAAGAGGCGGATCCAAATGCTTCGAAACTTCAAAAGTCGGAACAAACATAGTAAATTATGATGTTATATAGTTGAAGGACAGAACGGCTTTTTTGCTTTCCTATCCCTAGTGATCATTATGTTCAATATTTTCTTAGATTATAGAGTTCAATATTTTCTTAGATTATAGAGTTCAATATTTTTGTGACATTGGTCAAATATTCTGGTGCTACAGGTGTGTAATGGTATTTGTTTGAAAGCTCCATGTCTTTGGACACATTGCCCTAAAATAATGTTATGAGCACCTATAGTAGGGTCTTACCAACTAATTACCATCTTAGCCCCTGCTAATCCTACTAATCCTAAACATATCGTGGCAGGAAAAGGTCACTAACATAAAGTCCGCGGGCGAACCGGTCAGCCATTAGCCACTGACGCTGAAACGTAGGAGACGGACGCACCTTGGCCGCTTCCCTCATATACCAGAGGATTGACTCCCAAGCGTTCTAAGACCAGATTGGCTGTACATGACTTTTGATAATATACGAAAAACCATAAAAATTATTAAGATACCGAAACGAGGATGATTTTCAGCCCGTAGAAAAGAGAAAAAAAGGAGAAAAATGCGAAAAATTTAGAACAAATTACTGGTTTCTTTATATTCTTTTTTCGTACTTTTTAACTCACTGAAAAAGAAATCTACCAAAAGCTGTTTCGTTCGAAATCATAGGATTTATAATTATTAGCATGTTAACGGCCGTCTAGGTGAGTGATTAGTGCTGTTAACTTGAGACCCTTTATCTGAGAGGACAGGGTTTCGATAAGTGGTGCGCCGAGGAGAAGTGCAAAAAAGGGTCACCAAGACAAACCGTAGCATGACCAGGATCTGGGAAGAGTGTGGCTGTTTCTTCAACAAAAGTGGGAGGACGTCACGGTGGTTGTTCAGCTATGAGATGTGCGGCGAGGCTTCGTATACGCCCTATATACAATTCCTGGTTCTGGAGTTAATAAGGTAAGGTAGGCCCTGGTGCCTCATATGAAAATGTTATCCATTTTAAAATTCTTTTTTTTTTATTTGTTCGCTGGCTAATTGATTTATTTCTTTTTGATTTGATTTTTATTGACTTTGCTTTTATTTATTTGGGACTTGTTACCATATTCTTTGGTTGCAGGGAGCACAACGGTCCTGTTTTAGTTGCATCACCGGCTGGTGGCACCGATATCGAAGATGTCGCTGAAAAAACCCCTCACCTTATAAAAACAGTGCCTATTGACATATTTGAGGGTGTACCACAAAAAACTGCTGAAGAGGTTGCAGGATTCTTAGAATTCAAAGAAGAAGCTAAGAAAAAGGTGATATTGATTGAAGACATTACTATTAGCAATTAATCGCAATGAGGCTGCCTGAAATGAACACAGCTGCATACGCTTCTCCTCTACCTCCCTCTATTCGGAGCGTCATTCCTTTTTTTTCTTCTAATAAAGCTCTATATATTTTTCTTTTGGCGTTTTCCTACCCTTTTCACGGACGTGCTGTATTTTGTTTACCCCTTTCCAGATTTCCAAAAAGATTAATCTTTGACAGCCTATCATTTTTCATCGGTACCCCTTGGCCTAATCTTCTCAACCTTGCTTCCGCCGTAGACGAGAGCTTTACCTCCCCCCTCCCAAACCGGATTTTTTTTTAATAGCGGAAGGCGAGCATGAAAACAGGTTTGATATGTGGAAAAACCATCCTTTGTATTTGTTATATTTTGTAATATAGTCTTTTTTTTATTAAGGTATTTTCCACACTTGAGTTTTATTTTTAAGTTATTTAAAATGACAGTGAGATCATTTAAATGGTCAAATATTATTTAGGTATGTCACCCAGGAATTTCAGTCTGTGATTATACAATGGAACCTCGATAAGTTGGATTCAGTGATATTTTTGTGTCCTCTTGTATAAGAAGTCTGAGTATTTAAAGTATTTAATAGAAGTATAAAGTCCGTATACCCCAAACTGCTCGATAACTTGGGGTTGAATCCCTTTTTTATCAGTGAAGTTCTATTGTATTGCGTCACAGTTCCGGGGCATGCGATAATTTTG
Organism: Artemia sinica; assembly: GCA_027921565.1. Taxonomy (NCBI): domain Eukaryota; kingdom Metazoa; phylum Arthropoda; class Branchiopoda; order Anostraca; family Artemiidae; genus Artemia; species Artemia sinica. Next base: position 68,624,668 of record CM051265.1, read on the forward strand.
TTTTCTCCATAAGCTACTCAGTTAACTACTTTCTAGAAAGATTAGTCTGTTTATAAACACTACAAAGGAAGAACAAGAAGACTCAATAAGAACCATGTTTTGGTGAGAGTTGTGATCATAAAGCATGTCTTTTTTTTAGTTTTACATATTTGAAGAACCTATGTTTTTGTAAATGAAAAAATTATATCCTCTAAACTCAAAAGAGTTTTCCTCAAATTCTCAAAATACGGTGTCAAGTCGTAGAAATATTTTGTTTTTAGGTTACTGTGTGGACAAGGGAGTTTCTACTCTTGGAGAAATGTAGGAAAATAGTTATTTTTTTTTAGAAAAAAACCTAGTTTCTTATTGTCGGGAAACCTGCTGAAATTATTTGAAAGAATGAAGATTTGAATCCGTTTTTTGCTCTTTTCTGTTTGTTTTGTGTTTTCTTTTTTTTGAGAAGTTGATGCATGCTTTTTCTTGTTTTTTTTTATTATTATTATTAGTTTTCTCTGTGATTGCCTTTTCTTTTTTTGTGGTTTTGAGTTCCCCAGTTTGCTATTTTCTTCTCTCTTTTAGCAATCTTTCAGTTTACATTTGACACATTAGATGGATCCTCTAGTATATTATATTAAAAAAAAACAAAAAAAGAGGACACATCAGTGCTTCCCATGAAAAACTAGTGATTTTCCTTGCTGTTTAAGCGATAGGACTGTAAATTTTGTATATAGGGTTTTTGTCTATGGTGGTTCCAATCGTGTACTTATTATTTCCATCCGATTTGTTTTCAAAATAGTTAATTTTGGGTTCGTTCCATAATTAATTGACTATAGGCGTGGTTCGTTTCATACTAATGGGCGTGGAAATAGAATTAATGGGCGTGGATCGTTCCATACTAGGTTGTGGCTACCGCTACAACCACGAAAATTATATTTCACAGGGATAAAAAGCTTCTCATTTTTTAAACTCATTAAGGTTAGGTGTCTACTTCTTCCAAGCTCAGTCTCAAGAGCTACTTTTATTCCTGATTTTTATTTAAAAAAAAGCTGCTATAGCACGTTTAATAGCCATTTTTTTCTGCAAACAGTGAAGATATGTACCAGTTCCCTGCATCTAAAAGCGGGGTTTTAACTTTAAACGAAGATAGTTTGACTACTCAAGTCTGCCGTCTACTAAAGAAAAGTATGAAGTTTACCGAAATTTGAAAAGCATTCTTATTATTTGTTTATTTATTTTACTTATTTAATCAATTATTAATATCAAACTTAACATACACATCCCCTCAAATGCCCTTGCGTGATATACAGGAGGAATAATCAAACAAACCCCCCCCCCCCTCAAAAAATTACGAAAATAAGAAAAACAATAATCTGCACTGTTAAGTAAAACTTAACAGTAAAACACAATAATACTTACAGTAATAATTACAATAAAACTTACAATAATTACACTGGTGATTTAGAAAACGGACAACTTCTACGTAAATGATATGTCTAATATTTAATTGCACATACTTTCCCTTAAGGCTTATGTTCCCTATGAAACTTTAGTATGTTGTTTCTTTTTTTTTGGTTCTCCAAGGATATTAATGTTTCAGCGCAAGGTGGGAATATTGATGTTATTCACTAGCTGTAAATCAACTCTGTACATCTGTCGAATTATATTTTTAAATTTGTTGCACATGAATTTTTATATTGAAATTGCACTGTCAATTTGTTGGTTTTTTGAAAACCTTTGAAAAAAGTATAATTTTCCTATTTTTAAAGCAAGTTTAGATCCTTCTCGAAGAAAGAGTTTCAGTAATATAAAAATTTCTAGCTCAGTGAAAGGATACATCTGATAATAGTGAATCGAATATAGGTGAATATATATATATATATATATATATATATATATATATATATATATATATATATATATATATATATATATATATATACATATATATATATATATATATATATATATATATATATATATATATATATATATATATATAATATATATATATATATATATATATATATATATATATATATATATATATATATATATATATATATATATATATATATATTATATATATATATATATATATATATATATATATATATATATTATATATATATATATATATATATATATATATATATATATATATATATATATATATATATATTAAGTAAATCTAATATAAACATGTTGTCCTTTTGGTGCGATTTATAGCTAGATATACCTTAAGGCCCATTCACTGTGATATTTTGCCAATACCAAGATTTAAGTAGCCTTAATAGATGCTCTTAGTGAACAACTAAATTTCAAAAAAATTGCTGATGACTGGCGACAATTGATTATAGAAAAAAATGTCATTAATAAAATAGTGCTGGTGAAATTACAGCCCTCCCGTGACATCTATGTTATCATAATATTTATTTTAGGCGGCCAATGAAGTCTTAAAATTATGGGAGCTCTTTAAAACGGTAGATGCTATCCAACTAGAGATCAATCCTTTAGCTGAGACACCAGAGGGCAATGTTGTCAGCGTTGACGCAAAGTTGGGCTTTGATGATAATGCCAAATTTCGACAAAAAGAGATATTTGACATGGAGGATACAACAGAAAGCGATCCAAGGGAGGTGGAGGCTAACAAATATAATTTGAATTATATTGGAATGGATGGAAATATTGGCTGTCTTGGTATGTTCCTAATATCATTTGATAAAATCTTGATTTATTGACGGAGATGTTCGTCGAAGAATTTCAGATAAGAAGAAAAAATGATTTTTGATGTAACTTCAAACTTGCAATCCATTTTACTGAATTTTTTCAAGTATACAAATATCGCTATGCATCTCAAATGACGCGTCGTCTGGCAAAAAAGAATACATAGGGCAATATGGCTATTTTAAGCAATATGGTTATTAACATTGTTTGTTATCATTGAACTTTGACTATTTAAACTTTAGGGTCAACATTTGTTTTCTAAAAAAAAAATCGACTGAATCGTTGTTGCCTAAAGACACTGTTGTATGTTTCTAATATTTTCGAGTTTTGTATTTTTAATATTTTCCGAATCTAATGCGTGGAGTTTTCAACTCGGGATTTTGAAGTTTTCAAGGCAAAAAGGGATTTTCAACTCGGACCCGCGTTGCATAAGTAGCAAATATGACATTCAATTCTAACCTCCAAAATCCATGCTCTTAGCAACTAACAACTTTATTATCATAGGACACCAACTTTTGACCGAGAATAATGTTAGGATAAAATCTTTCTTATTTATAAAATGTTTCAGCAACAAATCTCGTTGAAACAAATGAGATTAACCCTCTGTTGGAAGTAAGGTTTAGCTTTTTATCGAATATGTGACCACAAAAAGGTAGTTGAAAATAAAAAGAAGCACTGTATAGTTGGCAAACTGATTTGCGATACAGATCGTACCAATTATTAGAAAATAGGTTCTTAACGACGGTGTTACGATGTTTCTTATTTTCAAATGGTGTTCTGAAATTTTAAACGGTGTTTCTTTAACGATAAATTAAGTTTCTTGTCTGTTTTTCAAGTAAAGTGTCAAATTTATCCTAAATAATTTGTTTCTATTGATGATGGTGTGGAAAATTAGGAGTATTCCAAGCTAGTCCATATCTGGTGCCAACCTCATCAAGACTCAATTTAATGATCAGAATAGTTATTTTTGGATACGTAGACAAATGTTTATGCACCAAGCCCTAAAAAACGGTGTTTTTTTTAACAATCAACCAAGGTTCTTTGTCTCTTCTCCTGAAAGCTGCTTAATTACATCCTAAATAATTTGTTTCTATTGATGATGGTGTGGAAAATTAGGAGTATTCCAAGCTAGTCCATATCTGGTGCCAACCTCATCAAGACTCAATTTAATGATCAGAATAGTTATTTTTGGATACGTAGACAAATGTTTATGCACCAAGCCCTAAAAAACGGTGTTTTTTTTAACAATCAACCAAGGTTCTTTGTCTCTTCTCCTGAAAGCTGCTTAATTACATCCTAAATAATTTGTTTCTATTGATGATGGTGAGGAAAATTAGGAGTATTCCAAGCTAGTCCATATCTGGTGCCAACCTCATCAAGACTCAATTTAATGATCAGAATAGTTATTTTTGGATACGTAGACAAATGTTTATGCACCAAGCCCTAAAAAACGGTGTTTTTTTTAACAATCAACCAAGGTTCTTTGTCTCTTCTCCTGAAAGCTGCTTAATTACATCCTAAATAATTTGTTTCTATTGATGATGGTGAGGAAAATTAGGAGTATTCCAAGCTAGTCCATATCTGGTGCCAACCTCATCAAGACTCAATTTAATGATCAGAATAGTTATTTTTGGATACGTAGACAAATGTTTATGCACCAAGCCCTAAAAAACGGTGTTTTTTTTAACAATCAACCAAGGTTCTTTGTCTCTTCTCCTGAAAGCTGCTTAATTACATCCTAAATAATTTGTTTCTATTGATGATGGTGAGGAAAATTAGGAGTATTCCAAGCTAGTCCATATCTGGTGCCAACCTCATCAAGACTCAATTTAATGATCAGAATAGTTATTTTTGGATACGTAGACGAATGTTTATGCAAAAAGCCCTAAAAAACGGTGTTTTTTTAACAATCAACCAAGGTTCTTTGTCTCTTCTCCTGAAAGCTGCTTAATTACATCCTAAATAATTTGTAGTTATTGATGATGGTGACGAAATGGGGGGTCCTACTCCAAATTTATCCACATGTGGCGTTGATCTAATCTAAGGTTGATTTGTAAGTTAGAAAAGTCTTATTGATAAGTAATTTCAATAAGTCTTAATGATAGAGACGATTTTACACAATCAACTTTAAAAATTGTATTTCTTCATCGATGAATTTTCGCCAATGAAATAAGTGTTTTTTAACACCCAAAAATGTTCACTTATTGTTTGAATTTCAGTGAATGGAGCAGGATTGGCAATGGCAACCATGGACATAATTAAATTATACGGCGGAGAACCAGCCAACTTTTTAGATGTTGGTGGTACTGTTCAAGAACAGCAAGTTCAACAAGCCTTTCAAATTCTCACTTCAGGTAATTTCTTTCTTTTTCTCGGTAATTTGGTATTTTTTAAGTCTAAATCTTCATGAGCCTCCAGATAGATATAGGGAAGGGTCTGGGGGAAGGACAGGAGTTAATCTATCATTTCCCTTCATTTAGACTAAGCCTGGATAAGGGTGTTGCGGGGAGATACCCCCCTTTTCATTACACAAAACTTTTCTTATATTTATTTAAAGCTTCATTTGATTAAGCTGAGTTGCGTCTTATTTCTTAAAAATTTTGGGAAGGAGGGGGAGGAAGAAATTGATATCTAACCCCTCTTGATTCTCGGGAATATTTTTGGTCTACACCTTTATTATTGGTCCTGGGAGGGGGGGGGGATAATAGTACCACTCTCATTGCTACAATCTTTTCTATTGCGTGTAAATGCGATAAATATTGTATTCACATGCCTAGCGGCACAGAGGGCATTAGGGGCCTTGCCAAGAAACTCTTCGGGGACGGGAGAGGGGGTGATAAGTACTACCAGGAGCTTTGTTATCACAGATTCTAATTGGTAATTTTCCTCTTTTCCTATATAAAGTGTTTAATTGGGTTTAAACATACGTATACAAAGTATTTCAACATCAGAGAACACTATTGTGGAGGTCGTGATGGCTTAGGCCACGTAGAAGACCAAGTCAGGTGGAACTTCCATCCACATCAACAATAATACCTGTCTTCGTCCGCCCGAATTACTTTAATAATATTATTATTAAGAACTTATTCATCAGAACTACTGTTCTTCTGAAATTTTGACTAAACAATCAAATCTTGTCCAAAATTTTACTAACAATCCAATATTTGAATTCTCAAGCATAAAACTGAAAAAGTGGGAAGCTATTTACATTTACCATTACCCATTTACAAGTGTTGGTACATACACTTTAACAGCAATAAATCGTGTGTTTATTGGCCTGGTAGCCCGCATCATATCTTGATTAAGCCTGGGGATGATGAAAAACAATAAGAAATTAAATTAAAAAAAAAATTTTAAGCTGAAAGCAAGAAGTAACATTAAAACTTTACACTATCAAAAATTATGCATATGAGGGGGCTACCCCCCTCAAAACCTCACTCTTCATACGAAAATCGGACTTATTGTCATAAGTCTTTAAAAACCACTGCTAAAACACGAGAAACTGGAAAGAAACTTTTTTAAAACACTGTAGTTGGTAACAACTCATTCGGTAGTAACTGGTTGAAAAGCAGTCTAAATCTTCAAAAGGGCACTGGAACTTTCGATTTCGTATTGACTGAGCCCCTCCAAAATTTATTCGACCACCCTTCCCATAAAAGCCTTATATCTTAACAATGCGCAACTTGCATTGCTTACAGCCCTTGCCCCGAAGGTTGGAAGGGGGTTTATCAAACCCGGAGGCATAGCACGTGACATTTGGAGTAATTTTGAACCAAACGGCTATCTCAAAATTCTGATCGGATGCGTTTGGGGGGAAAACGGTAGGGAGATGGCTTGTTGCCCTCCAATCACTTTTGAATCTTATAAAGGGCGCCAGAACTTAATGTGCAATTGAACGAGCCCCCTCCGAAGTTTTTAGGACCACCCCTTCTATACGAAGCATCTCTGAAAAATAATATTAATACTTTTATGGCAACACTATAGCATTGCCTCTGACTTATACAGGTGAGTAGAACTTTCAATTTCCCTTCTAATGAACATCTGGAATTATTCATGGGTACTATGGGGGGGGGGGATTTTTGGCGGAAAACCGCCTAAACCCGTGAGAAGATTTTGTAGTCTTTTTCCATGAAAACACCAAAAAAAGACATTTTTACCAAAAATTGCACCCCTCCCACCAAAAAAAAAGTTATTTCTCAAAATCTAGGAGAGGGGCAAAAAATGTAGGGAGGGGGCGAAAATGCCCCTTGACCCCCCAATGGATGCTTTTAAACACTTCATTAAAATACACTAAAACATAAAAACAAAGATCTTCAAAAGGGCACTGGAACTTTCGATTTCCTATTCAATGAGCCCCTCTAAAGTTTATTCGACCACCCTTCCCATAAAACCTCATATCTTAACAATGAGTAATTTGCATACCTTACAGCCCTTGCCCCGGAGGCTGGAAGGGGGTTTGTCAAACCCGGAGCATAGTATGTGACCTTTGGAGTAATTTAGAACCAAATGGCTATCTCAAAATTCTGATCGGATGCGTTTGGGGGAAAAGGCCTGGGGTGGCTTGTTGCCCTCCAATCGCTTTTGAATCTAAAACTTTAATTTGCACTAAACTTTAAACTTTCACTAAAACTTTAATTTGCAATCGAATGAGCCCTCTCCAAAGTTTATGCGACCACCCCTTCCATATGAAGTTCATCTGGGAAAAAATAAATAAATATTACTTTTATGGCAACGCTATAGCACTGCCTCTGATTTAAACAGGTGAGTAGAACTTTCAATTTCCCTTCTGATGAACATTCGGAATTATCTAGGTGTAACCTAACAATTCAAAATAGGGATAAAATCCTTTTTTAATAGACAGTGTATAATTTTACTACTGATGACGGTCACTGTATATGTGACCGAAATAACTGGCATTTTTTGTGAAATTTATTATACACTCTCTATTTAAAAAGGATTTTTTCCCTATTTTGAATTGTTATTTTATCGTCATGGAAAGGCAGTGTGGTCTCCGAAATTATCTATCTAGGTGTAATATGGGGGGGGGGTTCTATTGGGAAACGCCTAGACCCGTATTTTCCAGGATCTTGGAAAGGTAATTTTGTCGTCTTTTTCCATGAAAATACCAAAAAAGACATTTTTAACGAAAGTGACCCCCCCCCGCCCAAAAAAGTTATTTCTAAAGATCTAGGGAGAGTTTAAAAATGCCCCTTGAACCCCTCCCCCCAATGGATGTCATTGTCTAAATCGATTATTTAATTAACAAATATTGATTTATACAAATTAATTGCAAATACTGGTTCTGTTGAGTGCTGATATTACCAGGAATGTCATTGCTCTGACACCCAAAAATAATTTTCGGAATTATTCGGGCTCGGACAGTGATTATCTGGCTGTTGTCAAAATGGCATGGGAAATGAATAATAAACAAAACAATGATGCCCTTTTTGAAGGCCAACTTTGAACACTTCATTAAAATACACTAAAACATAAAAAGCGAATTGTATTATTATCCGGAAGGTGCATTTAAGTTAGTTATTTTCGTTTTACGCTACAATGTGTAATGTTCCCAATCTTCTGTTTTTCTATGGCTTGTATGTTCTATTTATTGACCCCTGATAAGATTTACAAGAATTTTGTCAAGATCCTTAGTGAAATTACCAATTATGCTACCTACTATATGACGAAAAATACAGAGCTTCCCTTGCCAGAAACTAGCTTCAGGTCTCTACCATATGACGTCATACGAGTATGACGTAGCTATAGTTAACAGACATGGCAAATTATTATACAGCTGCAAATGGTGTCTATAATTAATGGTGTCTTCTGTCTATAATTAATATTTTTTGTTAATTGTCCCTAGATAAGAATGTGAAGGCTTTGTTGGTCAACGTCTTTGGGGGAATTGTCAACTGTGCTACGATTGCTAACGGAATTGTCAACGCATCTAAGAACATAAATTTAAAAGTACCGTTGGTTGTTCGATTAGAAGGTAAAATAAACTTTTAATGTAGTTTATTTGAAATTAGTGGTAGTTCTATTTATTTTACTTAGTCACCCGTTGATTCACCACTTTTCGCTATTCAGCCGTGATCCGCTTTCTGATTGGAAATACGCCCCCGCAAAATAGTAGTTTCAAGAAAATGAATTTTGAGGTTTTTCTACATTGAAACCTCAGATTTGCGTTAAAAATTCGATTTTTTTTGTATATATAAAATAAACACGCATTTTCGTCTGTTTTGATTCGTCCTGGGCAATGGTTAGTACACTGAATTACAATGCGAAGGGTCGCTGGCAAGCCGACCCTATTATTTTTTTTTATTATTATTTTAAAAAAAATAATAATAATAAAGATAAATAAATAATACATTGTGCCCACATCGCTCTTTACTTAGGCAGGTTATGGCCTACATCTGAAGTGTATACAATCACCCTTTCCATGAAAATCTTAAATGTTAACAAAGGAAAACTAATATAACTTATAGCCCTTGCCCTGATGGCCGTGGGGGGGGATTCATCCCCAAAGACATAATTACTGGACCTTTCAAATATGCTTGACAAAATGGCAATCTCAAAATTTTGATTGGATATGTTTCGGGAAATGAAGGACGAGGGGAGGGGACTGGTTGCCCTCCAATCACTTTTTACCATTAAACAGGGCACTAGACCTTTCAATTTCCAATCCAATGAGCCCCCTCTGAAGTTTATGCGACCACCTTTTACATAAAAACCTTATATATGCCCCTGGGTAGAACTTGCAACCCTTACCCTGAGGGCTCGGGGGCGTTAGGACAAGCCAAAAGCCCACCCATCTTCAAATGGGTGCCTAAGGGAATCTGGGGAAAAACGTGGGAAGTGTCAGATGATTTGCCAACAACCACGCTTAGCACTCATGACCAAGGACAGAGCATCAGGAAATCCGCACTTGCACTACGAGGACCTCATTGGTCCATATGCGGTTTTTTCGTCTATTTTAATGGTTTTAAATAGCTTTAAAATGACATATGGCCTAAGGCCAACCAACCAAAGCCAAACAAGAGCTCATCGCTGGAAGAGCTCAAGGAATTACCAAAAAACCGCGCATTAGATGTTCGTTGAAGACTCGAAAAAATACTGGCACAAATGTATTAGATCTGAGTGGTATTACTTTGAAGGCGACATAGGATATATTGATGAATAAGTGTATATTTTATCATCATATTTTTATCATATTTTATCATAAGTGTATATTTTAGCATCTTTAAAAACACATGTGGCTGAAAAAAGGATCATCTAGGCTAGTTGAAAATTTAGGAAGATTGTACTCTTTAAAACCATTCTGAGTGGGAGCCATGGTTAATGTGAATTTTGACTGAGATTGAGAGAGGAGAGGATGGGATTAAAGACTAAGGGTGAGAAAAAAAACTTGTAATAGAATAATCTGTTTCGTATTCCAAAAGGCTGAAGGGAAACCTCTGTCTGGGGTTATGGTGCAGCATTTTCGACCCCTCCCTCCTTCTACTTAATTTTTTGCTTAAAGCTGATACACAAGGGTACTGTGTCTCTCATGTATTAGTTTATATACCCCCCCCCCTTCCGGACTCATCACATTGGACGAATGGTTGTAGAAACGGAGCAGAGATTACAATTGAAAAGTTGTTGTGTCGTTGTTGAAGACCGAAAGAGATTAGAGGGTAACTTGCCGCATCTTGAACACTCCACGCCCTCCATAGTCAATATGAACGTTTAAAGAATCTGTTTTATTTATAGAAAACACCCTTTCTCCAGAATACGCCACATTTTTAAAAAAAAAAAACGATTCTTTTAGAATTTATTTTAAGGCCAGAGCTATATTCGTTAATCTCAAATAATAAGTATTTATAATAAGGGATTTATCTGCAGTTGAAACAGTATATAAAGCTGTGAAAAGTAACTTTTTTTCTTTTTTTACTCAGAACAAATACTTTTTGGATATTTAAACTATTCTCCTTTTTTCTTTTGATGCTATTAATTTTTATTTTTTTCAGATTTCAGGTATTAAAATTGTCATTTGCCATTTTCATTTTTGCTCTACATTTTTTTGTCAGATCTTGACAATCATCTTTAATGTTTAATCATTGTACCTTGTAATATCTATGTTTCAACTTCTAAAAGTGAATTATTTCACTTGACAATCATCTTGTCATATTTACGTATTTCACCTTCTCAAGCCAATTTATTTCACTTTCTTAAGGTGACTTATTTCACCTAAGAATGACCTTCTGATATATATTTATTTCACCTTCTAGTACTCTGTTTTCACCTAACAAAAGGTGATCTATTTGAAATAACAATCACTTTCTAGCATTTATTTATTTAACCTTCTAAACACCCTTATTTAGAATTATAAAGGTGAATTATGCCACCTTGCAATCAAACTCTAATATTTATTTGTTCCCCCTTTTGATCACCTTTTAATATTTTTTATTTCGTCGTCTATTATTTATTAATTTCACGTTCTAACACCTTAATTTCAAATTCTACGGGTGAATTATGCCACCTTACAACCACATTCTAGTGTTTATTTATTACTTTCTAAACTCTCTCATTTTGAATTGTATTGGTGAATTATAATCAGCTTCTAATATTTATTTATTTGCCCTTATGATACCTTTATTTCACCATTTAATATATGTTTTTTGTAGGCACTAATGTGGATGAAGCCAAGAAAGTTCTCAGCCAATCTGGTTTGCCGATTCTAACAGCTACAAATTTGGATGAAGCCGCCAAAAAAGCCGTCGCCAGTATATCTTCTTAAATATTTTTCTGTTATAGTTGATACTGTTGAATTCATTCCTTGACTATGGAAATTTGTTGATTAAAAGTATGTATTTTAAACCATTTACCATGTATGGAACACATTACTTTTCAGACACGAATCCGTCACCTTGCGGCATTACTTCCTATGTAACTAGGAAGCTCCAAACATAGTTATTAGTATATTCAAAGTTATTACTCCAAATATACTTGTATATTGATTGGCTATCTCATAATTTCAATTGATAACAACCTCTTCCTCTTTATGATAAAATTTTAGTTTAATGCCACGAAATGACAGACAACACCACTTTTCAGTGGCACAATATTTTTGGTCACTTAAAGGGCATTAGAACTTATAGCTTCCGTTCGAATTAGCCCTCTTCTTATTTTCTAAGGCTATTTGTTCAATACCACCACCCAATGGAGGAAAAAACAAATGAATACGCATCCGTAAATTTTCTTCCGGGAAAAAGGAAAGAAGCAAAATTTCAAATTTTTGTAGATAGGAGCTTGAAGCCTCTGCAGGAGGTTCCTTAAATATGCCAAATCTAATGCCGTAATTTGGTAAAAAATACAAAATTTCGTATATTTGTAGATAGGCGTCGGAAACCTTTACTATAGGGTTCTATGATATGCTGAATTTAATGGTATCGTTTTCATTAAGCTTGCTTGACTTTTTCGGGGGTGTTTCTCCCTTTTTCGGAAATCAGGCATACATTACCAGCCTCGTAGCTTCTGCTGGGTAACATTAAACGTAATAAATTCTATATACGTATTTGGAACTAGCGTGAAAAGCCAATTCTTTGGATGTATTAATTGCTATCTTTTCTTTGAGCTTAGGTTACTATTCGGCCGAGTTGTTCCTTGGTACAGTTCGTTACCAAGGACTGTTCGATAAAGATTCACAGTTGCAGTGTGGAAATATTAGGGAGATTGGAAACAGAAAAATTCAAGAGTATAAGAATCGATAAAAAAAAAAGTATATCAAAGGCTGAATAGCGAATTCTTTAGTCGAAGCCTTTGTCTGTAACAAAGACTGTAGGCTACTTATAAGAGTAACAAAGAATTTGGGCTATTTATAAGAGTAACAAAGAATTTGGGCTACTTATAAGAGTAACAAAGAATGCTGGCTATTTATAAGAGTAACAAAGAATGGGGGCTATTTATAAGAGCAACAAAGAATGCGGGCTATTTGTAAGAATAACAAAAATGTGGGCTACTTATAAGAGTAACAAAGAATGCGGGCTATTTATAAGAGTAACAAAGAATGTGGGCTACATATAAGAGTGTAAACCGACGCTAGTGTTTCAAACGGAAAGATCGTCAACGCCATCCAGCGTTGTTTGCTTGAAGGAGAGGCAGACGTAGTCTTGGCATGATTTTTTTTTACTAGCGTTATTGATTATAAATTCTTGGAACAGAGCAAGAAAATATTTACTTTTCTGTCCTAAAAGATTTATCAAAGACTAAAAAGGTAAACTAAGATATGCAAACAAATGGTTTATAGTGGCTTCAATTAGAGGGGAAGGGGCATGTTCCCTTCCCTTAGATTTTGAAAAAGAAAACAATTTTTACCCCCTACCTCTAATTTTCGTCGATTGAGACCTCTGACAGTTTATCTCCAAATGCACCAAAAAAAAAATTGTTCGCATGCCGACCAATGGTCTGTGTTGTGCAGGTACCGATCACCTGATACGATGCCTTAGGCCGGGAGTGCAATGCATGGTTGGTGGTAAATCATCCAACGCTTCCCGTGTTTTTACCCTAGATTTCTCCAGGTACTCATTTAGAGCTGAATCAACTCCGGCTGAGCTTACAGAGTCACACCATTGACCCCCGTCTGGGATGCCAAATGGACACTTTAGTGGCTTTTGGACACTTTTTCACTCTGAGGGACACGGGGACACTATTGGGTCAAAAAGAAAACTTCTTTTTTTTATAAATACGACTGCTTTTAATTCGTACTTTACTTTTAATCTTTGGTAGCGTTTTGGGGATTTTTCTTATAGATGTCTTTGCGCCCTGCGCGCACACCGGAAGAAGAACTGCAGAGCTGCGTTTTCAGGCGCCGAGTTCGAACGCGGGTTGCCACCGAGTTCTACATCATGCGTTTTTAGGGTTCCGGGTTCAACACGAATCCGCTTCAAAGCGTTTTCAGCTGCCGGGTTCTCCTCGTGCTCTAACCCGGGTTCCTTGAATTTGGAACCCGCTGAAATACCGAGTTCAGACACGGGTTCCGCATTCACTGGCGGTAAATTCAAAAATGTGTTTCAGAATTGAATGCAAAGTTGATGAAGTTTTTTGTGGGACTTAATGTTAAAGCAACAAACTTAATGTAACATAAAAGTTAAAGTAATAGAGTAACAGAGCATAGTTCGGCCGTATTTTTTACTTTTAAGAATAATTTTGAAATTTCCGCGTAATTTCAGCACAAAGCGTTTTCAGGTAGGGGTTCCAACCCTGTGTTTTGGCTCGAGAACCCATTTTGTGAAAACGCTTTATATACTACACGAGTCCAACCCGTGTTCGAACCTGCTGAGCCTGAAAACGAGGCTCAGGAATACGACGGAAGAAATACGCGAAGCTTATTATTCGAAAGAAAAATAGTGTTTGTTTTTATCCATTTGAATCAGTGGACAGTGTTTACACCCCAATTGATTGATTAATATACGGTAAGAAATCAAGTTATTATTGTCAGGGGTAGCTAATCTGCACCTTTACAACTAAAATTAATTTCTGTCAATTCAATAAAATGAGAAGAAGCAAGTTTGAATTAAATGACAATTATGTTTGGATTTCCCAAAAATTCATCCGCAGCCTTTGAATCTGAAAGATCCCCCCAGAAAATTATATCATAGTTTTTCATCGCTTCTTCCGTTTTTTAGAATTAGTAATATTGTGCATGTAAAAACCACCTTTTTTAATTTTGCTAAGTTTCTTTGCTGCTTTTTCAAATCTGAATCAAATATTTTTTAATGAATTCATATAAAATAAAAAACCCTATTGATGTTTTGGAGAAAAAGCAAAGTAAATTTTATCTAAATTGCCTCTTTTTTCTCATAATTTATAGAAAGTTGCGCATGAAGCTTGATTTTTTTTAAATTTATTTATTAATTATTGAATGAAGTGTTAATTTTGTGTGGTAAGTGTGATTGAAGGCCTTTGCGTACTTGTTATATTGTTTAAAAGATTTTCATGGCCTGTTGATTAGGGTTATTTTAAATTGTACTCTTCGCATTCGGAGGAAATAAAAAGTTTGATTTGAGTTACAAATTAATGATGCCTGGATTACTGAATCCTGTCAAGTTGAATGGCTATATATCTGGTAACAAATGCTCAATTTCTCACAGGGGGTCATGAGCATATATATGGAGAGAAGAGAGGCTATACCAATAGTAAATTTTAGGCTTCCATTTTAAAAATATTCTGCTGGATTTTCCTTAATTTCTATTTTCGATCTCAGTTCTATAGTGAACCAGAAAACAGAGAACAGCAAAGAAAAATAAATTTTTTGTCAAACCAGAAACCTGAGAACAGGACTATGACCAGAGATCGAAAACCAACCTAATGTCTAGTGAGCGATAGGATTTCTAAAATCTCCAGCACTTCTCTGCCGAAAAAACTTTATCCACCTAATCACTTATAATAAATGAGAAAAGCATTTTGTTGGCATATACATTTGCCCCCCCCCCCTGGAAATTGGCTATTTACTCTGGCTACTGCCCGTGTACCCAAGGATATCTATTCAATTTTGTCAAATGCTGGTCGCCAGTTTCTATCGAGTATAAGTCAAGCGAATTTATTTCAATCGGCATTGTCTTCTTACTTTTTTAGTTCTCGAAAACGTCATACTTGCTCAGGGCTACTTCTAAATGTTCAGAAAACGGCAAGATAGAGCAGTTGTTAAACAATTTTAACCGCTTGACCAACCAGTTGGCTGAGTGGTTAAGGTGATCGACGTCTTTTGTTTTGCTTTAAAACCATGTAGGTCAAAATAGACATTTCGTTGCTACAGCCGTTTGGACCTTGTCGCACCCAAAGATCCTTAATAGCTAACGAACATCAACGACTCGCATCTTTTTCGCATAACTTATGAAAATGCCAAAGTGAAAATGAATCTCTATTATTGTTTCTTTACTTTTCGACTAAGATAGGTAGTGGTATCGTTAATCGATATAAAATTTCGCTCTGTTGACATTCTCATGACGATTTTTTCTGCCATCTCTTCAAATTGAACTAGCACAAAACTTAATTTATATGTAGCGTTAGCGTCAAAGCTGGAAATACCTGCAGAACTCATGCAGGTAACAGACCGCTAGGTAGCAGAACTAAGAAGGCCTAAACACGCTCTAAGTATGGTCACTGGTTTTTTCACGAATTTCACAGTTTTTTCGGCAGTTTTTTCACAGGTTTTGAAAATTCATAGTGGCAACCCTGTATATTGGCTAATTTTCTAGAGGGACACTAAAAGTGTCCCTTTTTGGCTGATTTGGACACTTTTGTCCTTAAAAGTTTTGGCAACCCTGACCCCCGTCCCAAACCAAAAAACTAGCGATACCAGGACCCGAAACCCTGATCTCTGGGTTTCAAGTCCAGAGCGCCAACCATTAACTTCAACCACTAAATGCGCTTAAAGTAAAAATAAAATCTTCTCTTATTGCTACCAAGAGAAGTTGATTTTTTTTTTTTTCTAAAATGAAAAGTTTGGGTAGTCTTAATGTATTTGAAAACTGTTCAAGCCACGCCTTTCCATCAGTCAACTCCACACTTTCATGTCCGTCTTGCGAAAATTTCAGTTTTATAGATATCATGGCTTTTCTTTTACCCTGTATATTTGGAATTTTTTCAATATTTTTATTTCTCGGCATAACCTCCCTAGAGATTACCTGTCATGGTGAAGGGGGGGGGGGTGTCGGGGGGACTCGATCGAGAAAACTATACAGTTTACTAAGAAATTTGTGCAAATCAAATTAGAAAACAGTCAACTTATAGGGTTAGTAACTAAGTCATTGCGAATTCCACGTTCAGAAATAAATATATTAAAAAAAAATTCGGACAGTTAAAAGCTTACGAATTAGTTCATCTAAATAGCCAAATTTAAAATGCTTTAAGCGACAATGGATAGTATGTTAGTGATAAAATATTTTGTAAATAGAGATAAGACATTTTTTTTCTTCGAAAAATCTGTAATGACTTAGCAGGCAACTCAATAAAATTTAACATTAAATTCAGTATTAAGATTATTATGTCATTTTTCAAATGAAATACCCTTCATTCGAGTGCTTTGGGGTCACACTTTGGTTTAGCTGGATCAAAGTGGTTAGCATCAATGCCAGGGTAAGGTAGCTGCACCTTCAGGCACTGATTTTGAAATATGGACAGCAAGATGTTTGGTTACAGTATTTTTGCAGTCTCTAAAGGTCATACCCAAAGATTATTTTTTTAAAAGATGTTAAAGATCGTTTTTCTTCATGTTAGCAAAAGTTATTAGCGACACTTGTGCTCGTAGTAGGTGTAAGTAGTTGATATTTTTCCAGTGATGTCACGCATTTGTTTTTGCTAACTAAAATAAACTTTCTATGCAATGTATGTAGCTGTAAAAGGTCAAAATTTATGCATTTTTATTTAATAGCGCATAGAAGAATCAACACGGTAGAATTAATTGCTTCAGAGGGCTTGTTGCTACCTGATTTAAAAAGGATTAATCAGAGATGGTTAAATCTGATATGTGGCAATACGACATAATCATATTTCGTGTGTTTGTGAGATTAGCAGCATCTATTTCGTTTACAATCGCTAAGCAGATGGCGATTTTTTTCAAATTCGCTAAGTTTCTTATCCATAACAGTGAGTTATCAATTTTAAAATTTTCTTTTTATCCTGAGGTCGACGGTGCTTTTGCTTGTAGTTGTACAACAACTTACATTTGTTAACTATGCACGATTTGGAACATTGGTATTTGGTTGATGGATTGGTTATATTTTTGGCGTAGGTGATTGGATAGATGAGTACGGTCTTGACTTCGTTCAAGTGCTTGTTTATCTCAATTGCTAAAATAGGAAAACATTTTTTTTTTTTCTAACCAAACAATTACCGGTAACACATTATAATGAAGATAGGAGAGCTGCTTTGAATGATGCCCCGAACCAAGGCCGTATCCAGGGGGGGGGGTTACCCGGTTTGAACCCCCCCCCCTCCCCGAAATTTTTGACCGACTCGAAAATAAGTCGAAAATTGGTAAAACCTAGGTAAAAATCAGTAAAATTAGTCGAAAACTGAGTCAAAAATTAGTAACCCCCCCCCCAAAAAAAAAGTCAAAAATTAGTAAAACCCCCCCTGAACAAAAATCCTGGATACGGCCCTGCCCCGAACGATTCCATTAATTAATCAACTACTTTCTAATTAAATCCAAAAGGAATACTCAATTTTTTTTTCTTCTAAAATTGTATGGAAAACAAAATGTAATTTCAAAGAAGAAATACAATGCAAGAAGGATTTTAAAGATTCTATTGAATT